>CM053784.1:224758916-225958916 GCA_028749045.1 Cupressus sempervirens
CTTCTTCTGATTGGGTTACAAAATATAACTCCCTCTTAGTTCTTTCTATATCTTTTTCTCTTCTTTTATGGATTAATTGAATATTATAATATCTTCCTCTTTTTGTTTTGATCCTTCCTAACCTAATTACTTTTTTCTTTCTATCTCACTTCAGATTTGGTCTTTTGATGATGTACTCTCTTCATTGTTCCTTTTTCACTTGATCAGTTTAATGTGCTTTCTTCCCCTTTAACAACAATGCCAAAGACATGTACTCAACACTTGGCATCTTTAATATATGTAGATATAGGCTTTTTTAGGTTCTTCAATTTTCTCCCTTTATCACCTTTCTTGTAATTGATTTGTAATTCCAGTTCTATAATTACTTTAGGCAACTCGTAAAGTAAGATCCACTGCATCAATTTATATAAAATGAATGTTAGCTTGTTTGATGTAGGGTACTCCCTTTGTCTTTTGCATAGCCTTTGATAGAGGTATCACCCCTAGTTTACCTCTTAGATACTCATAAGTATCCTTAGGTAATGCTTTTGTGAAGATATCAACAATTTTCTCTTTTGTGTTAATATATTCCATCTTCACCTTTTTATCTTGAACCAATTCCCTTACATAGTGATACTTGATTGCAATGTACCTTGTCTTTGTATGCATTATAGGATTCTTTGATATATTGATATCACTTGTATTATCACAATAAAGTGTCATTGGTTCTGTGATTTCTTCCTTCATTCCCTTAAGTAGTTGTTTGATCCCAGTAACATACTCTGTTGTAGTACTAGATTGGGAAGTACAACTCTACTTCTTGCTAGTCCATGTAACAAGTCTTTTGCCTAAGAAGAATGCTCCTCCACTGGTGCTCTTTCTATCATAAATATTTCCAGCCCACTCAGCATCAATGTAGACTTTCAGTTCAAACTTTTTATTCTTCTTATAGTATAAACCAAACTCTTATGTTCATTTCAAGTATCTCATTATCCTTTCCACATCCATCAAGTGATTCTCTCTAGGATTAGTAGAGAATCTTGCAACTATCCCCATAGCTAATGTAATATATGGTTTGTTGTGTACTACATATTGCAATTTTCTAATCATGGATCTGTATATGTTTGATTTACCTTAGTTGAATCATAATTGTTTGATAGCTTGAGTGTTGTCACCCTAGGTGTACTTACTAATTTTGAATCCTCTAGTCCAAATGTATTCAATATCTCTTTGACATATTTTGACTAAGTGATAAATACACCATATTTCATCTGATATACTTGTAATCCCCCAAAAAATTTGATCTCACCAAACATTGACATTTTAAATTCTTGCTTCATCTGATTTGCAAAATCCTTACACAAAGCATCTTGTCCTCCAAATATGATATTATCATCAAATATTTTAGATAACAGTATACCTTTTTCTTTATCTATCTTCATGTAAAAGTTGTTGTTATCATCTATTCTTTCAAATCCAATCTTAACAAGATAAGTATGAAGTCTCTCATACCATGCTCTTGGTGCTTGTTTCAATCCATATAGGGCTTTGTGCAGTCTACATACCATATTTTTATTATTTTTATCAAAAAAACCTTTTGGTTGTTCTATATAGAATTTTTCTTCTAATATACCATTCAGAAATGCAGATTTGACATCCATTTGATAAACTCTGAAACCTTTGTAGGTAGCATAAGCAAGTAGAATTCTCACTCCTTCCATTCTTGCAATAGGAGAAAATGTTTCACCATAGTCAATTACTTATTCTTGGTTGTACTTGTTGGGCATTCATTTTGCATGAGGTCAATGACATGAATCCATAGTGTAATTCCTCTTTTGAAAAGAAAATCTTTTTAAGGATCCACTCCAAGGTTCAGTGTTTGTCTTGCGACCTACCAAAATCCACTCAATAGAAGATAAATGTGAATGTTCATGAGGAGGCCTTTGCTGGTTCCAAAAACTCTTTTACCTTGGAATCAAGTAAAATATGTTCACTGTCTCAAAATATCACACCAAAAGAACAATGTTTTTGTATTTTTTGTTTTTTAATGAATGCAACTCTAACAATGCAGCTACTATGAGGTCCTATTCTAATAGGTGGGTTAGCAAAGAAAATAATGAAACTGTAAGAAAATGATATGAAATCAAATAACTTGAATGTGAAATTCCTAAATGGACATAAGCTACAGAACAAAACACGTTGCGAGTTAAACCTTTGAAGAAATCGATAGGAGACCAATGAAAACAGGAGCAGAACTTCCTAGAATCCATTGATGCAATCATTGGTGAGAATCTATAAAAAATCGAATGATGTTTCACTCTTCATCAAATTGCAAGGCCATAGAAAGTGCACTCATGCGAGACAAAAAGCTATGTAGGCACAATCGAGTGATCTCTTTTCAAGCTCGTTACGTCAACAAAATTCATATATCTATAGCAAACACTAGAACTAAAAGATCGCACAACCAGAAACAACGCAATAAACCTTTGGATGAATCACAATCTCATGAATAAAATCCATAAAAAAATGACACATCCAGGCAAGAATAACTACACTCCGAATACTAACACCAAAAGCATGACTTTATTGCATAATAACAATGGCCCTTTTTACATTTTACAATGGGGTATTTATAAGAAATCGTCTCCTCAATTTGTGTTGAGAGTGAGAGATAGCTTGATGCAATAAAATGCTTTTAAAACATTTAAACAAACTAAATATATACAAACTGGTAATCTAACTGGTGCTTAGAGGGACTCCATCCATATTTTATTCATTAATTGGATGCATGAGCCCTTTACATGTCAAAAAATAATGAAAGCATGAGAGAGAAAGTAGGAGGAAGCCATCAGTCAAAGTGGAAGTTCATGGAGACACCAAAAATAGAAGCTGCCCCTTCACTAGGCGTGTGTTTGTGTTAAACTTGCTATCAGAATGTGCTCCCAATGCATGGAAAGTGTTATTTTTGGAACTGGTAGTCAATTGTCGATGCACCTCTGAATTGCGGAGCTACATGAAAATGCAGAGCTATAGACCTGCAGACCTACGGATCTACAGAGTTGTGGACTTGCAGAGCTGCAGAGCTCAATTCGCCAAAAAATCAAAGTTCTCAATTTTGAAAACAATTTTTGGGTTTTGCTCAAATGAGGTTTTAGATCACTTTTTGTATATGTTCCATGCCCTTTTTTGATGATTTACACCCTCTTTATAGCCAATTACTTTCATAAACTTACACTCCCTCTGCTTCTTCAATCGAAAAATCTCAAGGCACCTACATTGAATCTTGCCCCCAATAGCTGCATAAGATGAGGAACCTAATTTGTTTTATGTGTCAAACCTCTGTATCTTTGACCTTTGTCTTCTCTCCACCTATCAAATCCTTCCCAACGAGAAACCAAGTGATCCAGATTATCCAAGATGATCAAATGTTTGCAACTTTTTCATATTTTTTCACAAATTTTCTAGGCATTTTTAAATGACCTTTTTGGAGGTCTTCTGCTCAAGATTTCAAGTCAGAACCTTTGTCGGTCCCTAAAATTGGGCAGTTGAAGGCTCACTATTTTAGGGATTGAAATTAGATCTTCAGTTCTTCTTTTTAATGGTGTAAGCGGTTCTGAATTTCGAGGCCTGAGTCAAAAGTTATGATCTCGGCAAGTTGAGGATGCAATTTTTAACCTACAAAAGAAGCAAACATAAGTCCATAGAGTTAACAATGCATAGTAAAGAAACACTAGCTACTCAAACAAAACTGGAGGTGAATCCTAAAATCTGGCTAAGTCTGAAATCTTGAAGCCCTGAAATCTGGCTAAGTCTAAAATCTTGAAGCTCTACCTTGGTAATGCGCGTGCGTGTTGCCTTGGAGGCGCACGTGCACTCTGCCTTGGTGGTGCGCACGCGGCCCTCTGTTGGGACGCACGCGCTCCCTCTTGGCGGTGCACTTAGCCCTCTATGGCGGCGTGCGAGCACGCTTGGGGTGCGCAACCCTTGGTGGTGTGCGTGTGACCTCAATGGCGTGCTTGATTTTTTTTTTTTTAACTTATTTTTTTTGAAATAATTTTTTTTTTTAAATTTTTTTGTGTTTTTTCAATTTTATTTTTTTTTGTGATTTTTAAATTATTTTTTTACTTTTATTTTTTTTGGGCTCTAAACAAAAATTCTTCTCTTGACTCTCGAATTGTGAGTCTGGAAGTCAAAAAAAGTAGGGGGTCCCTATTCCTAGTGAGGAATGGGGCATGTGTTGTGGAGACCACAACAATACCCTTTGCAAACTAGTCTTGCTTTGTTTCTTGTCACCTCACCATCCTCATCTAACTTGTTTCTGAATACCCATTTTGTGCCAATCACATTCTTATCTTTTGGTCTAGGAAATAGACTCCAAATCTTGTTCTTTTCTATCTGCTAAATTTCTTCTTCCATAGCCTTGTACTAGTCATCATCTTCCAATGCATCTTTCACAGTCTTAGGTTCCTTCATGCTTAACAAACATAATTCATTTCTCAATCTATTTCTTGTCATTAGCCTTGCATCTTTGTCTCCAATGATTTGTAGCATCTTCTTCAGTAGGCATTCCTTCATAATAGTATACGAATGATTTGTATTCTTATGGTTCTTTTGTAGGTTTAGCCTCATGTACTTCTATAAACTCATCAAAATTCACATTTGCACATTCCACATTTTTTTTAGTGTTAGTATTTAAACACTTATAAGCTTTACTTCTTGTGGAGTAACCAAGGAATATACCTTCTTCACTTTTTGTATCAAACTTTCCACTCCTAACATCTTTAAGAATATAGCATTTTCTTCCAAATACCTTAAAATATTTCACATTTAGTGGATAACCATACCATAGTTCAATAGGTGTTGAATGGGTACCTTTCTTTACATGGTTGAAGGTGTATACAACAATACTTATAGCTTCTTGCCTATATTTTAGAGCAACATTCTTTTCCATCATGAGTGTTCAGGCATAGTCCATTATAGACCTATTTCTTCCTTCAGAAATTCCATCTTATGGAGGGGTCCAAGGTGTAGATGATTGTGTCTTGATTCCTCTGTCATTATAGAATATTTCAAACTCATTTGAAGTGAATTCTCCTCCTCTATCTGATCTCAAGCATTTCAAATTCTTACTTGTTTCTTTTTTTGCTCTTGCCAAGTACCATTTAAACATTTGAAAAGCATCTAATTTTTGTTTTAAAAACATGGTTGTCATCATCCTAGAGTAATAATCAACAAATAGCATTATATACTTATCTCTTTTGTAGCTTTGCACTTCAATAGGTCCACACAAGTCAGTATGAACTATTTTAAGTTTTTCCTTAGAGGTATAAGCTTTATTTTTAAAGCTTGACTTTGTCATCTTGACTAGCTGACATTGTTTGCACGTTATATTTTTTGGTTTCTTCAATTTAGGCAAACCTCTAACTCTTTTCATGTTACTAATACTAATCAGATTATCAAAATTAACATGACATAATCTCTTGTTCCAAAGCCATACATCATCAAATTTATCAATAAGACAAGTAGCATCTTCTATAACCAGATAGAATAGATTACTACTAGTTTGATCACCTTTTCCAATCAAGTTTCCATTTGTATCATATATATTGGCTAATTAATTTTCAAACTCAACTTTGAATCCCAAATTATTCAATTATGACATACTTAACAAGTTATAATTCAATCCTTCAACATAATAAACATTGTCACATGAAATCTTGTCTATGAGTTTGATTGACCTGTTTCCTTTTATCAAACATGGTGCATCATTACCAAATCTTACACTATTTCCTTCATAACAGGTTAAGGTAATGAACTTAATTTTGTCTCCAGTCATGTGATGTGAGCATCCATTGTCAATGATCCATTTATCATTTTTGTTCACACAAGTTATAAGTGCAGTTGCCTCATCCTCATCAGATTCATCCTTCATTGCAACATATACCACTTCATCATCATTTTCATCAGAGTCATGTTCATCAACAATATAGCATGACCTCTTGTCTTCGTCTCTATATTCTCTTCCATCTTCTTCTCTTCTATTTTTTTTCTTGTTTCCTTCTGTGTAGTTTTTCTTTTGTGTACATCTTGTTACAATAAAACCAACTTCATTGCAATTGCAACAAATGATAGGTAATTTACCTTTGAACTTCCTTTTTCCTCTTTGAAATCTTCTTGCTAGCAATCCTTCCAATTGTTCAATGTCTTCCTCATCTATGTTATTGTCACTAGATGCATACTTTATCTTTATTTTCTTCTTCTTCTATTTTACCTCCTCAGAATCCTTCAATAAAAAATTTCCTTTGAAAGTTTATTCAATACTTTTTGGTCTATAGTTGTCAAAATTGAGAACTCAAAAGTAGTGAGTCTTCCTACCAAACATTCAAGAGTTAAATTATCTCTTGGTATACATCTTAACTCTTGGATTGTAGATATTTTAATGGAATACATAGGCAATAATGTTCTCAAGACTTTACTTAGCACAGTGTCATCATCTATTTTTCCAGGAGCACATTTTATTGCACTAATAATTTCTTTTATTCTAGCAACATATTGAGAAATATTCTCACCTTCTTCCATTCTCATGTTATCAAACTTACCTCTGAGGCTCTCTAACTTGGCTCTTTGAACATTTTTCTCTCCTCCATAGATGATGTGTAAGGCATCCCACATCTTCTTTGCATTGTTAAGGCCTTTGATATCATCAAATTCAGCATAGCTTAGGACAGAGGCAATCTCAAACATCGTCTAATTTTTTTCTTTATTTTTCTTCAAATCTGTAGCAGTTAGGGCTCTTGTTGTATCAACATGTTCCACTACAATGCAAGATTGTGCATAATCTCCAAGTCCTCCAAGGTGTAGCTTCATCAAACTTTTCCATGTAGAAAAGTTATCTATGTTAAGCTTGGGTACCTCTCTTTTTGACATCTTGATCTTTGTGCTTTTAGTACCTTAAAATTAATCCTCTTAAGTAGATGGATCTAATACCAATTATTGGAATTCTTTTAGAATAATTGAGAGGAGGGCGGGGGGGGGGGGGGGGGTTGAATTAGTTATTCGAGGTCTAGATGTACAAATAAAACTTTTCACAATTCAGTGAACCCATCAACCATGCATGCATTCATATGTGTTACCTAAAATAGATATGTTACTATTAAATCAACTTGTAGAAATGTAAAATATGAAACACAACATATCCATTACCACATTTGACACAATGATTTAATGTCGAAACTCAATTTCGGAAAAGCCACCAGTGACATGCTACTCCTTTTTCACTCTTTTGAAGTGATGCCTAATTAAAGGTTACAATACACACTATTAAATGTGACTCAATTAAGAGATTTCAGTCACCCTAGCAAAAGTGAGGCTTGTTAGAGGACTTTAGGCCATTCACATGGAATGCCACCCTATTAAAGAATTTTTCAATGACTGTTAAGTCAACCTTACTCCAAAGGATTTACCCTAGGCTGATACAATTGTTAGAAAGTAATAGTAGAGCTTTGATCTAATACAACTTACAAACTTCCTTGTAGATTATAGATCACTATTTAGTCCTCAACTCTTCTTAGCTTCCATTCTTTGCAACTCTGACAGCTTGTTCACACTACAAGCATTCATCCTCTTTAAGACTTCTAGCTTAGTACGCCATTGCGGACTTCTTCACTTGGCTCACTTGATAAAGACAAGCCCCTTTCCTTCTCCTTATCATATTTTTGTGCCAAACTCTCTAATCCTCTACTTCATGACTAGACATTCCTACATATAGGAAATTAGAACACTTTTCTTGCACATTATCCATCACCAAAATTAGGGTTTTTGATGGATTAGGTAGTATACAATGTATCTACACCATATCTTTTCTTTTCTAGAGACTTCTCTTAGAATCCATTTCATTTCACCTCCAAAATGGTTTACATAAGATTCTATGCCACCAGATCATCAATCTTATCTTCCTCCTAATTCACAAGTTCCAAGAAGAAAAACTTGTCACGTTTTATTTGGCAAATCTTTGATCTTTTTCATAATCCAGTAGCTCGACATTATCAACATTTTGATGCTCGATACATACTGCATTACTTGGCATCAACTATAAAATCACTCGGCAACAACTAGATTTTATTGGTGCTCGACATCAACTAAAAATTACTTGGCACCTACTAACTTGCTCGACATCCACTAGAATTTTCTTTTACTTGGCTCCAATTGACTTTTTTCTCAACTTGCACTAACTTTTCTCGAAACCTACTATCCACTTGGTCAAGCTTGGAAAATAAACTTTGTTTAACTTTATTCTTCTAAACTTTTTAAGTGTAGCTAGTCATTTTGTAACCTCAAGTAGATCATCAATACATTATGTTATTATCATCTTAACAATTCTTGTACTTTAATACATAATCATAACTCAACCTTTCCTCTAGGTACTTTTGTTGCATCTTGTTGATCAAATCCTCATCATCAATCAACTATGTAATAGTACTTGAAACATATAATCAATTGTCTTACTAGCATGTAGAAGGTTTGACATCAATGACAAAACAATGATTGAAATACATAATCTTATCAGAAATATTTCTAATCAAATGATCTTTTCAATCATATATCAACAACCTTGCATCATTTGAAATCTCATTTTTCCTCTCAATCTCAAGTGTTGGTCTTCATAAGAATTCTTTAAAAGAGTTTTTCTCCTAGTTGAATACTAACAACCTTATGCAATATAGATAAACTTGTACATTATTAGATAACTTGAGAGCTATCTTCTTTTATTCCCTAGCTAAATTTGAGAGTGAGTTTCCATTATCATTTTCATACTTGCATCTATCTCATTACCAATCAATCATCTTCACTCATCATGTCCTCTTTTTCTTTATGCTAAAAGTATGAGAGCATCAACATTTCATCTACAAATGAGGTCTTGCTCCATAGGAAAAGGGAATGGGGAAGTTCATAGGAGCATTGGGTTTGATTTGATTTATCACTTTTATTGTGTTTTCACA
This sequence comes from Cupressus sempervirens, assembly GCA_028749045.1. Classification (NCBI taxonomy): domain Eukaryota; kingdom Viridiplantae; phylum Streptophyta; class Pinopsida; order Cupressales; family Cupressaceae; genus Cupressus; species Cupressus sempervirens. The sequence goes on from CM053784.1 coordinate 224,767,895, forward strand.
AAGTATTGTCCTCCTTGATAATGACTAAATTCTTATGAGTCACTCACTAATAGTTGGTCTTGATTAGGGTTCTTAGTTTTGTCTAAAATCTTTAATTGCCATCATTTATTTTAAAAATATTTTGAATTTCCAAAATATATTAAATATGTTTTATAAGATAAGTATATTAAAGAAATTGTGTGTGTGTGTGTGTGTGTGTGTGTGTGTGTGTGTGTGTGTGTGTGTGTGTGTGTGTTTCTACATTTATTAGATCTTTTAAATTTGATGTATAAATGTATGTCACTTCATGTCTATTGAATAAATCACTTATAATTATAGTTATTTTAGACATATGATATAATCCTTAGTTAAAAAATAAACATATAAATTTATTGGAAAAATATGCAATATAAAAAATTTAAATGTCAATATATTATTAGGATATTTGATGGTATGAAAAGAGCAATAAAGGTTTGAGATCTAGGTCATATCATTATTGTTACAAGCATTATGGGATGAGTTTTTCTATTGCACATCTACAATTAAATTTCCATGTGAAACAATCCGTTGTTCTAGAAATTATTGGTCATGTGCATCAAGAAAGGCCTTATATTGGTACTAGTATTAACAATATTGTTAAGTCAAGTGAAATTTAGGCAACAAGGATGGTAATTGACTGGCTACATATTGTAGAGCATAGTGAGTCTAGGGATATTTAACCCATGGAGGAATAAACCAAGTCTTTATTCTTTCATATTTTTGGGTTTAGTATTTGGTCTTTTGTGGGGGAGAATCGATAAAACATAGAGATATGTTGAGGAAATCTTTGGGTGGTCGCAATGATATTTGAGATAAAGATATCATTTTGAAGACATTATTGATCTCTAATAGGGATTTCCATAGTTATTGGTTGGGGACTCCTCTCAACCGATAAGGGAACATATTTTATTTTTCACTATTAGGTAAGTTCTCATTTGGATGATCATTTATATTGACTAGGGTGTCTATAGGTAAAGGATTGATTATGTGTGTGGGGGTTAATATATAATCACTGATATTTAAAACTTTAAACAACTTCAAATATTGTTACCAATAAGATTGAGTTCCACCTATAATATTGTTATGAGTTAAGTGCATAAATATCCATACTAAATAGTAAAAGTAAACTCATTATAGGAAGACTACTGTTTATCTTGTGGAAACTCAATTAGGGTGAAAACAATGATGTGAGAATGGTGCCCAAAAATACAGTACTCTTTTGGAATATTGTTTGTTTGGAGCTTTCACACTTAAGAGTTACAAAATACTGTTAAGTGTACCTTGTTAGAGGATTTTCCTCCAGATTTTTTAAGATCTTTACTTTGTTAGGAGATTTCTTAGCTAAGGGGTACAAAATATTGTTAATGTACCTTGTTAAATAATTTTTCTGTCTTAGGATTTTTACATTGTTAGGAGCTTGCTTAATTAAGGGTTACAAAATATTATTAAGTGTACCTTGTTAAAGGATTTTCCTCCATAGTTGTTAGGATCTTTACGCTATTAGGAGTAACCTCGCTAAAATATTTCAACACTCAATTCAAAGAATTCAACCCTGTTAAAGGTTTTGCAATAGACTAATTAAGGTCGTCCTTTCAAGGGATTTCGACTGTTACAATGGTAAGAAGATAATAGAAAAAAAATGATTTCAAGATTGAATGACCTTGCTATATCAGATTCATTTAAAGACCTTCAACATAGTAACATGCCATTTAATATTATCTTTCTACAACTTCAAACACAACTCACTTACTTCTTCTATGCTCTGAGTATCTTTGTCTATAGTTTCTACTCTTCTTCCTTTTCAACTACTCTTCTTCCCATCATGATACCCAAATTTTCCTTCTTTCTTTCCCTTAAGTATATTGTAAATCATGAAAACCCTAAACTTAAATCCAATGATAATATACCATCCTTTTATGTAGAAACTTTTCAAACAATTTTTCTTTCCTAACCTAATGCTAACTTTGATTTTTTTTGTATGTAGATAAGGTATTCAGTATCTCGATAAGTCCTCCTCAAATAGTCTATTAGGAAATTCTACAACTATCATTTCTTTCATCATTTATTCCAACTATTACATGATAACTCTCCTTTTAACTATTATTTCTAGTTTCCCTTTCTTAACATTTTTGTATAATATTATTTCTGAAGATATGGTTATAGGTCACAATAATATGCCAAGCATTTTGGCATCAATATCAAATACTATAATAGATGAGTATGCAATCTATAGATTATTTTCTTCATCAAGAACTTGTATATTAATTATGCTGGCAACCTTGTACTTTAGCATTGATGGAAAACCATAACATACTTTTCCAAAAATTGTCTGCTCCATACAATATGATTTTCTAATTTTCAGCTTAGCTATCTGTGTTTGACTCCTCCTTCATATGTTTTGTCACTTTCTCCATCATTTCTCCACCTTTTTTTGTATCACTTTCTCCCTTGTTCTATCACTTTCCACACCTTTGAAAGAAATTCCAAAGGCACTAAACCTTTAGAAAAAAATACTTCATCGTCATTTTCTATTCAACTTCTATATTCATCTTCTAGACTACTCCTTCATGAGAAGCTCATTCCTACACGTTTCCATATAGATGATGTGCTATTATGCACTTCATGAAATGATACACTACATGTCTCCTAGTTGATTTATGACAAAGTTTGGATACTTAACTTTCTTCTCAAGTAGTCAGATATCTCCCTTGGTAGCAGTTTTGTGAATATATCAACAACTTGTTCCTTGGTGGGAATATACTCTAGTATGACTTCTTTATCTTGAGCTTGTTCTCTTAGAAAATTATATTTGATAGTACATATAAATTTTTTTGAGTGCATTACTGGATTGTTTAATATATTGATAGAACTTGTGTTGTCACAATGTATCACAACTAATTCATCATTCTTTTCTTATATTCCTTCCAGTATCTAGTTTACCCATCCAACTTGATAACAATTTGTTGTCTCTACAACATATTGAACTTCTACAATTGATTGTTAGATACAATATTGCTTCTTACTAATTCATGAAAATAATCTTTCTCCTCATAAAAGTGCTCCTCTACTTGTGCTTTTTTTATTATCAATGTTACCTACCTAGTCTGAATTTGTATAAACTTTAAGATTAAATTCTTGTCACCTTTTATACCATAGTCAGTAATCTTCACTACCTTTAAGATATGAGAATATCCTTTTAACTTCTATTTGGTGTGACTCGTTTGGTTTTGATGAGAATCTCACAATGATTCCTACTGCATGAACTATTCTAGGTCTAGTATGGTCAACACATTGTAACTTTCCAATCAATGATCTATGAAATGTTTCATTCACTTCCTTATATTTGTCTTCCTCAAATAGCTTTCAATCAACAATCATTGGTATACTACAGGTTTATATTCCTCCATCCCAAATGTTTTTAATAACTCTTTTATGTACTTTGAATGAGTTATAGAGATCTCATCCATCACCATTCTACTTGAAGTCCAATAATAATTTTATTTTCCAATCATAGACATCTCAAACTCAATCCTTATGCTTTCAAGAAATGATTTACTTAATGATTCATCTCCTTCAAAGATTATGTCATCCACAAAGATATCATAAATCAAGACCTTATTTGTACTTTCAATCTTAAGATATAAGTTACCATTTCATTGGTTATTACAAATCCTATTTTTGTAAAGTAAGAATGTAGCCTTTCATACCATGCTCTTAGTGCTTGTTATAGTCCATATAGTTCCTTGTGTACCTTGAATACTAAACCTTTTCCCTGTTTGGTAATAAATCCTTCAAGTTTTTCAATGTATACTTCCTCTTCCAATACTCCATTCAAAAATGTTAATTTTATATCCATTTGATAAATTTTAAATCCTTTGTAAGCTAGATATGCCAGTAGTATCCTTAGGCCTTCCAATCTAGAAAATAGTGCAAATGTCTCTCCATAATCTAATTCCTCCTCTTGTGTATAACATTTACAAAACAATCTTTTCTTATTTCTTATTACTTCTCCAATTTCATTCAATTTATTTCTTAAAAACCACTTTATTCCTATCAAAATTTTATCCTTAGTTTAGGGATTCAGTGACCATGTCTTATTCTTATAAAAATAAAATTAGTTCTTCCTTCATAGCCTGTATACAATATTTATCACTTAGTGTATTTGTCACCATTTTAGGTTTCACTTTTGATATTAGGCACATTGTGTTCCTTTATCTTGATTTAATTTTTTTTTTAATACTCTTGCATTCTCATCTCGAATTATGTCTAACAAACTATGGTTGATCCTCATCCATCTTGGTGTATTAGGTTCTACATTTTGATTTTACTCCTTCTTTTTCTCTTTTTGTGTTGTTATCACTTGAGTGTTATCAATTCATGTAGTCACATGTTGTGCTTCTATATTATTAGATTCAAAATATATCATCTCATTGTATTCTTCTAGTTTCTTGCTTCTATTTTGTTCATTCTATTTAGAGAATTCGTCTACCTTCACTTTGGTGCTTTGAACTATCTAATTTGTTTTCAAGTCTAAAAACTTGTATGTGTTTCTTTTGGTTGAGTATCCCATAAATATTTCTTCTACACTCTTATTTTAAAATTTCCCATTTCTTTAATCCTTCTTGGTATAGAACTTGCTTCCAAATATTATGAAATAGCTTATATTGGGTATCCTTCCATACTAAATTTCATACGTTGTCTTGTTTACTCCTTTTCTAGGTTATACTTGATTAAGTGTATCAATTGTTGTACTTATGGATTCTCTCCAGAAGTTATGTGATACCTTGTTCTAACTTAATAAAGTTCTTATATATTTTACTGTAGACCTTTTTCTTCTCTTTGCACTACCATTTTTTTGGGGTGTTCTTTGTGTTGTCAATTGTATTTTGATTTTCTTTTGCTCATACCGTTTCCAGAACTCACTAGATGTGAATTCACCTCCTCTAGATATGTTCTAAGAAGTTTCAAATTTTTTCTTGTTTCCTTCTGCACTATCACCTTTTATTTTCTAATTATATCATTTGAATGCTTCTAACTTTTCCTTTAAGAAGAAAAAAAACATCATCCTTGAATAATCATCAACAAATAATATAAAGATTTTTTCTCCATTCTAGCTTTTAGGACCTATAGGACCATCAAAATTTGTATGTACTAAATCTAATATGTTGTGAGTTTAACATTCTTTACTTCAAAAACTCGAACAAGTCATTTTTTCCAAATTGACACTACCTATATACAATATTTTCCTATTTATTCACCATCAAAATTTCTCTTACACTTTGTCCTGTACTTTTTTTTTCTAGACTATCAAAATTTACATGACATGGTCTCTTACACCATAATTAACATTCTTAAATTTTTGCAATTGGAAAATGACCTAGTGAGCTATGTAACTTGAAAAGCTTATCGTTTTGGTTATCATTGTTAACAACTAGTTTTCCATTCCTTTTGAATATTCTACATTTTTTGCTACTAAATACAAATTTGAAACCATTGTTGTTCAATTGAGAAACACTTAAAAGATTATATTGTAAATTTTCTTCCCAATAAACTTTATAAAAAATAATATCATCTATTAAATTGATTGTAGCTTTTCCTTTTATTATGAAGAATTATATGTTTCCAAAGTTTACTCAACCTCTATCCCATTGCTCTATAATAACTTGTCCTTATCTCTAGTGATACGGTGAGAGCAGTCGCTTTCAATGATCCTATCATTGTTTTTGTGCATGCTTTAGATTAGTGGTTTTTCTTCTCCAATAACATCCTTGTCGGTAGATGACTCTTCTTTCACAACAAAAAAGACATATTTCCTCATCATATCCACATTTATCATCTTCATTTTCTTCATCCTCAGCTATATAACATGTCTTCTTGCCTTTTATCTAAAATGTTTTTTATTTCTATATTTTTTAACCTTTTTTTTCTCTTTATTTGATTTTTGGGGACATCTATCTACAAAATGACTAATTTTCCTATCATTAAAACATGCAATATGACTCTTTCCTCTGTATATACCCTTGTATTTGGAAAATATTTTAGTGATCAAAGCTTCCTGCTCTTTCTCTTCTATTGCAAGTCCCTCATACTCTCTTTCATCAACAAATCATCTTCTTTGGTGTGGTTCCTCACCTTCTTAAGCTTGAAGTGCCACTTCACTAGTTGATTGACTATTATCATTATTTATTAGCTCAAACACCATTAGCCTACTAATAAGAGAATCAATAGTAATCTTTTTTTATATCAAATTTTCTAATATTGTGTATAATAGAAACTCTAATTTCCTATTTGTTAGGTAGCGTTCCCAACATTTAACTTACAACTTCACTCTCTTCAATTGTTCCTCGAGGTCCTTTGATTGTAGAAACAATTTCTTGATTCTTCTCCCATGGTACACTGTTAAGTGTACCATGTTAAAGGATTTTGCTCCAGATCTATTGGGATCTCTAGTCTATTAAGAGTAACCTTGCTAAAGGATTTCAACACTCTAATATAAGAATGATACCATGTTAAAGGTTTTACAATAGACTGATTTAAGGCCACCCTTGCAAGGGATTTCAATTACTTCAATGGTAAGAGGGTAATAGAAAAAAAAAATCTATAGATTGCACTAGCTTTCTATATCAGATCCTTTTGAAGCTCTTCAACACAATAACATACCATTAACCTTTCTCTTCCCTCAACTTCTATCACAACTCATTTACTGCTTTTGAACTTTGATAGCTCGATCTACAGTTCCTACTCTACTTCCTTTTCAGCCACTCTTCTTCTAGTCATTATACACAAACTCATCCTCTTTCTTTCCCTTAAGTATATTGTAAATCATGAAAACCCTAAGCCTAGATCTAATGATCAAAATACCATCATTTCATGTAGAAACTTCTCGAACAACATTCCTCACCTTAACCTAATGTTGGCTTTGACTTTCTTGATACACCGATAAGGTATTCACTATTCTGATAAGTCCTTCTCCTCTGATAGTCTAATAGTCAATTCCATCAGTAACACTACTTTCATTGTTTATTTGAAATGTTACCTAACAAGTCTCCTTTATGTTATTCTTTCTTTGTGCCCTTTCTCAACTTCTTTGTATAAAATTCTTTCTAAAGATATGGTACTAGGTTAGATTAATATGCCAAGCATTTTGACATCAATGAAAAATAATATAACTGATGATCATGCAATCTATAGATTCATTGCTTCATCAGTAACTTGTAGATAAGTTATGGCAATAGGGTCTTTTTTGGTTGGTTTTCTGATTGTATTGCCCTTCATTTCTGATAAGAAGCTTCAATCTATTGAGAGGGTCTTTTGTTGAATAGAAACCAATTGGTTCCATGTATTATCTTCATTACCAATATGGTGTTCATCATTCCACAACCTTGTCGATTGGGGTTGTTTTTGCATGACAAAGTAATGATGTCTAGCAATCAGTTTGTTCATATCGATAAGGTGGGGCCCAATTCATTGATAGGGTGGACTACAATATTGCACAATATTCCCACTTTTTTATTCTATTGGTGACAATAAGCTCTGTTTAGACATATTGGCTGTTAAGGAAGTTTCCCTATAGAATATACTTGCTTTTGACATTAGTATGCATAATGTGTCAATTGTTGTGGGAATTCATACTAATCTATCTTCAATTGGTGACTATATACCAATTAGTGATAACATTTGTTGAGATTTGTCGATGAGTAGCTTATTTTAGTTATTATTTTTGGTTGGTTCTTTGGTTTGCATCATTGTAGCCGATGTTATAAGGGAATTTTGTAGCTCTAACATTTACTATCGTACCTTTCGTATTTGGTGGCAATTGAAGGGCTTTTTTTTTTTTTTTAATTCTTTCCTCCATAAACCTTTTGAACTAGTTTATATATTAATAAAATATTAAAGTCTTGCCACTTACGTCAAAAGACAAAAATAAAAATACTATATTATTATAAAATCTCCATTATAAATAAAATATATTTGATTAAGAAAAACCCACATACTCTTGTTAACTTGTTAACATTTTAAGTCAAAGTTGAATTATTGAATCAAATTATTGTCTTGTAATTGTTCCCTTAAAATACACATTATATACAATGAAGCTAGTCAAAATCACATTTATATTAAACTTTTTTAATCATCAAATAATAATATTATTATAAAACTAGAGAGAAATATGTTGCTCATTAAATTACATTTATGAAAATATTAACAAGGTATACATAATTAATAAATCCTCCATAAAATCTTGAATGATGCAAATAATCTTGTCTCATAATATAAAATTGACAACCATACACAAATTTAAACGTTGCATATTTCGTCTCAACCAAATGTTTTTGGGCCTTGATATTTTAAATAGCATTATATTACTTTTCGTGGGTGCGAATGAACGAATAAAACACGGATTAAGTGAGTGCATAGAATCACGTCATTAAAGAAAAATATCCCTCCTCAATTGACTTTTTCTAAAAGTGTCTTAAATATCATTAAATTTCTTATCATATTGCGTGTATTATAGGCATGTTCTATGGTTTTTATTCACGAGAGATTTAGAATATTCGGCATAAGTATTAAAATATGATATGTGGGGAATTGATTGTGTTTCTATCTTGTGCCCATTCATAAATGCTTTATTGTTTAATGATATGTTAAATTTATTTGAGAATGCTTTTCAACTTTTATAAATTATTTAGAAAGTCCTTAGAATGTTCGATATATATTGACATATGATTATTATATTGAAATATGAATTTTATTTTAATTTTAATTTTCTTTCTACATTGATGATTCATTTTAATGTTAGTGATCGTCATTAATTTATTTTTATTAGTCCTTGTCGCCTATAGGCAGGGACTAATGTTTTCACTGCATTTCTCTATTAGTTCCTTCCTAGAGAATCAGGGCAATTGTTAAAACAATGCCATAAAAATCCACTTCTTACTCCATTTCTATTTATCACTAATTTGTTGTTGAATTTCACTGCATTTCTATTGGCTACCCATGATTTTCCCAGATATATTTTTATTTTGTTGACCTAAAACTCAACTTTTTGGTAGCTTGGTTTCCACTTGTTCATTGCAACATGCCCCTGCTGCATGTTTTGTTGGCATGACTCCATAGACTTGCGTGACCCTTGCCTGTTCCTGATGGAGGTCCCTTTATTATTAGAACTCCACTTTACCACTGCACAAAATTCCTCCTCATTTCACCTAGTGATCATCAGGCGCATCTTTCTACCCTCTTTCACTATTCCATTTTATTTTCTTCCTTTTGTTCTTAATCTACATCAATGTGTCAAATTTCAGCACCAAATGTTGAACCTTTGCCTCTAGAGCTAGACATTTTTTTTAGTCCCTTTGTTGTTACAGTGCATTAGACGATGTATTCTCATAAATGAATCACCCAAAAACCTTAGAAAGTAAAGCCAAACTTTTATTGTTGTATTGTCAAAGCCTGTGCAAATAGTCTCAACTACATTGTTCTCTCCATAGAAGACATGATAAATAAGAGACTTTGTTTTTGCTTTATGTATCCCAATTCAGACATAATTACTTTGTTTGCATATATAATATTGTAAACTATAATAGACCAACCAAATCATTATAGATTGATCTAAGTTCTTTCATAGTAATTGTATGTATATGTATTCTATATCAAAGTTACTAGTTTCCAACCAAGTAGTTGTGTATAATTCCATCTATTTTCTTATGTTATGCCATTGCCTTGAACTTATCTTAAATTTTTCCATAGTAATTGTACATAAATCTACTTTCTCATGTTATGTCACTGCTAACTTCCAAGCAAATAGAAATGTTCCATAATAGAATCTTACAATTAAAGACAAAATGTGTTCACAAATTGTTGAATGCAAACACAACTTATAATCACCCAAATCTTACATGCTACTAGTTGTAAATATCAATTACTAACTTTGTTATACTAGAAGCCATGAGCAGTCATGTTTCTAGATTCTACAACTATGAACAAAAATATACTATTATTGTTTAATCATATTTACTATTATTCAGTAATCATTTCAACACTTTAATGTTTTCACTAGTTTTAAATGAATCAATGGAAAGATTGTAAAAGCAAAAAACTAGTTTAAACGCCAATGTACAATCTGAAATCAATGTTCCTCCAACAGTTTTGGTCAGCGGAGCTTCATAGTTATTGTTGCATTGATAAGCACATGTGCTACATTCACAAGTCCTTCTACCTAGCTAACATACACCTCTCCTGTAGCCTGCTAGAGGTATGGACTAGTGCTCCACAAAGCCCTTGTTTTAAATACAATTTATTTATTTTATTTTATTTTAGATAGAATTTTTTTAAATATAAAATTCATATTATATTTGTTTCACATTTTAGATATATTGGTAATAATTGAATATAATTGTAAATATTATAATTGATGAAATAAAAAATATAAAAAATATTGTCAAAATTTGTGTGTCAAGGAAATACAATTTATAAAAGGAAAACAAATGTCCCAAATGTAAAGAAAATGGTACAAATAGTTACATCCATCCAAAATGTATCCATAATTGGTCACTCATTGTTTATCCTAATGTAATTGTATATATAGTATATAAGTGCATTCCTTACACAATCAAAATTTTCATAGTAATGTGATTTTTATTGTGGAGATTATTGTATTTTATATTAAAACAACCAAAATTAGGGGGCTAAGCCTTATGAACTATTGTGGTTTGACAACGCATGCCCCATTTTCATGCAGAAAATAGGGGCCCCGTAGATTTAAATTCCCCTCCAAGGCATCTAGCATGGAGCCCCGATCATTTTTTACCCTCCCCTAGGTCTAGGTCAAACCTCAGTCTCTATCTGGGAAGGTTCAGGTAGTTGGAGATAGTGAAGAAATCTATTTTTAGACTCTATTACTGATTTAAGTGGACACATGTGGACATGTGTACTACAACCTGTCATGGGCACCTACTAGTTATAACTTCATGAAACACTTTCCAACCAAGCTCTGATACCACTATAATGGATACCCTAGAAACAACTCTTATACCACTACAATGGGCACCTAGTGGTTATAACTTCATGAAACACTTTGCAAGAAAACTCTGATACCACTGTAATGGACACCCAGGAATGCCCAAAAGCTGAACCAAAGCTGAAATTATATTAATGTTGAAAATGTTGCAATCAATTACAAAGAGATGTATTCCAAAGGTCAAACCCTAAGGGAATGACGTCTAGAATGTTACAACAGAGAATGAACATCCTCTATTGCCAAAAGAAGGGAGTGTGATTCACACATCCAAGCTCTTATCAAATGCAAGTTATAATCATCTGATACAATAATACCATGATCAGCAATGAGACTTTCAACCCTATTTATCCTTTTCTTCATCCTTCTGGAAGGAACTAAAAAATTAATTAATTGCAAGAGCTAGAAGCTTCCTCCTTCCAATAATTAATGCGTACCCTAGAAATTCCTCCCTAGAAATAATTAATTAAATCACGAGAGGCTTCTATCCTTCCAATAATTAATACATACCCTAGAAGCTATTAATACAAAGTTACCTTTTAATTTTTAATTGAATGACTTTAATTTTTCTTATCCTCCACTTAGACTTTGGAGAACGTGAGAGCTAAAAGATGCGATCATTACAAATCCGCCCTCCTTGAAATTGCTTCTCCTCAACCAATTAAGTAACATAATGAACTCCAACCTCCACCTGGATCCCAATTGAAGTAATATGTGATATCCATATGGAAGTTAAACCAACTACAAACCCGCATCAGCCGGACCAACCCCTATAGTCTAACATTCAAAACTTGTGCCGATGAAGTTAGAATGTCACCATAAGGAAACTCCATAGAAGATCTATGAAACGTCTTCTTCCCTGTATCCATCCACATAATATATATTGGACTGGAATGCATATTATCACCATCATGCATTGAAAAAGATGTAGCTGCAGATGAACCATATGTACTCATGCTAACTATATCAACAATAGGTGTTGCTGCATAAAATATATGGACATAGGAACAACATTAATTGCTGCAACAGAAAACTGAACCAAATTTGTAGTTGATGAAAAATCATAATCGTCAACATGTGTGGCTTCATTAGAAAATACATCAACCACTGCATTTATACCATTAAACTCCTTATTGGATGGTTCAACTAACACATAAGTGGCTGCTGATATGATAGTATCCTCATGTTCTCCTAATCCCACTATTACTACATCATCATCATCCCCTGACAAGGCTTCATATGTGGTCTCCTGACTTTGCATGCATGTCTCTACTGACTCCGCTGAAACACCAATATCACCAACATCAGAGTTGGGTGGCTCTATACTTGTCTCGATTCCACCTAAGGAATCAACTACCTCTTGCACTGGAGCAACATACAAATCTTCAATATTGATGCCCACTTGTCTAGCCATAAGTTGCAACATCATATCCATTCGCCTATTATGCCCTTGTTGCATCATATCCATTCACCTATTTTTATCCTGTTGCATCATATTATGCTCCTGTTGCATTCGTTGCCCCTCCTCTAATGTACCCAGTAACTTGAATATTACATTTTCTTGGTCAGAACTGGTATTTCTATCATCTCAGCCACCCATGCTGCTGTCTTATTCAAAGAATGTCTCCTCTGTGTCTGTATGACTGGATTGTATGTCCCTCTGCACAAATGAACTATCTTATTTGTTAAGTGAGTCTAAACTCCTACTTTGTCTTGCTCTGGTATTGCAAAAATTATAAAGCCCTTGTCACATGTTCAAACATAAATGTTGAAGATCTCCATAGGATGGCAGGACTTATGGCTCTGATACCACTATAATGGATACCCTAGAAATAGCTCTGATACCACTATAATGGGAACCTCTTGGTTATAACTTCATGAAACACTTTGCGAGCAAGCTCTGATACCACTGTAATGGATACCCTAGAAATAGCTCTGATACCACTGTAATGGGCACCCATTGTATGCATGAATATGTGGCCTATGCTAACACACACACTTCAACATGGTCCTTATTTGCAGATTCATCCCAGAATGAACATTGGATTGTTCATCTGAAAATCAACCGGCAAGGTGACCTGTTGCCTTCTATCTAAAGGGAATTGCTTGTTAGATATCCTTAGATTTGAGGTGTTTAAGCAACTAGACCCTCTGAGAACGAAGGATTCAAGAAATGAAATTAATCTATATGATTGTGCAGATTAATCTAGAATGAGAAATGCATTCTAATCTAGGAACAATTGAAACAAAACTAGATTAACCTATGCATATTAAGTTAAATGAATTTAAACTAAGAATGGAAGATGTATGCAAAAATGTGAGCAAATTTGAGTATGAATTTTAACAGCAATTCAATGCAAATTCTAATTCATCCTCTCTCAAAATGAAGAGATGAGGGTCTCTTAAATAGACTTTCCTGGAATCCATCAATGGTTGAGATCGATTTCAATTAATGGTCTGGATTAAAGGTGAAGTTCAGTCATAATGGAAGATTCCCAAATTAAAAGGAGTTAACTAATTTAATTTGAGTAGAATAAGGAGTTAACTGATTTAATTTGAGTAGAATAAGGAGTTAACTGATTTAATTCCTTTTTGATCAACAGTGAACTGGGAATTTCCCTTTTTGAACTGAAGAAGGATTTTGGTGAGATATTTAATTTAATAAAATGAGATATACTCTCATAATTACCTTTTCTATTTAATTAAATAATCCTTTAATTAATTATAGACACTTTTCTTATTTAATTAAATAACTTCATTTAATTAATTAGGAATGGCTTCTCATTTAATTAAATAACTTTGTTTAATTAATTAGAAGTAAGTACTCCATTTAATTAAATAATTTTGTTTAATTAATTAAAATAGGTACATTTATTAAATTAAATAAATTTAATTCCATAGTACATTAGCCTTAGGATATAATTTAATTTAATCAAAGTATAAATACTTAGTAATTAAATTAAATATTAATCAATAGGTTTAATGTGACTGATATGATTAAATACTATAAGAATTAAATAATAAGCATGGTGAATGTAGATTAGGGTTTTTTGCATATGACAATTAAGTCAAGTAGCGAGTAGCCGAATAAGAATTTTCCTAATGGAATAGGTCGTTAGGATTGGTCAGAAATAGACTAGAATTGGTATCATGGCAATGAGCCAATTTTGGGGTATTACATTTTGTCCCTCTTTGAATGAATGTGCGAGCAGCATGTTCAATTCAAAGAAAATCAAAAAGCATCATGCGAGGATCAAGAAATGAGATTGGTTCAGAAATTGATGATACAAAGACCAATTGATAAGCTTTTAAGGACTATCTCTAGAACAGAGCTTAATCCCAAGGAATCCAAGTAGAGCACCTAGATACCTAAGATTGGTAGCATTTAAAAGACCATCTTTGGAATAGAAATCTTTAAGGATCCAAAAAGAACATCTAGATACCTAAAATTGATAAGCATTTAAAAGGTTTCTTCAGAATGAAGTTTAACCTTTAAGGATCCAGATAGAACACCTAGATACCCGAGAGTAATAGCATTTAGAAGACTATCTCTAGAATAGAGCGTAATCTTCAAGGGTCCAGATAGAACACCTAGATACCTGAGATTGAAAGCATTTAGAAGATTATCTCCAGAACGGAGCTTAACCTTCAAGGATCTAGGTAGAACACCTAGATACTCGAGATTGATAAAAGATAACAAGCTCCAATCATGAGTCATAGAATCATCCCCAGAATGAGGCTTGATCCTCAGGAGAAGGGGTTTAGACTATCCCAATACCTGTCCATCGAACTCTGAGAAGACTTGTTATAAGGTTGATCAATTGATGAAAAGATAAGATAGATGGCAAAGATGCCAGATAGAAGGGAACAAGATGCCCTGAGTGATGAAATGCCCCAAGTGATGAGGACATGAAATGGGAATGAGATGCCCCAAGTAATAAGTATTCAATGATGTAATCATCCTACCCCCACAAAAGAGAAATCAAAAGATGACACACCAGAAATATGATTTGAAGCAGTATATCATGAGATATAGAAGAAATCTGAGATTCAGCAGAGTATAGAAGAGATTAGAACAATCGAAAGAAGATTCAGGATTGATTTGAAATGATTGCGAAGTCGCAAAGACCAAGTTTGACCAAAAGTTGATAAGATTTAGCCACGGTTGACTTGAGTTGACTATTCCGAAAATAATTTTTGAAAATATGGAGAATGTATAGATGAAAGGACTCCAAGAATCACAAAGTATCAGAAAGATTTGGGCTGCATAAGCATTCGATCGCGTCAGTCCCCAAAAGTTTAAAATGCATTTTTGAGGCTCTTAAGTGTATTAGATTTTGAATTTGATCCCGAAAATGGATCCAAAATAGTCCAATTAGCCACGGGTGTGATTTTTGCGTAAATCTGAGCACTTTAAAAATTTTGGCTCAATAGCTATATAAGGGTCCAAGGGGTCATTTTCAATTCATTTGTGCTTTTTGTCTTCTATTGATTTGAGCTCTGAGAGAGACATGGTAGTTAGCATGAGACATCATCGATTTGAGCACTCCAGACATCACAACCGCCCCACAGACTATGGACCACCGGTGAGTCATCGATTCCCCTCCTTCGTACTTTCACTTTTATGCATTTTTAGGTCATTTATTGCACATTTTAGCTTGTTTCTAGGGGGTCAAATCTTTCTTCACGCGAGACCTATTAGCTTTCACATGAAGATCTTCTTTCTTCGCACAAACAAACAAGATTCGTTGTTTCTTCGTGCGTGGCGGGGAGGATCTTTGAGCAGGAGTCATTAGGTTTCGCGCAAAGAATGAGATTCTTCACACGAGGTGATTTGGTTTTTGCGCGAGAATTTATTTTCTCGTGTAGGAAGCTCTTTCTTCATGCAGACAGCTCTTTTTTCGTGCGAAGGTGTGATTCTTCGTCGGAAGAAAGAATGTTTTTTCGTGAAACTAATAAAATTTCACACGAGATTTTACCAATTTCAATCAAAATTCTGTGATAGTCATGTGTAAAAGTTTGATTTTTGTACTCAAAAATTACATTTTAATTTGTTCTCATGCATCATTTCGTCTTGATACTGATTAGTTCTTGTTTTTGCTTCTTGTTGTGTGTGCAGGAGGTCTTTAGTGACGTTTCATTCAAATCGCACTATCTGCCATATGGAGAGTTATTGCAGAGTCTTGATGATGCTAATTGGGCACAGATTTCTCGTTTGAGTTTGTCTTCTTTGTGCCAGATTCTAGTTGTGATGGTGAATCATGGCTTTCTCACTGCATTGGTTGAGTGTTTCCATTCGGAGATGAACACCTTCCACTTGTCGATGGGTGAGATGACTATCACTCTAGAGGACATATTGAGGATTTTGCAGATTCCTTTCCATGACGCCCAGGTTGTCTATGATATAGTGCCCCGAGTAGGGATAGAGGTACTGTCCATTGTATTTGGGAGGGAGCTACCGAGAGGTAGGGCTATCAGCTGGGATGAGCTGATGCACACTTATGGACCCACGCATAGGCTAGCATTGGTCCTGGCTATATTTTTGAGCTGCTTCCTATGTTTTCACAAAAGACAGAATGGTTTGGACTGTGGGTGGCGAGTCATGCTCCATAGGATGCTCGAGGCACCTGAGATTTTTCGGTGGGCTCAGTGCATGCTGGCTCACCTTTTCCATGAGATGCACGAGGTTTTCTTCCACGAGAAGAAGACCATGGTAGCCATAGTATATGTGTTACAGATCTGGGCCTGGGAGCATCTTCCCATATGTAGGCTAATTTTTAAGGATGCCTTAGAGCTTATGGAGCCCTATATTTTTAGATATCGAGGGCATATTACCTAGGCCCACCTGGGTAAGATAGAGTAGTGGAGGATATGTCTTGATGAACTAGTATCTGTTGTATGGAAACCATGGCAAGAGACAGAGGACTGGGATGATGCTCCCAGAGAGTTGTCGTGGATGTTCAATTCTTGACCTCTAGCGGGAAACACGACATCAGTTATTGAGAGATTTTTGATATCATGAGTGTGGCAGCAGTATGGCTGACCACATGATATTTTTGCTGAGTACTGTGCCTATGCCAGGTTGTAGAAGGATGTTGATTAGGGCTGGCCAGCGTGGATGGATCCAGGGTAATCCATGATAGACATTCGCAACTTAGCTATAGTTCAGTGGGACTACCTGCCAGAGCTAGAAAATGTCGAGATGATGCCTGCATATTAGGCATTTTTGATCAGCCATCCATTCTCACATTTTACAGATCCAGTGGGGATGGCAGGGAAAGCAAAGAGACAGGCACCTTAGTAGCAACATGCATAGCCATAGTTTCCAATTCAACCATAGCAGCAGTCACGATTCTGACACTGGATTTAGCAGATGTAGACTCCCCCATGTCAGCTGGGATTAGACCCAAGTGCCAGGGGCAGTGGGATTGGACAGAGATGGTGTCACAGGTAGAGGACAGAGGAGGAGGCCCCTCAGCAAGAGGCTCCACAGCAACAGGTACCATCATAGGCATAGGCACCTCCACAGTAGTAGGCACCAGAGATGGTAGATGAGAACATTTTGAATTAGCTGGAAAATGGGGTGTAGGACATGGTATGATGGTATCAAGAGTGGGTTCGTCAGGCCTCCCGATAGTTGGGAGAGTTACAAATTGTGGTGATGGTCCAGGATACACAACTAGTGGAACGACAACAAGACACTGATCTCTGGAGAGAGCATGCCGAGACTGCAGAGTGAAGATTAGAGCTAGCAAAGGATGAGATCTGCTTTTAGTAAGCTCGAGAAGTGTACTATTATATGGCATATACAAGTGCAGTACCTAATGAGACACTTCAGGTGCAGTGATTTTCTTAGTATGCGCAAGAGTTTGGGGGCGCATGACCTCCTGTCAGGCTAGATATGCTTCTGCCGCCTCCACCACCTATTGTCCCTGCTCCTCTTGGAGGCAAGGGTTTGGGATAGAGCTAGACACTCTACACTTGATATTTGATTTTGATCCCTAGCTATGTATCAATTGGTGTGCCAGCACCACAAGTATCATTTTTGATCGATTGCGCTCGAGTAGCGCCCATTTTTGTACTGACCCATTCTTTTCATATATATATACGAGATCTTGAGCCAAGTATTCCTGTGTACATGTCATTGTCTATTTTGTTTTACTTTGATGTACATGAGATGTATGTTGTACTTGGATAGAATGCATATGTATGAACTGACATCTCACGTAGTGTTGCTTATTTTTTCTTGACAGTCACAGGTATTCGATTGAGGAGCGTGAATTGATGAACCAAATGCTTGTACAGTCGTGGAGGAATATGATGCATGTAGAGTATGAACAAAATGACCATCAAATTGTGTGCTTATCTAAATGAAGTATGTAATGGAAGACTGTTAAATTCAACCTTAGGTCTGGTTACCGAGCCTCGATATTTAATCATCACCAGATATAAAATAAAGGTCGTATGTTATACAATTCCTACTGACATTGCAATCATGGAAATATGAATATAACATACATTATTGGTTTGTCAAGATTAAATGTAAGAATTCGAGGCACAAGAAGCTAGAATGACTAGAACATTTGTCCCTTTTAATATAGCAAGTTAACATAAGCATCAGAGCATAAACGCTAGGATGACCTGAATGTTGCTTGCATGACAGGCACACCAAACACATGGGAGATCCCTCTTATGCTAAGTATTTAGTATTCATTCTGTTCACAACGAACCTTGCGTTCGTAACCTAAGATAGAAGTGTGCTAGCTATACTTGCAGTGACCCATACATTCACTTAATAGGATGAGTATCAATATGTACTATAGCATGAAGAGTTCACTCCAACAAACAAGAAGAAGAACCAACGTTATTGGCTTATTCATATAAAAGGAGTCAAGATACACATGGCCATCCAATATGAGATGTAGGCTCTTATAGTGGACACCCCTTTTATAGAAAAGTATCAACTTGTTGGAACTAAACCATAGATAGAAAGCCCAAGAAAAGATCATGCCCCTAGTCATTACTTCTCTAGTCACAGATGACATCATTGACTTGCTCGAGGAGATATGATAAAGAAAAAACAAAGCAAACAAAGAAAAAGCTCAGCATATCCAAACAAGTATATAATTTTTGAGTTCATTGTTTTGGGATTGATGTCAAGTGTCAATGTCCAAAATACATTTGAAAGAAATCTCTTCAGTAAGGTGACAACAGTAGGCAGACGTAGTTTGAATGACTAGTGACTGAGGTCAAAGAGGAATCTTCACGATGAAGGACCTAAGAAGGACTTAGTGACAATAGACAGACACAGCTAGGACTGGTGACTAATGCAAAAGAAATCTTTCCATAAAGGAATCTGGAGACATGAACTTAGCAATAGTAGGCAAACACAATTGAAACAACTAGTAACTATTGTGGAAGAGATTTTATGAGGAGAATCTTGAAGAGAGTGTCACTGGTGATAGTAGGCAGACACAATGACGACCACTGGTGACTATTGCAAAGGATATTCTAAGAGGAGAATCTAAAAAATAGTGACACTAGTGATAGTAAGCAGATGTAGTGAGAACCACTAGTGACTATCGCGAAGGAGATTCTATGAGGATAATCTCAAAAATAGTGACACTAAAGGGGGAATTCCCTCGAGCTATGACAAGACTCAATCCATGGATACATGAGCAGAAAGTAGGAAAGCGAAAGCGTGAAAGTGACTATATAGAATAGCCAAAAGATGCACTACAAGATGGAGCATTGGGAACAAGAGGCACACGTTTACCAAGTTTTCACCTTCTTGGCAGGATTTTCCTTTTTTTGCTACCATGATGCCTATTTCTAGGTTTTCACCAATGGTACTTTTTTGTTTTTTCAATTTTTTTGTATTTTTCTCTTTTTGATTTTTTTTTTTTTGGACTTTTTCTGATTTTTAGGTTTTTTTCAGGACATATAGATATGTACAGAGAGCTTGCTGAGATTAAATCAACTATAAAACCACTTTAGGTGGAAAGTGTTGATAGGCTCTTCAAGCACTTCTCCTTCGGTTGTGGAAAGCTGATAACTGCCAGATCCATATACTGCAGTGATGATGTATGGACCTAGCCAGTTTGGTAAAAACTTTCCCTTTTGCATTCATTGTTGTTGATTCTTAGGGTTCTCTCTTAGGACGAGGTCACCTAGCTGGAAGTCACATGGCCTAATCCTCCGATTGTAGCTTCATGCCATTCTTTGTTGATATTCTCGTAGATGATCACATGCCACTTGTTGTCGTTCATCCAGTAACATAAGCTCTTGAAGTTGAGCTATCCTATAGTCATCATCAGTGATAAGGCCTTTCATAGAGATTCTCAAGGTAGGAATATCAAACTCTATTGGAAGCACAACATCTGCCCCATACACCAATGCAAAAGGAGTTATGCCCATTGGAGTTCTAATGCTTGTCCTATATGCCCACAGGGCTGGGTTGATCTGGAGATACCAATCTCTCGCTAACTTACTAACTATATGATGAATAATTTTGAGGATCACCTTAATGGATGCCTCAGCTTGGCCATTACCCTAGGGGTAATAAATGGAAGACCAATGTTGTGTGATCTTGAATTTCTTGCACAATTCCTTGAGGTCTTTATTCTTGAACTATCCTCCATTGTCAGTAATGATTGAGGACGATACACCATATCTAAAGATGATGTAGTTTGTGATGAAAAGAACTATAGTTTTTCCATTAGTAACTATGAGAGGGACTACCTCTACCCATTTCGCGAAATAATCTATAGTCATGATAATGAAGTTATGTCCATTGGAAGAGATTGGGTGAATCTGCCCCACCAAGTCGAAGGCCCATTGTTGAAATGGCCATGTTGTAGTAGAGGGAACCAGTTCTCTGGCTAGAGCGTGAATGAGATTCCTGTGTAGCTGACATTTCTTGTAGGACCTAGCATACTTAATAGCTTCTTGCTCCATTTTAGGTCAGTAGTAACCAGCACAAAGGAATTTGCAAGCTAGTGTCAAGCCATTGGAATGAGATCCACAAATGCCTTCGTAAACATAAATTAGTGCAAATTTGGACTCATTGGGTTCTAAACACCTAAGCAGTGTTCTGTCAAGACCTCTCCTATATAGATTGTCAGCAATAATGACATAATGTGAAGCATTACAGATTAGGTAACGTTTCTCATTCCAGGTCAGACCTTCCAGAATGGTTTGATTATGAAGGTAGGAATAAATGTGATGGTAGTGGGATGATTTATGTCTTATAATAAAATAGATCATCATGGAATTAGGTGTGTCATAGGTTGGGTAGTGTAACGGTTCCACCAAGAACTCATGTCGAAGATCATTTTTCGGCATTTGTAGCAAGGAGGCCAGAGTGGCCATGGCATCAGCCGCCTTATTATCTGTTCATGGAACTTGCTGGAAGGTGATGTGTGCAAAATATTTCTTCAAGTCATCAACCATGCATTTGCAAGGAATTAGTTTCTCATCCTTTGTTTGATACACATCATTTACTTGGTTGATAACAAGCTGAGAGTCACCGAAGATGTCTAACTGATCCACTCTCCATTCAGTTGCAATTTTCATACCATTGATCAAAGCTTCATATTTAGCAATTTTATTTATATAAGGAAACATAATCTTGTATGCTTTGGGAAATGAGTATCTCTATGGTGTAAGGAAGAGTAATTCAGCACCTGATCCTTGTTGGGTGAAGGACCCATCGAAGAACATAACCCATATATGGTGTGTGAGTGTCAGAATTGACTCATCTAAGAAATCAATGTTCATTGGTAGAAGACTTTGTATGGGTGCCTTGGCCAGCTGGTCTGCAATTGCCTGTCCCTTTATAGCTTCGCGTTCAACATATTGGATGTCAAACTCACTTAGTATCATGACCTGTTTAGCCAATCTTCATGTGAGAAATGCCTTACTGAGCAAGTACTTTAATGGATCTATTTTAGCCACAAGCCATGTAGTGTGGGCAAGCATGTAGTGTCTCAACTTCTGGGAAGCAAAGACAACTACCAAGAAAGCTTTCTTAATAATGCTATAGTTTTTCTCATAACAGACCAATGTTCGGCTCAAGTAACAAATAGCTCTTTCTTTGTTGTTATTGTCTTCCTAAGCCAACATGATTCCCAAAGATGTTTCAATGGCTAAAATGTATAAAAGCAAAGGCTTCCCATGCATAGGAGGCATCAAGATTGGTGGATTGAAAAGATATTGTTTGATCTGTGTTAAGCTTTGCTCACAATCTTGGGTCCAATTGAATTTCACACCCTTATGTAAGGTCTTTGTGAAGGGTTGTGATCTAGTTGCCAATTGTGAAATAAACCTACGAATAGATTGAAGCCTTCCCTGTAGTTCTCTCATCTGATTGATGTTCCAAGGTGGTGGCATGTCCATTACTGCTTGTACTTTTTCTGGACCTACTTCAATTCCCTTTGCAGAAACAATATATCCCAACAGTTTTTCTAATGTGACACCAAATGCACATTGCTTAGGATTGAGCCGAAGACTAAATTTTTCCATACAATCTAGGATGGGCCCCAAATCTTCTAGATGAGTATTGCATTTAGCACTTTTGACCAAGGTATCATCAACGTAGTCCTCCATGGTTCTATGCATCATGTCATGGAAAATTGTAGTAACAGCCTGTTGATATGTAGCACCAGCATCATTTAAACCAAATGGCATCACATTCAAACAAAAGTTTCCCCATGCACATGTGAAAGCCATTTTATCCTAGTCTTTTGGCATAATTTTTATCTGATTGTATCCAGAAAAACCATCCATAAGTGAGTACATCTCATATCTAGCCATCATGTCTACGATCATATCAATATTAGGGAGCGAAAAGTCATCTTTAGGACATGTCAAGTTAAGATCATAGAAGTATGTACAAACTCTGATAGATTTATCATGCTTGGAAATAGGAAAAATATTGGATATCGATTCAGCATAATCAATTGCACAGATGAAACCAGCCTTTAGAAGTTTCTCCAATTTGGCTTTAACGAGCAATGCAACATGAGGGTGCATTTTTTGAAGCTTTTGTTTAACCGGTTTGATGCCTAGTGCTATGAAAAAGTGATGCATGATAAGATTAAGATCCAATCCTGGCATGTTAGAATATGTCCAAGAAAAATTTATTTTCTTTTCCTTGAAAAAGGAAATGATTTGTTCCTACTCTTTAGGTGACAATGACTGCGCTGATGTATCACATGAGGATGTTGTTTTGTGCCTAGGTTAATTGGCTACGTCGGCTCTATTAACACTGATGATCTCTTCTGAAAGTGATTGGGAAGGACATCAAATATCTCATCCGCGGGTGCCTTAGAGAGGTTTTCACCCTTGAATACATCTTTTGTTTTTACTTTTTTGGGATCCGACACTGCCACAATGTGGTTTTCACCATCGTACCTCTTGCATTTTTTCTTTTTAATTATGTGAGTGAGATATTTGATGTCAACCTCAATCATGTTAATATTCTACTCATTGGTGGAAGATGTTATAAGTTTGATAGCGTTTAGGTAACAGATGAGAGCATAATCATTTTGGAACGTGGGGACTTGGTTAGATGCATTGGGGTTCTAGTTTATAAGCTCAGGATGTGTGAGTGAGAGAGAAGTGTCTAGTTCAATTGCAGCAACTTTGTTTACAGGTGTGTTCAAATGCCTTGGAATACTAATGTCAGGAATTAATGACTCTAGGACACTAGTTGGATCAGACCCCTATGACCTAACCCTGATGTTTCACCCACTTCGATTCAATATTCATAGACATGCACTTGGTCAATGTCTTTATCAGTAGTAGCTACTGAAAGATTGTCAAACTCATATTCATGAGAGTCGGTGCTACATGGTAACTATAGAACTCCCCAACAGTGATAGGGACATACTCTCCTTCAGCCTCTAGATTCTTACACAAATACTCAATATGGCATGATTGACTAGATTCTCCCTTTTCTAAATGATATTTGAGTTGCTTAGTATTGTCCTCAGAAGAATCACTAGTATCAACCACAATGCTAACACGTGGCACAAAGTCATCCGGCTCAGTAAAGAATTTAGCAAGATCATAAGGAATACAATGAGGGTAGGAATCCTCATCATCAGATTCTTCCTCTTGAGTATCTAACTCAGCTTGTGACTCATTTTGAGATGAACTCTCAAGTTTGGGGATGAATTGATTTGATCCCAAATGGAAAGGGACCTTCTTAAAGCTTAGGCCAGTTATATCACTATTGCTTCGAGTTGTTGCTTTGATAGGATCAATTAGGCCACTTTTATTGTAGCCAATATGGTCGGTTCCCTTGTAACCAAAATGGTTCATAAGCCTAAGACTAGGTCCATATTTCTTAGGAGTGATTTCTCGAGCTTGCTCTATTAGGTCCACTGGAGCCTCTTCTCTATAAAGCCATGCAACAATGGCTCTGTTTTCACTTTCATCTTCTAAGGGAACTATAGCCTTAACAAAAGCACCATTATACTTGGTCTGAGGTGTTAGCATGAATGGCTTCTTCGCCTTTGAGGGTCTCCCAAAATGTCGAGGGGACTCTAGGAGAGACGTTAATGATAGCATTGGTTCAATGTGGTACTCTCCCATACTAGTTTCTTTCAATTTGAATGACAGCTCAATTTGTTTCAGCTTATTTTCATAAAATTAGTAGACTCACAGTTAGCAGGGATGAGAGTTTCAGTAGCTTTGAGCATATTGTAGGTGTAGCTAGTAGTGGCAAGAATAGTAAGTTCAGAGCCATGAAATGGGAATTTGATGCATTGGTGATATGTGGATGGCACAGCACGCATCTCATGTATCCATGGCCATCCCAGCAAAATGTTGTAGGCTAAGGGAATGTCAAGCACCTGACAGGTGACATCCCTTTCGATAGGACCGATGCGAATTGGTAAAATCACAAGACCTAGTGACTTTCATTCCACTTCATTGTATGCTTTAATAGTGATCTTTCATCGAGGATCAACAGAGTCCTCAGAATAATCCAATTGTCTAAGAAGCGCAGAAGAGACAATATTTAGGCCAGCACCATTGTCAATGAGTACTCGACAAACACGTGTCTGGTGAATCATAACCTCAATGTGTAGAGGCTAATTGTGTAGATGATTCACCGAGTTATCATCCTCCTCAGAGAAGGTCATCAGATAAGGTGAGGTCAGGTGACCTACCATGGATTGAAATCACTCAAGATCAAGATCTCGAGGAATGTTTGCCTCAGTGAGGGCTTTGTCTAGAATTTTCCTATGAGTAGGTGAGATTTTAAGTAGCTCAAAGATGGAAATCTGAGCATTAGTTCATTTCAACTGGTCAAGAACACTATAACTGGTTGCAGTCAAGTTTGTTGTGTGTTTTGCACCTTTATCGGATTGACCAGCAAGGGCTTTGTCTTTGTGTTGTTCAAGATTTGAAGTAGGAGGTGCAGGGCCTTTGAGTGCCAACTTTGCACGAGAGTGAGTAACAACATTAGCATAGTGTTGCGAAGATGCATTATCCATCTTATTGGAAGTAGGGCCTCTCAAGACAAATGATGTCTTGGGTTTGTCATTATCTTGCTTGCCCTTTATGGTAATAACATCACAATATTGAGAATCTACAGGTTCAACCATGTGAATGACATTGTCATCGTTGGAATATGTATAGTTGACCTTATTGTAGGGTTTTAGTTTCAAAGTCTCCTTTTTCATAAGCTGGGAAAGGCTCTTTGAATGCCTTGTGGTCTGAGTTTTTGTTATGTCCATCTACCACAAGATCACCAGCATCAATCATGTCCTGGACTTTATGACGCAAGTTTATATAGTTGTTGGTTTTGTGTCCCTTGTTTTGGTGATACTCACAAAATGAGGTCTCATTCCACCATGGTGGACATGGTTGTGGATCATAGGGATGAGAGTTATCCATTGGTGAGATAAGCTTGTGTTGTAGAAATGTTTTGTAAACCACATCCAAAGGTTCTCCCAAAGGCGTAAACTCTCGCTTGGGTCATGTTGTCCATGAGTTTCTTGATTTGTTCCTGGATGTCTTATTGTCAAGGGGAGGCTTCTTAGCATTTTTGGCCAATTTGAGGCAGTCTGTGAGATTAAATGCCATTTTAGCAGGTTTGGGTGTGACATTGTCAACAACCCCATCATGTACAATTTCTCGGTTCTTGTTGACATATTTGGTTTAATCCTTGTTGGAAAAGGAATCTTGTTTTGTGTCTCTCTGAAGAGTGCGCTCACCTTTCTTGACCATAATTCTTCGATACAGATAGCCTGTGTAATCATGTCTTCAAAGGTACGTGGACCTTGTAGTTGAACTCTATACCCAAAATTAGGTAAGAGGTTATCAGTGAAAATTTCAAGCTTCTCCATTTTTGGGATTTTATGGGAATACTTGGTGTATAGTTGTCTCCACCTTTGGAGGAAAGTGAGAAAACGCTCACCAACTTTCTATTTAAGGTTGCATAGATCTCGAATATTTACAAGATGTTGAATGTTATGAGAATATTGCTGAACAAATGAATTCGCAATTTTGTCAAATGTCTTGATACCAAGAGGGAAATGTGAGAACCACTCCAAAGCCTGACCACCTAGGCTTCTAGGGAATAAACACATGAGGTATGTTTGATTATATATAAACTCCATAGATAGAGCACCAAATTCTCGGAAGTGATCTTGGGAATCAGTAGTACCAAAGTACTTGTCATATTTGGGTAGTTCTACACCTCGTGGGAAAGGTGGCATGTTTATACTTTTGTCAAATGGAAATGATCAAAGAGCGTCCAATGTGTATGTCTTTGTGGGTTTCTCTTTCTCTTGCATCATCTGAGCCAATTGGTCTTGCATAATTTTCAATTGTTTTTGGAGTTTGGAATTCTTAGTTTCTTCTTCAGTTTTGACAATGGTTTTTACATTGAAATGAGAAGGTAACTTTTCTCCCTCTTGGGAAACTTTGAGAAAGTATTTTTCTTTCTCTTCATTGATTAGGATTCCCATGACCTTTTGAAAGTTTTTGTCTCTTTGACATTTTTCTATGTGTTCAGGGAGGATTTCCACCTCTTCCTGTTCCTTATCAGTGTCATAGTCTTTCTCTTTCTCTTTGTCATCCCTAGGTGGTTCTTGATATCGACTATGACTACCATGTTCAAGTTCACAATTAGTCATTATAGGAACATGTTCAGTTTCTGTATGTTGTGTTTCAAAAGAGTCTCTAGAGAAAGGATCATACATTGTGTTTGGGAATGCAGGACCTCTACCTGTTTCAGTATCCTCTTGGTAGAAAGGATTCCTAATTTGTTGCAAATTTTTGGAAAATGTTTGTTGAACTCGAGATGACCTAGTAGGTGAAGGAGATCATGAAGATGCCTCACTAGCTGGGTTGGATACAGATTGCGTAACGAAAGGTAAGTGACCTCTGTCGCGATTATGACCCCAAGCACGACCATGTTTAAGGTTATAGGGATAAAACATGTTGCCGCTTCTAGTGTTGATATTCATAGACAAGGACAAGAAGCTAGAACCTGGACAAGGACTACACTAAGACTGAGTCTCAAAAAGGACAAGATAATAGTAAGAATGTTGTTCACTAAGGCACAAATGGTCTAATTTAAAGGCTAGAATAGCCAGAGATTATGACCAATGCGACACAAAGTATGACAAGCATTAAGACAAAGACTAAAAATATTACTTATGAGATGAGACTAGTCAAGGTGTAAGACACAAGTCTTTAGCTAAGTGAAGTATCACTGTTTTAGGACTGTTTGCAGACAGAGAGCGATAAATGGATGCAGAAAAAGATAGTGTGTAGGCCATAGACAGCTAAAATAGACCCAAATTGGTAATGCTGACATAAGATCTCACGCAAAAAAGCTTTAAAGGCCATGCGAAGAAGTTTCATAAATTGCGTGAAGAACTTTTCTGGCTCGCGCAAAGGTCTATGATAGTAATTTAATTTCACGCAAAGAAGTTCACAGGGCCAAATGAAGACTCATAATAGAAGTTTAATTTTGCACAAGAACAAAATGATTTTGCATGAGAACCAGATGATTTCATGCAAGATCAAAACGATTTCATGTGAGAAGGTAGACCAATTTTACAATAGCAACTGATTTTGAAAAAAATTGATCATTTCAATAACCAGGTAGATAAATAGGCATGTAGAACAGCAAGTAGGTGATTTCAAGCACATCTAAAAATAATGAGCAAGGGTAAAAGTAACCTTGCACATGAACAATCAAGTGACTTAGTTCGTGCTAATCCCTAGGAGAGCTATTTGTGTATGTTTTCAAAGAGTTTTGCAATCATTGCACACATTCCTAGAAAGTGAAATGTTTGGTCTCTCTAAGGTTTTTAGTAATGTTTTGACTCTACAACTTTTATGACTCATAGGGGTGAACTCCAATCCTGATGCACTGAGTTTCAATACAGTCTGAGAACTTAATCTTCAAGAGCTATTGGGGAGATCTGACAACCCACAATGAACCACACCCATGGAGATTTCTTCCACAATAACATTTATATAGCGGTTTTCACTACCATGTCAAAAATTGCTATTACTGCTCAAGGTTCTGTCAACACAGTTTGCCCTGTAGAGCGATTGTTTGCTACGGTTAACCCTCTCTAACGGTGACTGACTCACAATAGTGTACCACAAGTGGACTTAGCTTCCAGATTCAAGGTCTTGACACCTTTTCACTTTTATCCCAATCAAAGCAGATAGATTAATTTGACATGCTAAACTAAGTGTATCTCTTAAAGATCTATGATATAAACTCCTAGTGATCTATCAACCTCTCTAGAGAAAGGATGCCTCAATCAACAAGTTGAAGATTCATCTATCTGCAAGATGCTCAAAATATCCTCCCCATCTACAAGGAATCCATCTTAGAGAGGAGTTTCACTAGGAACCCACTCCCTCAAGATCCACGAATAGTGTTCATGGGGCCTAATTACTATGTGTGTATAGATGTTAATTCCCGAAATCAAATCTATCCAAAAATAGTCAAAGAGCACAAGGTGGTACACTTAACACTTTAACTAATGCGAGGTGAGTCCAAAGATGTGGAACATTTAACCCCTCACACAAGCCAAAATGAGTCCACAACTCAGAAACTAGTGAGTTCTAGAAAGCACAAAAGGGTTGCCTTGTGGAGCATTTAACGCTTCTTTCCTGTAGACCCCTCCCCTTTAACGTGGTGTTGATCTTGCAACCACAGGGTGAAATAAGGGGCTAACGGATTAGCGAGTCCAATAACCCAAGATAGCTAATTAGATCTATCACTAGTAACTAAGCCTACTAGATGAAACTAATAGAGATTACAACCTAGTATCAAATTATGCATGTGTTGTAAAATGAGAACATGGAAGGAAACACGCACAAGCTTGATATGAGAGATGTTCGTTTTAGGCCCAAAAGAAGTGTTATTAGTTAGAGAGAATTACCTAATAATCCTTGCAACGTACTTAGTAGATGTTTTACCTATTTTTAGCAACTTTATCACACTTTTCCAATTGTCCTGCAAATTGCTGTTATGCTATTCCAAAAAATTAAAAAACATAGAAAAACCAGAAACAGTGAGCAGTTAGCAGAAAAACTAGAAAACATGAAAATCAATGCAAAAAAAGCATCTGTCAGCAAAGTCTCACACGAAATTCCTGACAGTCCATGCAAAGAAGTTTTACGACCCGCGCAAAATTCTATTCAGTCCACACGAAGAAATAGGTGTCGCACAAAGTTTCGCACACTCAGGTAATTTCTCGCACGATATGGAAAGAATCTTCACGTGGAGATTCCTAAATCTATACTGAACAGTACAGACAGAGAACAAAAAATGATTTTAAAAATGCAGAAAGAGGCCAAAAAAATTGATTTTCTCTACCCGACGATGGGCGCCAGAAATGTATGCGTGAATATGCAGCCTATGCTAGCACACACACTTCAACATGGTCCTTATTTGCAGATTCATCTTGGAATGAACATTGGATTGTTCATCCGAAAGTCAGCCGACAAGGTGACCTGTTGCCTTCTGTCTAAAGGGAATTGCTTGTTAGATATCCTCAGATTTGAGGTGTTTAAGAAACCAAACCCTCTGAGAATGAAGGATTTAAGAAATGAAATTAATCTATATTATTGTGTAGATTAATCTAAAATGAGAAATGCATTCTAATCTAGGAACAATTGAAACAAAACTAGATTAACCTATGCATATTAAGCTAAATGAATTTAAACTAAGAATGCAAGATGTATGCAAAAATGTGAGCAAATGTGAGTATGAATTTCAATAGAAATTCAATGAAAATTATAATTCATCCTCTCTAAAAATGAAGAGATGAGGGTCTCTTAAATAGACTTTCCTGGAATCCATCAATGGTTGAGATCGATTTCAATCAACGGTCTGGATTAAAGGTGAAGTTCAGTCATAAAAGAAAATTCCCAAATTAAAGGGAGCTAACTAATTTAATTTGAGTAGAATAAGGAGTTAACTGATTTAATTTGAGTAGAATAAGGAGTTAATTGATTTAATTCCTTTTTGATCAACAGTGACTGATATGAGTAAATACTATAAGAATTAAATAATAGTCATGATGAATGTAGATTAGGGTTTTCTATATTTGACAATTAAGTCAAGTAGCGAGTAGCTGAATAAGAATTTGCCTAATGGAATAGGTCTTTAGGATTGGTCAGAAATAGACTAGAATTCGTATCATGGCAATGAGCCAATTTTGGGGTATTACACTCATCGGTTATAACTTCATGAAAGACTTTGCAAGAAAGCTCTGATACCACTGTAATGGACGCCCTACAAATATCTCTAATACCACTACAATGGACACCCAAGAATGCCCAAAAGCTGAACCAAGCCTGAAATTATATTAATGTTGAAAATGTTGCAATCAATTACAAAGAGATGTATTCCAAAGGCCAAACCCTAAGGGAATGACATCTAGAATGTTACAATAGAGAATGAACGTCCTCTATTGCCAAAAAAAAGGGAGTGTGATTCACACATCCAAGCTCTTAACAAATGCAAGTTATAATCATCCGATACAATAATCCCATAATCAGCAATGAGACTTTCAACCCTATTTATCCTTTTCTTCATCCTTCTAGAAGGAACTAAAACATTAATTAATTGCAAGAGCTGGAAGCTTGATCCTTCCAATAATTAATGTGTACCCTAGAAATTCCTCCCTAGAAATAATTAATTAAATCAGGAGAGGCTTCCGTCCTTCCAATAATTAATAAATACCCTAGAAGCTATTAATACAAAGTCGCCTTTTAATTTTTAATTGAATGATCTTAATTTTTCTTATCCTCCACTTAGACTTTGGAGAACATGAGAGCTAAAAGATGGGATCGTTACACAACCCCACTACAAGGATGTGCACATGCACACCTAGGGAGGTGCACACAAGGAGCCACTCCAAGGCCTATATAAGGCCCTGACCCTCCTCCCTTCCATTTACTTTTCTCTAGCTCCCTCATTGCAATGCATCTCCACATATCTAGCCTCTTTGTATATGTGAACCTTTGCTTAGGGAAGCCAAAAAAAAATACAACCCCCCCAGCCCCACACCCACCCATTTTTCACTAGCCACTATGCATGTCCATAGTTGTGCACATGCACATGTGTGTACCATGGCAAGGTGCACACGTCACCGGTGTGCAACTGCATACTTATCCATTTTTAGGGCTAATGAAGCACACTAGTGCACTTGTAAGGATGTGTTGAAATGAACAACATGCTAATTTGGTGGAGGAGACTACATCTTTGTCTATTTTGTCTATTTTCTTTCACTAATTTTTGTCTCCTAATATCCATAATACTAATTTTTTCCTTTTTTTGCAAGTCAATGGCATCATCATCATCTTCCATGGTGGAGAAAATGGAACCAAAACTTGTTGCTTTCAAGTACCAAGGAGCACCTAAGAAATCAAGTTTCTAGGATAGGCATCTAGAGATCAAAGATATTGAGTTGGGTCACATTGACAAGAATGCCTTTCTGACCATTTGCAATAAACCAAGGGATAGATTAGCAACGATATCTACACTAATCTAGTATAGGCTAATAAATTCAACATCACATCCCACATTAGTTCAATCTTCTGAATTGATAATGACATCAAATTGACAAAGCATTATGTGACTAAGGAGAACATAGTAAATAACATCACAAGAGAGATAGCCTTGGACCTCTAACCCTAAAACATAGAGAAAGTATTCCATCTTGCAAGGTGTTGGCTCTTGATTTAAAAGTTTTGAAAATAACCAAGAAACTAGATGAATGCATCTAAGGCTAGCAACTTCTTATGATGAATGCACCTAACTAAATTCTTGGGCCAACTATAAGGCATAACTCCTTCTTCACTTTAGGCTCTGCAAGACCTAGGCAGGTTAACCTCCAGGTTCTACGATATGGTACCAATGCATTTAAAACATAAATCTAAACCTATTACTACAACTATGACCAAGGATCTTTGTTCTAAGACCATAAAACATTGAAGCTCTCTGATAAAGGAGACAAGATTCAAGATTAAACTCAACCATTTTTTGTTCTTTGTATTAATTTCCTTGAAACAATACATTCATATGCATGAAATGAAAACATGAAAACACTTAACAAATCTAAACTATCTATATTATCCTTCTACTACTATTCATATAAGAGAATTTTGCTGAAAAGTATGGTGTCTCAGTATTGGGAACGCATCAAAACTAGAACCTAAACCATGGTATCACAATAGTGTGCCAATTTTCTCCAAAAGACTAGAACTTGTACAATGAGAAAGAAAGGGAATGATATAGGAAGAAGTGAATTCACGGATCTGTTCTACAACTAACAAGTGTCCACTCAGAATTACTTCCCAAGATGATGAAAAAACCTCTTTCTACCCTCTCTCTTCAACTGCATATCAAATCCCATCATTTGGCCTCTACAAGGCATTAATCTCTCATAAATATCATGATAAAAGAATGTAACTGATTCTGAAGTTAAAATGAATTCACGCTAAAAAGTGAAAATCTATCGAAGATAACCTTCAGAATGCAATATATTTTTCTAGCTTATTTTTACCATAATCAAGCCTCAAAAGGTCTTCAAATATGCTCTTTAACAAACTTTAATGCTAAGTGATCAAATTTTCTTGTTCTCTCGCCAATGCCCTAGATTTTACAAATTGGCCTACAATGCAAACTAGTGAGTACCTATGCAAAAACTAACTTTAGATTCAAAAAATTCATCTCGTTCTAGTTCTAGTGGTATATTAGAGTGCCCATTTTGGTTAAAAATTGAGCCTTTGGCAGCCGTTTGAAAAATCAGGTCCCAACTATGAACAAAGCAGTTTGAAAGGATGAAATTGAAAAATTTAAAATATTTCTATAGTGTAAACTATAGAGAATCATTTTTTAAAACAAATTTTCCAAATTCTCAAGTTGAACACTTAAAATTGTAAAAGACATTATTTTAAAATTTATACCCTTATAACTCCCTAACCATTCATGAGATGTCACATGTCAAATTTTGATAAGCCCTCTATATCCGGGTAGGCCCCACATTCCTTCTCACAACTTCTACCAGATTCTTGGAATTTTTGGCAAGTCACCAAGTCACTTGCTAGAATTTCTCAACTTTTCTGGTGGTGACATGGCGACCACCAGATTTTGGTGAGATTTTTCAGCCGTCTCACCTGTCCACATCGGCACCACCTCAGTGCCACATCATAGCTAGCTTATTGCATCACGTCATCATTGCTATCTCGCAATACTAACTATCATACATCTCTCCTTTAGCGAGATAGAAACTATCATTGGATCGTCCATGTGGAGCAATCTAAGAACATCTTAAGATTTGACACCATGTCATCAGGGTTCCATCTTCATTTAAAATTAAGTTTTCATCATGGTGATGTCACCTTTGACTGATCAACCATGGTCCTACACAAGCAACGCTACCCTTAAAAAAAGAGCATTTCTTGAAGATATGAATATAGTGGTGTGCAAGTTTATTTAAACATTTTAGAAAATAAATTCCCATTGAATGTGGGATCAAATTATTTAAACTCTCTTCACACCTTCCTCTACTGCATGGGATGGATTTTCTTTGTTGATGCTAATCTTCAAATGCCTGCGAGAGTGGATATTCTTTCACTTCCCTAGCGGCTTACCTTTTCACATGATATGTGGTTTCTTTTTAATGCTAGCATGGGAGGTAACAATGGCATCCTTTCTCTTTACCATGCATGGAAGCTTTAATTTTCATGGTGTAGGTTCCTTTTCATCATAATGGTGCCCCATGTGTTCTCATAGCACTTTTTTTTAATGCTCATTTGCCTAAACCTTGAAAGCATTCGTATGGACCTCTCGTTATATAGGTAGGTTCCTCCATTTTTCATAGGTCTTTATCTTTGAATTTGCCCTACATGTTTCCTTTGTGATTGCATGTGGAGATATCTATTTCTTTGTGTGATTCATCCCTTTCTCAATGCATAGTTACCTTTTCTATTTAACTGGCCTGTCACTCTTCCTCAATTGTGTGGACTGCTATGGGTCTATACATGCCAATTCCTATTCTTAATATGTGTTTTCCTTTGCACAAGGTCTACTCCATGTTCCTTGGCTGCTCTTGTTCTAATGCTCTACCCTGCATTCTTCTTGCTAGCTACTTTACTAGATGTGGGATGATTCCTTCTTTTATATGCTATTGGATACTCTCCTTGGTTTGGCCATGAATTACCATTTTCATGTGTGGGCTGCTACCCCACTGCCTCCCCTACCTTTGCAATGTTTGCTATGGCTTCACTTCTTCTAGTGCATGGTGGCCCTTTATTTATTCCTCATGGCTTGGTTCATGTTTCAAACATGTGTGATCTCTTTTGGTTCTACCTCCACTGTGCTTAAAACTTTACATGCAAGATTACCACATATAATTTATAGAAACAGTTTGACTATAGATAGGTGAGATACAACATGAAGACATGCATCACATTTTAGGAATTTTTGTCCATTGATAAAACAAGAATTATAGAAGAGTAGCTTAACATCGGATATACCCAAGCATTGAGAAATTGATCATACTATTTAACAACTATTTCCCAATTTGGTAGATCATTAGCTAGAAAATCATATGGAGGGACTTTGCTTGCATAGTTGTTTATATTCATTGACTTCATGGATTTTATTGATTGCTAGGTTCCTTTGATTATGGCATTGGATCTGTTTCAACATCTGATCTCCTCTTTTTTATGCATGTTTTGATTGTGCTTTGCATAGAAACTTTAGTCTTCATTGGGGCTATTTTTATATTCATCAACTAGCTCCTTTTAACAATGACTTTTCTACTTTTCACATGCATGAGTTTGCTTCCTCAATTTGCTCTCTGAATTTTCACTATCTTGAAATAAATATTGATTGAAAATGTCTTCCTGATCCATTATTTACATCCTCCAAGAGCTTTTCTCTCAGCATATTCTATTATAGTATATGGTGTATTCTTTTCCTTTAATTCTAAAGTCAACAATCCAATTGAAGGCTATATTTCTAATTCTTTAGAGATGATTGGTGCATAATCATTCTAATTTTAAAAATCATCATCATTTTAAAATTTCCCTTAAAACATCATAAAACCTCAGTGTTAGTGTCAATCTAATGTAATTTATTCAGACCCCATGCGTTAGGCTAAAACAAAATTAGTTTCTAGACAACTTAAATGTTGAATTGATCTATTGATCATCTCAGACTAATTCAAAACACATTCGACATTTTGAAAAATCATTCAAAATTGATTTTATCATTATTTTACAAACTGTGAATTTCATGTCAGGAGGCCCCTTGACCGACCTTAAAAACTGACCCAAACCTCTAACCAGGATCAGAAAACTAGCACAATGAATCTCTCTTTCACACACTTCTACCTCATCAAATCTTGTCCCATCTCAAATTCAAGGGTAAAAGATAGTGACTGTCAAAATTACCTTCTCAAAACTACTTGCAAGAAAACATGTTAGAAAGTAATAAATTGGGTTTGGATTTGGCTTGGAAAACTGGGCAAATAGGCACTTGGGAAAATGAAAACTAGAGAGTTGGTTCTCTATCACAAGGAGAGTACAGGTCTATGATTTAGGCTCATGATGAATAACAAGGCGCAAATGGCAACCAGCCAAAGTAGGCTACTTGGATTTGCTGATTGGAAACATGGACGAGAAATCAATTTTGGCAAATGGAATCGACCTGGAAAAGTGTGCAAACAGATTCGTCATGACTTACAAACTGGCACATTTGGAGTATTTTTAGAGGACAACACAATGGTACAATCCATTAGATCTCACCAATAATGGGTTTTAAGTTATGACATCATGATTAGGGGTAGCAACCAATCTGCAAATACTGACACCAGTAAAAGATAGAAATTCCATTTGGAATCACGTTTGAAAACATAACAAATGGATTCGACATGACGTGAAACTTGAAACACAACAAGTATCTAACATCTAAAATGAAATTTAATAGGAATTTCAACATTTTTCTCAACTGGTGAAAAGTTATAACTTGTCAAATAGGGCTTCACAGAATTGTGTGCAAAGTGCATAAGCATGAAAACAGTAACTGACCAACTTTGAGGGATTCGAAACCTAGTCAAACGGATTCAAAATGAATCAAACTCTGAAACATAGGTTCTCTCTTATGGACACAAGATACTCTCAAAGTGGAAAATCACAAAACATTTCTAGGTGCAAGATATTCAGATGCAAACGAGGCCTCCTATCATTGTTTGACACTAGGGTGAAAATGTAGAATTGACATTTGCTCAAAACAAGACTTTTCCAAATGACTCGAAACGACAATTTATCATTATGGAACATGTGGATGGGCTAAATGGAAGGTGTTCGAAACATTTAACACCTCTTAGGCCTCAAAGGTG
This sequence comes from Cupressus sempervirens, assembly GCA_028749045.1. Taxonomy (NCBI): domain Eukaryota; kingdom Viridiplantae; phylum Streptophyta; class Pinopsida; order Cupressales; family Cupressaceae; genus Cupressus; species Cupressus sempervirens. The sequence continues at coordinate 224,804,828 of CM053784.1, forward strand.
CAACCAAGTACAAAGGCATTTATGGGGCTGGATTTGACTTAAAATTTCAAATAGATGCTCTAAATGAGAATGCACTTTTGAGCGCCAACTGTGGCTCTTTTTGGGGATGCATGCCCCTTGTGGGCATGGCAAGATTTTAGATCTCTTGGAGAAGTAGACCATTCCCAAAACTTCAAAAACTCTCTCGAACAACTTTATTGAAAACAGGAAACAACTACAACTATTATGTACATATGATGACCTCGAGCCACCGAACTTCAACAAATTGTTTATCTCTATCTTACACCTGATTTTCATTCCTTTCCTTATGAGGTAAACTGAAATTACTTCTACCAATTTCACCAATCAAATTAACATCACAAAATGAAGCACTTGGCAAAATGAAATCAACATCTTCACTTTCGTAATGCATGTATAAACTAGGCATAATTTAACCTCTTGCTCACTATGAAAGATAACATCAGCGTGCTCATGAATGTCAACATTAAACTAAAACTGATCTTCACTAACTGATTCATGCATGTTGTCTACCAAAAATGTGAAGTGCTCATAGTCAAATTCATGGAAAGAGTTATATATATCATGGATTCTTAACTCACCTTGACTTTGCATTTCCTCAAGTGTTTTTGGATGAATGTCAAATGAGAAATCATATTTGTATTCACGCATAACATCATCATCACAATCTAAAAAAATTTCATAACCTTCTGATGTATTTTCATAATTGAAGTGCTGATTGGCTTTTACCTTATTTGAATCATCATAGAACTTACCATGAAGTGCTAGTTTCTCTTCAAAGACAACTCAATCGAACACTTCATCTTCAAAATCACAAAATGTAGCATCATTAGAAGATTCAATATCAAAAATGGAAGAACAATATTCTGATTTATTATAGCAGTATGACAGTGTATCACCATTTGCATCTAACCCCACTAAACCTGAAACCTCCATGTCCTCTTCAAATAATGGGTTAATGACTCCATACAGGGATCCTCTTTGAACATTAGGACAAAACATGGGTTGCTAATCTTCACAAGAATCATCATATAAAGCATTATCATATACTTTAAATTCACTACCCACTTTATCCTCATGGAAACTTTTAATGTATGAAGAAAAGTCAGAACTATATGAAGACTCCCTTTCTATTTCTTCTACCAAGCATATAGTGTCCATAATTACATCCTCTTCATCAGCTTGTTTAGGATAACCATTATGAATAGACCTTGATTCATTCCTAAACATCTCACTACATGTTGGATCTTTATTGTTTAATGTAAAATCACTTGACAACTCTTTGCTAAAGTCTTCAAAATCATTAACATTAACTAGACTCAACAATTTTTTATCTTCATACCTTCAAGAAAAATCACTCTTAAATTCTTCATGGGCTAACTGATTTGTACGATGCAAAAACTGAGATGTACTTTCCTTTTTAGATTTAGAAAAAAGAAGTCATACCTTTATTTTTGGATGAATGTTCACTACCATCATTACTTTCTTCTTCCCAATCAACATCAGACTCATATGAAGGCGAACATATAGTGTCATTTTCCTCACTATGATATGAATAACCACTCACATCATCTCCTTCATATGATGCCTCTTGATAATCCATTGAAACAAAAATTTCAGCTTTATCACTGGAAGCAAACTCTCAGTTGCTTCATATCCATATTGAGAAGCATATCTTTCAAATTCAACCTTAAATTCATTATCAACATAATGCAACCTCTCAATAAGAGAATTCATTTCTTTCCTATCTTGCTGATCAAGAAAATGCATCTTACCCTCTACTATTGAAACATTATAAACATGTACACTCTATTCTTTTGATTGTGGCTAAGATGAACATGACTTACATTGTTCTTCTTGTGCTATCTCTCCATGACATGTCGGATCAGCAACATTAAACTCATGATTAGAGATATAACTTTCAACCTCCTCACTTGTAGAAGACTGAGACCTAGGTGCACCAACTTCAAAATTTGAAACATTACTAACATCATCATACACATAACTATCATGAGAAGAACTTGCTACTGTAACTAATGTTTGATCCTTAAAATTAACATTATGTTGAACATGATCAAAGTATAAAATATTACTCACTATTGTAGCATCATGAACATGTGTGTTTCTATTTGCAACTAGATTAACCTTCCATATACACACATTCCAATTTAAATTCTCAATCTAATTAAAACCTATAGTAGGGGTGTTGACCTTCTAATTTAAAACTAAAGTGTCAACACTATGTTCCACTTTTCTTTGATGACCATTATATCGAAAATCATTCAAAGACAAATGACCTCTCATCAGTCCAGATTTCAAATTATTTTCAATATCTCTAGCGGTCATAAAAGCCTGATATACTTTCTATGGTTCTTTATCCCTTAGTAGAAAATTGATTTTCTTATCAAATGCACTGAAGTAAACAACTAAACACATTTGATCATCAGGTCTATAACTCTCACAGATATCTTTCAAAAATCTAGTAAATCTAATATTGAATTGAGGCACAAGTTCACCATCCTCAATGTGAATCCTAAAAAATTTATCATAACAATTAGACATGCTTACCCATTCTCCAAATTGCTCCATGAAGGTGAAATGCAACTCACTTCAAGATGAAATGAAACATGCTTGTAAAAAAGAAAACCAATCTCTAGGATCGGCTTCTAAGGTTTGAACAAATAGCTTCATGTGCACATCCTCATGAGTAATCTCATAGTCACCCATCAAATCAATGAATAATTCAACATGATGATTGGCTGAAACAAGATGGTTCCCACTAAACTTAGGCAAACATTTCCTAACATCATTAGGAATGACATTCGGGAAACCATGAATACCATTAAAACTTAATGGCATATACCACTTGGTAGAAATGGATCTAGGCATTTTACTAACTGGCTATATCTTAGGTGAAATGAATCTTGATATTCTTTCAAAGGTACAGACTCATTCACCCATATTCTGATTTGCAACTTACAACAGATCTATACCCTTCTACCAATGAATCACTTCAAACTATACACTTCACAAACTTAGAAACAAAAATTGAAGCTTGATCCAATGAAGTGTATGAAACCTTTTAAACTATTCTCCTCTTTTTAGTGCTGAAACTTCACTTGAAGGAGAACACACTTGTAAAACTTACTTCCTTTCATGACAATTAAAACATCATCAAAATAAAATACCTCAAGTGTTGCTACATGAAACCACTAATCTGTTGATTGGCCTAGTGTTGATCTCAATTCCTCACACCACTAATCATATCCTTACAGAGTCGCCATCTCCTTGAGGAGAAAAATGAATTCATAACAGTGATTCACATTTATCATTCAAAATTATTATGACAACAAATCAACAACACTCTAAAACATATTAGTCATAAACTTATATAGATCTCTCTTCTTGTTTGAAATTTAATACAACTTTTAGATCTACCTATTTCAACTCAAAACTCTTGAAAACATTTATACATAGCTGATCTACACTAGTTTAGAGATCCTTTAGAGAGTTTCCACTCACAATTGTGAGAAAGATTTAACATAAATCATACATGATAGACCTAAACTAGAAATTCACTTTGTAGAATTTTATAAAACTTTTAAACATTGTAAAGAGAGAAACCTTTTTACAACCATTCTGACTCTGAACTTACAACAATACCTCACACAAAATTGAACTGATTGAAAACATACTCATTTCTCAACATGATTTGCATCCAATTTAGGAACTACTACTGTAAGAGAATAAAGCTCACTGGGGAACATCAAAATATGGTAGGGAAATGGGCATAACACATCAACTTACTATTGTATGAAACTTTCTCCATGTCATTCCTTCTGTTGTGTTGAACCCCTTTAAATTCTCAAGGTTTGTCTACCATGAATCTCAACACAACTCCCTAGAAGAGTTGCCATCTTGTTGGTGACTCGGATGGGCAAAACCCAACTGAAAATAGGATAGAAATATTCAACATATAAACTAGAGATTCTTGTCCTTTTAACAGTGAATTACTTCACAGCTTCCCCAATAGAGTTGCCATTTTGTTGGCTCCTAATTTAATAGTTTTGAAAATAACCAAGAAACCAGATGAATGCATCTAAGGCTAGCCACTTACTATGATGAATGCACCTAATTGCATTCTTGGGCCAACTATAAGGCATAACTCCTTCTTCACTTCAGGCTCTACAAAACATAGGTGGGTTAACCTCTAGGTTTTGAGATATGGTACCAGGTAATTTAAAACATAAATATCAACCTAATTACTATAGATGTAAACCCCTTATGTATCCTAATAACTCATGCAATAATGGAGATATATAGAAGAAAATTGCAATCTATGAAATCCATAAGTTGAGTGAGGGTTAGTTCCTTTTGACCCACTACAATACATGAAATACTGAAATGATTTTGATTAAAAGATTTTGAGTTCAACAAACCCTCAAATATGCAATAGTAAGACTTTAATGATCATGTAGATGACCAGTGCCTAATCCATTAGGCAAATCCATGAATCAAATGCATACATATGGATATCTGATACTTATTTATATATTCAAATATACGATCTATCTATTTACCTTTTAAATAAACATCTATGCTCAATCTAAACCTCATTCTTACATAATATCCCCATCAATAAACTTGCAACCCTGTTGAATTCTCTAAAGCATTTACATAACCCCATGAATTATAAGAAATAATGAAACAACATACAACCTTAAGGGAATGCAACTATGACCTAGGCTCCTTGTTCTAAGACCATAAAACATTGAAGCTCTCTGATAAAGCAGACAAGATTCAAGATGAAACTCAACCATCTATTGTTCTTTGTATTAATTTCCTTGAAACAATACATTCATATGCATGAAATGAAAACATGAAAACACCTAAAATATCTAAACTATCTATATTATCCTTCTTCTACTATTCATATAAGACAATTCTGTTGAAAAATATGGTGTCTTAGTATTGGGAATGCATCAAAAATGGAACCAAAACTATGGAATCACAGTAGTGTGCCAATTTTCTCCAAAAGATTGGAACTTGTACAATGAGAAAGAAAGGGAATGATATACGAAGAAGTGAATTCTCAGATTTATTTTGCAATTGACAAGTGTCCACTCAGAATTCCTTCCCAAAAAGATGAAAAAACCTCTTTCTACCCTCTCTCTTCAACTACATGTCAAATCCAATCATTTGGCCTCTACAAGGCAGAAATATCTCAGAAATCTCATGATAAAAGAATGTAATTGATTCTGATGTTAAAATGAATTCATCTTAAAAAGTGAAAATTAGTTGAATATAACCTTCAAAATGTAATATATTCTTTTCTAGCTTATTTTTACCACAATCAGGCTTCAAAAGGTCTTCAAATATGCTCTTTAACAAACTCTGATGCTCAGTGATCAAATTTTCTTATTCTGATACCAATGCCCCATATTTTACAAATTTTCCTATAGTGCAAACCAATTAGGACCTATGCAAAAAATGACTTCAAATTTAAAAAGCTCATCTCATTACGATTCTAGTGGTTTATTGGAGTGCCCATTTTGGTTAAAAATCAAGCCTTTGGCAGCCATTTGAAAAATTAGGTCCCCAACTATGAACAGAGTAGTTTGAAAGGATGAAATTGAAAAAATTAAAATATTTCTATAGTGTAAACTATAGAGAATAATTTTTTAAAATAAATTTTCCAAATTCTCAGGTTGAATGCTTAAAATTGAAAAAGACATTATTTTAAAATTTATACCCTTATAAATCCCTAACCGTTCATGAGACACCACATGTCAAATTTTGATAAGCCCTCTATATCTAGGCGAGCCCCATATTTCTTCTCACAACTTCTACCAGATTCTTGGAATTTCTAGCAAGTCACCAAGTCGCTTGCCAAAATTTCTCAGCTTTTCTAGTGGTGACATTGCAACCACTGGATTCTGACAAGATTTTCCAACCATCTCACCTATCCACATCGACACCACCTCAACACCACATCATAGCCAGCTTATTCCACCACATCATCATCGCTATCTCACCATACTAACTATCGTGCATCTTTCCTTTAGTGAGATAGTGACTATTACTAGATCATCCACATGGAGCAATCTAAGCACATCTTAGGATTTGGTGCCATGTCATCAGGGTTCCATCTTCATTTAAAATTAAGTTGTCATCATGCTGACATCACCTCTCACTAATCAACCACAGGCCCACACAAGCAGTGCTGCCCTTCAAAAAGCACATTTCTTGAAGACATGAGTATAGTGGTGTGCAATTTTGTTTAAACATTTTAGAAAAAAAATTCACATTGAATGTGGGATCAAATTATTTAAACTCTCTTCACACCCTCCTTTGCTACATGAGATGGATTTTCTTTGTTGACCCTGAGCTTCAAATGCCTGCATTTGTGGATATTCTTTCACTTCGCTGGTGGCTTACCTTTTCACATAATGTGTGGTTTCTCTTTAATGCTAGCATGGGAGCTAAAAATGGCATCCTTTCTCTTTACCATGTGTGGAAGCTTTAATTTTCATGGTGTACATTCCTTTTCATCATAATGGTGCCCCACATGTTCTCATAGCACTCTATTTTCATGCTCAGTCACCTAAACCTTAAAACCATGTGTATAGACCTCTCATTGTATAGGCAGATTCCTCCACTTTACACAGGTCTTTATCTTTGAAACTGCCTTGCGTGTTTCCTTTGTGATTGCATGTGGAGATATTGATTTCTCTACATGATTCATCCCTTTTTCAATCCATTAATGTTACCTTTTCTATTTAACTGGCCTGTCACTCTTCCTCAATTGTGTGAACTGCTATGGGTCTATACATGCTGATTCCTCTTCTTAATATGCATTTTCCTTTGTACAGGGTCTACTCCACATGTCTTGGCTACTCCTATTCTAATGTTCTACCCTATGTTCTTCTTGCTAACTACTTTATTGGATGTGGCATGATTCCTTCTTTTATATGCTATTGGATACTCTCCTTGGTTTGGGCGTGAATTACCTTTTTCATGTGTGGGATGCTATCCCACTACCTTCCCTACCTTTGCAATGTTTTTTGTAGCTTCACTTCTTCTAGTGTGTGGTGGCCATTTATTCATTCCTCATGGCTTGGTTCATGTTTGAAACATGTGTGATCTCTTTTGGTTCTACCTCCACTATGCTTAAAACTTTACATGCAAGATTACCACATATAATTTACAGAAATAATTTGACTATAGACAAGTTAGATGCAGCATGAAGACATGCATCACATTTTAGGAATTTCCATCCACTGATAAAACAAGAATTATAGAAGAGTAGCTTACCATCGAATATACCCTAGCATTGAGAAATTGATCATATTGTTTAACAACTATTTCCCTATTTGGTAGATCATTAGCCAGAAAATCATATGGAGTGACTTTGCTTGTGTGGGTGTTTCTATTCATTGACTGCGTGGCTTTGATTGATTGTTGGGTTCCTTTGCTTATGGCATTGGATCTCTTTGAATGTCTGATCTCCTCTTTTTTATGCACATTTTGATTGTGCTTTGCATAGAAACTTTAGTCTTGATTGGGGCTATTTTTATATTCATCTACTTGCTCCTTTTACCAACGTCTTCTCTACTTTTCACATGCATGAGTTTCCTTCTTCAATTTGCTCTCTAAATTTTCACTATCTTGAAATAAATATTGATTGAAAATGTCTTCTATATCCATTGCTTACATCTTGCAAGAGCTTTTCTCTCACCATATTCTTTTATAGCATATGGTGTGTTCTTTTCCTTTAATTCTGAAGTCAACAATCTAATTGAAGGCTATATTTCTGATTCTTTAGTGATGATTGGTGCATAATCATTCTAATTTTAAAAATCATCATCATTTTAAAATTTCCCTTAGAACATCATAAAACCTCATTGTTAGTGTCAATCTGATTTAATTTAAGCGGACCCGAAAGCGGGTCTGGCTAAAAAAAAAATCATTTCTAGACAACTGAAATGCTGAATTGATCTATTGATCATCTCAGACTGATTAAAAACACATTCGACATTCTGAAAAATCATTCAAAATTGATTTTATCATTATATTACAAACTGCAAATTTCTTGTCAGGAGGCTACTTGATCGACCTTAAAAATTGACCCAAACCTCTAACCAGGCTCTGAAAATTGGCACAATGAATCTCTCTTTTGTGTACTTCTACCTCGTTGAATCTTGTCCCATGAAAAATTTGAGGTCAAAAGATATTGACTGTCAAATTTACCTTCTCTGAACTACCTGCATGAAAACATGCCATAAAGTAATAAACTAGGTTTGGATTTGGCTTGGAAAACTGGGCAAATGGACACTTGTGAAAATGAAAACTGGGGCATTGGTTCTCTGTCATGAGGAGAGTACGGGTCTACAATTTTGGCCAAATGACTCAGAATGATAGTTTATGATTATGGAACATGTGGATGGGCTAAATGGAAGGTGTTAGAAACATTTAACACCTCTTAGTTCTCAAAGGTACAACTAAGTACAAAAGCATTTACAGGGCTTGATTTGACTCAAAATTTCAAATAGATGCTCAAAATGAGAATGCACTTTTGAGTGCCAACACAAGGGTAGACTAGCAACTTCAAATATCATATGATGGATCATAGAGGTTGTACAAGGATAATGAAAAAGAGGAAAAAGAGCTAGTGTAGACCTCATTTTTTATCGACATGACATCCTTGAGCTGCAAAGTAGGCAAGGTTGATATGAATAGAGGGCATATGAAAGATAACATTGGATGCTCGATCATCCTCCTCAATAGAGTTATGTGCCTTTCTGTAGCTGGTTACTTGCTAACATGGATGGTTCATTTCATTGAAACCATATGTACTGCCATGATGTTTATTTATTAAGCCACCATCGTAAGTGGTAACCTAGATGAACAACTAGTCACCGTTAAAACTACACCTCATTTCCACATGACATCATACATGGTGTAATTGCTAGTGGCTAGAACCATTGATTATCCAAGCTTGTATAGAAAGGGAAGCATGCAAGATGAAAATTCTTGGCCCTATGTGGTTTACCCAAAATTGGTGAAAAAGAAGCTCCCACTATAGAGTGTGGATTATATAGTGGTCATTGATGGGTTCATCCTTTCCATCATTAGATTCATTGAAGGTGATTATGAAAAAAGAATGTCAATAGAGGTGGCAACAAGAATAATAGAAATGGGAGGCTACTACATTCAATTTAAGACCTTCATGTATCTCTTAGTAGCTGATACTCTACTATGCCCCAAAAATCTTCTGAGATACCCTTTAGAAAGGCTCATACTCTTGGAGATAGCCTACCAACTCACTTCTACTTATGATAGAGTAAGGAAAAAACATAAGAAGACATGGGTCTAGCCAATTATAATTGCTGCATTTTGAGGTAAAATAGAAATAATACATTTTCACCTTTGACTTTGAATGGGATTGGTATCCTTTGGAAGAATACAACTCCCCTTGTCTATTCCTCAACAAAATTCAGATGGTTCAACATCTAGTAGGAAAATAGTTTATACATGTTGATGCCCTAGAAGATCACTAGTTGAACAAAATAGATGACTATGATGTCCATATAAGGGATTATTGTAGGATGAGTCTATACCTAGGAGAGAATGTGTTGAAGATTGAATATTTTTCCAAAGGTTGTGGAATAGAAATACCAAAAGTTATGGATTCTTTGTACAATAGAGACAAAATCTATGATAGGCCTATCATAAATGTAGAGATAGGGTGAGAGGGAAAAAATGACATAGATCATCAAGCCAAAAATATATTGAACTAACAAGGGAAAGGATCTGGAAGCTATTTTGGGTGGATCCACAACTAGGCCTTTCAAAGGTAAAGGTGAAAAGTTCATCATACCAACCTACCTAGCTCAATCCCTAGGAAGCCAAGAAATGGTACATGAACATGAGTAGGAGGTTGAGTGCTTTGATGCTATTAAGGGCAAGAAGAGGAAGATGATACCCCCTAGGACAAAGAGGTAAGTGGTTTAGGCCTAAACAACAACAACTTAACAAGAACAAGATGAGCCTCAAGAAGAGTTAATAGATCAACCTCCAAAGTAGTTACACCTAGAACAATAGGAAGAGGAACACATAGAGGAAAATAGGGTACCACCACAGAAATTTAGAGGAAGAACCCTCCCCTAGTTTTGAGAGATAATCTCATAGCTCTAGGATTATGAAGAAGGGAAACAAATAGAGTTTGTCCCCTTGGGCTGGAGAACCTGCTCGACCAAAATGGTAGAGAAAGAGAGGAGAAGAAGCTTTACATAGAAACCTCCATTTGCTCCAAGATATCCTATCCAAGTATCAACTTTAGAAGATGAACACCAAAAGTGGATAGCTGAAATGGGGGTTGAAGGCACTGATGTCTTTGACCTCTAAGATTTTCACTTTATGCTAGTGGGCACTGAGATGGTGAGAGAGAAGATTAGAGATACTCCAATGAGTGAGCCATTAGGAGAGGATTGGAATGAATTTACTTATCTACCATAAGGATCTTTGGGTATTTGACCACAACGATCACAAGATGTGGTCATTCCATATAAAGGGTCAGTAACTCCACCTTCTCTGGTCAGTCAAGCAAAAGATGAAGAACAAAAAAATGAGGAAGGAGAATTCCAATAGCTTTATGTTGATGAAGTATCCAAGGAGGGAAAAATATTGGAATAAAATCAACAAAATTGTCCAGATGCAAAGGCTAGACCCTTAGTTTAATAGAGTATAGAGACTCCTAAATATGTTCCTTAACATGAGAAGACTCTAGAGAAAAGTGATAAGGGAAAGGATCCTACTACACAACCAACCTCTTCTGCTAAGTATATATCATGTATGGGGACCACACCATCATGGGTGAAGAGGGTGGTATGTTTCAACAAAAAAGGAAGATGGAGATGATAGCAAAAGAAGGAATGAAGGAATTGATTAAAGTGATAAAGAAGCATGAGCCACATAAGTGTGATGCAATAACACTACCATTCATAACAAAGAACCAAGACTATGACCTTCTTGTACATATCTCCATTCCTCCTTCTCATGTTGAAACCAAAGAACAAAATCCAAAGGACTACCAAATTAGGGAGGTTATGTTGGAAAAGCCCATGATGGACATGAATAAAGTAATGATCACCATAGGCATGAAGGATTTGTTTCAAAATATGGATAAGGATGAGATTGAATTGATAACACTGCATAAGAAGAATGAATTACTCAGAGGCTACATGAATGATGTAGTGGGACCTATCAACCTGCAGAGTGTAGAAGCCACTCTTGGATAGACACTAGGAAAAAAAGGGGTAGGAATGCAGTTGGATTCATTTTTGGAGGCATGTTAGAAGTGGAGGGATAGTTTTGAAGAGAGAGGAGTACAAATAATATAGAACAATTTGATTCTATTGCACAACATCCAATCATATGTTGATAAGTTGGTTTCTATAGTGAACCATGAATTTAGGCTGATAGATGAAGTAAATATTAGAAATAATAGTTGCAAAGATAACTAAGACGGGGAGGGTGAATCATTTATTCAATTAAAACATTTATCAACCCTAATTAATCTTAACCATTCAATTAAACCAAAGATTAACCATAAAAAGATGCACATACACAATTACACTAGATTTGTTAACTAGGGAAACCCTTGACTAGAGGGAAAACTCCAATGGGAATGATACCCACAAAGATATAATGATTTATATATTCCTTGTTAAAGGATGGACCCTGTTAGGAGTCTATAAACACATTTGGTATAGAAGAGTCCTTGTTAGTTGACTTTGAATCCATGTTAGGAGATTCCAACCCTATTAGGAGTTGTAGAAGGTAGAAGGACCCATTTTCCAAATAGCTTCTAGGGCAAGACCATTGAAATTCACTATCCAAGTGATCTCTCAACTAGTCCTTGCATAATAATTGTTCATATTTTGTTTTAAACTCTTTCCTCTATATTATCAACCAGACCAATCATTGTTAGACCTTGTAAACTAGGTCACAAACCTCAGATCCAAATATCAAACCTTGGATCTCAAAATAAAACATCGGCAATGAAGTTTTCTCCAACTTTGTGTGGCTCTGCTTATCCTCACATATCAACTTGTTTCTCTTCTATTCTATTCTTTGTGGTTCATGAAATCATTCCTTCATAAAAAAGAAAAATTTCCTTCCTTTATACAAAATCCATAAAATAATTCCCTGAGTTGGCTAAAACACCTTCTCAATTAATTATTATAGGACCTCATTAAAAATATATTATACTTAGTGATAATATTAATTTGCCACCTTGAAACTTGAATAAATTTTTGAATGAGTAATATTATAATGAGTGAGCTTAACTACATCATCTCCAACATGTCTTCTACATGCCTTTAGCCTTGCTTCTTAGAATAAAAAATTTAGTAAGAGATTTAACAAGTTTACCAGAACATGTTTTTGTAAACTCTATCTCAAAATACTCCTCACTAATTCTATAACTTCTTCTAGACTTAATATCTTTTTGTCTCAAGGTTAGTTGAATATGATAGGCACTTAGTAGTATCTCCCATTAACCTTAGTAGTGAAAATACTCAATGATCTATCCATACTTAGATGATCTTTACTGTTGTTCTTTTGTCAAATACCACAGAAAACTACAATGTTGAATTCAATGAAAAGCATAGTTATGAATGTAACATATCATCAAAATAATGATCTAATCATATTTCTACAATATTCCCCCATAGAAATATCATTATAATTCACACTTCCAACAATCTCCCCCATTGGCATTGATGGTAACATAGATGAAAAACATCTAGTTCCAAGAATACCAATTGTAAAATACTGTTATCTCTATTTTTCAAATCCTCTTTAATAATCATTCTCCCCCATTGATATACCTCAATGTGCTCTATAACTTATCCATGAATCAAAAAAAATTTCATGTTGTAATCTCTTCCCCATTGACATCAATGTCAAAGGTTTCAACAACCATCTATCACTACAACAACTGTCTCTAACTTGCTCAAGTGTACAAAGACAATGTTCAAAACAACATCTATCAAGAGTCCTAGATGACTATGTACATCACATATAAACCCCCATACATGAATAATCAATATTTATTCTAGATAAATAATAGTGCTCTATACCACTAGACTAATGCATTCTTTTATCATCTACTCTAATGTAGGTAGGGGCATAAGCCCTAGCATACTTCACAAATAATAAAAGTCTCTTTGGAAAGAGGCTTGGTGAAAATATCTACAATCTACTCTTTGGTGCTTATATACTCCAATTTTATTTCCTTCTCTGTAACTTTCTCTCTCAACATGTGATATTTGATAGAAATTTACTTAGTCTTACAATGCAACAGTAGATTCTTAGACATATTCATTTTTCTTGTGTTATCACAATGTGTGATAATGGGCTCACTGAATTCTATCCTTGTATCCTTTAGCATCTACTTCATCTAAAGAATTTGATTACAATTGTTTTTTACTACAACATATTCTCCCTTTGTTGTACTTTGTGAGATATGGTCCCACTTCTTTCTTAACCAAGAAACCAATCTTCCTCCAAGAAAGAATGTTCCACTACTAGTGCTCTTTCTATCATCCATACTGCCTCTCTAATCAACATCAATATAATCTTATAAATTGAAAGCATTCAATCTATCATACCACAATCCAAACTCTATTGTTCTCTGTGACCATCTTGAAATCTTGTAACAATTCCAATATTGCAATCCTCCAATCATAAATGTATACTTCTTCTGCCCAACAGTAGGCATATAATCCTTTGTAGATAACTTGTGTCTAATTATCATAGGTGTTCCAACTAGTTTATATGTTTCCAAACCAAACCTTTTCAAAAGATCTTTCAAACACTCAGTCTGAGAAATAATGATTCATTCTTTATCCTACATAATCTATAATCCTAGGAAGTATTTCATTTCTCCTATCATGTTAATTTCAAACTCTTTCATTTCTTCTACAAATGTGTCACTTGCATTGTCATCTCCTCTAAATATGATATCATCAGAAAATATTACCAAAATATTATCAACAATGCTTTCTTCAATTTACATACCATGTCCTTGTCATTTGTTAAAGGAAAGCCTTTAGGTTGTTCTATGTATACCTCTTCTTCAAGTTCTCCATTCAAAAATGCCAACTCAACATCCATCTAATACACTTTGAATTTCTTATGTGCTGCATAGGCTAGGAATAACCTTACTATTTCAATTCTTGTCACAGAAGCATAGTTTTCATCATAGTCTATTCCTTCTTGTTGTGAGTAACCTTTACATATCATTCTTTCTTTGTTCCTTACAACATCAAATTGTTCATTTGTCTTGTTCCTTAATACCCATTTTTTCCCTACCACATTCTTGTATGTTGATCTAGGGATCAATTCCCATGTCTCATTCTTCACTATTTGATCCAATTATTTATTCATAGCTTACTTCCAATAGTTATCTTTGCATGCCTAATCTGCATTCTTTGATTCTACTTGAGATTTCAGACATAGTTCTTCATTGATTCCTCTTCTTGTCATCAAACCTTTATCTTTGCTACCAATGATCTTCTCTGGTGGATTATTCTTTGTCATATTCTTACCAGAAGTAGGAGTTGTTACCTCAATTCGTGGCCTTTTTCTAGCTTCTAAACTTTGTTCTTGCCTTTGCTCACCTTCATTCTACAAATCATTGTTAGTCTCAAAGAATACTTCATGATTTTGTCTAACAATTCTAGAATTATCCTCTTCTTCACAATCTTCAATAATAGTTACCAAAGCTATCTCTTTGAAGGCATCTATTTTGAATTCACTCTTAACATCATAATCATTCAAGAATCTTTCCATACTTTCTTTAAATTCTTAATCTTCATTAAAAAGTGAACTCTCTCTAATCTTCCTTATTCTCTTAGGGCATGTAGATGAAAAATGACTAAACTCATTACATGTCCAATAGGAAAAAAATTTCATACCTTCTTGTTCTCTTATCATAAGTAGATTAATACCTTCCTTAATCTTCATGTCTTATTTTGGCTCTAGATCTCTCTATACTTGTGCCTCTATTCTTTTGTATGCAACAAAAGAATTCCAGATCTAAAAACTCAATGCTCTAATCTCTATAGAAATCTGATAACTTCTATGCTAAAATTGTTAGAAACAATAGCCCACCAATATAACTAAGGGGGGCAAGGGCGGTGGTGAATCAATTATCCAATAATTATCAACCTTAAATAATCTTAAACATTCTATCAAAGTAAACAACCATGCAAAGATGCACATAAAAAATTACACCAAATATGTCAACTAGGGAAACCCTTGATTAGATAGATAACCCTGGTGGGAATGATGCCCACAAGATGATGTATTAATATAAATATTCCTTGATAGAGGATGGACCCTATTAAGATTCTATTAAAGCATTTATTACATATGAGTCCCTATTACTAGATGTTGAATCTCTATTAGGAGTTGTGCCAACCCTATTAGAAGTTGTGGAAGACAGAAGGACCCACTATCCAAGCAACTTCTAGGGCAAGATCACCAAACTCATTGTCCAACTAGTTTTTCAACTATTCCTTGTAGAATAATTGTCTGTACCATATTTTACCTTCTTTCCTTTATTCTATTAACTAGACTAATCATTGCTAAATCTTATACACCAACTCATGCACCTTAGATCAAAGTATCAAACATCAGATCTAGCAATAAAACCTTGACAAATGAATTTTTATTCACATTCACTTTTCTCTACATATCTTCACATTTTTCTCTTCTTGCTTCTTCAGATCATTTGTACATCTCATACATGATAAAGGAAAATTTCCTTCCTTTACACCAAATCTATAAAATGATTCCCTGAGTCAGTTATTACACCTTCTCAATTAATTATTATAGGACCTCATTAAGAACATGTTACACTTAGTGATAACATTAATATTTCACCTTGTAATTTGAATAAATTTTCATTTATGTGAAATCATGATGAGTGAGATTAGCTACATCATCTCAAAAATGTCTTCTACACGTCTATAACTTTAGCTTCTCAAAATAACAAATCTACTTAGAGATATAACAAGTTTACATGAATATGCTTCTGTAAACTCTATCTTAGAATAGTCTTCAATGAAACTTGCATAACTTCTTCGAGACTTAATATCATATGCTTCTGAGGTTAGCTGCATATACTAGACACTTATTATAATCTTTCTTCAACTTCACTTAGTTAAAATGCTCAACTAGTTATTCGTAACAAATTGATCTTTACCACTGTTCTTTTGTCAGATAACACTAGAAAACTACTATGTTGACATCAATGACAAACAAAGTGATGAATGTTATATATCATCATGAGAATGATCTAATCATGTTTCTACAATACTCCCCCATAGAAATATCATCAAAATTCATGCTTCCAACAATCTCCCCCTTTGGCATTGATGGAAACATGGATGAAAAACATCTAGTTCAAAAAATAACAATAGTAAAAGATTGTTAACCTTTATTTTTAAACCCTTCATAAATCATTCTCCCTCATTGATATACCTCAATTTTATTTGTACCAAACCATTTTTCCATGCTCAAACTATTTTTCATGTTGTAATTTATTCCCCATTGACTTCAATATTAATGGTTCCTGGAACCATCAATCTGTTCAACAACTCTCTCTAACTTGCTCAAGTGTCCAAAGGTGCTATTCAAAATAACATCCAACAAGAGTTCTAGATGATTTTTTCCATCACAGATACTCCCTCATATAGGAAGCATCAACATTCAGTCCATACAAGAAATAGTGCTCTATTATACTAGACTGATACACTCTTGCATAATGTACTCTGATGTAGGAAGGAGATTTACCCCTAACATACCTCACAAATACTCAAAAGTATCTTTAGGAATAGGCTTGGTAAAAATATTTTCAATCTACTCTTTGTTGTTTACATACTCGAATATAATTTCCTTTTGTGCAACTTTCTCTCTCAGCATGTGATATTTGATAGAAATGTGCTTAGTATTAGAATTCAATGCTAGATTCTTAGACATATTCACTATGCTTATGTTATCAAAATGTATGACAATAGGTTTACTTAGTTCTATCCTTATATCCTTCAGCATCTATTTCATCCAAGCAACTTGATGACAATTTTTTACTATTGCAACATATTCTACTTCAACTATACTTTGTGAGATATAGTCCTACTTCTTTCCTAACTAAGAAACCAATCTTCCTCCAAGAAAGAAGGCTCCACTACTGGTGCTCTTTCTATCATCCATACTACCTATCCAATCAACATTAATCTAAGCATATAAAGTGAAATCATTAGATCTTTCATATGACAATATGAACTCTAGTGTTCCCTTTAGGCATCTAAATATCCTTTTTTCTTACTACATAATGTGCTTCTCTGGGATCAACTTGAAATCTTACAATAATTAAAACTACATTTGCTATATCTAGCCTTGCATGAATTAGATATTGCAACCCTTTGATCATATATCTGTACTTCTTCTTCTCAATAGTAGGTGTCTCATCCATTATAGATAACTTGTGTCCAATTACATTAGGTGTTCCAAGTGGTTCACATTTTTCCAAACCACAAATTTTCAGTATATCTCTCAAATACTTAGTTTGAGGAATATAGATTCCTTCTCTGTCCTGCACAATTTGTAACCCTAGGAAATATTTCATTTCTCCTATCATGCACATTTCAAATTCCTTCTTTTTTTCAACAAACTTGTCACTTTCATCATCAATTCCTCCCAATTTGATATCATCAATAAGTATTACCAAAATCATCAAACTGTTGGGACTCAAAATTGCCTTCCTAATTTGAGTACCATTCCAAGCTTTTTAGTCTCTAAAAGTGCATTTAATGCATGTGTTCCTATATATCATTTTGAGGCCTAAGAGGTGTTTAATATTTCTAACACCTTGCATTTAGCATATCCACTCATCCCATGAAGATAATAGTCATTATGAGTCATCCTATGAAGTTCCATTTTGAGTAATGTCCAAATCTACATTTTTGCCAAAGTGTCAAACACTGATAGGAGGCCTAGTTTGTATTTGAATATCTTGCACCTAGTGTTTCATGAATCAATACTTTGGGAGTGTCTAGTATTCCTATCAAAGAACCTATGTTTCATATTAAAAGTTGTTTTGATTGACAAGTTTTGACTACTTTTTGTATCCCTCAAAGTCAATTATTTACTATTCTCATGTTGATGTTAATTGTTCAAAATTTTTGGAGGCCCTATTTGACTAATTATAACTTTGATCCATTTGACCAAAATGAGATAATTCATTTTTCATATTCATTTTTCATTAAATCCATCTGATCAATTTTCAAATGTGATTCCATATGCAATTTGTAAAGGTTTACTAGTGTCAAGAAGTGCAGGTTGATCGGTACCCCTATTTGTGATGTTGTAACTCAGAATCTATGACATGTGAGCTAAAATAGATTTTATCATTATGATTGAATCTAAAAATAATTTAAGTTTTCCAATTTTCAATTCTTGATGAGTCTATCTGTACACTATCCTAGGTCCATTCCAATTGAGAAAATCACTTTTCTACCAGTGTTTCCAGTTCTGCAAATCCAAGTAGCCCATTTTGATTGCTTTCCAAATTTTTCCAATTATTCATCATGATTCCAAATCCTAGATTTTTACTCTACTAGTGATAATGGACTAAAATCCCAATTTTCACACCCTCAAGTATCAGTTTTCCCTAATTTCAAAGCCAAATTTGAATTTAATTTATTATTTTTTGAGATGTTTTCTTGCAGGCAATTCTAAGAAGGAAACTTTGATAGTCAATATATTTTGGCCTAGAATTTATTATAAGATGAGATCTAACAAGGTAAGAGAATATAGAATAGAGAACCAATGTGTCTAAATTCAGAGCTCAATCATGTGCTTGGTTAGTTTTTAAGGCTAGTCAGAGGATGCTTTGGCATGAAAAGGTAAAATGAGTTTTGAAGATTGATTTAGTGGTCAATTTCAATTTTAATCAAGGCCAAATGATTGGTGGATTAGTTTCAAGTGTCAGGCATTTCAGTTTGAAAAGTCAACAAGTAGTGACAATGAAATTTCACCCAAGTATGTGAAGAAACACCAAGAGGAGTTTGTTTGAGGCAGCAATGAGAGGCTATGCTATATAATCTTCCAAAAGATCATTTCAATTAAACTAAAAAGAATTGATGGACTCTTTGATAACTATGAAGAAGAAATTTGAAAAAAATCCTCTACTACTAAAATTTTCTACAATCTTATTAGCTATAATTGTCATTAATAGACTATGATTTCTTCCTAGTCTTGTTTCTAATGCTTCTAATGCTGACTTTATTATTCACCATTGCTTTGGTCTCTTTCAATGAAGCTAGTAGTGACCTTAGCATATAAGGTGAGGTAGGCTATGACTATAATATAAATGAGACTAAAGCTCTACAACTGCAAGGCATACTAACAGAATGGATTCTTTCATGAACTAATGGTTTTATAGTTCAAAGGTGATAGAGGATTTGGTAGAAGTCACAAATGGAAGTATGTCCATTCAAATGAAGCTTAATGTTATCATATGGGACTTTGTCCTCCCAATAAATCTATCTATCCATATAGTTTTTCTATTCCCATGCATGAGTAGGTGAGAAATTAGAGGTCGCATTTGGAATTTTAAAAAGAAGATATTGTTAAGTTGCAAATGCATAAGGGGTGTTTCTTCCTTTCAAGAAAGTTAATAATTAAACACAATGTGAGTATCCACAACCTAGTAAATTTTTATATATTATTAGAAAAAGAGTTGCAGGAAAAGGGTGTGTAGATCTTGGTAGAGGTTCTTTGCAGAAGAAATGACATCAACAACTCTATCTCCCTTCCCTTTATTGCACTCACAAGATTAAAAAAATAAAGGAAAACCATAGTCAAAATTGACCAATCTAATCAAATTAAAAAGCTAAAAGATCACATCTAAATCAAGCTTCTACATTCATTTAAAAAAAATTCAGCTATTTTTTATTTAGTAGAGGCTGCAGAGCTTAGAGTGTTTGTTTCATCTTTGTGGAAGTACAGTTGTAAAGTATAGGGAGAAGAGTTAAAAAATTAATCCCACATGGTTTTAATAGGGGGTATTTTTGTATTTTAAATATGAAGCAGTACTTTAAGTAAGTGTCTTAAAGACAAGATGGTTTTGAAAGGTGAAGCTTTGCATGGTGGGCCTAGCTAGTTTGAGTCAACCATTTAGTAAATTTTGACCAATCACACACATGATGAGATGTTGATGAGGATCAGCCAGGAAAATTGAAATTAGACATATAGAAGTGAGAAGGAATAGACATAAAGTGACATGTGATAGAGGACCTCAAATGTGACACATCTCTTGAGGTCATGATGTGGTAGGAATGACATGTGGTGCAAGGTTATGATGATGTGGCATTGTGTTGAAGTGTTATGCAACATAGTGACTAGCTGGCACATAGTAGGACCAGTGATGTGATAGTGATGAGATGGCACTATGACATGGAAATGATAAGGCAAATGAGATGTTGGGAGGTGCCACGTGTCACAATATCACTATGTCACAATGATGTGGCACCGTGCTGACATAGATAGTGACATGACAACCCAATCAGAGGCTACCACATGGTAGAGTGATTAGAAACATATGGTAAAATAGGGACCAATATGATAGTGACATGTGGTGCCTAGTGGTGGGTGATGTAGAATATTTTGACCAATGGAATGCAACTATGTGGTAGAGATGGTCAAATTTTAGTTGACTCAGATGGATAATAGAGGAAAAATTCCAAAGTGGTAAAAAATAATTTTAAAATGTTTTCTTCAAATTCATGTGTAGTAGGTTGTTTCTAAATCAAAAGAGTTTTATACTAAAGTTTGAACTTTAGAAAAGTTTTAAATTTTTGCATAAAATTTTAAAAGCATATGCAAACTTGAGACCCTTGCCATGGACCTAATATTCATTTTGAGATTCTGGGCATTTCTAGTAAGAAAGTATAGCATTATTATATATCACATAAATCAAGAGAGAATGTACTTTCCATTTTTGGATTTTTCTTTTGCATAGGAATCAATTGTCTTGAGTTATTCAAGATTTTATATCAGGTATCCATTTTTTAGTTTCTAACAGTTGGGGAAGTTCATATTTGATTTCCAATGAAATGATGATCTAGGTGAATGCTAGAGCCAATAAAAATATAGTTAGGGGTGAATTTTGTCACCTCCAAATTAGTTTAGTGGATGGATTATAAAATTTTTAGATGTTTTGGAAATACAAGGGTTTTCATCATTGAAGAAGAGATATTTCAAGTTTTTTATAAAACAATGATGAAAATCATATTAGATTTTAGTTATAAAAAGATGAGAGATGATTTACAATAGCAAGGAATGAAGATTCAAGTGGACACATATTACTTCAAGACTAGATCTGAGATTTTATTCTTTTCCTATATCTCTCTCTTTCTCATTCATTGTAAGCATTGCAGTTCTAGAGAAAATTTCTCATTTGCTGTGATACCATGAGTGTTCCAATCTTGAGTTTTCTAAGTATTGTGAGTCTAGGGTTCTAGTTTTGATGTGTTTTTATAACTATGATACCATTCTTCAATATATTTCTCTTGTATAAACAATAATAGTTAAGCTAATATAGATAGTTGTGGTCAATTTAGTGGTATCGTGAGTATTTTGCATGCATTCTAAATGTATAGCTTCAAAGAAATGAATACAAATAAGCAAGAATCTTCTTAGTTTCATTCTGATTCTTGTATGCTATCTCTATAATCTAGAATGTTTTGTGGTTTAAGGACAAAGAAGTTAGACCCATTTGCATCCTTGTAAGGTTGTATGTTTGATATGTTTTTGCAATTTAACAAAGCACCAAGTAAATGTTTGATGCATTTGACAGGGTTGTTGGTTATTTGAGAAGGATACTTCCTAAGAATGACGTCTTTATGAAAACTGATGTCTAATTCACAAAGTGATAGGATAGATCTGATATATTTATATATGTATGGAATAGTCAATGGTATGATAGATTTATGTGTGTGATTTTTATGGAATTGCCCAATAGATAAAGCACTGAACAACTACAGGATCAACTTGTTCTTATTATTGCATATTTTTTGATTTGTTAAAATCAAAATTATAATCATCCATTTTCCTTTTTGTTTAAGAGTTCAAAGGATGCCATCACTTAGCTTATCAATTTCTTAGGTCACTTCATTAGCTATTTCATGTCTATGATCTTTGCATAAGTACAGAAGATATAAGGGTTTTTATCTACTTTTTTAAAGATTTAGTTTATGCTTTGAATACTGGTACCATATGAAGAATGTACAGGTCCACCAACCTAGGTTTAGCAAAACCTAAAGAAGAAGAAGGGTCTAGCCTTATAGTTGGCCTAGTGTCTGAAAGGATATGTTGCAGATGGGAACTAGCTTCCCCTAAATGTACTCTATTCTCATTGGGGTAATTTTAAACCATGATGTTTCAAAAAACCAACAAAATGGAAACTCTGTTGGGGAGTTTATGAAGAAATTCATTCCCAAGGGTACTAGAATCTCTAGAATAAATAACATTTTTAAAATCTCTATGATAGAAAAAACTTTAGAATTTGAAAAAGATTCAATACAATAGGAAGAATTTTCTACAATAGCAATGTTGTGCGGTGTGTTCCATTTCTTTGCTAAAGATTTATGTCTCCTTGTTATGCCTTATTCCTAACAACACTAGTTATGAAACAATTGCAATGATTATTACATTGAGATCATTTAAAAGTTTTGCAAAGTTGCTATCAAAATTCAAAGTTCATGTTAAGTTTTCTTTTACTTTATCAAGAATGTGAAATTCCAAAGTTGTTGTATAAAGTTTTTCAAATACCTATTGTAAATTTTGGACTAGCTTGTTATGTTTTGTAAGTTAGGATAATCTTTTCCCACTAAGTGAGTGGCAATTTGAAGTTATACCTCTATAGTAGTGCATTGTGAATTTGAAGGTATTTTGAAGGATACAATAGTTGGAATGTAGATTTGAAGAAGTGATCTCAAGTTATTGGTAATGTTTTGAAAGATTATGTGAGATGCAATGTAAAAATTGAATCTATTTCTATTTGTAGCATTGAAGTGGTTTGCATGCATTGATATTAAAAGGTATTTTCCACTTTCATGAGATTTTGTTTCCATGAAAGTAAGTTCTACAAAGGCTTCTCTATAAAGTGGTATTTTTAGCACTAAGTAGGAGAATTGTTCAATTCATCTCAACATACTTTGTGAAAGATAGATCTAGTAGAAGTGTTTACATGTCAAAGTATGTTAGAGATTGAAATTGGTAGAAGAAATTTCAAATCTATTACAAGTTACAAATTATAAGAATAAGATTGGTGAATGAGTTATACGTTTGTAAGAAATGGAAAATTTCTTTTCACCTAGTATGTAGTTCATCAAAGATTGTAGATCTATTTCTTCCAAGAGGTACCTTCCTTTACTCTTCAATGAAATTCATGGTTTTTAAATACTATGTCATATGATCTTACAAAGGATTTGCCTAACTTCAGTGGGAATCATTTGGACTAAGCTAGTCATTATGTTCAAATGTTTAGTGATTTGATTTGTGACTTTGAAATTTCTCATGAAGATGTGCATATGAAGTTGTTTGTTCAAACTTTAGAAGGTAATGGTAGAGATTGGTTTTCCTTTCTACCAAAATTTTCTATTTCATCTTGGGATGAATTACATTCAACCTTTATGAAATTTTTTGGGGAAAGAGTAAGCATCTTTGATTCTTTTGATAAATTCTTGAAGATCCGAATCAGGAATGATGAAGTAGTTCCTAAATTTAATATTAAATTTCCAAGAGTTTTAAATGAGATTCCTAAAAATTGTAAGCTAGATGACAAAGTGTGTTTAATGGTTTATCTTGATGCATTTGATAAAAATATGAGTTACTTATTGAGAGATAAAGAGCCCAACACTTTGCATCAGGTATTCATGAAAGCAATAGAGATTTAAAACAATGTAAGGTATGGACTAACTACAAGCCATTTCTCTAGAAGTGTTTACCAAAAACATGAGGTTCAAAGGAGAAATTAATGTCATGAAGAGTGTTCAATTTCAGATCATCTTGTAGGTACCCCTACTATTGTAAACAATTTTGTTGAAAATTCAGAATCACAAACATGTAAAGTTGAAGATGAAGTTTCTTGGTTTAAAAGGAGAGATGTTCCTATTCTTGCCAAATAAAGTGCACATGTTTGTAGTATTTCAGCGGTGGATGATAAGGTGGATTCACTTCATAAGTGATATATGCAAGATTTAAATTCAATTGCTTCTTCTGCTATTGATGATTTTCTTTGTATTGAGAACATAACTAATTATGAGGTTGCAATCCATTCATCTCAGTTTTTTCAAACAAAGAAGCTGAAACTTATGTTTCAAGTGATGAAGGAAATGTTGTTGATCCAATATGTTATGAAGAAGCATAATATGAAGAAGATGATGAGAGTGGTTACTCAAGTCAAGAGAAGGACAATGATAACACATATTCATCTTCATATTAATTTTATACAAACTAGGAAGAAGAAAGAAATGATTGAAGTGAGTACTCTTATGAGAGTAAAGGTATGCGTTCTCTTTCTAAATCTAAAAATGAAGTTCCATCTCAGAATTATACAAATTAGTTTGAGGTTAAAACTTTCAAAGAATAGTTCTCTACACAATATGAAGACAAAGAGATCATTTATAAGGATGAATTACTCAGTTGTCTAGATGAATGTCATAAGATTGCATAAAGTAGTAATAGACAATATATAAGTGACTGTAAGATTAATGCATCGATACCTATTCATAAAATGAAAGATGATTGGTTTTCAGGACAATTGAATCATCTTAGAGAAGACAATGAAACTAACATTGATTTATATTCCACGTGCTTCATTGATGGAGTGGATGGTGTGTCTTTGTGTGATGATTCTAATTTTTCTTCTTCATATGTTGAAAGTATTCATGATAGTGATGTTAGAAATGGTTTCAAGGTCTTCACTAATATGTTATATGGGGAGGAGTTGGATGTTGATCAACACATTACTTGTTATAATTTCTACAAGAGAGCTTTACATGGATCTATCAACCACTAACCTTAATGGTGATGCACTATCCTATTGTTATAAGAGGTCATATATTTCTTATTCTAGGTATGATAGTGAATGTGATAATGATGTTGCATCTCATGAGATTGATAACAAGGTGTTCGAAGAAATTATGATTGAAATCAAGATGCATCTTACAACAAGTTTTATTGTGAATACTCCAAATGATGTCTAATCCATTTACTAATTGTAAATAATCATTGGAGGAATTTGGATTATTTTTAGACATTGATTTGGATGATATTTGTGAGTATAAATCTGATTGTTCATTCGAGTACCATCCAGTTATATATAAGGATACATAATTTCAAGGTATGTGTGATCATTTTCCCCAAATTGAGTATGAAAACTTCATATTCAAGATTGATAGCATGCATGATTAATTCAATGATGAGGATTTTCACTTTGATTCTAATAAGTTTGAGCATTTTGATTAGTACTTTCATAATAAGAAACTTGTAGAGAATGAGTCTAGTTTTTATATGCATTATGAAAGTGAAGATGTAGATTATGTTTTACCAAGTGATTGGATTAAGAATGCTCATCTAATTGGTGAAACTAATAGAAGATATATTTCCTAGTTACCCCATGAAAATGCAGATGAAAATGTAGATGAAAATTAAAACTATGATAGAAGTAAAAGTTTTTGTTGAAGTTCAGTGGCCCAGGGCCATCATTTGTAAAATTTAGGAGTAGTTAATTTTGCTTTCAATAAGTTGTCTGAGAGAAGCTTTTGCTATCAAGTGTGCATGGTATTCTTCTTTCAGTGATTTTGATATCCTTGCAATGCCTATAAGGGACATGAATCCCTAGATAGAACCACTATTGGGACTCAAAATTGTGTTCCCAATTTGAGTACCATTCCAAGCTTTTGAGCCCCTCAACGCACATTTAATGCATGTGTACCTAACTATCCTTTTGAGGCCTAATAGGTGTTTAATGTTTCTAACACATTTCATTCAGCATATCCACTCATCCCATGAAGATAAATAGTCATCCTGAGTCATTTTGTGAAGTTCCTTTTTGAGCAATGTCCAAATCTACATTTTTTTCCCAAGTGTCAAATAGCAATAGGAAGCCTAGTTTATATTTGAATATCTTGCACCCAGTAATTTTTAATGAATGATGAATTTGGGAGGGTTTATAATGCCTATAAAAGAATATATGTTTCATATTTCAAGATATTTTGGCATGTTTTGACTAGGTTTTGAATCCCTCAAAGTCAGTTACTTACAATTCTCATGTTGATGTTAATTGTTCAAAATTTTGGGAGGCCCTATTTGACAAGTTATAACTTTGACCCATTTCACCAAAATGAGATAATTCTTTTTGTATTACATTCAAGAGGTTAGAGAATTTTTATGCTTCTAATTTGAGCTTATGAAGAATGTGTTTGATCAATTTTTGAATGCAATTCCATATGCAATTTGTAAAGTTTTATTGGTGTCAAGAAGTGTAGATTGATTAGTACCCCTATTTGTGATGTTGCAACTTAAAATTTATGATAGGTGAGATAAAATGGATTGTACCATTGTATTTTTCTCTAAAAATACTTTAATTGTGCTAATTTTCAAGTCTTGACAAATCCATCTACACACTTTCTCAGGTCCATTCCATTTAAGAAAATCACTTTTCTATGAGTGTTTCAAATTCTACAAATCCAAGTAGCCCACTTTGACCACTTGCCAAATTTTCCCTATTATTTGACATGATCACAAATCCTAGATTTATAGTATCTTAGTGCTATGAACTAATGCCCAAGTTTTCATGCCCTCAAGTATTAGTTTTCCCTAATTTCAAAGCCAAATCCAAACATGATTTATTGTTTTCTGACATGTTTTCTTGCAAGTAGTTCTGGGAAAGGAACTTTGACAATCAATATCTTTTGAACCCAATTTTTTCATGAGACAAGATTTTATAGGGTAAGAGAATGGAGAATAAAGAATTAGAGTGTCTGATTTTAGAGCTCAATCATGTGTTTTGGTCAATTTTTAAGGCTAGTCAGAGGACCCTTTGGCGTGAAATTGGAAGTTGGTAGGAAAGGGTAAAATAAGTTTTAAAGATTGATTTAGTGGTCAATTTTAATTTTAATTAGAGCTAGGTTATTGGTGGATGAGTTTCAAGTGTTAGGTGTTTCAGTTTGAATTTTTTTTAGATGGACCTACTTTGGGGCCTGACTGATCTCATGAGATTAAAATACAAGTTATTATAGAAATGGAAGTATAAACAAGATTGAAGATACTAACCAATCAAATGAAATTCAAATTAGCTTAAGGTATTTTCAGCTAATAGTGACACCTATGCACATTGTGGTGAAGAAAATCTATTGGATGAAGACTCTATAAGGAGGAAAGATCAAAGATAGTTTTTGACATGGAGAAATCAAATCAATGTTGAACCACTTGAAGTAAAGGGCATTGAACCTTTTCAAAAAAAGAAAAGACATTTTGAAAGTGAAGGTTAGAGGAACAAAATTTCTTAAAGAATCTCCTATTCCTTTTAAAAAGTCAACAAGTAGTGATAATGAAGTTTAACCCAAGTATGTGAAGAAACACCAAGAGGAGTCTATTTAAGGTAGCCTTGAGAAGCTATGCTATATAATCTTCTAAAAGATCATTTCAAGTAAAATAAAAAGAATTGGAAAAGAAAAAAAAAAAATAAAAACCTCTACTACTCAAATATTCTACAATCTTATTTGTAGTGCTTCTAATGCTAACTTGATTGTTCACTATTACTCTGGTCTCTTTCAATGAAGCTCATAGTGACCTTGAAATATGAGGTGAGATGGGCTATGACTATAAAATTAATGAGATTAAACCTCTACAACTATAGTGCATACTAACTGGATTGATTCTTTCATGAATTGATGGTTTTATAGTGCAAGGATGACAAACAATTTTGAAGAAGCCACAAATGAGAGTGTATCCATTCAAATGAATCCATCTCTGTCTGTAGTTTTGATATTCCCATGCATGAGTAGCTGAGAAATTGGAGGATGCATGTTGAATTTTAAAAAGAAGATATTGCTAAGTTATAGATGTGTAAGGGTTGTCTCATGGTTTCAAGCAAGTTAATTATTAAATGCAATTTGAGCATCCAATAGCCTGGTATATTTTTATATGTTATTAGAAAAAGAGTTGTAGGAAAAGGGTGTGCAGATCTTGGAAGAGGTTATTTGGTGAAGAAATATCATCAACAACTCTAACACTCTTTCCATTTGCTGCACTCACAAGATAAAAACAAAATAAATGAAACCCACAGTCAAAATCTACCAATCCAATCAAATTAAATAGCTAGGAGGTCACATCTAAATCAACCTTCTACATTAGCCAAAAACATTGTCAGCTTTTTTTTGTTTAGCAGGGGTTGTGGAGCTTAGAGTGTAAGTTTCATCTATGTGGAAGTGTAGTTGTGAAGTGCAGGGAGAAGAGTTAAAAGATTAATCCCACATGGTTTAATAGGGGTTTTTTTTTTATTTTAAAGATGAAGCACTACTCTAAGTAAGTTTATTAAAGACATGATGGTTTTGAAAGGTGAAGCTTCACATGGTAGGCCCTGACTAGTTTGATTCGACCAAGAAGTAAATTTTGAGTAATCATACACGTGACAAGATGTTGGAAAGGATCCATCAAGAAAATTGAAATTGGACACAAAGTAGCTAGAAGGATTAGTCATAATGTGACATGTGGCAGAGGACTCTAGATGTGGCACATTTCCTAAGGTGATGCAATGGTAGGAATGACATGTGGCACAAGGTCACTATATTGTGATGATGTGGCACTATGTTGAGGTGTCATGTGACATAGTGACTAGTTACCATGTGGCACTATGACATAGTGATGATAAGGTAGAAGACATGGTAGGAGGTGCCACATGACATGATGCCACTATCTCATGATGATGTTGCACCATGCTAATTGGGACAATGACATGGCAATCTAATTAGAAGTTACCATGTGGTAGAGGGAGCAAAAACACATGGTAGGACAAGGAGCAATCAGCCAATGACACGTGGTGCCTAGTGGTGGGTGATGTGGCAGATGTTGACCAATGGTCAAACTTTATGGTCAAATTTTGACCATTTTTGTATAAAATTTAAAAAGCATATGTAGATTTGAGACCCTTTCGAGGGTCTTAAATCCATTTTGAGATTTTAGGCATTTTTTATAAGAAAGTATAGTAGTATTATATATCTTTGGAATTGAAAGAGAAAAAAATTTCCATTTTTGGACTTTTTTTTTTTGCATGGGAAGCTACTAGTTTGAGTTATTCATTGTTTTATCTCAGGTATCCATTTTTCAGTTTCCATCAGTTGCAGTAGCTTAGATTTGATTTCTAGTGAAATGATGAACTAGGTGAATGCTAAAGGTAGTATAAATGTAGTTAGGGGAAAATTTTGTCACCTCCAAATTAGTTCAATGGATGCATTATCAACATTTTAGATATTTTGGCAATACAACGGTTTTCATCATTGAAGAAGAGATATTTCAAGTCTGTTACAAAATAATGATGAAAATCATATCAAATTTCAATTATAGAAAGATGAGAGATGTTTTACAATAGTAGGGAATGAAGATTCAAGTTGAAAAATGTCATTTTTAGATTAGATTCAAGATTTCATTATTTTCCTATATCTCTCTCTTTCTCAATCATTGTAATGGTTCCAGCTATGGAGAAAATTTCTCATTTATTGTTATACCATAAGGGTTCCAATCGTGAGTTTTCTTAGTATTATAAGACTAGGGTTCTAGTTTTAATGTGTTTTCATGATATGAATACCATTCTTAAACATATTTCTCTTGTATGAACAATAGTAGTTAAGCTAAAATAGATTGTTTTGATCTACTTAGTGGTTTCATGAGTTGTTTGCATGCATTCTAAGTGTACAGTTTCAAAGAAATGAATATAAATGAGCAAGAATCTTCTTAGATTCATTTTGATTCTTGTCTCCTATCTTTGTAATCTACAATATTTCTTGGTTTAGGGACAAAGAACTTAGACCCATAGGCATCCCTATAAGGTTGTATGCCTAATATGTTTCGCTATTGGAACAAAGGTCCAAGTAAATACTTGATGTATTTGGCAGGCTTTCTAGTTATCTGAGAAGGATATTTAATGAGAATGAGGTCTTTATGAACACCAATGTCTGATTCAAAAAGTGATAAGATAGATTTGATATCTTGATGTATGGAATATGTCAATGGTATGATAGATATATGTGTGTGATTCATGGAATTTCCAAATAAATAAAGCACTAATCAACTACATGATCAACTTATTCTTATTGTTGCATATTTGTCAATTTTTTGAAATCCAAATTATAATCATCCATTTCCTTTTCTATTTATGAGCTGAAAGGATGCCCTCACTTAGTTTATCAATTTCTTAGGTCATGTCATTAGCTATTTCATGTCTATGGTTTTTGCATAAGTACAAAAGATATAAGGGTTTTATCTACTTTGTTTAGATTTAGTTTATGCTTTGAATTCTTGTACCATATGAAGAATCTATAGGTCCACCTACCTAGCTTTAGTATAGCCTAAAATAGAAGAAGGGTCTAGCCTTGTAGTTGGCCTAGTGTTTGATATGATATGTTGCAAATGGGAAGTAGTTGCCCCTAGATGTATTATGTTTTCATCAGGGTAATTTGAAACTATGACATTTCAAAACACCAACATAATCCATCATCTATTTCTTTCTAGTATGGATTATTGTCTTCCATAAATTTGTGAAATATAAGCTTTCTTAAATGATTGTTTAGACTTTCATACCAACTTCTTGGTGCTTTCTTCAAGCCACACAATGCTTTCTTCAATCTACATACTATGTCCTTGTCATGTGTTGAAGGACAACCTTCAAATTGTTATATGTATACCTCTTCTTCAAGTTCTGTATTCAAAAATGCTAGCTTGATATAAATTTGATACATTTTGAATTTGTTTGTGCTACATTGGCTAAGAATAACCTTACTACTTCTATTCTTTCGATAGGAGCATAGATTCTGTCATAGTCTATTCCTTCATGTTGTGAGTAACCTTTACATACCAATCTTTCTTTGTTCATTACAACTTTATCTTGTTCATTCATCTTGTTCCTAAGTACCCATTTTTTTCCTATCACATTCTTTTCTACTAGTCTAGGGACCAATTCCCATGTCTCATTCTTCACTATTTGATCCAATGCTTCTTTTATATCTTGCTTCCAATAGTCATCCTTAAATTCTTGATTTTCATTCTTTGGTTCAATTTGAGATATTAGACACAGTTCTTCATTGATTTTTCTTATTATCATCACATCTTTATCTATGCTTACGGTGATCTATTCTAGTGGATGATTATTTTTTATATTCTTACTAGAAGTAGGAGTTGTTATCTCAACTTTTAGCTCTATTGAATGTTCCAAGCTTTGTTCATGCCTTTTCTCTCCATTCTAAAATCATTGTTAGTCTTAAAGAATACTTCATAATTCTTTTGTTTAGTAACAACATTCTCATTATTAGAATTGTAATCAATTACTCTTTCTTGTATCTTTAGTTTCTCATCAACTCTCACATATGTACTTTCCACAATGACCTTAGTTCTTAGATTATAACATCTATAGGCTCTTCTTTTCAATTAATAACCAAGAAACATACCTTCATCAGTTCTAGCATCAAACTTACCAATATCATTATGTCTTTTGATATAACATTTACTACCAAAAATTATGATATACTTAACTATGGGTGAGTGACCAAACCATAGTTTATAAGGGGTCTTGTTTGCGTCTTTCCTAACTTGTACTCTATTCCTAGTGTAGACTGTTGTATTCACAACTTCTCTCCCAAACATCTTGGATACATTATTCTTAGCTGAGATAGCTCTTGTTGATTCTTTTACTGACTTGTTTCTTCTCTATTCAATGCCATTTTGTTTAGGGGCTCTCGGAGCTAATAATTGTCTTTTGATTCCATTAGCCTCAAAAAGATGTTAAACTCATTTGAAGTAGATTCTCCTCCTATATCTAATCTTAAACATTTAATCCTCATACCTGATTCATTCTGAACTCTATTCTTGAATATCTTGAATTTATCAAATGTCTTAGATTTTTCTTTAAGAAATGCAACCCACATCATTCTAGAAAAATCATCAAATAAGATCATGAAATACCCTTCACCATAGAAGGCTTTAGTCTCCGTAGGACCACTAAGATCAGTATGCACAATCTCCAAATTTTATAAAGTATTAAACTTCCTACTAGGAAAATAATTCTATTATGCTTTTTCAATATACACTACTTGCAAATTGTGTTAGTAGTCTTAACAATATTAGGAAAATCTCCATTTGCAACCATACTACTAGTTTTCACAAAACTATCAAAGTGTATATAACAAAATCTCTTATGACATAGCCAACTATCATCTTCCTTATCAACTAAACATGTCATTTTAGTTGGATTCAGTTGAAATACATTAACTCTAGATCTGGTTCTTGTTCCAATTACCTTTCCATATTTGTCTTTAATCATGCATTTCTTCTTTGTGAACTATAACTGATAACCTTTAACCACTAGTTCTCTTAGAAGATTGTGTTTCAAACCATCAACAAAATATATATCTTTAGTGTTAGTCTTACCATGCAGAGTTATAGATCCAATACCTTTAACATGGCAAGCTACATTGTTTCCAACTTTGATAATGCCTCCATCATGACTTTTGAAGTCAAAAAACTTGTTTATATAGCCAATCATATGATATGAACAACCACTATCAATTATCTAGACATATTTCTTTAACCTATGATACCAAATCCATCTTCTTTGGACCTTCTTTAATAGCTACACATTCCATTTCATCATCACTAGCACTTATTTCTTATTCATTAGAATCATCTTCTTCATTTTCATACAAACACTTTCTATCTCTTCTAGGTTTGAAATTTACTTTATACTTTTTCTCTCTCTTAGGACAGTTAGATGCATAATGACCAAACTCATTAGAAGTCCAAGATTAAAAAAAATTCTTACCATCTTTTTCTCTTCTTACTAGAATTCCTACTCCTATTTTTTTTCCTCATTAGATCTGCTACTACAAGTAAAGTCTACTCTAGCACTTATGTTCCTCGATAGGTTAGGTCGAATATTTAGGGCACTAAAAGTTGGTTCTATCTGGCTCATTTCTCCTGACTATCTAAGCTCATTCTCAACTACTTCAAGTCTCCCAAGTAATGTTTCCTTTGTGAAATCTTTAGTACAAGAGATCAATAACTATATCATTTGAATTACTTTCTTAAATGGTGTTATTAAGCTCTTCAATATATGCTAGATCACTTGATCATCTTGCTTGGTTCCTCATTGAGATTTGATACCTGGAGTAATTTCTTATATCCTACCTACATTTTTTCTTATAGACTCATCTTTCATCATCTTAGCATCTTGAAATGCACAAATCTAGGTTCGTAACTATTGATAAACATATTGCTCTTTCAATTTAACTCTGAAATTCCCAATTTTTTGTAGACAAAATCTGATTACAATAGTTGGGAAGTTGTTATTAAATGAGTAACTTCCGGTTAAATTCTTATGTACAACTTCCTATTGTATTTGTGATTTTCAATGAATTATATTTGTTTCTAATTCTAAAATAGGGTGTGTTCTTAACCTAAGAATAAAAAAAGTGAACAAAGTTAGGCCTAAATAGGAACTAACTTAGGAAAGAGTTGGAAATTCAAGATTAGTTAATTCTATGGATTCCCACATCTTAAGAACCTACAAAGCTTAATAACTCAACAATTTATGCTATCTAAACCTAAACTAATATCAATAAGAAACTAACTCTAGAGATGGAAAAGATAAACTTGTAAGAAACCAAAAAAATGAATTTCTCTTAAAACTTATGATAACAATACTATTATCTTTAGTTTACTATTTTCAAATAGCAGAATAAGACTTTTCTTATTCCTTGATTCAATTCAGGTGAAAGAGAATATTCAAAACTAACATAGAAATAATGAAACATAAAATAATTGACACAAAATACCATTCAATTGCCTCTACAACATCAAGTATTTTTGATCAAAAGTTAGCTAATTTTTTATTAATCTTTTGAGTTATTATATAGAGGATTTTGAGATGTCCTTTACAAAAAAGGACTCAAATTAGTTCATCTCATCAAAATTGACAAATTACAAGGATCCAATTTTTCCATTATAATTATTACATCAAAATATGAAAGGGCTAGATATGAATCACTTTTCTTTCTTTCGCTTTTCTGACTTTTCCTTATATGCCTTGGCGGTGACAATGACTAGAATCAATTCTTCATGTCTATGAACATGGAAATTAGTGTATCTCAAGAACCACTTGGAATTCTCTATGGCTCAACCTTTGGCAACATTTAACTACTCTTGTATCTCTTCCATAGCCACATCTACACACTTGCCATGTTTTTGGAGCTTAAAAACTCTATTCTAGTGATCAGAAGATATCTTCATCAAGCCATCTATATAACTAGAGAAGTTCTTTTGCATGAAAACCAGTCAAATGATGCCCTTATCTTGTCCACTAGTCTATGAATCTATATGTAGACCTTTTAAGAGTTCATAGTATCTGTATTGATCCTTTTTCACTTTGGCTTCTATTTGTTTAAGTCATTCCTCTGACGCTAAAATCATTTTAGACTTGAATTGCATGCTTTGGAGCCACTCAAATAAAAGCACCTCTCCCCTAGGAAAAATATTTACTTCCATAGCCTCCTTAGCCTTTATATGGATAATCATCTTCAGTAGAAAAATATTATCGTCACTTTTAACTTTCTCTACTACCATGGTGGCTTGATTGGCTGAAATATTTTCCTTCTCTATTTCAAGCCTCATTATTGCATTGCCAATTTGATCTATAATCATAAATACTTGTAACTTGACCTTCCCACTACAATCTCTACCAATCTTCTCAAAATGTATTTTTTTCTTGTAGCTAGAAGATGAGTGCTTGAACATCAGTAGTAGTAGGATCATTAGTAATTGACATTCCAGAGATGCTTTCCAACTCAATGACTAACTGCCTAATAAAACAATTAATTTCTTGAATTTCTACCTTCATTCTAACTTTTGATAATTTAATGATTTCAAGTTGTCCCTCTATCACATCATTTTTTGACTTGTATAGGTCAACTTTGGTGTCATGTTTGACTTCCCTAAGATCCACAAAATGTAAGGCAAAATCATTCACAGACATATCTTCGATTGTACCCTCTTTAGTGGGTTTGGAAATTTCCATCATCAGATGCCTTGTGTTAGGATCTTATCAAAGAATTGACAAGGTATCTTATTTTTTACTTTTCTCATTGATGATCTAGAGTAGATATTTAGAGATAAAGTCTCTCTATTAGGAACTTCTTACTCTTTCCTCTTCGTTTTTCTATCTAATGTGTCCTCTAGCCATGAATCTGTGCCAATCACCTTGGATGTAGTTATAACTATATATATAGTAAACATATTTCTCTTGGCCAAGGTAATAGTTTTTGTGGTTAAAGAGAAAGGATTCTTCAAGGCTTTTGAGATGAGCTTTGAAGATTCTACACCTTTCTCTACCTCTATAATCTTCTTTGTTGCTTGATTAGACTCAGTAGACTCACTCACACTACTTCCACCATCTCCAAGATCTACTACTTGTACTTCGGGACTACTTGGAAGGAGTAGTGTTGCATTCACAGATGGGATCAAACTACTATGTTGTGAGAGAGCAAGTGTTACTACAGGGTCTTTTAATTCCCCTACCTTCTTCTTATTATCTTCAGTTGGAGTTTTGATCATAGGTAGAGAGCCATCATCACAAGTTTTGGCTAGGGGAATGCTTTTTTTAGGTGGTTGATCACCTCCATATGATGGTTGTGTTGGCCCTTGGGTAATAGCTAAGGTTGCACCTAATGTGCCACCCTAAGAGAAGGAAGTTTCTGCAACTTTTGGGGAAGCTTGAGTAGATGTGCCTTTTTTCTAACTCCTTCTAGTTATAGTCCATTCCACCCATTTTTTAATCCTCTTATAGATTCAATCTATCATTATATCTACCTCTTCCCTAGTTTCTTAATAAAGTTTCAAGCTTATTGGAGTGCCTTTGAGCTTTTTCAGGTAAGTGTTGCTATACATGTTCTAGCCATCATCCTCTACTCTATTAATGTTAAAGTTGTATATTTTCACATGATTGACAATTAGTCTAATGAATGCTTGATCATGACTCTCAAACTCATTCTTGTAATCAACCCAATAATGATCAATGGTGGTAATATGCTTAATTACACTTCCATTCTGTAAAACATCTCTTACATACCCATTCAGGTCAAACATGGGTCTCACGACTTCATACATATCCAACTTATACTTCATCTCAAACACCATCAACATGTTCTTGACATCAAAGTAAGTGTCATAGTTGAAAGTCCTCACCTTCATGGGGAATTCATACCCTTTCTTCTTCAAGCTCTTGCTCAACACATTCACTTATGTGGCCTATTGCATAATCTTGTTGAGGACAAGCATGCCATTGAGATATCTTTTTAGCTTCAAGGGGAAACCATCAAAAGATGTGTTATGATATGGAGCCTAATTAGACTCAGATGTTTATTCAACATTATTTTCTCCCCATATTATTTTTATGGGGGTTTTGGGTTAGCACACCTAAGATAGGGTCAAGGGTCATTACCCCTATGGGGTCCTAGGGTACTACCCGAGGCATGCTCCCTATCGCATTACAAGGTAAGGTTGAGGGGGGAAAATTTTATATTGTAAAAGGAATCATCTATTATTATTTTATTGTTCTATCCCTAATTTTTCAAGTGGAAAAAGCTTGTATAAAAAGGCTTAGGGTTAGGGATTTCTTAACAAATGGTGATATTGTAGCTTGTTGTGGTGGTATTGAGCTGTAAGGGATTACAGATTGTAATCATGTTGTAATCACTGGATAATAATAATAGTTGACTTTCTGTTGGTGGAAGTAGCCTAGGGATTGGGTGAACTACACTAAATCTTGGTGTCTTGTGTTCTCTTCTATGTGATCTACTATTTTTTTTTATTGGTTATATTTACATGTTAATGTTATTTCTATTTGAGGTTAATTCTAACAAGTGGTATCAGAGCCTAGTTGGTCGCAGTTCTTTTTTAGCTAGATTGTCATCATTTTTTTTAGTGATCCTCTATAGGAGCAATGGTAGATGAGTGTAACTTGAGGGTTGACAAGTTTAATGGGTAGAAATTTTAGTTATGGAAAACGTAAATGAATGACTATCTTTATCAAAAGGATTTATGGAAGTTGATGGAAGAAAAAATCAAGAGCCTAAGATCTATGTAAAATGACAACTGGGATCTTTTGGACATAAAGGCACTTGAAAGGATTTGATTATGCCTCACACCAATATTTGAATTTAATATTACAAAAGCAAAGAAAATAGAAGAGTTGATGCAAGCCCTAGCAAAATAATATAAAAAGCCCTCTGCTTCAAACAATGTATTTCTCATGAAGCATTTATTTAATATGAAAATGACAAAAGGTGGATATATTGCAGATAATTTAAATGAGTTTCATAATATTACTAGTCAATTATCTTCTATGGGTATCAATTTTGATGAAGAAATTAAGGCTCTCTTGATTTTTTGTTCTTTGCCTAAAAGTTGGAATGGCTTGGAAATGGCTATGAGTAATTCTATTTATGGATCTAGTACCCTAGAATATGATGATGTGATCAATGGTGAGGAAACTCATAGGAAAACCTTCATTAGGAAGTTCTTTGAATGATCAAAGCAAAGGAAAAATGACTGAGAGAGGAATTTTTTTTTAAAATTATGGAAAATCAAGAGGAAAGTCAAAGCTGAAGAGGTCTCAATCTAGAGGACCAAGATATTGCTAGTACCATGGGAAATCAAGGCATAAGAAGAAATATTACTAGACTCAAAAGAACAATGAAGTTTAAGGAAACTTACAAGAAAGAATATAACCTTTTCCAAATAACCCATAATAGATGTGAAATATATATGCAAATAAAATCCACATGCAAGAGAATAGACAACATACCCACAAAAATTATGACACAAGATATACCTTGGGAAATCCTCATTGACGAAAAAATCCAACCTCTAGAAGCATCCATCACCATGTACTATTCAACAAAAAATATCATTTCAATACAACCATGGAAGTCTTCAAAGCCATAGCCACAACCGAGCAATCCAAGTGAACAAGCACAAACACACACATCCCACGCCATGCTTCAAACCTTTACAAATGCTCCCTTGGCTAACTTGTCAAGCGCTGTCCTACTCAACTCTTTCCTTTTTTCCTTCTTCTTCTCACCAATAAGTACCCTTTTGGCTTCTTATATATTAGAAAATCCCACAAAACTACCAAGTGGTATTACATAAACCATGTGATACTTGGGTAAAAGCACACACGTGTATCACCCTTTTACAAAGGAAAAGGCTAACAAAAGTATAACTACTCACCTTCAATGACATAAATCTTGTATTATTATTTAGAATTTGAAAATGGAATATATTAATGAAATGTGTAGAAATGGATGAAGTTTAGGATTATAAATTTTAATAAATTTTAGAAAAAGAAATCATATAATTTCCTTTTTTTAAAGATAACTTTTTAGTTGCCAAAAAATGCTGGAAATTAGGGGTCTAGTTCCCATCACAAAACTAAATAGAAATAAAATTATTTCTCTTTGATCTTAGACCATGTTATAGATAAGATATGTAGCTAGAATAATCAAAAATAAAAATTGGCTTTAGACCTATATTTTCTCTTTTATAATGATTCAAATGTCACATTATTCAAATCGATAGTTTTCATCTCCCACCACATTTTTAAATATAAATATTTTCTAACTAAAATAAAAATTATAGATTCTTAAAGAGGACTTTCTCCTCTAGAAGATCATATAATTTTTAAATTTTTCTAATTTGATATAATATTTTTTCTTTCTCAAAATCAACATCTTCTTGAGTGTTAAAATACGTACTTGTAAATTTTTTTAATTATAATATACTATATCTAATTAAAAAACTATGAAATCTATATGAGAATATTCTTGACTTTGAGCATTATAAAATGGTGTTTATATATTACTTTTTTGAAATGTCATAAAAAATAGTAAGAGTTATTGAAATGTCAGTTTTCTAAAATAATTTTATTTCTTTAGTAATTAGATACTAACTACTATAAAACATGTATTTAATAGACATTTCCAATTGAAAAAGTGTAAGACCATATATAACTTAGCTAGAATAAATTTATCAAGGTCATATGTTTCAACAAAATTGACTTTTAGATAAAAATAATCAAATTTAGTCATTCTGATAAGTTGGTATGAAAGGTGATAGAACTTTGTACTTTCACCCATTGAACCCACATTTAATAATTTGATAATTTAATTATTTTTCCCAATATTAAATATTTACATAAAATATTATCAAAATGTTACAATACAACTCATCAAGTATATCTCATGGGAATCTTTATGTGTTGCATGTCCATCTAGGTGCAACAATACATAATAAAATAAAACAATACAATATAAAAATATTATGCAATGTGTGCAACACCCATTATCTCAAGAATCTCCTGCTTGTTGTATACATTGCTCAGGGTCAATATATAGCCACATAAATAAACAAGAGAATAATCCCTCCCAGCACATCCACCATCATGGATCAAAGTAGACCAAGTGCTACATCCTGGCACAAACAACAAAATCAAAGTACCTAGCATCTCAAACATGAATGATCTCACCTCCTATTATGATACTATTGCTAGACATGCATAGAAGCCATCCAAAGAGAAAGCCACCCAACTTGTTGCATTAAAAAATCATAAAATCCTCTACCAACTGAATTGCCAAGCACAAAAACCTAATCCAAATGTAATCACATGTATCTGTAGTTGTCAAAATATCCATACCTGAAATAGCACCCATAGCAAGTACCAAACCCATCCAACTATCCATATCTCCAAAGGTATACCAAGTAAATCTCACATCATCAACATATCAAATTTGTAACTTGCAATCACTAGCCTCAAGAAAAAAACCTACCACACATATACCAAGAAGCTCCCACTACAAAAGATAATGTTAAATCTACGACCATCCACTCACAACATCTCAAAGAAGTGAATCCATTTTGTCTTAGGGAAATCCACAACACATAAACCGATAACCTACAAGAACAACTCTCATAACAAATCTCCAACAGTCTCCCAAGCTCTCTCAACAACCAACATAGGAAAGAGATAAAGGAATAATCATGTCATCTCACACATGACATACATGAGCACAAACAAATGATCACAATCTTCAACCAATATCAAATCTGATGTAAGTGAAAATTGAACATCTAGGAAGATAACCAAGATGAAAGAGGAACTATGCAAATCATAACCTATATCATGTCCTTCTACACACACCTCTAGATGTAAACTATGCAAGTATGATCTCCTCCATTAAAACCCAACAAGAAGCCTCAAAAACATCAAAACTATACCATATAACTAATGATAGATGTAAGCCTCTCACAAGAAGATCAAACTCATAAATCATTCCTAATCCAAGGAATATGCCTGATATAAAACCATCTCCCAAACTCAACCAACATAACAAAATATGCAAATGGAGACCAATGCTAAACCATCTCTCAAATGAAACCTCTAGAACTAACTCATATACTATAGCTCAAGATCCATATCCATGAAAGACAAGCATAAAAATAATGCACGTGAGAGAAACAATGGGCTATACCTCTCAAGTAGAAAACCACTGAGTAGACCAAGAGTGTGGAATGAGAATGCTCATCAAGATACCTAAGTCTCTAACCAATACTCATCTAAGAACAATCTCCTCTCAAGTCCATATTAGGTGAATGCCCCTTAGACTTTCCACTGAAACCATTAACTTTCCTAACAAATTATTCTCTAATCCAAGAGAAATTAGCATCGCCACTATCTCTAAGTATCCACGAGCATCTATAACCAATCAATCCATGCCATCTACAAATGCAATGTAGAGATATCATGAAGTATCTAGCTTATGATTAATGTACTCAATACCAAGAAACTAAACCATGATCAATGCCAAAGTTCCAACCATGGCCTTAGGAACATAAACATGACAACATGATCTAACCATTTCAACCAAAGAGATAACATGCTCAATATAAACACACCATAACATGTAAAAACTCTAATTGTGTATCAAGAGTATATCATGACATAATAATAATACTATCCTAATACCAAGGATAACATGTCAAATGAAATCATAAACCACACCTTTAACAACATCTAACTTTTGGACGAATAAAACCTTTTCCAATGTCAAAATCATAGAACCAAACCTACACCAATTTGTAGTGCTCTAAATTAGCTTTCCAACAATTGTAGGAAGTATGAAATATCCTGAGAGAAAGTTATGGTTGTTTTACTACAATGGTCTTTTAAAAATTTTCACTGCATTTTTTTTTTGTGATGAAAATTCCAATGGGATTAAAATTGACGGCCATCAT
This sequence comes from Cupressus sempervirens, assembly GCA_028749045.1. Taxonomy (NCBI): domain Eukaryota; kingdom Viridiplantae; phylum Streptophyta; class Pinopsida; order Cupressales; family Cupressaceae; genus Cupressus; species Cupressus sempervirens. The sequence goes on from CM053784.1 coordinate 224,846,543, forward strand.
GGGCTAAAACTTAAAAAAAATCATTTCCTCTGAACATGGCCAAACTAGGGCATATTATATATCAAAATTTATGGAAACATCCACTTGGATCCAATGGTGAGGTATGCTTTTACTCAAGAGGTCATTTCTACAAGCTCCCCTTAAAAATTTCATTTAAATGAAGCATCCAAAAAGAAACTTATGATCCACAATTTCACATGCCCAAAATTTATCAGCATCCCATCATAACATCAAACCCAAAACCCTCAGATTTGCAATAAACAACTCATATATCTTTTCGTTTCTTTTATCCTCTCATGCATACCCATGGATTACATCTAGGGTTACAACAATAAAACCATATCTTTGATACTACTTGTAAGGAAACTTGCAAGAAAGAATATATCCATTTCCACATAACTCATAATAGATTTGAATTATATATGCAATTAAAATCCACATGCAAGAGAATAGACAACATAGCAACAAAAATTTTGAAACAAAATATACCCTGGGAAACCCTCACTGAGGGAAAAACCCAACCTCCAAAAGCATCCATCACCATGTATTATTCATAAAAAAACACCATTGAAATACATGGAAGCCTTCAAAGCCATAGCCACAACCAAGCAATCCATGTGAATAAATATGAATCCACACATCCCATGCAATGCTTCTAACTTTTACAAATACTCCCTTGGCTAACCTATCAAGCTTTGTCCTACTCGACTCTTTCCTTTTTACCTTCTTCCTCTCACCAAGACTACCCTTGTGGCTATTTATATAGTAGAAAGTTCCATAAAACCACCAAGTGGTATTGCATAAATGTTGGTGTAAATACGTATTCATTATTTACACTTACTTAAGTTTACTTAGGTTAATGCATTATTTTATTATTTCTATTTGTGAGACACTTAGGAGTTTGTGCACTTTTTGAGTTGTCATGTAGACAACATAGGATTGCACAACTCTATTTTATCACATGGTGTTTACAACACTAATTTGTGTGTCACACCCTTGTAGGCTTATCCTCACATCACCGCACATACTTTCATGCATAATGGAAGATAACCCATATCTAGTGGACATGTGTCGAGTTGTATGACACATCATGGTGTTGATTATGAGGTATTCTAGATGTATCCTAGAGGCCTTTATATAAAGGGTCTCCTAGTGTACTCTTAATATGGCATATTGAATACATCACCATTCTGATCATACTCTTTCTCTTGGTCTACAATTGTGCTTGTGTTTGAGTTCTTAGTTCCTAGGTGAATTTTTCCCTTAGGAAAATTCTTAAGAATTTTCTCATCACATACACACTTAAGACCACGCTCGCTTCAGCAGCTCAGCTCGAATTCAGAGTACTACAAAAATTAGGAGCATCTAGAGCTAGATCTAACCTTTTCATTGCATCTAGAATGTTGAATCGGTAAAAATTGACTATAAAATTAGCTACCTTGGCCCAAAGTTGATAGTGAGGCAAATGTTTTTCGCAAATCAGAACATAGAGGCCCCTGATTTGAAATTTGGGTATGGTCATTATTTTTAGATCTATAATTTAATTATAATTTGAATCTATATTTTCTTTGTATTTTTGTCATATTTTTGTGCAAATTGTCATAGAAATTTTTTTTCCTAGCAGAGGTTTTTTTTTTTGTCAAAACCAAGCTATTAGATCTTAGATCTGCATAGTATATTTTATTGTGTGTTATAGGAGGGTTTATTTGGTGTAGGACATATTTCATTTAATCCTCAACCTTCATACAATTTTTTGCCTCATCAAAAGCCATACAGAATTCATAGTGGATGAATCAAATATATACCCAGCTGACTACATTTCCTAGTAGCTGAGACCACCCCACACCTAGGTGGCTAAGACTAAAACTGACTGCTTGCCTTTGGTTAAGGCTTCGAGGCTTTCCTTTTTTTAAACTATGTAAAGCCCTTTCATTTGATCAATGTGGGATTATAAATTATAATCTTGGCCTACAAACTTCAGATCCTAGTGCATATTCTATCGCCTTCAAAAGCTATGGTAGGTTGTAGTGATCTCTGGTGACTATTTAACAAGACATCCAACACATCTAAAGGTTTTTTGGCAATGACCTTAGGCACCCATCCATTCACATGTACCGATAATGAAATTTAAATTCTCGTCCACTTTCCTAAATACGTAGGGTTTCCTCCTGCCACAGAATACCCAACACGTGGCACCCTCCATCTAGTCACTTCCAACAATGCTCTCTACATCACACTAGTACATTTGAGACCATTTTTCGATCATTATTGGTCGAAATTTCTACCCAAATTTTGACCAAACTTTGACCAACTTCGACCAACCCATTGGTCAGAATTTTTCTGGTCGAAATTTCAACCAACCTTCTAGTTGGTCAAAATTTCAACCAATATTTTGGTCGAAAAACCTCAATAGCCATGTGCAAGTTCTAGCAAAAATTGGTCAAAATTTTGACCAATAAAGGTAGAAATTTCGACCAATGAAAGAAAAAATTTCGACTGAAAAAGGTAAAAATTTTGACCAATGAAGGTAAAAAGTTTTGACCAAGCAAGGTAGAAATTTCAACCAATGAAGGTCAAAAATTTTGACCGCTGAAGGTAAAAAATTTTGACCAATGAAGGTAGAAATTTTGACCAACAAAGGTCAAAATTTTTGACCAAATAAGGTAGAAATTTTGACCAATGAAGGTCAAAAATTTTGACCAACGAAGGTAGAAATTTCTACCAATAGATAGGTGTAATTTTTTTTTCAGGCATTCTATAAAATAGTCACATGTCTTGCATATGATATGACATTTTGCATGCATCCTGCACTCTCTCGTCCGGCTGATGATGGATTACAGAGAGTGATCTGAAACCATGATGCTAAAAAACACACACAATCAAATCCAAAATGAACTTGCATTAGAAATGGATTGTGGAAATCTGATATTGTTAATTTTGCATGCATGTCTACCAGGACAAATATATGTTAAGTTGTGATTGTCCTGGTAGACATGCATGCAATTTTACCAATATCAGATTTCCACGATCCATTTGTAGTGCAATTTCATTTTGGATTTGATTGTGTGTTTTTTAGCATCATGGTTTCAGATCACTCTACATAATCCATTATTAGCCGAATGAGAGAGAGTGCAAGATACATGCAAAATGTCATATCATATGCAAGGCATGTGAACTATTTTATAGAATGCCTGAAAAACACTGACAGTAACTAATATGAAAAATATATAATTAGTTATATGATTGAGACAAATCATGTACCAGTGAGTTGGTCAAAATTTTGACCAAATAAATTTTGACCAATGGGTTGGTCAAATTTGGTCAAAAATTGGGTCAAAAATTTGATCAATGAAGGTCAAAAAATGAACCCAAATGCACTAGTATGCTTGCCAAGTTGACTCTTTGAGTTCGGTCATCAAGTCACCCCACAAAAGTGCCTCAACAAGGTCAATCTTTAGGTCCGCTCATCGAGCTTGCTCACCAAGTCAACTCTCCATGTCACGTCTCTAAGTGGCCTCGCTAAGTCGGCTTGCCAACTTGCCCCACCAAGTTGCCACTTTAAGCCCACTCACCATGTTAGATTGCCAGGCCGGCTCCTAGCCAAGTCAACTCGCCAAGTTGAAAATTGAAGTATGCTCACCAAATTGACTCTCTAAGTTCACTCACCAAGTCCGCCCCCTAGGCCAACTCTCCAGGTCAGCTCACCAAGTCACCCCCACCCAATCACCTCAATGAGTTAACTCATTAAGTCAGCTCACGAAGTCGACTCACCCAATGGTTTTACCACCTTGCCCTAGCAAGTGGGCTCACTCAATGTACTTATGAAGTTGCCCCATACAGTTGCTTCTCTAAGCTCACTCACCATGTAAACTCACTTGGTCAGCATGCCAAGTTGACACTTTAAGTTTTCTCATCAAGTCACCCCACCAAAGCGCCTCATCAAGGTTAGTCTTTAAGTACACTTAGTAGGTCAGCTCACCAAGTCACTTTGCGAAGTCGCCTCACCAAGTGGCCTCGATAAGTCAGCTCACCAACTTGCACCACCAAGTTGCCATTTTAAGTCGACTTTCCATATCAGCTTGCCAAGCTAACTCCCATAGTCAGTTCGCCAAGCTAACAATTCAAGTACGCTCACCAAGTCAACTCTTTAAGTTTTCTCACCAAGTCTGCCCCATAGGTCAACTCTCTAGGTCAACCCACCAAGTTACCCCCACTAAGTCACCTCAATGAGTTGACTCTTTAAGTCAACTCACCAAGTCTACTGTTCAAGTATGCACGCCAGGTTAGCTCGCCAAGCCCACCAAGTCATGTCACCAAGTTGATTGTTTGAGTACACTCACAAAGTTGACTCTTTAAAGTTAGCTTGCCAAGCCAGCCTACCAATTCATGTCACCAAGTCACCTCACCAAGTCAGCTCACCCACATGTCCCACCAAGTCCCCAAGTCTGCTCACCAAGTCAAAAATTCAAGTGCACTCACCAAGTTGAATCTTTAAGTTTTCTCACCAAGCCCATCCCCTAGGTCAACTCTGCAGGTCAGCTCGCCAAGTCACTCCCACCTAGTCACCTCAATGAGTTGACTCTTTCAGTCAGCTCACCATGTCTATTGTTCAAGTACTCGAAGCATGCTCTGCCTCAACAATACTCAAAGCACGCTCTTCCCCAACAATGGTTGTTATTCGAGATGTATATTCTTTGAAATACTACACTTGCTTCCATAATGCTCATTTAACAATACCTACACCAATCAGTATACACCAAAGAACTAGCAAATTCAGAGCCAAATGTTACAAACACATTGCAGAGCTAAGTCTTATATGACAAAGCATTATCTATAAAATTTGTGTTGGGTTCGTTTAACAGAATTTGGAAAGACTTTAGCAAGAATATGATAAAGACCAGACTTTTGCAAGAATGGGACCAGACTTTGGGCTTTCCAATGAAGAATTTGATAACATAGTACTCAATGAAAAATTCCTACAAAATATATACTTTCAAAAGAAATTTTGACCAGAAAGGCACCTGATAAGCTGAAGGTTCAAGACAAAATTTTGTAGGAAGATCAGACTGAAAGACACCACTTTCAAGACATTCAACATGGCCTCCAATATATGTTTCACTCTCAAGTAGATGCCCATTGTAAAACTTTTCTGGTTCAGATTGATGCTTGTTGGAACAAATGATGTTTGCCTTGAATGCCTGCAAAGGTTCATACATTAATAAAAATCCAACAATAATATCATCAAAACCCTATATTATAATCACCAAAGCACTAATAATTATGTTTAAGCCTCAAAGAATCTTTCAAAAAACCTGTGAACAAAAGGGATGAAATCGCTAAAGAAAATAAATAGATTTTTCTAGAATGATAATCTGGGACTTGAAGAAAGCATTTAAGCATTATAACACATTAATAAGATCTAGCTTGGATTTAACCAATGTTTAACCAAAATAGTAGGGAACAACCAGGAATGTAATTATTTCAATAGCCATTTCATTTACAAAAAATCTTTAAAAGTATACATTATTGAATTTCAGTTTTCTAAATGTGTGAATATTCCAAAACCTTGATAGGTTTAAGTGACCCTAAATTAGATTGGAACAATTTATAAAATATTTCAAGCCATTGAAAGATTAGTCACCTGAACCATAAGCAACATTTCACAAAGAGTTCCACTGCCTTTGCGTAAAACTTCATTAGGGGGCATAGGGATTATTGTTGCTAAAGAAAAGATAAAAGGGTGTATATATGTCATGTAAAGGTAATATGTTGCAACTGCATCAAATACTAAATAGGAAGCCATTGTCTACACAAAATAAGTATCAAAAGAACATATCATGGCACTCAGAAATGGAGAACAATGAAACCAGTACAATGAAAAATAATTTAAACAAGCAATGAAAATAGCAATGCAATATTATCTTTTACTCCTACCAGTGAAATACAAAATGAGTGAATCAAGAAATCGACATCAATATTCAAGTGTATCATTATGACTGACCTATGGCTCTTCCATTGCAAAGTAGACCATATCCTCAGGATTTACTTCCAATGGATCATAACCATGAATGACCAAGAATAAGTCAATAGGCTAGAACGTACATAAGATATAATACAAGCAAACTAGGAAAACTTGTCCTAGGACAATTAACTAAATTGTTAAGCACTGACATAATGCTTGTATATTTTTGATTCATTGTCTACAACTTAAAATAGGAATACATCTACTAAACAAAATAAAAATCACTCTAAAAATTGAATGTGGTAGAAGAGTGATCAACAACATAGTGAATCGAGTCTATAGGTTTGTGGCATTGATGGCACTTGCTGGTTTGAGAATAGATTCAAAAGGAGGCCTAGTTGAGGATTCATTTCAATAGCAAGCAAGAGCAAAGACATGATGCATCCATCACTTTGATGAAAAGACTAGAAATGAATAACATGCAAACATATGCTTATTTTATAAACTTCAATGAAATCTATTTTCTCCTGATCAGATCAAAAGACTGCAAGACATCACTCAAGGCCGTAATTCAAAATGGCATGTTCCTGGTACTACATTCAATATGGCATGTTCTCATTGCACGTGAATCATGAGATCTATACTAGGAGACGAAATCACCTCTTTAAGGGAGAACAAGTTCATCTTTCCCTCTCAACCAGTCTCCATTTTCCTGTCATATATTACTAATTTCTTCAAATATCAGTCAAGTTCAAAGATGATGTTTACAAAGAATTCAAATACGGTTACTTGACAGAGGAACAACTTATGTTCTGCTTGCAAAATTATGAAATATCATCAAGCTCAGCTCTAGTTGGGGGTATATTCCCATGTGAACATCTCAAGGACAATAGTGAGTTCATATTGATCATAAACGGTATTAGGGATTCTCTTCGCCTATGTAATATTTGTTAGTTTTTCTAAGTTGTATAAAAGGTTGGTGGGCTTGTTCAGGTGGCCACCATTAGAGAGATTTTCACTAAGTTCCATCTCATTCTCACAATTCTGGACCATGTTCATCCGGTTGAGATATCAGCTACACCAAAGGCCTGGTTACCATTTACAACTCCTAAGAATTTGGTGAGGGACCAAACGGATCTTCTAGAACTTGTTCCACAAATCTATTATATGCCTGAGCTTGCTTCTTTGTTCATTCATGTTCTCAAACAGCTCATCTCCAAAAATATTGCTAAACATGGCTATGGACATTGAAGTCCCCTCCAAAATCTGCACTTCTTCTAAAATTTTGAACTTGTCACCAACGTCTCATTGAAAGTACTTAATTATAACATATTTGAATCTTATGAAAATTATTTAATTATAATAGATTTGTACTACTTAAAGAAATGCATAGATAACTTCAAGGAAAGAAAATTATAATAACATAAATGCTCTTACCTTGTTGCCCATCAAAAATTGCATTATGCTCTTTGTTGCCTATTAAGTTTTTAATATTGAGCTAATTGAGAAACATTATAGAAAGACAAATTCATTGTGAAAACCATTGCACCTATAAAAAAAATATCAATGCACTGGCTTGGAAGCTATATTGAAAGAGAAACTGGTGATAACAATTATTCAGTTGTAGCGAAATTGAGTCATGTATGTGGGATCTGCATTAATCAAGTTTGTTAACCTCATATTCTCATTCTCCATCTAAGACTTTTGTTGCCATCATTAATGAGGACCAAAAGGCTTTTGAAAGCCAAGAAATGTTAGCCCCTAATTTCAATGCCCACGCGCATCATCATTATCTTGTGATGCAACTGGACTAGAAAAGCATATGCTTGTTTGAATCTTCCTCAACCTCTAGTTTCAAATATCTTTATCAAAGCAACAGTAACAGGACATACCTATTTTTTATATATTTATAAATGCTCCATGGTCAAATATTTGTCATGAAAACAAGAATAAGAATAAGAAAATGCATAGTAAATATCACTATAAATCCACAATTTACAAAGGTGTTGAAGCTTCCATTGTGTACCCATGAAGCAAGGTAAACAAACTTATAGTAATAGAGATCAAATACTGCATAACTTCCTTTTGTTGTTCAGTCATCTTGATGTTGCGCTTCATTTCTATGGATATTTAGTGCTAAGGCTTTTGGTACCTCTGCTGCATCTCCTGCTTGTAGTTGCTTCCAGTCTTTTTGATCTTAATAATTTTAGTCGTCTAGCTTGTCTTTTTGCTAGTTTTCTGATGGCATGTTTTTCTTCAAAACTTTGGGTTACAATTTCAATTACCTTGAGCTTATTTATTACTTATAATTTCTAAAAACTACAATGTTGGATGTTACTATTTACCAGTTAAGTCTGCCTAGTAGTAATAACAGTATCATGACAAAGTTGATTAAAAGGTACAGTATGATGATGTGTGGCACAGTATGTTCATGTCTATTCATGTATGTTCATTTCTTGACATCTCTATTTCGCAGGCTTCTCTAAGATTCTCATCTTACTCCAACAATCAATCCAGCGAGCCTTCTTAAAATGATGCTTGCCCTCATGAATAACCATAAAGTGACGGTGTGCTTTAGATAAATCAAACAGTGGACAGACATCTATTTCTGAAAATTACCCATGCATGGGTAAACTCCAAATCAACAAAGAACGATACAACTTTGAGAAGCAACATTGATTAAAGCTCACACTAATGGTTCCTTAAATTACAATATGATGAGGTCCAGGCAAAGAACTAAACAATGTTATGCATCTTTAGTAGACAATTGTGAAACATGAATGATGTTTTCTCTTCCTAAGTATTTCTACGGCAACACCTTAACCAAATCATAATGATTGTAGCTATCAGATCTCAATGACTGATCTATATCACCAATTCTGATGGATCTAATTGGTAGGAGTTACTTTGTGATGGCCTAAAAAGAAGAGTCAAATCAAGGGAGAATCTTCTCATGATTTTCATAAAAATAAGCTGATTTATGTTGGACTGCAATTATAGAAGGAAGAAAAAGAGAAACTAGATAGATAGAAATAGAAGAGTTGACAATGCAATCGAATAGACCAATAGAGAAATAATAGAAGAAAAAATTGAATAGCCACCTGTAGGTTTATGCATCTTTTTGGCCTTCATGGAGCATCACAAATCTTGGTGTTACTTTGATTTCATCTTGAAGCTTTTTTCTATTAAATCATTTTTCTCTAAAAAATTAATGACTTGAACTAAAACTATGTAGAAACCACATATTTGTTAAAAAATAGTGCTATCATAACAAAAGCATTTTTGGTTCTAATGGGAAATTTTTCATACCCACACTTTCTTCTTCATTATGGACTTCGTTTGGTTGGTTGTTCTTTACACAATGACTAGTGCAAGTGGCATCTTACAATGTGGAATAGTCCTACTGATCCCTAATCATGTACCCAACCTCATTGCCCCACTATTGGAAGTCCTTTTGAGAATATTAAACTATACATTCTCCTCCTAGGTGCTCTTAGCACTGCAACCAAAATGCACTGTCAAATTGTATAGTTGCACCATATTTTTTAGATTGTACCCTACTGCAAGACCTATTGATGAGCCCTAGAGATACAAGGGGCCTAGAAGGCATGATATATGTGCTCAAAGGTCATATGGACCTAAACTGATGTAATGAAGCCTTTAAAGACATTAATATATAATAAGCTCAACATTGGTGTCAAAGGACCCAATTGTCAAGAATAATGTAAAAATGGTAAAAATGACCAAATGATACAAATATGGGTGTTTAGGGTCTAGGAGTATTGGGATAATTGTTTTAAATCATAAAAATCATGATTAAGTCAATTTGATGCCTTTCCAATAGGTGGAAAGAGTGAAGCAAAATGAATACAAGCAGATGGGTTCAGAAGTTTGCAATTTTAAAATCTTGCTGTAGGAATGCAATATAGACACTAGTCACATGGTGTAGAGGATGAAGGATTTACCCACAAACTTTCAAACTCAAACACAATATGGACCCAAACCCCTATGTTTCAATGGTGTTCCCAAAAGCACACAATGCCACCAAAGACTCCAAACTTGGATTTACCTTCACCAAGTGTTTCCTACACCTCTACACACCCTAAAAAACTTCAACCAACATGTTTCTAAGGTTTCCAAACCCACAAATCTTCGGTAGATACAAAAAAGAATAGTTTTCCCCTTTACTAGGCTATTCTCTTCTTTGGATCAGCAGACCCTGTTTTCTTGATTTTTCTTTGAAACTTTCCAAAACACCAAGAAAATAAATAGGCTTTTTAGATACCCTTTTGGGAGTTATAAAACATACTCAAAACTTAATATGGACTCCTTTGGAAAAATATGCCAAAAATCATGACTGTCACTATTTTTCAAGGGTAAAACATGAGGTTTTACAAAGCAACTATGCAATATACTTATCCCAACTCCACAAAATTCATAGATTCATCATATTTTGTGCCTAATTAGACAAATCCATCATCAATTTCATCCTACAAGGACTTTTGATATGAAACCTCCAAATTCAAACCTTAAAACCCTCAAAATCAAGGGTATCACCAATCTAGGTCAAGCACACACTTCTAGGATCTAAAACTTAGGATTCACCATCCACTCATCATGTCTTCAAATAATATAAAATAAAAAGTATACCTTTTTAAGCCAGATGTACGGCTGCATAACACCTAGCACTCATTTGGGTACCCAAATTAGTCCTTCCAGCACTCAACTTTGCATTTCTTTCACAATAACCTACAAATCTTCACTTTTCTTGCATATTAGAGGTTAGGTGGGCATGTTAGTGCTATGGGTTTCATCCCAAGAAGCAGTTATGAGTACACATTGGATGGAACCCTCATTTCTTCATGTTAAACTAGGCAAAACTGTGACTTTCAGCGTAACAGCAGCAATAAAGATTTAAACCTATTAATAAATGTATTAAATCTGATTCAAAATATATCTGCAAATAAATTGGACATGTTGTGATTAATGTTTATATCTGTACATATGGTTTTTCTTGATTAATGTTTTCAAATGTAACTAAAATGATCCTATAATTTCTAGAAGGCGTAGCTGTTTGGTATGTATAATTTCCACATGTTCAGTTGATGGTATAAATAGCTATGTAGTTCATACTTCTAGCCATCTTAAGCTAGGCATTGCTTTCTTATGTCAATCATATTGCCTGAATTGGGCATAGCAAGTCAGCAAGAACAAGGCACATCAAAATCCTTTAAGAGCACTCAAAAGTCTTGGCACTAATTGGTGGATACTCGTTGTAACAACTTGGTCATCCATTGCTATCTGGGATCTTAGTCATCCATTACTATATTAAGAAAGATATTGGCAAATATTGTCGTTTGATGTGCACCAATATGAGGAATTAGAAGATAAGGAATCACATTAAGAAGTCAAATGATATGAAGGTATCATGTCGATACTAGTGATAAATTAATTCAATCAAATAAAACATATTCATATGGAATTATTGACTAAGACCACTCTTAAAGAGGAGAGATCCACTTTTAGAGTAGGCCTCTAGTGTTCATCATTTACCTTGACATCCTAGTAGGTGCTTCCAGGTCTACCAAGACACAAACAAATATGTTGCCATGCATCCCCTTTTGAATCTAGAAATTTTGTATGAACCTAAGATCCATGATTGTTATTATGAAAAAAATGATGGAACGATGTGGAAGCATTGAGAAAACATTTTAACATAGATTCTTCCCCAAAAATCTCACATTGAACCTCAAATGAAGTTTGAAAAATGTCCTCTAAAACAAATATTTGTACAAAAATAAATAAAAGAATGAAAATTTTGTCATTTAAGTGAAATGATATCACTATAACATAAATGCCTTATAAAGTCCATTTACCACTTTGTTAGGGTATTGAGTGCAAAGATGGATTCAAAGGAAGAACTTGATGATTTAAGGTTCATCCAAAATATTAAGAAGAAGAAAATCTGCTTGGATAACATTTCGAGTTAAGAGAATGAGGGGAGTGGTGAAGGCTTAAGCAAGTCTCCATACAACAAAGGTAAGGCAATGGTTGCACCAAATGAAGGTGACTTTGGATCAACTGAACCATATGCCAATTCGCTTACCCTTGAAGAAGGCTCATACATTGAAGATGGAACCAGTAAGCATACAGATTTCATAGATGAGGCCAATGCTATAGAAAATAGAGGGGAGGCTTCATCAAGCAGTGATGATGGATCAAACAAAAGAGTAGGAGGAAGGGAAGAATTTTTTTTTCCATGTCATGTTCTAGAAGAAATCTTGACCTTGATATTTTGCAAACTTCCTCTCCACACTGTTCCAAATGCAAATAGTTTCTACTTCATAGCAATGTACTATTTTTGGATCTACTTACTTTCACAATCTATGGGAGCAGGGCAATGCACAAAGGTGGCTGGTGATGGAACTTTATGATGAAACCATTGGATCTTCCAAAGGTCTTGTTTTCTATAATGTCAATAGAAGATGAAGGTACAAGAAGATATTTAATGAAGACTAGAGATGTAGTGACTTGCAGTGGTGTCTGAGAGCTGGAGATGGAGGCCTCTTGGCGTATAGCTGTAAGAGAAATGGGAACCTTCAAGTGGTCAATCCATTGACTATGCAGTCCCATTATATTGAAGATGTAAGACTGAACGAAGAAACCAAACTTTCATATTACATAAAAGATTATAATGATGATGTGGCTGTTCATCTCAACTGTGATCCCAAGACAAAAACCTATTAGGTAACCCTTATAATTGGAAATCTTTACCTTGTCAGAAGTAAGAAATTTGTTGTTCTGATTTATAAATCTATGAATAAGAGAAGGGAAATAAGAGATGCTCCCTTTGAGAAAAGAAGGTCTTATGACTACATGCTAATTGACTTTTTACAAGTATTTTCATGCAGAACCAGAATATCTATTGGGTTTCTAAAGATGGGACATATGTCTTTGTCTGTGATTTGAATAGAGATGGAAATATCAAGTATCTCTGGGTTCTACCTAGGACGCAAGGTAAACTGCATCAGATCTTGGGAATTTTAATGTACAATGGTAGAATTATAATGGTTTGTAGTGGTGAGACACAATATCCATATACTCTTATTTTTAATGAGCTTGATGAGCTTGGGGAGATCTGGAGATTTAAATATGAACTAACTGTAGCTTCCAAAATTTTGTTTTCTGGAATAACTGTTGTAAATCTGTTAGCACTATCAACTTGATCTATGGCTAATACTTCTTTAGAACTCTCATTCTACTCTAACATTAGTGAAGCAACATAAATCCCTCTAATCTTGGCCTTCGACACTGCTTAAATAATAGAAGATGATGGTTCATATTATTATATGCAAAATTGGTCTTTGGTCAAGCTCCGCACATTATTATTGCACCCTCATCATAGTCACCACATCAACAACACCTTTGATTTCTAAAAATAGTTCTCAAATAGAGGAGTAACTGTATTGCAGATTTTGTACAGTATCACAAAAAAGTTCTAAATGCACTTATGTAGGACCAACTTTCATGCAACATAAAATGAAGTAATGTGTAATTCATTGTCTTAGATTCTATCATCAAGATACAGAGTTAGAATAGACGAATTTTTTTACATCAACATTTCAATTCCCATTTTGTCATTAGTATAATATAGAGTCAGAGATAAACATTTCTAGATTGACATTTTAAATCACATTCTATCGTCAGTATAACAGAGAGTTAAGGGAGAAGAATTTTTTTGCATTGACATTTCAAATCAGATGCTTGTATTGCACTGGCATAAATTGAGAATCCATCATCAGAATAATAGAGAGCTTGAAAAGAAGATATGTTTTTAAATAACTATCTAAAGCCCTATTATATAACTAGGATATTACAGGGGTTGCGAATGAGAACTTTTTGCATCAATGTTTCAATTGTATTGTATTTTCTATGTCAATACTTTGAATCATCCTCTAATTTTTCATCCAAATAATAAAATCCTAAATAAAATAATAAATCACTTTCTTCCTCTAGTCCATCATATCATCCTTCCAAAACTATCTCATAGAATATAATCCTCTTCAAATAATGTTCCAAATTTGTCACAATCATATTAATAGTCTAATGTCTTGTTATTAAGAGATAGGAAAATCTATTCTTGAACATATTGTACATTCTATTAGATAAACATAATAGAATGTTTAAAATGTAATTAGTTTTATGTATAAAAAGTAAATTAAAAGGAAGCACATAAGTAGTTGCACTACTTACAAATATTAAAAAAATACATTGCTTTTATTTGTGTAATCTTATAATCAAATTATAGGGGCCAAAGTATTTGATTTGTGTATTCATTTGCATTTCCTTATGGCTCAAAATATTTTTTGCTTCTAATTTCCTAAAACAATTAAGATGTTATCAAAGATTGTACATTTCTGCTTTCCCCTATCTAACTTATTTATGATGGTTTGCAATGCTTGGTGGTGTGATGATTTTCTGCTCTATAAAGTAATTCATAACTAATCTCAATGCTTTCTTGTCAAAAAAGTTACTGTGCTTATCATGTAATTTTTAATCACTTTTTGCAAGATAAGTCTGCTCTATCTTTCTGTCTGTAATGAATGCTTGAATGCCAAACAAGAATATAACATTTTTGATACGGACCTGTGAATGATTGATAAGTGCACAAAAATTATGGGAAGTGTGTGTTGTTGTATTGCCATGTTCCAACTGTGAAAAATGTGGTTCGCACACTACATTTTACACTGATTAATGGACCAGCTGAATGAGAGGACTTTTTAAAATTTTCTTGTCTAGGCACTAGTCTAATAGGTATCTCATAGACAATTAAGTATTATTCTCAGTACTTGAGATTAATTGAGAGTTCAATTTGGTTTGTTTCTGAGAAGGGAAAAGATTTATTTTTTCTTTAAGGCACACCTTGATTTCCATGTCCAATACAATGGTAGAGAGAGCACCTGACATAGAGTACCTATTGAAAACATGCAAGGACTCTCCCTTTCTCTAATTATATAGTGTTGATCATTTTCTTGCAAAAGAAGTTTGGTCCATCTTCCGCTAGATGTCGAATGCTTGGATTCCAAGTAAGTGTCGGTGCATTTTTTCTATTATTGTGGGTCTTCATAAAACTTACAAATAATCCTGATAATTACAAATGGGTGGGAGAAAAGGGAGAGACCTTCACTTTGCCTCCATGTTAGTAGGAAAAAGACAAGCAGTGTTAGGTCAAGAACACCCAAGTGACTCCTGAAGGTGAAAACTAGAAACAAGAAGAGAACTATCTCACCCTAGAGAAGCTTTAAGAAACTATAGGAGAGGCAAGATATTATTGAACAAAGATTTGATGATGTGGCCAAGTTTGTGGTAGGGTTATGCACTCGATAACTGGGAATCTTCACCTACTTCATGCTGAAAAATAAGGCCTCACTACTACAATGGGGCTGGACAAAACTAGTTCTATATATATGTTCTTAGCTGATGATTGGTTGTAGCTATTGTTAGACAAGTGGGAGGGAAAGGAGACAAATCAAAAGAAATATCTCTTCTCTTCATTTGGGATTTTGTTATATGTTTTTTACAGCAACTCTTGGCACAAGTGGGCTATGTTTGTGGTACTATATATCTCAAATGAAAATCTACACATCAAACAATATAAAATATTGACTAAAATCTTTATGAACTTAAGAAATTTTAAAAATTTAAATGCATGATGTGTCACTTTAATGTTTTATGGTATTTTTGCCCCCACAAATTTCATCATATCCCTAGCTAAAATAGTTTAGTAGATGACGACTATAAAAATCCCTCACCACTTTGTTAGGGTATTGAGCATAAAGATCACTTGAAGGAAGAACTCCATGATTCAAGGTTCAAGCAAATGAGAAATGTCTAGTACAAAAAAAGGGAAACATTGTATAGGGTGCATATAATTATATTCAAAACAAGGCAAGAAATATCAATCTATAAAAAAAAACTTCAACACACCTTTGTAATGCTGGGAAGGAGACTCTTCAACATTTCCAGCTGTTATTTGATCCTTTCATGCCACCTTCTTTCTAAAATCTCTTTCAATGTGATGCTATTAAACCCTTTTTCCGCGTACTCCTGGCCACAAATTGCAGTGGTAGAAAATGGTTTAGTGCACGAGTCTTCTGGGTCATGTAACAATAAGATTATGGCGGCAAACATAACGTTTTTTCAATTTTTGCTTAGAGTGAGCCCGTGTTGGTCAAAATTTTGACCAACACGGGCTCATCTTTAACTAAGAGCTCATCTTTAACTAAAGCTATCACAATTCAACCAAAATTACCCCAAACTATCAGATGGTCGAAAGTTTTGGTCAAAAAATTGAGTCAAATGTACTAGTGTCACCAGTGACACACATGGATTCTACCTATGTCGACTACGACACATAGACCTATGACTAGGTGTATCATCCTGCCATGTGTAGCTAGAATTACCATGTTGCCAAGAAAAATTTGGACACATCATTTTCAACCTAACACTATTTGTATGGTCACCACATGTACCTTGCTGACAATATAGTTAGCCTGACATGTCAACAGGGGGCCAAAATTTTTTGATGATGTCATTTTTTTGAAGGTTAAAATTGATGACTATTTGACCATCAAAACCGAGCAATTTAGAACTGTAGTGATGGTTGTTTGATAGTCAAATTTATTCTCTGAGTTTTTGCTCTAGACCCCTCTCCAAATTGCTTTCTATTTTGGTAGCCTGACTTCGTGAGCCCATAACTCAGACATCCAGACTCTGATTTAGCTGCAATTTTTTTTGAAATTGGGTAAAATTTTCTAAATTTTCCAATGTTGGTGTTTTTTTCTAGTTTTCATGCACAAATTTTGCAGAAATTTCATTTTTTGTCAATTATACTTGCATAATCTTGCATTTTACAACTTCAAACGCTCTGTACAAACACATCTAGTCAATTTTTTAGGTTCCATTTTTTCTGAAAGTGCATATTTTTTCATATACCTTTTAGATCTGAAGTCAAATTCTAGGATTGTGTTGACCAATTTCTCACTTTTAGAATTAAGCTTTTTTTGGCATTGTAAAGCTTTGATTCTTTTTTAGAATTGTTGTAAATCTGAGCTAAAGTGCTTAAGTGATAGATTTAAGCCTCATAAGGTAGTTTTAAAAGAAAAATTAGAAAGTACACTTTGTTCATTTTGACAAGTGGCCCATTGTACATGCACTACTTAT
This sequence comes from Cupressus sempervirens, assembly GCA_028749045.1. Taxonomy (NCBI): domain Eukaryota; kingdom Viridiplantae; phylum Streptophyta; class Pinopsida; order Cupressales; family Cupressaceae; genus Cupressus; species Cupressus sempervirens. The sequence continues at coordinate 224,863,728 of CM053784.1, forward strand.
AAAGTGCCAAAAGAATCTTGTTTTGGGGGAGGGGGTCTTTTGATTGAGTGAAAATGGGGTGTGTGTACTATATTTTTGTGTCTCTCTATTGTGCTCTTTTCATCTTTGCATCATGGGTTTTAAATGTCCTCCTTTAACTTCACACAACTATTCTACATGGAAAGATATTGCATGGAGTAGATTAATGGAAAAAGGATTTAGTCTTATGCTAAAGAACTCCTTGATTGGAAAATTCAAGATTTACAAGCTTTAGAAGTTATCAGGAGTTGTGTACATGGGGATCTTCTCTTCCACATTAAAAATTGTTAAGGCTCTAAAGAAGCTTGGGATAAACTTGAGTCATTATATGGTAAGGTGGATGAAGAAAAGGGATTTTAGATTGAGGATGATCTACTTTTATTGGATCCAAAAAGTTTCGACACAATTTAGGATTACATCATCAAAGCCAATGAGTATAGGGTACTTCTTAAAGATTATGGAAATCCCATGAAGGATGATAGGTTGATACATCACATCCTAAAGAGGCTACCTTCTAAGTACACTAACTTTGTTTCAAGTTTTAATACTAACAAGTTGACCATGGGATCTGCTTACCAAAAGCCTTCATTTGATGCATTTATAGAGATGATGATTGTTGAAAAATCTCACTTGATGGATTTAGGACTTCTCAAGTCATTAAAGACCAAAGCCTTGGTGGCTAGTGATGAGCACATATCAAGTCAAGGAGGGAAAAACAACAACAACAAGAAGTAGTGGAAGCAGAAAACACAATCTAAGACACAACAATCCTCCTCTCAACAAGGCAATTCTTCTTCCAATAAGAAGGGAAGTAATGACAAGAAGGAAAAAATCTTTGGTACATACTGCAAAAAGCCAAATCATGATGAGCATCATTGCAAGACTAAAAGAATTGATGAGTTGGAAAACTTACTTAGAAAGAACAAGATTCAAGTGCTAGGTACTTCCAAGTATTCAACTCCAACCTCTTCCAGGGGTAAAGGTCAAGCACTTATGGAAAATACAAGTTCTTCTTCAAAATGGATACTTGACTAAGGTGACTCTTATCATATGGGTTCTTCAAATCAAGATTTTTCTTCACTAAAGTAGTCAAAGGTACCACACATCTTTGTGGGAGATGATACTAAAATGGAAGTTGAAGGAAAAGGACACATGGAAATGGAAAATGGGGAATTGAAAGATGTTCTCTATGTTCCAAACCTTAGCTCCAATCTTCTATCAATTTACCAAATCATTCACCTTGGAGATGGTCACAAAGTTGAGTTCCTTCTAGATTTAGTGATGGTGCAAAATCTTAAAGATGATTCCTTGGTTGTAGTGGGAAAATTCAATGATGACAACAGGCTTTACTGCTTCTCCCACTTTTTGCCTAAGTCTCCTTCTCAAGCCTTGTTGACTCACTCTAATTCACAATTCACTTTATGGTATGAGCAATTTGGTCACCTTGACTTCTGCTCTCTTTAGCAACTTTGCTCAAAACATATGGTCAAAGGTCTACCTAATATCAACTTTTCTAAGGGAGAGTGTTCATCCTGTTTAGTGGATATGAATCTCAAGGAGAAGTATGATAAAGGGAAGTCTTCTAGAGCTCCAGTTGTTCTTTAGCTAGTTCACATGGTTTTAGCAGGATCATTTTCCATGACTTCGGTCAGCCAAGGCTACTATATCCTCACATTTGTTGATGAATTTTCAAGATTCTCTTGGGTCTACTTTCCTCAGCATAAGAATGAATTGGTTCATAAGCTTCAAGACTTTAGGACTCATGTTGAACACAAGTCAAGGAAAGCCATTAAGGTACTAAGGGTGGACAATGAGAATAGATATGTGGATAGGAGACTTAAGAACTTTTGCAAAATTGAGGGTATTGATCTTCAAAACTTACCAACATTCAATCCACATAAGATAGATGTTGTAGGTATGAGGATTAGGACTCTCAAAACCATGGCGAGTTGCATGATAAAAGCAAAGTCTCCTGATCCTATACTTGAAGTTGAAGCCATTAGCAATGCTACTCACATAATTAATAGATCTTCTCATCTAGCCTTAGATGGAAAGACTCCTTTTGAGGCATGATGTGGTAGAAAACTAGTTGTGGGTCACTTTAGAGTCTTCGGTTGTCCAGCATGAGAAAACCTATCTTCTAGGAGTTGCAAGCCACTAACTCCTAGGCCTTGTAGCTTCATCAGTTATGAAGACAATGCAAAGGCTTATATACTGATGGATCCTAAGACACATGAGATATTTGTGGAGAAGGATGTTCAGTTTGAGGAAAGTTCACCTAGCTTATTCTCTACTCCTCTCCACACATCATACATAGTGCAAACTGATAGTGACACAAGCGATAGTGCTTTAATAGGTTTAGAAATGTGGGGTTCTATCAATAGTTGTAGTGATAGGTCACATTATTCCAATCCACATGCTTACATTTCCACAATGAAAGGTCCATCATAGCAAGGTACATCTTGTGTTCTAGCTCCAACTTCACTTGACTTGGGAGGCAAGCTTGAGGACTTACATCTTCTCATTGATGAAGGTGATCCTTCTATAGTTTTTACGAGGGCTCACTCTGACCCTCATGTCCATTCTCTACATGATCAATCTTCATAGGTTGGTGTGATTGTGGATCCTTATGAACAAGAATTAGTGGAGGTCTCCTTGTCAGTAGAGGAGTTTAATGGAAAAAGTTCAATAGACATCCTTGCCAGATCTGCATTCATTATTTTCAGCACACTTGGGAGGGGTGAGCATCAAAATCACCAAAACAATACTTGAGTAGGTTTTAGCGCCATCATACATCTTCATGACTCTACCTTTTCTTTTGTTTCTTCCTAAGGGGAGGAACACCATTTTGCATTCTTGGACTAGCTTCTTTATCAGAGCACCTTTCACTTGTCGACATTCTTCTTTGGGAGGGGGTGGAGCCTATTCTTTTTCTCTTCCTTCTCTCATTCTCTTATGTATGTATTAGATGTATGTCATAATGGAGGGTTCTTGATTACTCCATCCATCCATGCATCCCTATTTATCTCTCTTTTTGGGGGAGGGTTTTTCCCATGAAGTTTTCCCTCTTTCTCTGCTTTATGAGAGATTGCATTTTCATTATGTACATGGGTACCTAATATGGCCTAGTAGCTGAGACCTATTATACATCTTCATCCTAGTTTCTTAAGCTTAAGGGCATTCCCTTAAGTTGCACTTAAGGGGGGGTGTTGGTGTAAATACGTATTCACTATTTACACTTACTTAAGTTTACTTCGGTTAATGCATTATTTTATTATTTTTATTTGTGAGACACTTAGAAGTTTGCACACCTTTTTGATTTGTCATGTAGACAACACAGGAGTATGGAAATCTATTTTAGCACATGGTGTCTACAACATTGATTTGCATGTCACACCCTTGTAGGCTTATCCTCACATCATTGCACATACTTTTGTGCTTAATGGAGGATAACCCATATCAGGTAGACATGTGCCTAGTTTTATGACACATCATGGTGTTGATTACAAGGCATTATAGATGTATCTCAAAGGCCTTTATATACAGGCACTCCTAGTATACTCTTAATATGGCATATTGAATATATCATCATTCTGATCATATTCTTTCTCCTAGTCTACAGTTGTGCTTATTTTTGAGTTCTTAGTTCCTAGGTGAATTTTTCCCTTAGGAAAATTCTTACAATAAAATATGTGCTAAAACCATGTGCTACCTAACCCATTGACCCCACATTTAATATTGGAAATTTAATTATTTTCTCCAATATTAAATAATTACATGAAATATTATCATAAAATACAAATAATCAAATATATCCCATGGGAATCTTTACATGTTGCACATCCGTCTGGGTGCAAAATTACATAATAAAATAAAATAATATGATATAACAATATTATGCAATATGTGCAACAACATTATCTCAAGATGAAGGAGATAAACTAGAAGGGAACAAGGAGACAAATGTGGTAAGTAACAAATCCAAAAAGGGTGCTTTTCTTTTGTCTTCAAAAAGTGTTGATGATTCATGGGTTTTAGATTCTGGTGCTTCATTTCATGCTACATCTCATAGAGGTTATTTCATTAATTATGTCCAAGGAGATTTTGGGCTTCGTTATTTGGGAGATAATGAAACTTTTTAGATTGTTAGAAAGGGAAAAGATAAGATTAAGTTGTAGAATTAGAATCATTGGCTACTACATGAGGTAAGACATGTTCCAAGGCTAAGTATGAATTTAATTTTAGTAGGCCAACTTAGTGATGAGGGTTGTATAGTTACTTTTAATGATAATAATTGGAAGGTTTCAAAATTTTTCCTTGTAGTAGCAAAAGGTGTGAAAGTAGGAACCTTATATTTATGTATAGGCCATATTGTTCCATCTACTTTGATTGTTTTAAAGGAAAATGAATTTACAGGAATAGTTGATGTAGTTGAGCTGGGAGAATAAATAGCTGCTGTCGATTTTGATATAACACTATGGCACAATAGACTTGGGCACATGAGTGAGAAAGGTATGAAATTACTTCATTCAAAGAAAGTTTTATCAGGTCTAAAATCTACTAATATGGATTTATATGAAAGTTGTGTACGAAAAATGAAAGAGAGTGAGTTTTGTGAAGATTGGGAAGGAAAATAAAAGTGAGAAATTAGAGCTTGTACATATAGATGTATGGGGACCAGCTCAAATATCTTCTCTTGGTGGTTTTCATTATTATGTTATATTTATTGATGATGCAACTAGAAAATTATGGGTTTATTTCCTTAGACAAAAATCTGATGTATTTCAAACTTTTAAGGAATGGAAATGCTTGGTTGAAAATGAGACTGGAAAGAAACTAAAATGTCTTAGAACTCATAATGGTGGTGATTAGTGTAGTCATGAATTTGAAGATTATTGGTCCACTAGTGGTATTCATAGACATAAAATTGTTCCAATAACTCCATAGGAAAATGGAGTCAGTAAACATATGAACAAGACTATAATGGAGTGTGCAAGAAGCATGAAGGTGCATGCAGGGATGCCCTTAAACATGTGGGTGAGGCTATTAATAGTATTTTATATTAGTAAATAAAGGTCCCTCTACTCCTTTGGGTTATGGTATTCTAGAGTGTTGGTGTATACATATATTTACTATTTATACTTACTTACGTTTACTTAGGTTAATGCATTATTTTATTATATTGCATTTAAAAAATAAAATAAAATTGTGAGACACTTAGGATTTTGTGTACTTTCATGAGTTGTCATGTTGATAACATCAAAGTAAGAAACTATAATTCAGCACATGGTGTCTAAAACGGTGGAGTTTGCATCATTAATCAATTTTTATGTAGACAACATATTTATTTGCACTCTTATTTTAGCACATGGTGTCTACAACATAAATTTGTGCATTGCACCTTTGTAGGCTTATCCTATCATCATTGTACTTACTCTTGTGCTTAATGGAGGATAACCATATCTGGTGGACATGTGCCTGGTTGTATGACTTATTATAATGTCAATTTCTAAGCATTCTAGATGCATCTCAGAGGCCTTTATATATAGGCACTCATAGTGTACTTTTATGAAATTGAATTGAATACATATCGATATTATGATCATACTCTTTCTAGTCTATTGTTGTGCTTGTATTTGAGTTCTTTGATCTTGGGTGAATTTTTCCCTAAGGCAAATTCTTGTATGGTATTAGAGCTTGGAGAAATTTTTTTCACATAGCCATTCAAGACCATTGTTGGTTTAGCACATTGGCCCAAATCTAGAGTATTATAGTCATTAGGAGCATCTAGAGCCAGAACAAACCTTGCCATTATGTCTAGAACATTGATTCAGTGAAAATCAGCTATAAATTCAGCTATCCTATGCCATAGTCAATTGTGAGGAATTTTTTTTTTTGCAAATTGACACTTGAAGGCCCAATTTACAATTTGGGTATGGTCATTTTTTAGATCTATTTAATTGTTTTTTGGATCTAATTTTTCTTTGCATTTCTTTGGATAGATTTTTCAAATTTTTTTTTGGCTAGGTAGCCCAATAGAGAATTTTTTTCATGCAGACAAGGGGTAGTGACACCCTAGCCCTATACCCTATGCAAATTTTTTTATTCTATTGTAGGAATATTCCAATTTGGTTGAGCTTCCTCCATTATTCTAATACATGATGACCTATATAATTTCTAGCATCAGACTATTCAAATACTAGCTAATAGGTTCAATGATTTTGGCTAAACCATTCAACAACTGAGCCCCAACCTTTGGTAGGGTTATTTTCTATACACCTTGGTGAAGTTTCTTTTAAACTTTTTCAAGCTACGTTGCATAGGCAATGTGGGATTAAATCCTAACACCATCAACTCTACACTTTTTTTGGCTGACTTAAACAATTCTGGCACCATATTATTTAAACTAGCCCAACACTATGTTACTCATTCATAGTAGTGATTACAGACCCCAGACCCTAGCACCATCATTATCTCCTATCCAGCAATGGCAATTTTTAATTACTCTCTAGCGTTGTGTTTTACATTTTCCTTCCCTACTCTAGCCTATGAAACCTACTGGCAATAGATCTTTGTTAATGGCTTTGGCGACCATACCACATCCACTTACTCTTCCAACCTTGTCACCTAGCTCAGTATTTTATAGAATAACACATGGTGCTCTTTAACAACCCATCCATGTAGACCACTTCATCTGTCACCACGTGGACACGATCTAGTCAATTTATAGTCCTGTGCCACCTACTATCGTAGATCGACAACTCAGCTACCACCTAAGGGTACAACTAACACCTCATTTTCCAATGTAGATAGTCATACTACCATGCAGCTGATTTTTGTACACATCCATAAAAGTCCATATGACTAATGTCATCTGTCATACAAGTGATGTCATCATCATAAGGGAGGCTAACTTTTCACTGACATCAGCCAGCCACGATGTTAAATTTGATGATTGTATGACCATAATTCTTAGGCATTTTCCAACTACTATGATAGTCACTTGACTATTAAATTTAAGCTCACAATTTTTTTCCCAAACCCCTCTTCAGATCCATTTTTTATTTGGTAGCCTAACTTTGAAGCTTTTAACTCAGTCATCCAGACTCTAAATTAGGTGCAATTTTTTTTAATTTTGGGTAGAATTTCCTAAAAATTTTAGAAATGGTGTTATTTTCTAGTTTTGGTGCAAGTATTTTTTTAGAATTTGCATTTTTTTGGTAATTTTACCTATTTAAACTTGCATTTTGCAACTTCAAATACTCTATACAAGCTCATCTAGACACATTTTCAAGTTCTATTTTTTTTGAAAGTGCATTATTTTTTTGTTTAATTTCTAGATATATAAACAAATTATAGGGTTGTGTGGACAAAAATATCACTTTCATAGCTAGGGCTTTTTTGCATTGTAATGCTTTGATTACTTTTCAGCATTGTTGTAAATTTGAGCAATAGTGCTTAGTGATAGATTTGGGCCTCAAGAGGTAGTTTTAAAAAGAAAAATTAGAAGTCCACTCTGTACATTTTTACAAGTGGCTTATTGTACATGCACTACATATAAAGTGCCAAAAGCATCTTTTTTTGGGGGGTCTTTTGATTGAGTGAAAAAGAGGCATGTGTATTGTATTCTTATGTCTCTCTTTAATGCTCTTTTACTTTTCTACATCACGGGTTCACAAAAATTTCCACTTCTAACTTCATGTAATTATTCTACATGGAAAGATATTGCATGTAGTAGATTAATGGAAAAAGGTGTAAGTCTTTATGTTGATTGTACAATTTCCAAACCCACTAATGCTACAACACTCATTGATTTGAAAAAGCAAGACCAATAGGCTTGAGGAATTATCAGGAATTGTGTACATAGAGATCTCTTCTTCCACATTTCAAGTTTCAAGGAGTCCAAACTTGCATAGGAAAAACTTGAATCATTGTATGGTAAGGAGGATGAGGAAAAGGGTTTTCAGATTGAGGATGATCTATTTCTATTGGATCTAAAGAACTTTGGCACAATTCATGATTATATCAACAAAGCCAATGAGTATAAGGCACTACTTAAAGATTGTGGAAATCCCATGAAGGATGAAAAGTTGATTCATCATATCCCAAATAGGCTACCTTCCGAGTACACTCCCTTTGTTTCAAGTTATAATACTCACAACTTAACCATGGGAAGTGTTTTCCAAAAGCCTATTTTTATGCATTTGTAGAAATGTTGATTCTTGAGCAATCTCACTTGATTGATTTGGGACTTCTCATGTCATCAAAGACGAAATAATTGGTGGAAAGTGATGAGCACTAATCAAGTCAAGGAGGAAATGGTTCTAACAACAACAAGAAGTAGTGGAAGCAAAAAATCACAATCTAAGATACAAAAATCCTCCTCACAGCAAGGAAATTATTCTTCCAAAAAGAAGGGAAGTAATGAAAAGAAGGATAAACTTTTTTGTGCATATTGCAAAAAGCCAAATCATTATGAGCATCATTGCAAGACTAAAAGAACTAATGATTTGGAAAACCTACTCAAGAAGAACAAAATTCTCAGGTGCCAGGTACTTCCAAGGATTCAACTCCAACCTCTTCAAAGGGAAAAGGGCAAGCACTTATGACAAATACAAGTTCTTCATTAGAATGAATTCTTGACTTAGGTGCCTCCTATCACATGGGTTCTTCAAAGGGAGACTTTTCTTCATTGAGGAAGTCATAGGTACCACACATCATTGTGGGAGATGATACAGAAATAGAAGTTGAAGGGAAAGGACATGTGGAGATGAAAAATGGGGAATTCAAAGATGTTCTCTATGTTCCAAAGCTTAGCTCTAATCTCCTCTCAATTTAGCAAATCACTCACCTTGGAGATGGCAAAAAAGTTGATATCCTTCTAGATTTAATGATGGTGCAAAGTCTTAAAGATTATTCATTGGTTGTAGTGGAAAAAGTCAATCATGACAAGAAGCTTTATTCCTTCTCCCACTTTGTGCCTAAGTCTCCTTCACATGCCTTGTTAGCTGAAATATAATTCATAAATTAAACTATGGCATGAGATGTTTCGTCATCTTGCTTTTCGCTATCTTCAACAACTTTTCTTGAAAAACATGGTTAAGGGTCTACCTAACATCAACTTTTCTAAGGGTGAGCATTCATCATGTTTAGTGGATATCCATCTCAAGGAGAAGTATAATAAAGGGAAGTATTCTAGAGCACCAATTGTTCTTTAGTTGGTTCACATGGTCTTAGCAAGTTCTTTTGTAGTGACATCAATTAGCTAGGGTACCTAAATCCTTGCTTTCATTGATGAATTTTGATGCTACACATGTATCTATTTTCTTCATCACAAGAATGAATTGTTGGACAAGCTTCAAACCTTTAAGATTCATGTTGAACAAAAATCAAGGAAACCCATCAAGGTTCTTCATATGGACAATGAAAGTAGATATATGGATAGAAGACTTAAAGACTTTTAAAAAATTGAGGGAACTGATCTTCAAAATCCACCAACATTTAGTCCAAGGTATGTTTTAGTGGCTAATATTCGTAAATTGGCTAATTTTAGGTTTTTTTAGCTAGTAATTTGGCTAATAATTTAAGATTTGATGCAATATAAATCATCATAGTTTTATAAAATTTAGTTCTTGAATATTTAAAATCGCTCAATAATTTATTTTATTGAAATTTTTTAACTCGGATATTTGCCACAATATTTGTTACATGATTAGATTTGAGTCACCTAAATATAACATATTATTGGAGAAATTAAATTGAACTGACCAATAATTATCATAATCATTAGTTATTTTAGGGATATATCACCAAGATTTAGTTTCCACTATTGATTTAAAGTATATGTAATGATCCTCATAATATTCCATGAGGTAAAATAATTTTCAATTTTGATTTACAATATTTCATGGTGATTAATGAACTTCTTATTTTTATTGAGATTTGTTAATATTTTATACAAAAAAATTATGATTCAAAAATAATTGCTAATATTAATCATATTTAGTATTAAAAAAATGAGAGATTCACCAATAGAAATAATTTTGTTTTTCCAAAATAATGAAAGATTCACCAATATTTTATATCTTTTTTTGGAGGTGGCTTTCTTAAAGTTTACCTTGATTTAGTCTACACAAGATAGATGTTGTAGCACTGAGGATTAGGACTCTTAAGTCCATGGCAAGTTGCATGATAAAATCCAAGTTTCCTTATCCAGCACTTGAAATCAAAGCTATTTACAGTGCCACTCACATACTTACCAAGTTTTCTCATAATACCTTAGATGGAAAAACTCCTTTTGAGGCATTGTGTGGTAGAAAACTAGTTGTGAGTCACTTTAGAGTCTTCAATTGTCCAACATGGGAAAACATATCTTCTAGAGGATACAAGGCACTATCACCTAGGCCTTGTACTTTTACTACATATGAAGAAGGTGCTAAGGCATATAGACTTATGGAGAATGATGTACACTTTGAGGAAAGTTCACCCAACTTATCCTCTACTCCTCTCCTCACTTTATACACTATGGACACTAATAGTGACACTAGCGATAACACTTCAATAGATTTATACATGTGGGGTTCTATTGGTAGTTGCAGTGAGAGCTCATAGAATCAACATAGTCCACATGCATATATTGCCATAGTGATAGGTCCAGCATAGTAGGGTACACTTTGTTTTCTAGCTCCAACAATAGGGGATGACTACATGGTAGACATTATAGGTGTATTCATGGAGTCACACATAGTAGACTTGGGAGATAGCCTTGATGATTTATATCTTCTCTTTGATGATGATGATCCTTCTACATTTGTTGTGAGGGCTCACTCTAACCCTCATGTCCATTCTCTACATGATCAATCTTTAGAGGTTGATGCAATTGTGGATCCTTATGAACAGTAGTTGTCAAAGGTCTCTTTATCATTTGAGGAGACTATTGGTTTATTGGAATAGGCTCTACAAATATCCTTGCCATATCTGCATTCATTCTTTATAGTACTCTTGGAAGGGATGACCTTAAGTATTAACACAAGGACACTTGAGTAGGTTTCAGGGCCACCATACATCTTCATGATTGTACCTTTTCCATGGTTTCTTCCAAAGGGGAGGAACATTATTCAAAATTCATGGAGCAACTTCTATCTTGGAGTGACTTTCACTGATTGTTTGGGGGAGGGACTACCTTTTCTCTCTTCCTCTTCTTTTTTATGGGGTGTGGACTTTTCCTGTTATGAGGTCTTGCTCTTCTCATTCTTCACTATTGTATATACTTGATCTATGTTATAATGGAGAGGTCTTGATTACTCCATCGATTCATGCATCTTGTCTTTTCATCTCTCTTTTTGGGGGAGGGTTTTTCCCATGAGGTTTAAATCTCTTTCTCTACTTTATGAGAGATTTGATTTCATTATGTACATGGGTAACTAACATGGCCTAGTAAGCTGGGACCTATCATGCATTTCATCCTAGTTTTTGTAAGCTTAAAGAAATTCCTTTAGGTTGCACTTAAGGGGGGATGTTGGTGTAAATATGTATTTACTATTTACACTTACTTAAGTTTACTTAGGTTAATGTATTATTTTATTATGTTTGTGTACTTTTATGAGTTTTCATATTGACAACATAGAAGTAAGAAACTCTAATTCAACACATGGTGTCTACAACATAAATTTTTGTGCTACACCTTTGTAGGCTTATACTCTTAGCATCACACTTACTCCTATTCTTAATGGAGGATAACCCATATCTAGTGGACATGTGCTTGGTTGTATGACATATCATGATGTTGATTTCTAGGCACTATAGATGCATCTCAAAGGCCTTTATATATAGGCACTCCTAGTCTATTTTTATGACATTCAACTAAGTACATATCAATATTCTAATCATACTCTTTCTAATCTACTATTGTGCTTGTGTTTGAGATCTTTGATCTTGGGTGAATTTTTTCCAAAGATAAATTCTTACATAGAGGAAGAATGGACTAGTAAGAAGGTGGGTTATTCTTTTCTATAAACCTTTTGTTGTGAAGCATTTGCTCATATAGATTCTGAAAATAGAACCAAGGTGGAAGCTAAGTCAATGAAATGTGTATTTGTTGGATATGTCATTAATGAATTTGGTTATAGGCTTTGGGAATTTGAAAATAGTAAAATTATAAGAAGCAAGGATGTTATATTCAATGAAAAGGTGTTGTACAAAGATCTATTGCAGCACATGAGAAGAAAGAAAATGATTATGTAGCATTGGATGATACTCCAGAAACTGATGCTCCCACAACTCCTTATGATGTGTAACAACCACAACAACAAATACCACACACCCTAGTGAATGTTAGATGGGCAACAAGGATGAGTAGACCTCTAGAAATATTTTCTCCTTCCTTATATTCTATTTTACTTATTGATGTTGGTGAACCTGAATGTTATGATGAAGCTATATAGGTGGATACAAAGATTAAATAGGAGTCTATAATGAAAGAAGAAATGGACTCTTTGCTAAAAAATAAGACATGGGATTTATGCAAGTTACTTGCAGGTAAAAAGGCTTTGTAGAATAACTACATTTAGAGGTTGAAAGAAGAGGATGGAGGTAAGAAATATTTAAAGCTAGGTTAGTTGTAAAAGGATTTGCACAAAAAAAAGGCATTGATTTTGATGAGATATTTTTCCTTGTTAATAAAATGACTTCTATTCACACTATTTTAAGTATTGTGGCTATTGAAGATTTGTATTTGGAGAAGCTTGATGTTAAAACAACCTTCCTTCATGTAAAGAGATATTTATGGCACAACCATAGGGATTTGACGTCAAAGGTAAAGAGAACTTAGTGTTAGGATTGAAGAAAAGTTTATATGGCTTGAAGCAAGCACCTTGCTAATGGTATCTAATATTTGACAGTTTTATTCATGAGAATGGATATAGTAGGTGTCATTTAGATCATTATGTTTATTTTAGGAGGTTAGATGATTGCAGCTATATTATTTTATATTTATATATTGATGATATGCTAGTAGTTGGGTCTAATATGGATCACATTAAGGGGCTAAAATGCCAGTTAGTACATGCATTTGCTATGAAGGATTTGGGGGTAGCAAAAAAAATCCCTGGTATGAAGATTTGCAGAGATAGGAAGAACAAGAAATTGACATTATCTCACACTGCTTATATTGTGAAGGTGTTGCAACATTTCTCTATGGAGAATGCTAAAGCTATCAACACACCTTTGCCTAGTCATTTGAAGTTGACTAAGGAGATGTGTCCCAAGAAACAAGAGGAGTATAAGATGTCTAAGCTACCTTATGCTTTAGCTATAAGAAGCTTGATGTATGCTATGTTATGTACTAGGATAAATATTGCACATGTAATGGGAGTCAATAGCAGACATATGATTCATCCAAGAATTAAGCATTGGAATGCAGTTAAATGAATTATCATAGATTTGAGAGGAACAACCAGTAAGTGTCTACATTTAGAGGACTCTGCTACAAATTTATAGGGCTATGTTGACTCATATTTGGCTGAGGATATTGATATCAAGGAGAGTACTATTATTTATGTATTTACTATTGGGGGGGCAATCGTGAGCTAGGCTTCTAGGTTATAGAAGGTTAATGCTTTATCCAGTATAGAGGTAGAATATGTTTCTACTATAGAGGAAACTAAGGAGATGATATGGCTCTAGTTCTTCTCGAAAGAATTGAGAAACCCTCAGAAGGATAATTATTTATTTATAGATAGTCAAAGTGTTATTCATCTTGCAAAGAATTTACCTCTGTATTCAAAGATAAAATACATATAGTTGTGGTACCATTTCATTCAAACAATTTTGGATGATGTATAGTTAAAGCTAGAGAAGATACATGTAAATGACAATCTAGCATATATGCTTAGAATGGTAATGATAAGGGAGAATCTAAATTCCTCTTCAACTTTTTTTGGTATTCTTGACTAATAAAATAGAAGAGCAATAAACCGAGGGTGGTTTGATAGATTCCAATGGGAACCACAGGTTTAATAGTGTTATGATCAGTCTCTAAGTAGGAGATTGCTATGATATGGAGCCTATTCAAACATGGAGGTTTATTTGGCATAGTTTGGGGGTAGCACCCCTAAGACAAGGTCAAGGAGTAGTACCCCTATAGGGTCCTAGGGCAGTACCCTAGGTGTGCTCCCTATTGTATTATAGGGTAGAGTTGAGGGGCAAATCCCCCATAGGGGTTTGTAGGGGCAACGACCCCAAAGTCAAAATGACCTTATATTGTAAAAGGTTTCAACTATTATTATTATTTTATTCTAGAAAAAAGTTTGTAAGTGGCAAAGGCTTGTAGAAAAAGGCTTAGGGTTAGGGATTTCATGATGAATGATGATATTAGAGATTCTTGTGGTGGAATTCAGCTATAAGGGATTATAGATTGTAATCAAGTTGTAATCACTGGATAATAATAATATCTGACTTGCTATTGGTGGGCATAGTCTAGGGATTGGGTGAACCACATTGAATCTTAATGTCATGTGTTCTCTTTTATGCGATCTAGTATTTTCTAGTATTGACTATATTTTCATGTAATTGTTATTTCTATCTAAGGTTAATTCTAACAAGCTACAAGATGAAAATAAGAAAATGATGAGAATTGGATGAAGTAACTCCCAAATTGGTTGATGGCTACCATGGCTTTAGGATTGAATTTCCTTTTTGAACATCCTTATAGTTCCCTACAAATCCTAATAGTGAATGCATCATTAACTTTCACATACTTTGCATAGCTACTTTCCAAATATAAGCAAGGATAAAACTCATAAGATTTCAAATCATCAGGAAAATTCTCCACTCTTGGGAGGCCTAACCATAGGTGTAATGAGGCCAACATATAGATAAGGAAAGAGGACATATAGAGTGTATTATAAAATTTTACAACATATAGAGCATTGGACAAAATTTTTCTTACCTCATGGGCCTAATCAATATATTGGGTATCAAAGCAAATGAATTTCACTAAAAATAAATGTTTCTCAACGAAATTCAAAGCTTCTACCTCACCTTTCAACCTATGTAGGAGAACTAGGATATCAATAATCTCTTGTTTGAGGTTGGTCCCAAAAAAGGTTTGAGGAACCTTACTCTTAGAACTTTGTCATTTCTTAAACCTTGTTTGCATGATTTCTTTCCTCCATATCATCTTCTTTGTGGAAAAGTCAAAAATGACTCCTCTAAAGGTCATGTTTGAGAATTCTTCCCATTATGGCACTTGAAGGCAATTCACCGTAGTTTTTCTATCGATTGAAATCAACACTATGTCATTAGGTAGCACAATCTACCTTGTCTCTAGGTTGTAATGATGTATACATTCATAAACTATCTTTGGGGTTTGAACTACAACTAGGAAGCCCACCGAGAAGAAGATGATTTCCAAATTTTTGCAAACATTCATTTTTCAAATAGTGATAGGCTATAAACGGGTATTACTTGTAGTTGATTATTGAATGAGTAACATGAATCTCTATAAGATTAAGCACTAACCTACCCATAAGATCACTCAACAAAACAAAAAACCTCCCAACTAGAGATAAGGAGAGGGAGAAGAGGGAAAATCCAATGGAGATTTATCCAACCTTAGAGGGCTTAGACCTAGACTCAATACAAACCCAAGAATTTTCTCCTCACATTACAACTTAAGTATTGAATTTTGCTAATTGATTAGAGGATGAAAAGTGGGGTAATAGTTGGCTCTATCTGGGGATTTGGACAATCCATGTCCAAGCAAGGAATCCAAAATCTTTGGTTTTGAAATAAAATTAAAAATAGGTTGGTGTTGTCACTTAGGTTTGCACCCTTGTCCAAAGCCTATGCATGAGGACAACCTAGTGAAACATGGAAACAACCTCCAAGCTGTGGGACTTGAGCTATGATGTTGAGACTCTAGAGAAGGCCAACTTCCTCTTACTAATAGGATGAACCTAACTACTCTTGGAGAGGTAAAGGGAGAAGGAGAGCATGAAAACAAATCTACCTAATCTAATCTAAAGAGGTGATGAACCAAAATAGAGTGTTCAGACCAATACATACCCATACATGCACTAATGAACCAAAATGAAACTAAGGATATACATGTTTAGATTTTTCTTTAATCTAATAATCATATGTAGATTAGAAGACCAAGATGAATGACACAAGGAAAGAGAGATTCACTTATATTATCATTCATAGGCCAAGGAGATATAGTCATGCAGACCATAGATCTCTACAAAACACTAGTAAGAGGCAAAGAGTTCTTGCACTTGCATACCAATGGGTGAAAGAGGTAAGGTAGAAAATAATGTATTTCAGAGGCACAGGGGAATCTACTCTGAGAATCTACAGAGCAATAATAGTGAAAATAGAGAAAGGTCGACCTTTACAAAATTTACAAAATTTGCCTTTATAGTGCAGGCATAACTGAGATGTCCTCTAATTGTAGTTACTACGCAACTACTTTTCATTAAGTCCTACAAAGAACAATCATGGATAAAATCTGATTTGGGTATAGATCTAGATGCAATGATATCTGATCTTTGTTGGAACAAGGCCTCCAGAAGATGAAAATGGTGCCATAACTGTGCTCTGACCAGGTAGATAGATTAGATGGGGTGGTAGAGTGTCCTTCTTTGTTTCACATTTACTCCAGGGTGGTTGAAATCGATCATGAAGATCAAATTCATGCAAAACCCTTGATTTCCCCTATTTCTATCTCATGAATTAGCAAGGTTAGCAAATCAACCTATCTTGGCACCGGGATGAGCCACACAGACCAATAATCTTTTATCTTTTTGCCATCCTGCAAAGTCTCCTTGAGTTGACCATGTCTTTTAACTAACCCAACCAGCTCAACCCTGACTACGGTGGTGTTTCTAAAACCCTGACTATGGCAATTATTCTAACTACTATCATTAACTATCAATGTTCCTTGAGCCACCGGGACATGTGTCACCAAGGCGCTATGTAACTATGCATATCCTTCAAGAACTTTCCCATAGCGAGATAGTGCCCACCATGGATATAGACTAATCTGACGATCATGAAGACTTGCCATATTACTCCGCTCTACCCTTAAAACTTCTAGGCCCACGAAACAACTCAGTACACTTGGCATCTAACTCAGCCCAAACTGGTACCATCCCTACAATTTTCATAACACTTGGCCCCATCTTGCTACATGTTGTTGAGGTGCTATGTCACTATGAGTAATATCCTTGTAGCTTTCCATAGTGAGATAGTGCCTAACATCAATTTTCTGAGCTCTGATGGCAAGCAAGATGGATCTGGCCTATTAGTATACCAACCAATAGAAACTGGCCATGTGCCAACCTGTTTGACAACCCTCATTTGTAGCCCGCCAAGTGAAGTAGGACCCACATTCTACACAGTTATACTTTAGCAAATGAAAAAAAAGACCAACTGCCAATGTGTTTGACAAATTCCATCACTGATATCTGATAGGGCATACCTGGGACCCACCTTCCATCTGATGTCACCGTAGTAACACTTTCCATCTAGGTACTATGTCACTAATGGCGAGGAATAGAGATTTTTTGATAGTGCCATAGTGCCCACCATAGATTTAGCAAAATTTAGTGCCAGAGAAACAATAAGGAAAAGGAGGACCCACTAGCCATGCGGCTAAAAGGTGTTATGTCGCTAATGCAAAACAACGTGCAACTTTCCATAGTGACATGCACTAATCATTGACTTATCTTGATCCAACGATGGAGACTTGCAGGCCTATGAAAACATTTAAAAGGTGTAGGGAAGAATATCATAAGGTTATCATAAAGTATTTTGTATCCTTTTGAATATTTGGATATTTAAACCTATGAACATTACTTCATTGAATTCAAATGTGTTGGTTTTGGTGGGAAGGCAAAAATTGACCAACAAGTTTGGTGACTTACAGGGGATGCTAGCCTACTATGCATAAGACCAGTGGCCCAAAGCATCCATTGGGTTAGAGAGTCCAAAGATGTAGATCTTGAGCACTGTGAAACCCTAACCCTACCTCTAAGAGGAGAACCCTAAAACCCTTGTCTCTGCAACTTGAACTAGAGACCAAAACCTCCTTCTGCAACCTTCAAAATTTCAAAACTTGTTGTCTTATCGAGACAATCCTGTGCTCATGCACTTCTTGGGAAAGTAGGGAACAAACTGGAAACAAAACAAAACTAACTATGTACATGGAATCTCAAACCCTCAGAAACATGGCTTGAGATAGATCCCATTGACTGGGATGTGTAAAATTTCACCACTAGGCCTGCTAAACTAAAAAGCATTGGCCTGTTTGCAACTGATAATCAGATAGGGGCCACTGCACAATGCAATTAACTTTGAATGTCATCCTAGTTTTTCCCTATCTGCATCCCATTTCAAAACCAAATCTCCCTCCCTGAAGATTTTGACCCTAACCTTCTTGTCAAAACTCTTTTTTACTTGTTTCTGGTGTGTCTCTAGGGCCTACATAGCTTTACTTCTCTTCTCTTCCAACTCCATCAGTTCTACCATTCTTACTGTCATGGCATCATCTTTAATCAACTCTAGCTAATGAGCTAGCTCTAGGGATGGGAACTCTGATGAAATTGGAAGCCTTGCTTCTCTTCCATAAACTAACACAAATGGTGAATTCCCTATTGACCTTTTAGGTGTTATCCTATCAGCCCACAGTGCAGTCTTCAATTTTTTATGCCAACACCTCTGGTTATCTTCTATTGTCCTTTTCATGATGTTGATCAGGTTCTTCTTGGAGGACTCAGCCAAACCATTACCCTAAGGATAGTAATTTGAGGATGTGCTGAAATAGATATTATGGTCCGCTGCCCATGCACAAATCTGAGCTCCAACAAAAGACTTTGCATTATCTAAAATAATGATTGAAGGGGCACCAAAACTGGTCACAATTCCATCAAGGAACTCAACAACTGAAGATTCAGTGGTATCCTTGAATGCAACTACCTTTGTCCATCTCGTGAAGTAATCAGTAGCAACTAAAATCCATTTGTGACCTGAATTAGAAGGAGGATTGATAGGGCCTATTAAATCCAATCCCTACTTAGCAAAAGGTTGATCCACATGGATAGGATGAAGGGGAAGAGCTGCAAGTCTTTGTTTTCCAGAGAAGAAGGCACATTTTTCACACTTCCTCACATACTTATGACAATCATGAAACAAAGATGGCTAGTAATAACCAGCCCTCATGATCTTCATTGCAGTTGTCCTTGTTGAGAAATGACCACCATTAGGACCATCATGAAGTTCTTTGATCATTCTTTCAGCTTGGTCTATATCAAGGCATCTTAATAGGGCTCTATTAAAATCTTTTCTAAAAAGGATACCATCAACTATGACATAAGGAATTGACTATAATCTATATTGTCTCCTTTTAGCTTTGTCTAATCCTTGAGGGTATCCATTGCCTAATAAGAAATTCATCATATCATCCATCCAACTCCTTGGGTCGCTATTTCTTACCTCTTGTTGCTCTGTCAGTATCATGGTAGATTCCTCATCAAGTTCTTGAGATGATAACATCTATTTACACAACCCCCTCCCTCTTACCAGCTTGGTAATTTGAATGTCAATATCATATTCCATCACTTTAGTAATCTAGCTAGCTCTTTTCTCACTAATATCTTTGTTCAAAAGGAAATCCTTCACACTGGCATGGGGTTTTAACAAATGAATCCTATTATGTGATAGGAGATGTCTAAATTTCTTTAAAGCTCTTATGACTACAAGAGCTTGCTTCTCAACATAGTTATATTTATCTTCATATTCTTTAAGCCCTTCACTAAAGAAAGCTATAGGGTGCTCCTCATTTTTAGCATTTGTTTGAGTCAGGACAACATAAATGCTTGACTCACCACCTAGGATATAAAAGATGAAATCTTTCCCAAAATTTGGATTCATGAGAGTAGGGGCTGAGGCTATGGCTGTCTTGATCTCTTCAAAACTTTCCTTTCCTTCCTTGGTCCATGCAAAGACCATACCTTTCTTGAGCATAGCTATAAGAGGTTTCACCATGGTAGCAAGATTTGGAATAAATCTTCTTGCTAAATTTATCCTGCCTAGGAAACTTTGCAGCCCTTTCGTGTGTTTAGGAAGAGGGAGGGAAAGTATTGATTTTGTTCTCTCTGGATCAATGGTAAAGCCATCCTCAAATACAATGTGTCCTAATAATTTTCCTTGGTTAGTACCAAAGATACACTTGCTTGGGTTAAGGGAAACCCCAAACTCTCTGCATCTTAGGAATACCTGTCTTAGATGATCAAAATGATCTTCGACATCCTTTGAATACATAGTGATATCATCAAGGTAAACTAGTACAAACCTGTTAATCAATCTTTTGAAGGCCATCTCCATTTCTTTTTGAAATGTATCACCTGCATTGGTTAGCCCAAATGGCATCTTACAATAAGAATAAGTACCCCATTTAGTGGTAAATGCAGTTTTGTACCTATCAAACTCTTTAACTAGCACTTGATTGTAGCTAGAAAATCTATTAAGAAATGAAAATCTCTTTGAACCACTGACCATGGACAAAATCTACTCCATAGAAGGGAGAGGGTGGTGATCTTTAAGGCAAGCTTGGTTAAGGTCCCTAAAGTCCACACACAATCTAATTTCTCTGTTCTTCTTCCCAACAGGGACAAGGATTGATACCCATGATGAGTGCTTGATAGGGAAAATTATATTGGCCTCATTCAATTTGGATAGCTCGTTTCTCATTAAGGGTTCAATTTTAGGATTCACTAGTCTCTACTTTTGTCTTACTGGTTTTACATTGTTAATTAAATCTATGGTATGCTAAAATAGCCTTGGGCCAAAGCCCTCTAAGTCATCATATGTCCAAGAAAATACATCATTAAATTCTTGACATAGATGAATAAAATTTTCTTGCTCAATTTCAAAACATACCTTCCCTATGTTTAAGGATTTTCCATCAGCAACCATGACTGGAGTGTCGTCATCTTCATCAGTAGCTAGGTTCATGGCCTTGCCTCTTGCTTAATCATTAGGATTAAAACACTCTCTAGAGTAATGAGACCTTTAGGCAACTTGTTAGAGCTGAGGTTAATGATTTGATCACCATATTGATCTTGCAGTCTCAACTGATTTCTGCCTGAAAATTCTACTTCATTCTACAAGAAGCTCACAATTTGTTCATCAAATTCAAACACTTGCCAATGGATGTTGTTATCAGGGATAGTAGGCCTTACTACCACTCTAATTTTTTTCTTCTTCTCCTCCTCAAGATTCCATTGCACATCATAAGATGCACCTATTGTTGCAAGTCTATCAGCATGCCTATTTTCTTTTCTAGGGATGCATTGAATATTAAATGCATTAAAACCTTCAAGAAAATCCCATACCCTATTTTTATAAGACTTGAGCAAAGAATTCTTGGTGGTATTTTGATTTCTCACTTGATTAACCACCAACTCACTATCTCCATACACCCTTAAGGCTTGAATTCCTCTCTTTTGAGCAAGTAGGAGACCTTGAATCAAGGATTCATACTCAGCTAGATTATTAGTGCGACTGAACTGGAGCCTAAAGGAGAAGTAATACCTTACTTGTGCAAGAGAAATCAACATCACACCAACCCATGATCCATCAAAGTACATACTCCATATCCCACTCATATCTTCTTTAGTCTCCACAAGATTGGGACCTAGAGCATCTTTCTCTAATATACAATATGTATTGAGACCTGTCTCAAGGGTTTCTGACATAGGGTCAAATATATATGCATTAGCCCACTCATCCAAGAAAAAATTAGGTATCTCTACTAGGGGAGTGGTGGGCTCATTCACTATGTCATTCTCATCCATCTCTAGGATAGGGCAATCCATGTTGATGGAATTAGGGGTGTAAGATTCAATATGATGGAGGGATTGAGGCTCTGCTCTAATTAAAGCATTGGCTCCATATCTCATCTTGAAAGACATATATGACCAATCAGAAGATATGAAACCACCTATTTGGGCAGTGAAGTCTCTCGAAAGACAAATGGAAAAATATGGGTTAACCTCAACCACAGAGATATCTTGGGTTACAGTACAACCAGGGTATCCATGTAAGGCCATCTCCACATTCCTAAGGATCCCTATAGTCTTCACAGTACTACCATCCAACTGTAATACATCCCTAACAATGGGCTCATATTTCATTCCCAAAGCATTAGCAGCACACCTAGGCATCACTAAACTACTAGCCCCTGAATCAATCAGTATAGTAGCAACAGCATCCCACATGGAGATATTCACATTTGTCTTCTTAATTTTCTCTACCACACTGAATGGAATAGCAAGAATTTTGGTAGAAGCTTTGGAAGCTGCAATTGTATGAGGTTGAGATGGAATAACCTAAGGATCACTTGCATCCTTTCTTCCATGATTTTGCCTTTACTGTTGAAAGGTACTTGATTGATTATTTGTTGCTTTCTCATGAGATATTGTATTTGAAGTTGATGCCTAATTGGGAGGAGGAGGGACAACATCTTCCATAGCTCTTCTTTTGCTTCTAGTGTTATGAGCAATGTAATCCTAGTTTACATTACAATACTCCTCCATCTGATGATTCATAAAAGAGCAATTACCCCATCTTTGCATATCTGAGGCATCTTTAAATTGGTCCTGCTTGTATGATTGTTTTGTTGTAGGTTCTTGGACTGTCAAAGCCATAAAAGATTCAGCCTTCTAACACAAACAATAGGCATAGGAGTAGTTATAGGAGGGACAAAAAAATTGATCTTGATCCATATTGTTTTGAGGGACTATGGCCCTAATTTGGTTTACATTTGAGGTTAAAGCATGGCCACCCTACCTACTCTAATCAACAGAATTGTTCCAATGATTAGGATTTGGAGGCCTACCACTACTTGGAGTTTGATATTGCAATTGATGAGGCTTACTACCTTGAGCTTGTTGTCTTTCTAAAGTTACGACCTTGTTGCTCACTTTCTGCATCATAGAGGAGTTATCCTCCAGCTTCTTGCCATGATCTTGCAATATTTTCTCTAGGTTCTTTTCTCTTTTATACATGTTCTGCATTAGAGATTGCATCATCTCTTTGATTTCATCTATCCCATTTGAAGATGTGGAAACTTGAGGGACTAGGACAAGGGATTGTGATGTAGAAGTTGTGGGAAGAGGAGCCATTGCCAGTTGATGATTTGGAACATCAAGAAAGAAAGGCATAGGAGGCCTTGGAGCTAGTTTACCTCCTTGTATTAGGATGTTCTCTAATTTTATTTTTATGTCATAAGCATTAGGCAATATCACTATTAAAAGCTCTAAGGCAATGCAAGAAGGCACTACTAGGGGTAGGATTCACTGAAGTAGGTATTCTATCCCATGTCTTTTGAAATCTATAATTAAAATCTGTCATACATTCATGGGGGGCTCTTTTTATAGTAGTCAACTGCTCTAAAAGTGACAAATAGTCACTTTTAACCTTAAAATATTTGCACAATCTTGCTCCTAATCCATCCCAATCTATTATAGAACCATGAGCTAAACCTCTATACCATTGTAGTGCTTTTCCTTTCAAGCATGAGGCTAGGAGCCTAACTGTAACATCATCCTTTGTAATACCATGGATATTGTAGTCTTATATTATCATTCATAGGCCAAGGAGATATAGTCATGTAGATCATAGATCTCTATAAAACACTAGTAAGAGGCAAAGAGTTCTTGCACTTGCATACCAATGGCTGAAAGAGATAAGGCAGAAAATCATGTAGTTCAGAGGCACAAGGGAATTTACACTGAGAATCTACAGAGCAATAATAGAGAAAATAGAGAAAATTCAACCTTTACAAAATTTACAAAATTTTCCTTTATAGTGCAGGCATAACTGAGATATCCTCTAACTATAGTTACTTCATAACTACCTGCCATTAAGTCCTGCAAAGAACAATCATGGAGAAAATATGATCTGGGTACAAATCTAGATGCAATGATATCAAATCTTGGTTGGAATAGGCCCCCAAGAAGATGGAAATGGTGTCATAACTATGCTTTGACCAGGTAGATAGATTAGACAGGGTGGTAGAGTGTCCTTTGTTTCGCATTTACTCCAAGGTGGTTGAAATTGATCATGAAGATTGGATTCATGCAAAACCCTTGATTTCCCCTATTTCTATATCATGAATTAGCAAGGTCAGCAAATCAACCTATCTTGGCACTAGGATGAGCCACGTGGACCAACTGTCTTTTATTTTTTCACCACCCTGCAAAGTCTACTTGAGTTAACCATGTCTTTTAACTAATCACGCCATCTCAACCTTTACTGCGGTGGTCTTGCTAAAACCCTGACTGTGGCAATTATTCTAACCACTGTCATTAACTGTCAATGTTGCTTGAGCCACCAGGACACATGTCACTGAGGTGCAATGTCACTATGCATATCCTCTGAGCACTTTCCCATAGTGAGATAGCATCCACCATGGATATAGACTGATCTGACGTTTGTGAAGACTAACCATATTACTGCACTTTTCCCTTAAAAATTTTGGGCCCATGAAACAACTCAGCACACCTGGCATCCAACTCAGCCCAAACTGGTACCATCCCTATGGTTTTCATAACACTTGGCCCCATCTTACTACATGTCACTGAGGTGCTATATCACTATGGGTAATATCCTCGTAGCTTTCCATAGCAAGATAGTACCTA
The DNA here is from genome assembly GCA_028749045.1 of Cupressus sempervirens. NCBI lineage: Eukaryota > Viridiplantae > Streptophyta > Pinopsida > Cupressales > Cupressaceae > Cupressus > Cupressus sempervirens. Next base: position 224,888,450 of record CM053784.1, read on the forward strand.
CCATCAATTTTTTGAGATCTGCTATCGAGAAAGATGGATCTGGCCTATCAGTATACCAACCAATAGAAACTGGCCATGTGCCAACCTGTCTGACAACCCTCTTTGTGGCTCGCCAAGTGAAGTAGGACCCACATTTTTCATAGTTATACTTTAGCCAATGAAAAGAAAGACCAACTACCAACGTGTCTGACAAATTCCATCACTAATATCTGATGGGGCATACCTGAGACCCACCTTCTATCTGATGTCGCCGTAGTAACACTTTCTGTCTGGGTGCTATGTGGCTAACAGTGAGGAATAGAGATTTTTTGATAGTTCCATAGCGCTCATCGTGGATTTAGTAAAATTCAGCATCGAAGAAACAATAAGGAAAAGGAGGACCCACCAGCCACGTGGCCAAAAGGCACTATGTTGCTAACGCAAAACAATGTGCAACTTTCCATAGTGACATAGTGACAACCATTGATTTATCTTGATCCAACGATGGAGACTTGCGAGCCTGTAGAAACATTTAAAATGCGCAGGGAAGAATATCATAAGGTTATCATAAAGTATTTCGTGGCCTTTTGAATATTTGGATATTTAAACCTATGAACGTTACTTCATTAAATTCAAATGTGGTGGTTTTGGCAGGAAGGCAAAAATGACCAGCAGTTGCTACATAAAAAAGCTAAAGAAAGAAAAAGGGAAACCTAACTAGAAAAAAAATGTGAACCAAACATAACTATAGTACAATAAAGGGGTTACCCATTTTCAACTTGAAATTTGATAAAGCTTCATATCCTAACCAATTGTTTGTTAAGGGTAGTAGTTCAAAATCAAGATATGCTAATTTAGATGAGTTGTTTTTGAAGGCATGATCAATGTTGAATGGACCTTTTCATAGAGTATCAAATTTCTTGTGCATGCAACTTTAAGAATTAGTACACTATCTGCTACCATGAATTTTCATAGGGCCTTTCCTTTTTATCGAATAGATTCTTCACACAAATCTAATGTTATGTAATTTGATCCACAATTTCTTCTCTTTTTTCTTCAAGTTTTCTCAAGTACAAGACTCTCTTCTACAACCTATCTTTATAGATGCCATCTTTGATTATTGTCGTCAATCTATTTGTAGCCAATTCTAGGGGTAAAGAGAGACTAGCTTCTATTCCATAGACCTATTCAAAAGGAGAGATGCCAGTTGTCCTATTTGGGGTCACTCTATCTACCAAAGCACATCATGAATCTTATTATGCAAAGTTTTTTGACTATTTGATACCATTTTTTAACAATATTCAATCTTTCTACTAGATTCAAATTAACCATTTCCTTGCAAAAAATAGTCAGATGAGTGACTGACTGTGATGCCATACTCAAAACAAAACTTGGTAATTTCAAATGAAGAGAAGCATGTTGTATTATCCATAACTATGTTGATTGGTATGCCAAATATAACTAGTATGCTCTCCTTTATGAATTTTCAAACTATCTTGAAAGTAGTTTTCTTGATTGCCTTTTCCTCCACCCATTTGGCGAAGTAGTTGGTTGTAGTTATAACATACATGTGACTAGCACTAGATGCCAGATTGATAGGGATGATAAATTTAGACCCCATTGATGGAAATAACCTTCAATAATAATAGGTTTGAGAGGTGGAGCGGCCAGCTGAGGTCTACCTATGAGCATCTTATATTTTTTGCATTTCAACACCTAGTAGTACACATCATTAAACATGTTGAGCCAATAATAACACTGTCTTAGTATTTTGAAAGCCATGATTAAGGATGAGAAATTTCCTCTACATGCTTCATGATGGAATTTTTTCAACAATCTTTCCTATTGTTATTTATTAATGCACCTGGGAAAACTATTATCTACAGCTCTCTTGAACAATTTATCAAGCCAAATCATGTATTTAGTATATTTTAGCTTGAGATCTCTTCTTTTTTTTGTTGTCATCCCTTTAGGAAATTATCCATATGTTAGTATACACATGATATTCTCAAACCAAGGGTCTTGTAGACCCACTGCCAAGACTAACTACTTCTCCTCTAGCTCTTCTGGCTCTTTAGGAATTTTGTTTTCCTCAATGGCTTTCAATAGAGAATTACCTCTTACTAGCTTAGTAGAATCAATTTCAATTTCATACTCCTATGTTTTGCTACCCATGTTCCTCTGGTATTTCACCCTACATCTTTTTGAGTTAACACACTCTTCATTACCACATCAAGTACATGAACTACAAAATGGGAATGCAAGATATAAAATCTAAAACTTTTTAGTGCTTCAACCATGACAAAGACATGCTTTTCAATTTGAGAGTATTTCAACTCATGAATTATCAAAGGTATACTCATGAAGGAAATAGTGGCTTGTATTCCCTATTTCTTATCTTGCATAAGGATGGTTAATAAGGTGTGCTCAGAGACATAATAGTAGATCATGAAATCCAACTTATTGTCTAGATGGCCTAATGTTGAAGCATTAACAATAGTAGTTTTTATAGTCTAGAAGGCCTATTTCTCTACTTCATTCCATTTGAAGCCTAAATTTCCATTCGTCACATCCACAATACACCTAATCATTTCTACACATTCAAATACAAACCTTCTAAGGAAATTCACTTTTTTGAAGAATGACTTAACTCTTGTTTTACTTACTACTAGGCTTAACCTTCAAATAACCTCAACTCACTCAAGGTCAATTCTAATACCTTCTTGAGATACTATAGGTCCAAGAAGCTTTCCCTCTATTACAAAAAAATTGAATTTCTTTAGATTTTGTGATATACCGTATTCCCAGTACCTTTGTAAAACCTTCTTCAAATCTTCTATATGGCTTTTCCTCATTCTTGAGAATATAATGATGTCATCTAGGTATAAAATTATAATTCCATCTTTTAAGTTGGAAAAAGTTTTACTCATACATCTCTAAAATGTAGCACTGACATTGATGAGGTCAAAAGGTATTGGTATATGAATGTACCCCAAGGAGTGGTGAAAGTTATCTTGTGTTGATCTTTCTCTTCTAGTTCTACTTGATTGTATCCTAAGAAATCGTCGAGCATGGACATCATTTTTGCTCCAACTACTATTTTTAGTAGGTAATCCATGTTACAGAGAGCATAATTATCCTTCAACAATGCTTGGTTTAGATTTCTAAAATCTACATACATCCACATCTCTCCATTCTTCTTTCTAAATAGTACTTTATTCATTGCCTAGGTGGAGTGATGGATAGGATAAAAATTTTTGGCATTTAGCATCTTGTTAACTTCCTAAAATAAAACATCTGCTACTTTTAGATTATAATTCCTTTGCTTCTACCAAAAGGGAGTCACATAAGGTTACAAGGGAATCTAGTATTTCATTCTTTTGCCTCAATATCTTTTCAAATCTTCATAACTCCAAGAAAAAATGTATTGGTATTCTATGGAAAGTTATTTGGTGGTTTCCTTCTCTTTAGTTGATCAACACTTTCCAATATTGATCATTTTAGGACTTTGCATGTCTCCAATATTCACCCATTTGTATTCACCAGTAGCAAGCCCCTTTTCTATCCTTTTTTTTCTCTATGTAGGTATCATGCCTATTAAACAATTTTTCTAGTGATACAAAGTATGGGAGAATGATATTACCTTGTAATTGGACTTCATCAGTTTGCTCTTCTTTTCACTTCCAGTTAAGGTCTTCTTGATTTCCCTCATTGGTTTGGTCTTTGTAGGTATCTTTGCCATTCTCTAAAGATAGTTGCAAACTCTTGTCATCCTTGAACACTTGCCAAAATTTTATAATGTTAAGAATAAAGGCTCAGTACACAATTTCCACCTAATACTTCTTATCTTTGAAATCTAGGTGAAGGAACAATAAGGAGGTGGAAACAACTAGTCAATCTACTTTAGCATTCATCTCCCTCATAATTGATTCAATTGTGAATGCATCAAGCCCTTGTATTTTATCCCAAACCTTGTTTTGGTAATTTTTTAACTTATGGTTCTTCACAAAGTATTGTTCCTTGAATTGTTGCATAGCAAGCTTTACATCACCCAAAACTTTTAGGATCTTTATGCCTTTTTCCTTCATAGCTATTATCCTGAGTAACAGAGCTTTGTTTTCTATCATGTTTTTTGTATTCTCAAATTCTAGCTTGAAAGCCATTGGTTCAAAATCTCATTTAGAAGATATCAACACTACGCCTACACCAAACCCTAATGAGGAGAAACATCCATCAAATTCCAATGTCCATATAGATGATAATTCTTCCTCTTCACTAAGGATTTGATTTCTTGTATCTTCAACTTCTTGATCATTTAAAATATCTTTAGTAAACAACATATAGTTACTGAATTCTAATTCTTGGTAGAGAATTTAAGCTTTGGTATCATCTAACTTTAGAACTATAAATTTATCTTTTTCTTCCAATTCCAATTTGACATTCTTGCTTCCTATGGGTATGACTACTTGAGACTAGTCCAATTTTATTTCTCATCCTAGATCTCTACAAAAAGTTCTTCTTAAGAGTAGAACATAGCTAGCTAGAATATTTGGAACTAGGATAATTAACAATAGTTTCTTTTTAGGATGAGAGTCCAGTGCTACTTCAGCATCTTTAATTTGTCCAAGTAGCAAGACTTGTTTAACATCCATAGAATAACACCTTCGATGAACTTTGGTGAGAGTTAGGCCTAGAGCTTTAGCTATGGTAAAAGGCATAACATTGTTTGATGAACCTAAATCAATTATAAAATTACTCAATTTACACCCACTATATGTAGAATGGGTCAACTTTTTGCCTAGGAAAAGTCACTAAGAATTTGGAATCTTCTTGATAAAAAAGGTTAGATGTTAAAGGTTTATCTTCTTCTTTAGTGCTAACCTTATGATTCAAATCTAAAGTGACTCCTTTACAGTGATCCACTAATCTTTTTAACTTAGAGGGACGAGATTTTAGGTAATCTATAGGAGAGATTATGATCCTACAATCCTTAGAAAATTGGATGAAATCAAAAGAATTCATATCCTTACCTAGTTGAGATATCAAGGCTCCTTGGTCAATGTGATTGGTACCTAAAGAAGGGGTGAAATCACTTCCTGGAATATTACTAGAAGATTGATTCTTGTGATTTTGGATCCTAGATCACACAATCTATGAAGTCTTGTCAATAGTTGCATAGCATTTACCCTTTTTCTTATATTTTGACTTATACTTTTAAAGTAAATTTCCAAAGTTTATATTTGAGTACAAATCTAACTCAAAACTAAGGGTTACAGTATTCATCTTATTAGTAGCCAAAAATTGCATCATATGAGCTATTTTGAGACAAGTTTCACTATCATGATCCATTGTTAAGTGGAAGACACAGATATTCCCTTTCTTAGGTGCCACTTCAAATGCTAACCTTTGTTGTGGACCCACCAACTATAGAAATTTTCCATCAACACTCCTTTCTAGTAGATTTTGGTAATTCCATCAGTAGGACTAATTAAATTTGGGTAGTTATCTCTTCATAACAACTAACTTATTTGAAAACTTTTGTATCATCTTATCACATGAAGTGTGTTGCTAGAAACTCCTTTGGTTTTGAAGTTCTCATTTCCATTTTCTAGAAACCACTTTCATTTGTGCACCCACCAAATCTATGGGATGAGAGCTCCTTAGGTCATAGTTGATATCTGATGGCATCACATGTATGAATAATTTTTTCAAATTGTTAGTAGTGGTCCTGTTAGTGATGGGAAATCTACTAGTGGTCTTAATAAAAGTTGCAACAAAATCCCTCATATTCATGGTAGATTCCTTTTTTATGGATGTCAATTATGTTAATAGGATGTGATCATCTTCCACCATTTTGAATCTTATTTTGAAAGTCATCCTCATTGTATCCTAGTTTGTAACTGAGCTATCACCTATGCAATAAAACCCATCTTTTGTATTCTTTGTTAGAGTTTCTATAAACAACCTTATGGCTACATCTTTGTGAGCTACCCCCAAGATATAGATAGCTATAGAAAAGGATTTGATATGTTCATTAGTAGTAACTTTTATATCACCTAAAAACATTGGGAAATTCATTCTCAAACCAAAAAAGATTGTGTGGTATGTTTCTAGTGCTAATGGCTTTGTTTCTATGGCCCAAGGAGCAACCATGATTATCCTAGGAAGGAATGATAGAAAATTGACAACTGGGGGAGTAGCTATGCCATGTAAGGCCAATACCTAGCAAGTATTATGTAAAGAATTTTTATTTCTAGGAGGTAAAGGTGGCCTACTTCAACTTTTCTTATCACCCTTTTGTTGAGGTACTTCTAAGATGGGGAAATTGAGCTCTATAAGTTTTTCAAAAATAGGGTCTTGCCCACCTTGCACTTTGGTGCTTTTGAGAAACCTTACCTATTCTAGGATGTTGAATTAATTTTTCCTTTGGGATACATGTTCTACTTGTCTTTCTTCTCTTTAGAGTTCTCTCCTCTAAATAACTTTTTCTAATGCTTCAACCCTAACTTCTTCCTCTTGTAATACCTGGTTTTCATTTCTGCAGTGTTCTGTATTCCTTCAATTCCTCCAAATGAATGTGTTAAGGGATGAGATTATAGATTCCTAGTCATCTTCGAATCCAAGGTTAGGTTAGATTACTGGGACTATGTTTCATGATATAACACCATTTATCTTCATATCATAGGTCTATTAGTCTAGCAACTATTTTTCTTCCCAGTAGAGTCGCCAAAAATCTATTGGTAAATAGATTGTTCTTTCAATTTAACTCTCAAATGCCCAACTTTTTGTGAAAAAAATTTGATTACAATAGTTGGGAAGTTTTTATTAAATGACTAACCTCCCTTTAAATTCTTTAGTATATCTCCCTAGTGTATTTTTTATTTGCAATGAGTTATTTTTGTTTCTAATTCTAAAATGGGGTTTGTTCTTAACCCAAGAATAGAAAAGGTGAGCCAAGCTAGGCCTAAAAAAGAACTAACTTGGGCACATTGAATGCACATTGATGTATCTCAAGAGCCACTTACAATGCTCTCTAGCTTAATCTTTGGTGAAATTTAACCACTCTTGTATCTCCCCCATAGCCACATGTACACACCACCAATTTTTATGAGCTCAAAAACTTTGTTCCAGTGATTAGAAGATATCTTCATCAAGCCATCTATATAACTAGAGAAGTTCTTTTGTATGAAAACCATTAAAATGATCCCCTTTCCTAGTCCACTAGTTTGGGAATCTATATGTAGACATTTTAAGAGTCCATAGTCTTTTTTTTATCCTTTTTCATTTTGGTTTTAGTTTCTATAAGTCCTTATACTACTGCTAGGATCATTTCAAACTTGAATTGTATGCTTTGGAGCCACTCAAATAGATGCTCATCTTCCCTAGGTAGAATATTTATTTCCATAGCTTCTTTAGCTTTCATATGGATAATCATCTTCAGTAGAGAAATACAATCTTTACTCTTAACTTTCTCTACTATGAGGGTGGCTCAATTGGCTGAAATATTGTCCTTATCTATTTTGAGCCTCAGTATGGCATTGTTGATCTAATCTATAATTGCAAGTCCATCTAACTTGAGCTTCCCACTCCACTCTCCACCAATTTTCCCGAAGTGTTTGTCTTCTTGTAGCTGAGAGATGAGTTCTTGAAAAACAATAGTAGTAGAATCATTAGTAATTGACATTCCATAGATTCTTGGCAGTGGGGTGACTAACTACCTAATAAAGCCATTGAGTTCATGAATTTTGAATTTTGATAATTTAAGGCTTTCAAGTTGTCCCTGTATCACATCATTTGTTGACTTCTATAGGCCAACCTTGGTATCATGTCTAACTTCCCCAAGATTCACATAATGCAAGGAAAAATCATCCATAGGCATATCTTTGATTCTACCCTCTTTAGTGGGTTTGGCAATTTCCATCATTAGATGCCTTGTGTCAAGATCTTGTCCAAGAATTGATAAGGTCTTCTACTTTTTGATTTTTCTCAGTGCTAATCTAGAGTGGATAGCCAGACATAAAGTCACTTTATTAGGAACTCCTTGCACTTTCCTCTTCCTTTTTCTATCCAAGATGTCATACAACCATGACTCTATGCCAATCACCTTGGATACAATCCCAAGTGTGTCTATACTAAATATCTTTCTCTCAACTGGGGTCATTATTTTTGTGGCTGAAGAGAAAGGATTCTCTAGGGCTTGTGAAATGAGCTTTGAAGATTCCAAGCCTTTCTCTACCTTTGTAGTCTTCTTTGTGGCTTCATTGGACTTAGTAGACTCACTCTCACTACTTCCATCATCTCCAAGATCTACTACTTGTACTTTGGGACTACTTGGAAGGACTAGTGTTGCACTCATAGATAAGATCATATTGTTATGTGGTGAGAGATGAAGTGTTACTACACCATATATTGATTCCTCTAGCTTATTCTTCTCAACTTTTGTTGGAGTTCTAATCAAGGGTAAAGAGTTGTCCTAACAAGTTCTAGCCAAGGGAATTATTTTGTTAGGATGTTGGTCACTTCCATTTGATGGTTGTGCTGGACCTTTTGTAATAGCCAAGGTTGCACCTGATGTGCTACCCTGGGAGGAGAAAGCTAGAGTGGATGTACCTTTTCTTTGACTCCTTCTAGCTATGGTCCATTCAACTCATTTTTTGGTCCTCTTGTAGTTTCAAGCCATTATTATATCTAGTTCTTTCCTAGTGTCTTCATAAGGTTTTAATCTTATTGGAGTGTCTTTAAGCTTTGTTAGGTAAGTGTTGATGTACATGTTTTGGACATTGTCCTCTAATTTTTCTACATCAATGTTGCCTAATTGACTATTAGTTGGGCAAAGGCTCAATCATGGCTCTCAAACTTGTTCTTGCAATTGGCCTAGTAATTCTCAATGGTGGTAATATTCTTAATTACACTTCTAATTTTGAAAATATCCCTTGCATACCCATTTGGGTCGAACATGTGTCTTAGGTCTTCATACATGTCCAACTTATAATTCATCTCAAACACCTTCAAGATGTTCTTAGCATTAGAGCAGGTGTCATAGTTGAAATCCCCCACCTTCATGTGGAATTCATAGCCTTTCTTCTTCAAGCTCCCACTCAACATGTTCACTTGCATCACCTGTTGCACAATCTCGATCAACATCAGCATGTCACTAGAACATCTTTGTAGCTTTAGGGGGAAACCATCAAAAGGTGGAAGACACAAATAAGAAAAAGATGAGAATTGGATAAAATAACTCTAAAATTGGCTAATGGCTGCCATGGCTTTAGGACTAAATCTCCTTTTTGGACATCCCTCTAGTTCCTTGCAAATCCTCATAATGAATGCATCATTAACTTTCACATACTTTGCATAGCTATTTTCCAACTATAAGCATGGATTAAAAAATAAGATTTCACATCATTAGGAAGATTCTCCACTCTTGGGAGGCCTAGCCATAGCTATAATGAGGCAAATATATAGATGAGGAAAGAGGACATACAAAATGTACTATAAAGTTTTGCAGCATAGAGAGCATTAAATAGAATTTTTCTTACCTCATGGGCCTAACCAATATATTGGGTGTTAGAGGAAATCACTTGTAGTAAAAAGAAATATTGCTTAATTAAATTTAAAGATTCTACCTTACCTTTCAACCTATGTAGGAGAACTGGGATATCAATAATCTTTGGTTTGAGGTTGGTCCCAAACAAGGTCTTAGGAAGATTACTCTTAACAGTCTATGGTTTCTAGAACCATGTCTGGATGATTTCTTTCATCCAAATCATTTTCTTTGTAGAAAAATTAGAAATGGCTCCCTCAAAGGTCAAGTTTGAGAATTCTTCCCATTCTAGTAGTAAAAAGGTAATTCAACCTAGTTTGCCTATTGATTGAAATCAACACTATGTTGTTAGGTACCACAATATTCCTTGTCTCTGACTTGTAATGATGTATACATTCATTGATTAACTCTAGGACCTGAACTTTAATTGGAAAACCAACCACCTCAACCAATGCACATCCTTGGAGTTTCTCAGTGATGGAGTGAATCTTCTCAGACTTTAATCTCTTTTGAAAATCCTCCATGTTGTAGAAACAATGAGAGGTTTTTTTGAAATTCTACAATTGGGATTGGATTCCATTCAACCTATCAAAACTCAAAAACCTAGTGACCATGACTTTGAGAATGAGATTTGAATTGAGAGAGAAAAAGAAATATTTAATGCAATAATTATTAGCTTTTTCAAAAGTTATGAACATTAACAAAATAATAGTTCAAAGAGAGAGTGGTAGTTTGTTCAACTTTTTATGTCTCCATATATATTGGAGCCTTGATTCATCCATTGATCTTACACATTTGTGCGTCACAAATGAATTGAAGGAGATACCTACTAAAATAGTAAATGTGAGGGTTTATAGGCACCTAGGGATCTTTTCACTATTCCATTGGGCTCAACGGTAACTTTCTATATCTCCATAACATACATTCCCATTTTTCTTTAAGTTTCAGGAAGTTAACATTAGAGTACTCCATGGGAGAATTTCTACTTAGTTAGATCCTAATCATTTATCTTTTTTCACTAATGGATAGGTTATCTTCATTATCATTCTAAGGTGTTCTACACACAAATTATGAATCTAACCTGATCATTAGTTTGATTTTCTATGAAATTCAAGAAATTGTCTTCATGGGTTGAGAACCCACTGAGTAGAAGATAGTTTCTTTTTCTCCACCAATTTTTTCTTTCATTGTTGAAATTTATAAAATTGCCCATCCTAGAATAAAAAATTTCTAAATGAGGTGTGAATAGCTTTTCAAAGACCACTTATAGTTCCTTTTCATTCTAAACTACCTTTTCAAAAAACCAACTTCATGGGTTGAAAATCTACTGAGGAGAAGTTAGTTCTGATTTTTCCGCTAGGGACTATTATGAGAGTCACAAAAAATTTGAAACATTTTATAAATTTATAATAAAAAAAGGGAACACTGATTCTCCATAGTATGACTTGTTATTTTCATGATTTTGATTTATGTGCATCATTTAGTGCCTTTCATGGGTAATCATCCTCATGGATGGAAAACCTACTGAGGAGAAGATGATTTCCAAATTCCCACAAACATGAGTTTTTCAAATAGTGGTAGGCCATAAATGGGTATAACTTGTAGCTAATTATTGAATGAGTAACATGAATCTCCATCACATTAAGCACTAACCTACTCATAAGATCACTCGACAAAATGAAAAACCACCTAGCTAGAGATGAGGAGAGGAAGAAGAGGGAAAGTCTGATGGATACTTATCCAACCTAGGAGGGCTTAGACCTAGACTCAATATAAAACCAAGAATTCACTCCTCACATTAAAACAAAAGTATTCACTTTTGCTAATTGGTTAGAGAATGAAAAGTGCAGCAAATGTAACCCCAATTTCTTAGAATGTCATCACCTTCAAAACTATTTTCCGAAGCTTTCCAAATCTCATGAGAAGTATTAAGTGATTTTACTTGATTGTACTCAATCTTAGGAAGTGAAGACAATAGTGCTTCTCTAGCTCTCATGTCACACATGAAAATTTCCCTTTCTTCCTCGGTACAAGATTCTAAATCATTTTCAACAATGATTGTTTTTTTTTATTTTGTTAAGATCCAATATCTTAGACCCATACATAGAAGATGTGTCCTCATATTTTCCTTCTAGCTATCATAGTTTTTTCCATCAAACTTTATGCTATCCTTTCTAAATATGTTTTGCATGGATCTCCCAAAGTTGTTAAACTTTATCTTCAAGGACCTAATGGTCCGATACCAATTATGAGAAACAATACTCCACCAATATAACTAAAAGGTGGGGAGGGTGAATTATGTATCCAATAATTATCAACCTTAAATAATCTTAACCATTCAATCAAAGTAAAAAACAACCATACAAAGATGTACATATACAATTACACTAGATATGTTATCTAGAGAAACCATTGATCAGAGGGAAAACCCAGTGGGAAACTTGTTAGTGTTGGAAATATAAGATAGGATAAGTTACTAAGAGGGGAGGGGTGAATCAATAACCAATAAAAATTTAATCTCAGTTAACCAATTAATCCTTCATGTGTATTCTGATCTAGGTGCATGCATGAAAAAATGAAAGGATTAAAACATTCATAACACTTTGACACATAATATGGTGATCTAGAAACCTTCCAAATAGGAAGTAAAATTGGAGTGGGGATGATACCCAAAAGCTTTAGTAATACAATATAAAGTTATCCAATTAAGGCTTACAATGATCACTTCTAATGATCTACCCTATTAGGAGCAATAAGTACTGCTAGATCCACCTTGCAAAAGGATTTAAAAATATACAATGAAGTATATAGGTAGTAAAGAGATTTACAAAAGACTATTAAGTGTACCTTGTGAAAGGATTCAATTGTTCCACCTATTAGGATGAAATAATGGCTAATATTTGTTCTACAACCTTGATTTGTTGAATGAGATTCCTTTGAGTGTAGTGATCATCTTGCTATGATAGATAAATCTCTGTTGCTCCTTATACTACTTTTAGCCTTTGCACTTCTACTCTTAGTGTTTCTCATATATTTTCCATTGTATACCATAATTTTGATGTAATACAAAATATTATATATCTATATCAATCCAATTTACAATTCATTGAAGTTGTCTATATACAAGTTTCACCAAAATACACAAAGTCGTCCTAACTACTGGTGCCCAAGTTTTGAAGACAAACTTAGTGAGGCTTTGACACTTGGCAACCATTTTCAAGACTCGACATTGTCATGCACTTAGTAGACATAGAATCTTGGTTCATACTAATCACTTCTAAGTAGTCTAAAATTGGTCTACACTGGTGACTCAATGAACACTATGAAACTTGTCATATAAATTGAATCACTTTTTTGACACTTCATAGCCCAATCAACACTATGACAATAAGCTTGGTATAAACTGAATCACTTGGTTGAAACTACATGGCTCGGTCGACACTAGATTCACATTGTTGAAGCTGTGAACTTGTTAAATACTAGAGAACTTAGTTTTCACTAAGAAACTTGGTAAACATTATGAAGCTTGATTTATAGTGATAATTACCAACTTGATGGATATTGCTCGGTGTGAACTGAATATTGTTTTTGGAGCTCAATAGCAACTATAGAACTTGGTAGAGCCTAAGTCACTTGGTTAACACTATTAATTGTACTATAATCTCAATAGCTACTAACCATCTAAATAAGTGTGTGTGTTGTAAGGAAACTCTGGTGCAGAAATAGCTTCCTACACTAATCTCTTAAGAGAAGTATGGTGCAAATCCTATTAAAATCTTTTACACTTATAGATCCAATATCATGTAAACAAAAATATTACAGCAAACCAAGCATAAAGAAAATAGATAGAGAAAGAAACACATAACACATATTTTTCGATGGGAAAAATCCTTTCGGTAAAATAACCCTACCCGTCCAGAACCTGCACAATGTATTATCTTCAACACAAGGTTATAATACACTTGCAATGCAAGTTCAACAACGATAATAGAAGCCTCCAGTAGCAACTCATAGTACCAACAATACACTTTCTCACATCCACCTCTTTGCAATCGTAAAAATTCTTATATCATGCAATTCACTTTTAGGGCTACTCCCAAAGGTAACCATATTAGGGTTTTACCGTTCTCTAAGAAAATAGGAACCCAAAAAAAAAAATTAGGCTAATGCCACCAAACCCCACTATTGGGTTATAGTGTATAGTACTCAAATTTATCAATTGCCACATGTCTTCACCTATCATTGAATCTTCCTAACATAGCTCTTACGTGTCATAGGAATCTATCATAACCATTTTAGCTATGATCTCCTTATACACAATTAAAGATGTCGACACATCAACATTATTTGCAAGAAATACATTTTACAAAACAAATAATAAGAATAGGAATCATCCAAGGTTGAGACACCTTATTCCTAACATGTGTCACTAATAAATAAACTTGACTATAATATCAACAATCTCCCCCTTTTGCATTAGTAACAATAGAACTTATCAATGAAAACTGAATTTCTTGAAAAGTTCAAAAAAAAAAATTGTCTTGATTTTGTGTCTTCAACTAGGTAACATACTCTATTTTTGAAATTTTTCAAAATTGATTTTATAAGAGTTGTTTATCTAAATATTTGTGCATGTATATGTATAATACGATAATACTCTTCCATACATATATGTTCAATATACATTATATACATCTTCTCATTTTCTCCCCTTTTACATATTAGATCTTATATTACATCTTCTCCCCCTTCTTGACATAAATTCCAAAGGTGTTAGCTATATGGTAATGCAAAAATGTGACAAGAATTCAGAATGTACCTTTAAAATTAGGGACATTTACTTGTTCCAATTTTCTTGCAATTCCTTTCTTGTATGTAATGCAATATGAACATTTGCTAATAATTCTATGATGTAATTAGCTATGGAGAATTTGTTATCGTGGATGAGAGTTTTGTCATGCACATTATGTTTCTATAATACATCCATGTTTGGAAGAATCATGCCTTATATATCTATAAGTGTAGCCCTTATCCTAGCTTCTTACCTTAGTAATTCTACTTGCATATTAGTCAAAAATCTGATCTTTGTATAGTGAGAAAAACTATAGCTCAAATCATGAGATAACTTGTGTGTACTTTCCTTTATTAATTCATCTATCTTGAAGAGTTTATCTTTTATTTCATATGTGAAGATATAGATATCACATATTTTACCTAATAGAGTGGTGGCATTGTTGGTAGAGGTTTCCAATGAGCCTAGAATAGTAGACAAGTCTACTTGGTATAGTGCAATTTTTTGTACAATTAGCTACAACACTTTATTTTTAAATTTCCTCTCTACTCTTTGCAAAAATTTCTCCTACTCTTTCAATCTTCATTGAATTTCTAAACCAATTATGGTAATTGAGCTAGAATAGGTTGAGAAGTATCAACCTTAGTGCTGATTACATCTGCAAGAATGTTCTTTGCATCTTCAAGAACTTGATGTTCTCTATTTCTCTCTTCTCTAAGCCTTTGTTACTTAGCTTTCTTTTGCAAAAGCTATCCTACTATATGCATTTGATCCAAACTAATAGTAGAGATATCCCAATTTGGAATAACTATATCTTCATCAAGATCAATTTCTTCTTCCTTATCTTTTGCTTTGCTAGAAATCTTAGTACTTAGTTGACGCTTGCTCTCAACTATCTTAGTAATGACTATTTGCATATTCAAAATAGTTAAAATAGTGGAATAAAAGGACTAGAAACAAAAGTAGATATTGTACTAATTGAGGAAATACCTAGTTGTTGAGTCACTAAAATTGATGATGGAGGAAGCTCTAACTACTCACTTTCTGGTCACTTTATTCAATGAGGTACTGAGCTGAACAAGTGTAGAGATTGGTTGAGTGCTTGGATTTGTAGTGATTTCCACAACCAACTTGGTAGTTTCTTTCTCTAAGCTTGATGGCTTTAAAGATTTTCTTGCAGAGTGAGGAAATGAGACTATAACCTCTACTAAAATCTTTTTATGTTTGATTTCCTTAATGCTTTGAATCTTAGGGAGATTCTCCTTGGTGTCTCCTTGTTCTTGTTCCTCATCATCTATATTGTCATAATTTGCAACTTCTTCATCATTATTTTCCAATCCTTCCTTATCATCTTCACCATCATCATCTTTATCACTAACATCAATAGAAAAATCAGTTTTCTTATGAAGATTGTAGATATTCGTCCATGTATTAGTGACATTCCTTGCCACATGTGCAATATCATTAATCAATATGAAGTAGGTGTTAAATTTGAAGGTGAATTTTACTCCATCCTACTTGATGAACTCTTTTACTTTTTTGTCGTTAAGACTTGGCATGAGTTACCTTAGAGTCTGCTCATATATGTCCTTTCAAGTTTGTTTGGCATGCTCCCATCTTGGTTTGATTTTTTCCATTAGTTCATTGAAAATTTGTTATGCACGTTGCTCTACTGAATATTTCCATTTATCTATCTTAGAAATAACTATATCATCAACTTGCTTCTTTTCTTCTGTATTTTTGGTTTCAAATTTCAATGATTTGAAATTTTCCATGCCATCTCTAAAATCTTGATCTCTTTTAGTTTCTCTTCAAATGTGGGTGGAGGTTGTTTGAAAATCATATCCTCTACTTCTTCACCCAATTTTAGTTTCTTTCTAGATGTTCTTCTTATAAACACTGCAATAGATGACTTGATAGGTTTGGTTATGACAACCTTACTTTTCTTATTGACTAGCTCTTCTTTTGATTTTTTTTCATCTTCCTCATCTTCTACATCATCTTCTATTATATCATCTCCTTTACCTTTTTTCAATAGGAGAGTAGAACTAGTTTTCCTTAGTTTTTCTATCCTCTTCTTTCATTTACTGATAGCTAGAGGAAGCTTTATCTCTAGTTCTATTCAAGCTTTGGCTCCATCATATGTATGAAAATATGTGGCTTTGGGATCTATAGGTTCATTCAAAAATGCCTCAATAATATCCTTGGTGTCATCAATGTTAACCTCATATCCTAGTGGCTTTACCCATACCACTCTTAGTTTGACTGCTTGTATATACACTTTATCACAATCTACCATAAAAAAATATCATCCTTGCAATCTTCTACAAGTTATTTCGAATTTTGAATCTATTATTCATCGTTTCCTTGTGTTGGACTAGTTTTTCAACCTTTATCATGTGTTGTATCTCAGAGTGAAAAAATCCTAGGGTTATAGTCCAAAATTGGTGAGTTTCTATTGAAACCCTAGTTAATTTTATAAAGCATCATAGACCCTTGATGTTGTGCCCTAGCCCTCAAAAGTAATTAAAATATAATTTCCAAATTTAAATTGCATGGGACATGCTTATCCTAAGTTTTATTTTTGGCAAATTTTACTTTATTATTTTTCACAAAATGAATCTTTTTATTATTAAGCTTGCCCTAACTACAATTATCTATCTCAAGTATTTTATGAAGCATCTTAACTCTGATAAATTTTTTTGGTTGACCATCAATCTCTCTAAGATTGATGCTAAGAATATGTCCATAATGTGAAGATGCATGGTTTTTAAGTGAAGATGACAAGCACCGTTGTGATACCTGGCACTTGCTGACAATGGGTTTATATTATGCCATAAAGACTAAAGCACATCAGAGCTTATCAATACTTCATTAGATCCTTTTCAAAGTTATCAATACTTGTCAGTGCATGTTCTATTTTCTTACAATATTATTAGTTAATCCAAATGCTGAGGTTTCTTTTTACTATTGTATCATTGAGCCATTGACCTTGGGAAGATTAATGACAAGTGTATTACCACTTCAAGGAGATAAAAGGATTTTTAAAAAAGTAGGCAAGTGCCTTGGTGACACCTATCCCCGATGACATCACAAAGGGTATTTCACGTAGTTCAAAAGACACAAGTTGTATATCATTGATATTTTCAAGATCAACAAGTAGTGCATTACTGCTATATGAAAGTGCTCAACATTTAAGTAATGTGGGAAAGCACCAACAAGACATGTGGCAAGTGATGATGTCATGGACCCTCTTCTTTGAAAAGTAATAATGTAGTCTGTACTATGGTAGTTGTTAGAGACACATTAGAAAAAAGGGAAACATTCAATTGCCTAAGCTAGCTGATTGGATTTTACAAAGGTACAATTTTGTAAGAGTATTGATCTTGGTAAGATCAATGGGAAGCACTTACCCACATTATAAACTTGATTGAGCTTTACGAAAAGTAGGGAAGCACCCACATGCCATGTGGCAAGGTGGGACCTATTGTAAAAAGGATTGTTGAGCCAGGATAGGACTGTAAAAAGTAATGAGGTGAAACAAAGCAATTTGCCAGATAATACAAATGCTTGATAGGATGAAAATGAGTATGCCAGTGGGGTCATATTTTAAAAGGCTTATTTGTAAGGTTTTAATGATTTTTTCATGATCATCAATATTTGGTAGATTGATGACTAACACTTCACTACATTACAAAAGTGCTCAAAGTTTTAGTAATGCAAGAATGTGCCTATTCAATGCAAGGCATATTTTATCAGATTTTATTGTAGCTTTGTGATTTTTAAAGGTGTTCCAATGATTAGGAATCAATGGTCAAAATCCAAATTTTATAGTGTGACATAATTTTGAACTTTACATTACTAATTATAATCAATGCTACCTCGTACAACCTTAATGCTATAGTATAACTAGAAAATTCACCATTGTTATGCCGCACAATTGCAAAATTCTCAAAGTGCAAGAGTTTCAAGACCTAGGGCATGAGAATTTCCAGGGTTTCTAGTGATTTGAAGAGTGATTCACATAGAAAATCAGCAAGAAAGAGCAAGTAAGTCATCTAAAAAATCCTAAGAATTGATAAATTGTAATAATGCTAGATTCAATTGAGAAAAGTGCCACATCATAAGGAATTTTTTGGTGAAAAGGATTATTTTAAAAGATTAGTTCATAATGATTTTCTTGAGAAATTGCCTCCATCTATAAATGAATTAAAAAGGGGTAGAGAGATCATCCCTAAAAATCCTAGGTTGGTAGTCAATGAGGGTTTTTATGACAAGGTCAATTATTTAAGAGATGCACAAGTTTCAGTGTGGGATTTGGAACTATTCAAAAAATGGTTTGTAGAATGTAACTTGGACACCCTGCTATGTAATGTGTGGGAGTTTGGCATTGGGAAATTTTTTGTTCCTAGGGTTATTTTTGATAGTGACCTATTAATTGACATGGGTAAGAAATATGACCCCATTACCAAAATTGTGAAAAATCATGTTGGGGATAATCTCTTTAGGGTTTCTCTCAAATTGATCAAAGAAGTGTTCAAGCTCAACCCCAACCATGCCATCCATGAAAAAATTGACATGGAAGAATTCCAAGCTAGATATGATGTACAGAGGGTATAGTTAAGGGGAGAACTATTGCAACAACACTTTGTCAAGATTGGATCATTGCCTTTGGTTACACCAAACACCCCAGGGCCCTTGATGAAGAAATATTTTAATCTTAGGGCATAGACCTCATATTTTTCTTGATGCAAAATATTTAGAATGGATGAATAGGAATATATTCAAGGCTCTATTGTCCTTATCATAGCTAAACCCTACAATTTGGAATGAGCTCAATTCTTGATTTTGCCACATACCTTGCTGAGGAAATTCATGATGGTTTGATTGGGATAGCTCAAGGTAAGGTCAATAGGCCTTTCTGTTGGTATTCTTGTTCAATGTATATATATTTATATAAGGGGGTAACTTTCTTCTCCAAGGAGATGAAGCTGGAATTAGAGAGGGATGGAGAGAAACTCCTAGTATAGTTATGGAGTGCTAACATGACTTGCGAAGTCACAAATGCCAATTATATCAAATTTGGCAGGTATTTCACTTCAATACCTAGATTACTTTTAAAAGTTGATAGTCCTAGAATACCATAGCCTTTGTTAGAACTAATAAGACCAAAGGATCATGCCAAAGGGTTGTTGGTTAGCCATAATTGGGGGGATACCATACCCTATTTCCACTATGATCAGAGCTTATGGCTTTATGGGAAAACCCCATGTACTACCCTATTATGTGCATTTAAAGATAGGAATTATAGAGTTATTATGGAAAATCGAATCAATTGAGGAAAGGAATCTGCCTAGGAAAGGTAAAGACACATTTTTCCCTATTATCACCATGGTGATTGATTTTGTTTTTGTTAAGAAACAATGGATAAATTTGGGCATATTTTTGAATAAGTATCAAATGGCCTAGTCACATGCCTTCTACATTGATCTAGAGGGATTCGATGACCTCCTTAGGGAAAGGAATAAAGCTAAATCTCATACACAAACTATGTACTTACCAGAGGATTTCATTAGAAAAGAAAAATGGATAGTGTATAACAAGGTTTTGGATTTCATAAATGTTTTTCAGCCCAGGTATAACCCATTGGCAGAGAAGAAATATTGGGGGGCCAAGATAAATATGTTGATGAACAATTTCTCTAGAAAAATGCAAACTTTAAATAAGAAGAAGGACATCCTAAAAAAGGCACATCCCAATAGAGTTGTTGAGATAAAAAGGAGAATAAATAGCATAACTGTTGTGACTCCAAGCTAGTATACACTGCAAAGAAGGGCTAGATAGGTGGTAGCTCAAAATATACAAAATATTTTGCCTTACATAAGCCCAAGATCACTGAGACCATTTGACATTAGTGCTTCTAAGAAACAAAGGTTAGAACAAGGTTCATTCTCTCACGTAGGAGAGTACTTACTATCCTAGACTCCACTTAGAATTGATGATGAGGCATCTCTAAGAGAAAAATTGAGGCAAATTGGAGAGGAGGGAGACATAGTTGTTACAACTATTGATATTGAAGGGGGAGTTCCTGAGGAGCCTCCCATGCCATCCTTTGACCTCACTGTTGCTGGTTATAGAGGTAAGGAAATAGATCCAATAATTGCACAAGCATCCCAAAAGTTTATAGATGACAAATTTTTTGTAAAATCTAGGGCTTTTTGAAAAAAAATTATGGAGGAAAAACATTGAAAAATTTGAGGCAAAATAAAAATAAATAACAGTAGAGCAACCAAATAAATTGGACTCTAAAATTGAGAAGGAGATTAAAACTAGATTTTTGGAGGACTTTTCCCAACTAACACCTAAGGCCACGAGATAGCTAGTTAAAGAGTCGGGAGTTTTGGTTCTACCTAAGTGGGACATAGCTAATGCTATGATATTTGATTCTATTAGAAAGGAAAAGGATGTGCAATATAAAATTGAGGTAGAAATATTGCGAGAACATAGAGGAATGAAGTTTAGAAATGATCACCAAGCTCTAGTGATGTAGTCTATTGAAAAAAGAAACAAGACCAGAATACAAGAGATCTCAAGTGTTGAGCATACTGGTACTCTTATAGTATATAGAGATAATGAAGTGGATAGCGAAGAAGCTACCAAAATGACTAAAGAAGTGGTATATTTCAGCTTAGTGCTTGTTGGGGAAGAAAATCATAAATTCCTAGAACTCAATGCAATATTTGAAGAAGTATTAAAAGCATATGAGGAAAGAGGAAATAGGATACAACTGCTGGAGAATCAAAGATCCTAGTTGGATAAGCAGCTAGGAAAGAGGAAGGTGGGAGAATCAAGCAGGCCTCAAGTTACATATCCTTGCCCTCTTGTTGAGCCATTCAAGTCTATTCTAATTTTTGAATTTCCTGATACCCCATAGAGACCTAAAGTTTATACTGTAAAGGAATTTGAAAAAGAAAAGACTAAGTTATGGGAGTTGCAGGTTGAATTGAATAATCCATATGAGGAAAAAATCAGAAACACCATCTTATACTTAGTAGATAGGATTGACTGGCCAACATTCTATGACTAGCTGGTGGGGATTGTTAATATGTGGGATGAAAAAAAAAATGTTGAAGACATTCTGAAACCCATTGTTGAAAAATAGAGTGAGAGTGAAATATATTACTCTCATGTGTCTCTTAGTTATCCAATTATCTTGTGAACAAATAGAGAAGACCTTTGATCTAACTCATAATTTGAAGGAATTTGATGATAAAATGGTTTCTATCCAAAAAATAATAATAATTTGTTTTGTCAAAATATTTAGGAGATGTAGAAGTTTTGAAAACCATCTTCACAGATCGACAATACCACCTGCATGCAAATAACACTATAATATAAACTACATACAAATAAGCCCTTTCAACCATTAACATGAAAATATGTGTTATGATCCCTTTTGACCATTCATGTACAATCTCTTTCAACCATTGACATGATAACATATGTTATTTTGGGTCACAAGACCCCTAGGGTCATACATGTTTTGTTGCAACACATCAAAAAGGGTCGTAGGTCACCCTAGGACACCTTTCAACCATTGATGTAATACCATGTGTTCTTAGTGTTCCTATGTGTTAACATATTAGTCAAGTTCATTATTAGTGACACACACTTATTTAGATTCTTTACACCTACTGAGCTTATTGAACAGTTTATAATGTTTTCCATGTAATGTGGTAAGCACCAAGCTTCTATAGTTGCTACCGATTCCTTTAGACTATTTCTAGTGGTTATCGAGTAGATTCAGAAGTGCAAATTGAGCAATTTAATGGTTACCAAGTTTTTAGTTCATGCAATGGCATTGTAGTGTCTAGTGAGTTCTCACTTCATGCAATGTGAAGGTAATATTGACCGAGCCACTCCATGGCAACCAAGTGATTTAGTGTTTGCCAAGTTGCATAATATCTACCAAGTCATTAGTGCAGACCAAGTTCAAGGTTACTTGAAAGTGATTAGTATGGACCAAGATTCTATATACACCAAGAGCATGATGATGCTAAGTAGTGACTCTGGATGTTGAGTATCAGAACCTCGCCAAGTCACTCTTCAAAACCCAAGTATCTTCATATTGCCCAACTTTGTAATTTTTTAAATTGAATTGGTATATATATGTGATATATTGTATCATATCAATATAGCATGAAATGTAATGTATATGTAATATAAATGCAAGAATGCGAATGTAAGCAATAGATAAAGAATTGTGAAGGCCATATTAGCATAAGGAGTAGCAGTGACAAATCTATCACTAGAAAGGTGATTAGTACATCAAGGAATCTCTATCCACAAACTTAGTTGCAAATTAGAGATCTATTGCTTCATCCTAATAGGTGAACTAGACAAAATCCTTTAACAAGGTAGACCTTATAATCTTCTCTAAATCTCTGTATCAAGTGCATAATTCATTGTATGTTTGTAAATCCTCCCATGAGGTGGACCTAGTAGTCCCATTTTCTCCTAATAGGGCAGATCATCAGAAGTCATCAATGTAAGCCTTAATAGGTCAACTTTATACTAGAGTACTAAAATTTGTGGGTTTCATCCCCACCCCAATTTTACTTTCTATTTGAAAGGTTTTTGGGTCACCAAATCATTGTGTTCAATTTTTGTTGATGTGTTTATATTTTCAGTTTCTCATGCATACAATTAGATCATATGTGATGAATTAAATGGTAATTGGTTTATTAAAATTGGTAGAAGTTTTAGAAGTTACTAATTCACCCCTCCCCTCTAAGTAACTTAGCATAGACTTGAATATTTCAAAAAATTGGTATCAAAGCATTGTGGTTCTCAGGAGAAAGTTTAACAACTTGAGCAAAGCTCAAGGATATGGAGATATTCAGACATCATAAGGTTATTGACAATGAAAAGTTGGATCTAGAAATGGCCTTTGTACAACTCAAGAAAGCTAAGGAGCAACTTTCCCAATCCCTAAAAAGAAGAAAGGAACTTGCAAATCAAATGAATGACCATCTCTACATTGAAGAAAGAATTGAAGACTTTTTCCCTTCAAGCAGTTCAAATGAAGCAAATGATGCAATCAAAGAACTCCTAGAGAAGAATGGTTCCCTGGAAGAAGAAGTAAGAAAGCTGAAAAGAGAACAAGAAATTTAGTCAGTGAGGTTATGTGAAATCTTAGAACAAAGAAACAACATAAAAAAAGAAATGGATAGAAGTAATAATGAGATCTAGAACCAATCCCTTCAACATGTAGACCTTATGGATCAAATGTACAATGTAAATGAGGAAATCATGAGCCAAAGATAGATCAATGAAAAATTAAGGAATGATCTAAATTTAGAAAGAAAAATCAATGAAAGAATAAGAAATGAGCTGAGATTTGAAAAGAAAATCAGTGAAAGATTGAAAAATGAACTAAACACTGGGAAGCAAATCAACTAAAGAATGATGAAATCTCAAGTAGACATGGTTCAACTAAATGAGAAAAACCTCTATAGGCACAAAGGAAAAGCAAGAATTGGATACAAAGAAGAAGGTGAATCCTCCAAACAAGGTTCTTAAAGGAATCAAAGACCTACTTGCAATCACTATAGTAAGATAGGTCATACATCTAACAAATGTTGGAGTAATGGAAAAGCAAATTTTAATGGAAAATGCTACAACTGCAATTAGCATGGTCACAAGACTAATGAATGCAAAGAGAAACCAAAATTTGAAGACAACTATCATAAATGCAAGAAACATGGACACAAGGCATCAGAATGCAAAACAAAGACATTGAATCCTGTAGAGAAAATTGTGAAAGAAATACTTGGTTGAGATTATAACAACTAGTGTAAATGTCATTACTATGGAGAATATGGACACACTAGTATTAATTTTCTAAAACATCATATGAGAAAAAGGGACACCACTATAAGATGTTACATTTGTACAAAACTTGGTCATATTGCCAAGAATTGTATTAATACTGGTAAGATTGAAGATGAGAAGAAGGAAAAAGCTAATAAAATTAGAAATCAAATGAGACAGCAATGGATTCCTAAGTCTACCAAGCATACTAGTCTGAGTAATGATGGTCAAGTCACTCAAGAACTTAGTGACTCTACCACTTCTAATTAAGTTCTTAAGGAAGAATTGGAACTAGGATATCAAAGAAGACATCAGAATTAGTTCCAATTGAAAGGTGATAAAGATCCAAATCCATATATAATATAAAAAGGGATAACTAAGCTACTATTGATTTACCTTCTCTACTGAGTGAGGTTGGGTCATAGACTCCACTGAGCAAGGTCAGGAGTACCATAGGCACTTATGGTTACTAAATCATGAAGATTTCATCGAGTGATCAAGACAAAATAGTGGTTGACAATTTTTCAACCATTATGTTAACTCATCTACCACTGCATCGAGCATTAATGGAAATTTTTTAACAAAAGGCATGAAAGTGAATTCATTTTTCACCATGAATTTTTGAAGAGCTATTTGCAAAGTGTTATTTTCTATGAAATCAAGCAACTTGAGAAAATTTCTTGCAATCATTTTTAAAGTTCTCTCAAGCTAGTGAGTGAAAATGGCATCCAGAAGTAGTAGCAAGGCAAAAGAAGCTTCCAATATCTTGGTCTAAGGTGTTGAGTGGAAGGTGCTAGACTTCAAGCTTATGCCCATAGTTGCAGAAACCCTAGACCCCAATAGAGCTCAATCACAAATCTCTCCCAAGCTACTTCTTGTTAATGACATTAGAACTCATTTTAAATGCACTATTCAAGAAATTGATACTTTTGAGATGGATGATTCCCTAGATCATTTGTGTGTTGATGGAACCCTCAAACCCAAGCATCAACATTTGGAAACAAAAGGTTTAACTCACATTCCCCATATGCCCTAAGAGTTTCATGTTAGATGGATTAGGTATATTCTTAGTTGGGTGCACAGTGGTCAACTATGGTTCCAACAACTAATATTTATAACCAAAAAGATGATTCATCAAATCACTAGTCTTCCCATCCTTGGAAAAGCCAAAACCACCAAAACCCTAGGTTGAGCTAGGTTGGAAAAGAAAACCCTAGCTAAGTGGGACAAAAAAAGGCATGAAAATAAGCAGTTTCACAGATATAGAACTCAAGTTTGGTATTCATGTTATAGCTCACAAGATATATTGTTCAAGCCATCTTAATAGTGTATCACATACAAAGTGGTGAAGAATAACTTGTCTTATGACCTCACTGAGTTGTTGTTGAGCGAATTTAACAAAAATATGGAAAGCATTAGAACCTCCAAGAATAATCCTTGCAAATTTGATTCTCTATTAGCATGTTTGTTCTTTTATGTGCATAATTTTTTTCCCTTCTAAAGGCACTATGGTCTAGAGAAAGGATGTGCCAGTATTGTACCAGATAAATGAATACATTGTAGAAATGGGAGAAAACTATGGCAGCATCATGGACAACTACTTCAATGTGTCTAAAGAAAAAATGAACAATAGGTTCAGGATAGCTAAGAAGTTAGTTGAGGATTACAAGGATGATGTGTGTTTTATGGTTGATTGTGACAAGGTATACATCTAGGTAGTCAAGCCTAGAACTATATAGGTAAAGCCTCTTAGCTATGAAGTAAACATTGATGAGACCAAGGATATCATTGAAACCCTTGTCAATGAATTTTTGTTTCCCAATTTGGTACCTATGATGAAGCAAAAGAAATAGAGCTAGAAATTAGGCTACCTCAGGTGATTAACAAAGGAAAGAGGAGGATAGCCAAACTAAAATCTAGTGCACCTCTCATGTTAATTGAGGGAAAAGGTGAAGATGAAGAGTAGGAAAAGGATGAAGAAGAAACATAGGAAGAAAAACCTTTGAAGAAAAAGGGCAACATGATCATCACTAAGCCTCCAAAGGCATCCATTGCAGTCTTCACAAGGAATTCCAGGAAGAAAGGAAGTGATATTGTTCTTAGCAAACCTCCTCCCACCTTTTAAGAGAAGTTAAAAAAAATGGAAGAAGATGTTGGTATAATAAACTTCAAAACTTTGAAGTATGAAACAAGGATAGAGGCAAAGAAAAAAACAAGTTGAAGAACTGGTGTTGACCAAAATGGGCAAATGGAAGTATTCACCATACCAGATCGCCTCTAAAATCTCTAATGAATTGTTAGAGAAAATAAAGCCAAGATGGGACTTTGCAATGTAAACAATAAAAGACATATATGCACAAAACCTAAGGAAGTTACTACTGAGCACGATAGATGCTAAGGTAAAATAATCCTTAAAGAAAAATGAAGATAAAATGACTCTAAGGTTTAATACATGTTTAATTTTGATCAAAGAGATAGAGCATGTAGTTAAGAATGTTACAAACATGTGGAACAATGTTTATCATCTTCATAAACCAAGTGACTTCTCTGTGGATGTACAGGATGAAGAAGAAGAAGAAGGTAAGGATGAAGATAATGATCAAGGATCAACTCATTATATGTTACTATTGATTATGAAGAGTATAAGGAGTAATTAGCTAAAGTAAAGGAAGAAGAAGAGGAGCAAGGTGCAAAAGCTACCAAGGAAGATAAGGAAAATGATGAGGAGACTAACCCAATAAAGATAGTAGCTATGATCATTGTGTCACTTCCTAACTCCTCGAGAAAACCCTTGACAAGATCAAGTATGGAGGCAGCTTCAAAAAGTGTGGTTGTGACTGCATCAGATATATCAAATGTCCAATCACTCTTCACCCCAACACAACTTAAAATATCATTGATAGAAGTGACTTCCACTTCATCAACCAAGCTAAAAGTTACTTCTTCATCTACTGGGTTGATTTCTTTAGTCATCTCATCTCCAATTTTGGCTTCTTCACTTTTGAGTTCATCCATGGTAACCAGACCAGTTTTGTCTACTTTAGTTTTGGATTCTACAATTTTGGCTTCATCAATTTTGGATTCTTCTAGAATCTCTGTAAGGACTCCACAAGTCAGTGCTATAACAATTTTTACTACAAGGCCGAGTATGTCTACCATTGTTTCCATTCTGGGTACTAAGGCAATAAGTACAAGGATAGTTTAACCTAAGTTTCAACTAAGTAGAAATTTTTTAAAAGGAAAGGAAATAGAAGAAGATATAGATCTAGATGAGGAAATATAAATTCCAAAATGAGATTTCTACAATCTTTCTACAAATCAAATGCACATGGTTGGTGAACTTCTTCAAAAAAAGGCCAAACAACAAAAATTGAGAGAATAAAGGGACAAATAATATAAGATATTAGATGATGTTGTGAACATTTTGACTAAGGCTATTGGAGTTAAGGTTGATTCTTTTCAACCTATTTTTTTTCAGCTTGAAGAGGTAGTTTAAAAGTTTAAAGAGGACACTGGGGGACAAGAGAAATTGACTAAAAAAGCAAAAAAGGAGTTCAATAATAAAGTGTTGGAGCACATTGCTTAGAAAATTGCTATTAATCAAGTTGAATTATCAACAATTTTGGTCAATCTTGAGGTGTCCTATTCTAACGTGTCATCACTTTTTGCTAAGCTATGTGATGTCACCAAGTATAGCAAAGAAGTTAATGACAAATCATCCAAAATTGATACTAATCCTAAGGCAAGTGCTCAACTATTGCAACTTGACCCTAGTTCAAGCTTTGTACATTTTAAGAAGATCAAATTTTTGTTAGATATGCAAGCAAAGTTGTTTAGAGAGGAAGCAAGGATCTGTTCCACATTGGTTGATATCCAAAATATGATCCTTTCTATTATGGATTCTATGTAGAAAAACATTCTTTATTCAAAAACCCTGATCTAGGATAACAACTTCTCTATTGCTGATCACATGATTGAACTCTTAGCAAAAGTACAAATTGCCATTCAGACATTTAAAATCTTATAGGAAAATTGGGATAAAAAATTTTCAATTACACTCAAGCGACACTTTGAATTCTTATCTCATTTTGGCATCTCCATATAAATATGTTGAATAAATCTTTGGCATTACTGTCAAAAAGGGGGAGAAGAGAAGAGTTAAAGGAAGAGATGAGATATGGGAGAAAAGTTAAAGAGGGAAAAGAATAGAGTTATAGGGGGAGATATGTATATTATAGAAAATTTTCATGTACATAATAGATTACATAGTATGGGAGATGTATGCTATGATATAAATATACTCTATATGTATATTACAAAGATCAATTTTGAAAAATCTAAAAAATAGACCAAGCTTGTATCACATGGTGATGAATACAAGGTATTCAATTTTGGGCTAATAAGTGTTTGTGTCACTAATGCCAAAGGGGTAGATTGTTGACATATTAGTTAAGTTTGTTATTAGTGACACACACTTATTCAAATTCTTTACAACTACTAAGATCATTGAATAGTTTATAGTGTTTTCCATGTAATTCAGTAGCCACCAAGCTTCTACAATTACTATCGAGTCCTTTCAACTATTTCTAGTGGTTACCGAGAAGATTTAGTTAGTGTGAAGTTTAGAAGTGCAAACCAAATAGTTTAGTGGTTACCAAGTTTGTAGTTCATGTGATTCAAAGCTAGCGGTTACCAAGCATTACAACATCTACCATGTTCTTAGTTCATGCAATGTGAAGGTAGTATTGACTGAGCCACTCCATGGTAACCAAGTGATTTAGTGTTTGCCAAGTTGCACAATATCTACCGAGTTACCAGTATAGACTGGGTTCAAGACTACTTGAAAGTGATTAGTATGGACCGAGCTTCTATGTTCACCAAGAGCATGATGATGCCAAGCAGTGACAATGGATGCCGAGTATTAGAACCTCACTAAGTTAGTCTCCAAAACCCGAGTATCTTCATATTGGCCAAATTTGTCATATTTGTGTTCACTTGTGTCATGGCCGACTTTATAATTTTGTAAATTGGATTGACATATGTGTGATGTATTGTATCATATCAATATAGTATGGAATGTAATGTATATGTAATGCAAATTCAAGAATGAAAATATAAGAAAAAGATAAAGATTTATGAAGGCCATATCAGCATAAGGAGTAGCAGTGACAAATCTATCACAGAAAGGTGATTAATACATAAAGTAATCTCTATCAACAACTTAGCTACAAATTAGAGATCTACTACTTCATCTTAATAGGTTAACAAGTCAAAATACTTTAACAAGCTAGACCTAATAGTCTTTTCTAAATCTCTTCACCGAGTGCATACTTCATTGTATGTTTGTAAATCCTCACACAAGTTCGACCTAGTAGTCTTATTTTCTCCTAACAGGCCATAGCATCAAAAGTGATCAATGTAAGCCTTAACATGCCAACTTTACACTATAGTACTAAAGTTTGTGTGTTTCATCTCCACCCCACTTTTACTTTCTATTTGGAAGGTTTCTGGGTCACCAAATCATTGTGTTCAAGTGTTGTGGATGCATTTATATTTTCAATTTCTCATGCATACAATTAGATTAGATGTGATGAATTAAATGGTAATTGGTTATTAAAATTTGTAGAATTTTTATAAGTTGTTGATTCACCCCTCCCCTCTTAGTAACTTAGCATAGACTTGAAAATTTCCAACATTATGACCCCTAGGGACATACATGTTGTGTTTCTATTGGCTGAAATTGGTCAAATGTTACCATATAACCCCTTTGAACCATTTACATGAAAATGTGTATTCCTAGGTGTCCTAGGACCCATACGGGCATACATGTTGTGTTTCATTATGTTGAAAGGATTCATAGGTTGCTCTATGATCTCTTTTGACCATTCACATAACATGTGTTCCTAGGGGCCCTAGTACTCCTAGGGACATACATATTTTGTTTCAATGGTTGAAAGGGACCTAGGTTACCCTATGACCCCATTTGTTCATTCACATGACAACTTTGTTCAATTGGATAAAATATAATATTAAATAAAATTATGTTTATTTAATAAATTATATAGTACTATATAATAATATTTAATTTTATGCTAATGTATATTATAGTAGATATATTTTAAAAAATATTTATAATTCTTTATTTATATTTATTTAGTAATATATAGATAATATTTATAATGCAATAGATCATATAGAATACTATGTAATTACATTTAGTACTATATCTAATAAAATAATAATAATAATATTTATTATGTAATATATAATAATAAAATAAGAATTAATAATATTAATATATTATAATATCTTAAATACTAATGATTCTAAAAAACAAATAAATATGTTTTAAAAAATTTTGGTTTTAAATGTCCAATGTAGTCCCAAATTTCTCAAATTTGAAATTTTGAATTTTGGCACCACGTTTCAGATATATGAAACTTGATCAAGTACCTAGAATATTTGGGTAACCAATTTTATTTTTGGTACCAAATAAGGCTTGGTAATTATGAATCCTATTTGGTCAATTAAAAAAACAAAAGTGTTTGAACCATGTTTATCTAACATCCAAACTTTGACTAACCATCTAGTGACTCTTTTGGTATCCAAATTCAATAAAATGAAAAGGGTTTCTTGATAACACTTTGAAGGTTCCATGAATATAATTTCTATCAAATTAAGAGTTTGATAAGTATTTATTAGTTAATTTCTAAAGAGGATGTATGTAAAGTTGTGATTGACATACTATTTGAAATACAACTATAACTTTCAAAGGATATAACATTTAATAAATCAAAAAGTTGCATCAAATTATATGCTTCTCCTACTATAAGAAGAAAATAATAGTTTTTTATAGCTTATAATTTTTTTTAAAAATTAATTAATTTTGTGTTGTCTTTGATGTTACACAAAATATCATATCATTGCAAGTCAATGTATGCCAAGCTCACTTGGGTGATGAAGACAATTTCCTATGTCTGTCGAGCATTCTATAGTTTACCAAGTTCACTCAGTCATCAAAGAAAAGTTTGTAGAAGTTGAGTGTTAACTAAGATCTCTTAGCTAATGAAGAATATTTTGGAAGGAACTTTGTGAATATGCAGTGTTAATTGAATTCACTTGGTTAATACAAGAAAATCATTTTTGAGTTAGTGTCTACCAAGCATTGTCAACTAACGAAGGATTTTCTTGATTTGACATATTGAGTTCAATTAATTTAGTTGTTGGTTCTAGATGACTGAGAAGATGAATATTATGTATTTTAAGTTGTATTCAAGCTAGCTTGACAATGTGTAAAATATAAATATAAGGTCAAGTTGAGGATTGAATGTGTGTAAAACATAACAAAAGATTTGGTGATGCTTAGAGGAAGAAAATTAGAAGCACAAGAAGAATATCCTTGTTGAGCTTTAATGATATATTCGATTAAGAAGGATCAAGTATTCACACTAGAATTGAGATCTGTAATCAGAAATTCAATTGCATTAGAAATCAAGTCATCCCATTGTTACTTTCTAAGCATTGTAGTAGTGATCTAAATCTCTTTATAGAGTTGGCTTAACAACTATTTGTAGATCCTCTAACAAGGTGAAATTTCTTGATTGAAGTGTCTAAAGGCCTCTATCAAGTCCACTACTAATAGAATCACACCTAATAGCATGTTTTGTAACCTTTAATAGGGTTGGCTCCTAATAGATCTCACTTTAGAAGAATGAAAATCAATAACTAGTTACATTTGGTGGTTTTTCCCAAATTGGATTTTCACGTTAAATTTTGGTGTCACTTTTATTCATGATATTTAGTTTATGTGTATTAACTAAGTTAATCTTAAGGTTACTCACATTAAGTTTAGTATATTCGATTATTCCAAAGTTACAACATTGGCTAGTATAAATTGAGTGCATGTGTGTTTGTTGAGTTACAACAAAATATAGTTTGATCAGAGTTTTGATTTGTATTGATATCTAAGGTATCTAGGATTTATTTTTGTAGTAATTGATTCATCCCTCCCCTTTTAGTTACTCCTCTTATATTTCCAACAATTGGTATTAGGGCTTTTGATGCTTGCAAAGATGGTTTCAAAGACCTAAGCTAAAAATAAGGATGTCTTATAGAAGGGAGATCCCAAAGCTAAACAAAGATAACATCAAGGAATGGAAAGAAATCATGAGGCTACACTTGGAAACTATTGGAAATTTAGGGGTAGAGTATCTACATGCCAAATAATAAGATCTTACTAGAACTGTGATTGTTGAAGAAATTGTAGAGAAGAAGAGTGATAACATCATCATGATTGATATTGCTTCATATCTCAACTATGCCAAATTTGATGAGGTCAAAGATTGTGGAATTGCTTATGAAATGTGGGTCAAGCTAAAAGCCATCTATAGAAGAGATGACAATGTAAGGAGAGCCCAAATAGAAAGTCTTAGAGGATAGTTTGATTAGAAGAAAATGAGAGAGGATGAAAACATTACAAAATATTTTTGAATGAATTGAAGCTAGTGTCAATGCTATCAAAGTATGTGGAGGACAATTGAAGATGTAACAATGGTAAGAAAAGTACTTAGAACCCTTCTTCCTATCTATGCAATCAAAGTGTTTGATATTCAAGAAATGAGATGTGATCCAAATAATAAGATAACTTTGTATGCTCTAGTTGGAAGATTGACAACATTTGAACTAGATAACTATGAGAATTATATTCCTAGTTCTACCAATCTTGAGTCTGCATTTGAAGCCAAGGTATTACTAGAGAAGAAAGATAGAAGATCTAAAAGAAAACAATCTGAAAGTGAAGAGGAAGATAATTCTAATAGTGATCTTCAAGCCATTGAAGCATTGATTGAAAGAAGGTATCGCAAAGGCAAAGGAAATTATAAAGGTAAGATTCCTCTAATCTATTTCTCTTGTGAAGAAGTAGGAGACATTGTTGCATGGTGCCCAAAAAAAGAAGACAAATATGAAATTAAACATAACAAGTACAAAGGAAAGAAGGATTTTAAGAACTTTAAGGACTATAAGGGAAAAGGTAAGAAATTTTTTTTATGGCTAAAGATTTAGATAACAATAAAGATGATGAAATTATTTATATTTTTTTAAAAGATGAATCTGATGATGAAGGATATAAAATGACACTTATCTCTCATGTCAGCAAAAATGATACATAGATTATCAACAGTGGCTACTCACATCATATGGTTGGTGATAAAATAAAAATTGAGCACATGGAACATTATGATGGTGGTAATGTGAGATTTGGAAATGATAAACATTGTTGCATAAAAGGAAAAGTTTGTATCTCACTAACTAATGAACTTAGATGTGACAATGCTTATTAGGTTAAAGGACTAATGCATATTCTATTGAGTGTGGCATGCTTGAATAATATTGGATTCAAGGTGGAATTCATGAATGGGAAGGCCAAACTTCTAGGTGGAAAAGGATATTAGGTTGTGTCTAGAAAAAAAAAACAAAAGGCAACCTCTTCTACATAGATCTTAGCGAAAGTTCATGTTTTATTGCTCAAGTAGAAGAAAGATGGTTATTGCATAAGAGGTTGTGTCATGAGAACTTTGATAATATAGTGAAGATAATGAAAAGTATAAGAGTAAGAGGTATTCCTTGTTTGAGGAAACTTGATATGGGTCTATGAAAGAATTATCAAATTGGTAAGATGAGCAAGACAAGTTTCAAAAGAAAAGACTATCACTCCAAAGAAGTCTTGGATCTAGTTCATACAGACTTAGGTGGACCTATTGGAATAGAGAGATATAGTGGAGATAAGTATTTTATTCTATTTGTTGATGATTATTCTAGAATGATGATGATAATGTATCTGAAAGAAATATTTGAAGCTTTTCAAAAGTTTAAGTCATATCTGGCAAGAGTAGAGAAAGAAACTAGAAAGAAGCTAAAAGGTTGAGATCAGATAGATGAGTTTAATTAATTTCCAATAAGTTTAATGAATTCTACATTGAAAATAAATTAAGAGACAAGTATTGACCCCTGGTACACCTCAGTAGAATGGTATAGCTAAAGGAAGGAATAGATCCATCATGGATTGTGCAAGAACCTTAATGATAGAAAAGAGTATTGTAATCAAATATTAGAAGGAAGCAATCATTATTTCAGTATATACCTTGAATAGAGTATAGTTGAAGAATGGCTCAAATCAAACTCCTTAAGTACTATGGTATGGATACAAACCCAATTTAAGTTACTTGAAACTATTTGGTAGCGAATGTTATATCTTGAACGAATCTAGGAAAGGTAAATTTTATGTCACAGGTAATGAAGGCATATTCCTAGGATAATCCTATAGAAGTAAAGCATACAAGTTTTTGAATTTAACTACTCATAAGATCATAGAAAGTGCACACAAGATAATTGATGAATTTGCAAAAAAGGGTGAAGAGGAAATCAAGAAAGAACCTAAAGATTATAGAAGGTTTGTTTATTATGAACATGAAAAATTTATAAATCTATTTGGAAGTTAGGAGGCCTTACCTCCTGAGTCTCCAAAATATCCAAAAGCTACCAAGTTGTGACTAGTTCAACCAAAGTCATAGTTAGAAGCTACCAAGATACTTCTAGAACAAACTGAGTTAGATAGACTAGGTCATAGATAGTGGGACCCAAACTTGATATATAAGATCATGAAGAGGTTAGTGGAACATACTTTAAATCCAAAGTACCTATATTAGCAAGATATGTTAGAAGGCACCATGCACCTAATTAGATTATTGGAGACAAGTCAGATGGAACAATGACAAGAAACAAATTGAAAGGTACATGTTTGCTTGCTAAATTTGAATGTAGAAATATTGAAGATGCTTCAGTTAATGAACATTGGATTGAAGCTATGGATGAAGAAATAAAACATATAGAGAAGAATAAGATTTGGAATATTGATCCTAGACACAAGGATAAAAATACAATTGGCACGAAGAGAATATTCACAAATAATTTAAATGAAGATGGAAAAGTTTCAAGAAACAAAACAAGGTTAGTTTGTAAAGGTTATTCTCAAGAAGTAGGTATGGATTATAGTGAAAAAATTTCTCCTATTGAAAGATTAGAAGGTGATAGAACTTTACTAACATATGCAGCACAAAAAGGATTGAAAGTTTATCAAATGGATGTAAAATCTACATTATTGAATAGAATTCTTGATAAGGAAGTCTACATAGAACAACTTGGAGGTTTTGATGATCCTAATAAAAGAGATATGGTCTACAAATTGCACAAAGCATTGTATTGTCTCAAGCAAGATCCCAAAGATTGGTATGAAAGACTTCATAACTACTTGATAAAGTTTGGTTTTCAAAGAACAAATGATAACAATGATTTATATATCAAGGAAGGACTAGACAAGAAGATTGTGTTGGTAGAAATATGTGTGGATGACACTTTATTGATTGGAAATGATGATTTATGCAAGGCAATTTCAAAAGAGATGAGTACAGAATTTGAGATGTCCATGTTTGGAGAGATAAAATTCATTGTTGGATTGTAGATCCAACAAAAGAAAGATGAAATCTATATTAATCAATCCAAATATACCAAGGAGATACTAAAGAAGTCTGGAATAGTAGATTCAAACCTAGTTGGAACACCTATATCTATTGGACATAATCTTTCCAAAAATGTTGATTCCAAAGAGGTAGATCAACCACATATAGATCAATGATTGGAAAATTATAGTATGTAGTACATGCAAGGCCTTATATTGCATTAGCAGTTGGTATAGTGGCAAGATTCTAAAAAAAATTCCAAAGAAAATCACATGATGGAAATCAAGAGAATCATAAGATATCAAAAAGGTACCAAAGACTATGGATTCTGGTACGAAAAAGGAGGCAATTTGGATTTGAAAGCATTCACATATGTTGATTGGGAAGAAAGTGTTGATAATAGAAAGAGCACAAGTGGTGGAGCATTCTTTCTTGGTGAAAGACTAGTATCTTGGACAAGCAAGAAGTAGAATTGTATTTCTCAATCCACAACAGAAGCAGAATATGTGACAGTAGTAGTTAATTATTCCAATATTGTTTGATTCAAGAAATTGTTCACAAATATGAAGATAGAGATCAAGGATCTAGTGGTGATCTTCTATGATAACAATAGTGCAATTAATATATCCAAGGATCCTGTGACACATACCAAAACCCAGTACATTGCTATAAATTATTATTTTTTGAGAGAATTGGTACAAGATAAAGAAGGAAGATTGGAATATGTGAATACTAAAGAGCAAATTGGAGATATATTCACTAATCCATTACCTAAGTATGCATTTTTGAATCTAAGAGGTAAGTTAGGGGTCATTCCCCTGTCTAAAGTTTACTAAATGTAGTTTAGTGATGCATCAACTAGAGAATGTTGAAGATTAGGTAGTTGATGCAGTATTGTCAAGGCACATTGTCAATGAATCAGTACATAAGGTAGATTTTTATTCACTGATTATTGTCTTTGGCATGAAATGTCAAAGAGGGAGAGGTTTCTTCTCATAACTCACAAAAAAATTATTACTTCAGAGATGTCAAAGAAGGAGAACTTGGTCTAAAATCAAAGAAGGAAAGTTTGCTATTAGAAGAAGATGATTAAGAGTTTTGCTGATAGAGGGATAAACTAAAGGTAGAGGAGTTCTCATGGATGAGAATCAAAATAAAACTAAGGATATGTTTCTTACTTTATTCTTGCTCTAAATTTTTTATTGTATTATGAAATGTTATGTTGCCATCAATGCCAAAGAGGAAGATTGTTGAAAACAATTGATATATATGTATTGTCTTTGATGTTAGAGAAAATGTAATATCATTACCAGTCAGTGTATGTTGAGATCACTCAGGCACTGAAGATAGTTTCCTATGTCTATTGAGCATTCCAAAGTTTGCCAAGTTCAGAAGATAGTGTCTATTAAATTCACTTGGTTGTCAAAGAAAAGTTTATAGAAGTTGAGTGTTAACCAAGCTCACTTGGTTAATGAAGAAGATGTTGGAAGAAACTTTGTAAATATACAATGTTAACCAAGTTCACTTGGTTAACATAGGAAAATAATTTTTGAGTTAGTGTCTACCAAGCATGGTTAGCTAATGAAGGATTTTGTTGTTTTGGCATATTTAGTTCAATTTATTTTTTTGTTGGTTCTAGCCAACCGAGAAGATGAATATTAGGTATTCTAAGTTGTATTGAAGCTGACTTGACAATGTGTAAGATATAAATATAAGGTCAAGTTGAGGATTGAATGTGTTTAAAACATAATAGAAGATTTGACGATTATTAGAGTGAGTGAAATAGAAGGACAAAGAATATCGTTGTTGAGCTGCAAAGATATATTTGACTAGGAAGGATCAAGTATTGAATCTAGAATTGAGATCTGTAATCAACAATTTAGCTGGATTAGAAATCAGGTCATCTCATTGTTACTTTCTAACCATTGTAGTAGTGATCTAAATATATTAACAAAGTTGGCTTAACATCTGTTTTGTAAATCCTCTAACAAGGTGGCATTTCTAAATTGATGTGTCTAAAGAAATCTAACAGGGCCACTCTTAATAGGGTGATTAAATCTTTTAACAGGGTCACAACTAACAGTGTGTTTTGTAACCTTTAATAGGGTTAGATCCTAATAAGGCTCACTTCAAAAGAGTGAAAATCAATAACTAGTTGTATTTGATGGTTTTTCCCAAATCAAGATTCCATGTTAAATCTTGGTGTCACACGGGTAAGTGCACCAAGTTGTGGTGCCAAAAGTGGGGTATAAGTGGACACCCTTTTCCTGAAATCAGCAAATTCTGGACTTCAACAAGAATTTGAAGATAGTTACGCTCAAAATTTTAAGATATGACAAAAACAAAAGTCATAGTCCTTTGAATCTAGTTTCTAAACTACTAATTTTTTTTCAAAATGGTTTAGTTTTAGGTCCTCAAAAAAGGGGGCCATAGAAAGTGGTATTGTTTATTCCAAAAAAAACATAACATAGTACAAAGTGTGGCCCCCCTAAAATTTTAACTTTTTTCTTGAAATTCTTTAATCGCTCCGATCAAAAGTTACCTAACACTATGTAGTTTATCCCAGATTTTTTGGGTAATTTTATAATGTGTATTTTTTTTTTAATGAATATTTTAATTAGACCCATCCCAAAAATGTGAAATATCTATGTGCTCCCCCTAGAAATAATTGAAAACTAATCTAAAATCAAAACTTCTTTTTTTCAAAGTGTGTAGAATGGAGTCTAGTTTCTAAAAAACTAAGTTGTTACAAAATTCGATGAATGAGCTAAAATCTACAGCCCAATTAGTACATGTGGTGGTT
This sequence comes from Cupressus sempervirens, assembly GCA_028749045.1. Lineage (NCBI taxonomy): Eukaryota > Viridiplantae > Streptophyta > Pinopsida > Cupressales > Cupressaceae > Cupressus > Cupressus sempervirens. The sequence continues at coordinate 224,926,957 of CM053784.1, forward strand.
TTTGACAAAAAATGAACATACATTTAAAAGAAATTATACATGAAATACTTAAAATAGTTCAAATTAAAAATAAATTATATGGTTAGATAGCTAATACAAAGACCTATAATGTTATGTAACTTGATCTTATCGTTACCCAACCACAAGGAATCTTGAAGGGGAGCACACAAGAGAAATCAATCATTTTTTTCTATGTTTGTTGGAAAACACATCTTAGACCTGTTTATAAACTCCAAACCTTTGGGTTGGATCTCCAAGGAAAAACCAAGTCTTAGGCTTGGTTTTAATGCAAAGCTTTGAATAGCGCATGCGCCCTATAGCATGCACGCACTATTAAAATGCTATTGAATTTGAGGTAGTGCGCACGCACTATTGAGACCTAAATTGTAAACCAAAACTAAGAGAGAGCTAGGGGGGGTGGGGCGAGGGAATGGCCATTTGTGTGTGAGAGAGAGATAGAGAGAAAGTAGGGGATGGGAGAGGGGAGAGAGGAAGTGAGAAAGAGTAGGGGTGGTAGAGAGAGTATAGGATGGGAGATAGAGGAAATGTGAGAGAGTAGGGGTGGCAAAGAGAGTACAAGATGCAAGAGAGAGGAAGTGTGAGAGAGAGAGTAGAGGTGGAAAAGAGAGAGTACGGGATGGGGGAGAGAGATTGAAAGTAGGGGATGGGAGAGAGAGGAAGTGTGTGAGAGAGTACAAGTTGGGAGAGAGAGATTGAGAGTAGGGGATGGGGGAGAGAGAGAGTAGGTGGTGGGAGACGGAGTGGGAGAGGAAGAGCGAGAGAGAAGAGGATGGGAGTGCATGTGTGTGAAAGAGAGAGAGTAGGGAATGGGAGAGGGGGAAGATAGAGTAGCCTGAGAGAGAGTAGGGGATGGAAGAGAGAGTAGGGGATGGAAGAGAGAGTAGGCGATGGGAGAGGGAGTGGGAGAGGGAGAGAGAGAGGGGGGATGGAAATGTGTGTAAGAGAGAAAGAGAGAGAGTGTGAAAATGTGAGAGAGGGTAGGGGGTAGCAGAGAGAGAGTAGAGAGAGAGAGAGAGAGAGAGAGAGAGAGAGAGAAAGAGAGAGAGAGAGAGAGAGAGTGAGAGAGAGTGAGAGTAGGCAGTGGGAGAGGGAGAGTGAGTGAGAGAAAAAGTAGAGGATGGGAGAGGAGAGAGAGGGGATGGGTGTGTGTGAAAGAGAGAGAGTAGGGAATGAGAGAGGGGAGAGAGAGATAGAGAGAGTAGGGGATGGGATAGAAAGAGAGTAGGCAATGGCAGAGGGAGTGGGAGAGGGAGAGAGAGGGTGGATGGAAGAGAAAGAGATTAGGCAATGGCAGAGGGAGTGGGAGAGGGAGAGAGGGGGGGGGATGGAAGTGTGTATAAGAGAGAAAGTAGGGGATGGGAGAGAGTGTGAGAGTGTGAGAGAGAGTAGGGGAGAGAGAGAGTGAGAGTAGGGGATGGGAGAGAGAGGGAGAGAGAGAGAGAGAGAGAGAGAGAGAGAGAGAGAGAGAGAGAGAGAGAGAGAGTAGGCGGTGGGAGAGGGAGTGGGAGGGAGAGAGAGAGAGGGAATGGAAGTGTGTAAGAGAGATAGAGTTGGGGATGGGAGAGAGTAGGCAATGGGAGAGGGAGTGAGAGAGAGAGAGAGAGGGGGGGAATGGGAATGTGTATAAGAGAGATAGAGTAGGGGATGGGAGAGAGTGTGAGAGTTTGAGAGAGATTAGGGGGTGGTAGAGAGAGCTTGTACAGGATGGGGGTGAGAGAGAGAGAGAGAGTAGGGGATGGGAGAGAGTGTGAGAGAGAGTAGGGGATGGAAGAGAGAGAGTGAGAGTAGGGGATGGGAGAGAGAAAGTAAAGAGGGAAAGAGAGTACTTGAGAGAGAGAGAGATAGTAGGTGGTGCAAAAGTGAGTGGGAGACGGAGAGAGAGGGGGGATGGGAGTGTGTGTGAAAAATCTCGAGAGTAGGGGATGGGAGAGGAGAGAGAGAGGGGGGGATGGGAGTGTGTGTTTATGAAAGAGAGAGAGTAGGGGATGGGGGAGAGAAAGTAGGCAGTGGGAGAGGGAGTGGGAGAGAGAGAGAGGGGGGGGAATGGGAATGTGTGTAAGAGAGACAGAGTAGGGGATGGGAGAGAGTGTGAGAGTGTGAGAGAGAGTAGGTGGTGGCAGAGAGAGCTCGTACGGGATGGGAGAGAGAGAGTGAGATTAGGGAATGGGAGTGTGAGAGAGAGTAGAGGATGGGAGAGAGAGAGAGAGAGTGAGAGTAAGGGATGGGATGGGAGAGAGAGAGAGTAGAGAGGGAGAGAGAGAACTTGAGAGAGAGAGAGATCTAGTAGGCGGTAGGAGAGGGAGAGGGAGAGAGATAGGGGGGATGGGAGTGTGCGTGACAGATGTAGAGAGTAGGGGATGGGAGAGAAGAGAGTGTGGGGATAAGAGTGTGTGTGTCTGTGAAAGAGAGAGAGTAGGGGATGGGAGAGAGTGTGAGAGTGTGAGAGAGAGTAGGGGGTGGTAGAGAGAGAGTACGGGATGGGAAAGACGGAGTGAAAGGATGGGAGAGATAGAGTGAAAGGATGGGAGAGAGTGAGAGAGAGAGTACGGGATGGGAGAGACAGAGTGAAAGGATGGGAGAGAGTGTGAGAGAGAGTAGGGAATGGGAGAGAGTGTGAGAGAGAGTTGGGAATGGGAGAGAGAGAGAGAGAGAGTAAGAGTAGGGGATGGGAGAGAGAGAGTAGAGAGGGAGAGAGAGAACTTGAGAGAGAGAAATAGTAGGTGACTTGGGAGAGGGAGTGGGAGAGGAGGAGAGAGAGGGATGGGAGTGCGTGTGACAAATCTAGAGTGTAGGGGATGGGAGAGAAGAGAGAGGGGGGATGGGAGTGTGTGTGTGTGTGTGTGTGTGTGTGTGTGTGTCTGTGAAAGAGAGAGAGTAGGGGATAGGAGAGAGTGTGAGAGTGTGTGAGAGAGTAGGGGGTGGCAAAGAGAGAGTACGAGATGGGAGAGACAGAGTGAAAGGATGGGAAAGAGTGTGAGAGAGAGTAGGAGGTGGCAGAGAGAGAGAGTACAATATGAGAGAGACAGAGTGAAAGGATTAGAGAGAGTGTCAGAGAGAGTAGGGGATGGGAGAGAGTGTGAGAGAGAGTTGGGGATTGGAGAGAGAGAGAGAGAGTAAGAGTAGGGGATGGGAGAGAGAGAGAGAGTAGAGAGGGAGAGAGAGAACTTGAGAGAGAGAGAGATAGTAGGTGGTGGGAGAGGGAGTGGGAGAGGAGGAGAGAGAGGGATGGGAGTGTGTGTGAGCGATCTAGAGAGTAACGGATGGGAGAGGGGAGAGAGAGAGGGGGATGGGAGTGTGTATCTGCAAAAGAGAGAGTTTAGGGGATGGGAGAGCGGAGAGAGAGAGAGTAGCCCAAGAGAGAGAGAGAGAGTAGCGGATGGGAGAGAGGGGCAGATGGGAGTTTGTGTAAGAGAGAGTAGGGGATGGGAGAGAGTGTGAGAGAGAGTAGGAGGTGGTAGAGAGAGAGAGAGAGTAAGAAGTGGGAGAGGGAGGATGGGAGTATGTGTGAGAGATCTAAAGAGTAGGGGATGGGAGAGGAGAGAGGGTGAGAGAGATAGAGAGAGTAGGCGATGGGAGAGGGAGAGCAAGAGAGAGTAAAGGATGGGAGAGGGGAGAGAGAGAGTGTGTAGGGGATGGGAGAGGGGAGAGAGAGTAGGAAGAGAGAGAGAGTAGGGAGAGAGAGAGAGAGTAGGGAGGGTGGAGAGTGATGTGTTCTCATATAGTGCATACGCGCTATAGTGCGTATGTGCTACTATGTGAAATCACCTAAAAATGGTCAAAAAAAAACTTTGGGGCCCGTTTCATTCATTGATTCCCCCTCAACTAATGGGCTCATGGAATGGATGAGGGTCTGCGTCAAAGCATTAATGGTCCCTAGAGTGCTGGCCTCTACATGTTCCTTCACAACTGAAGGAATAATCACATGCTCATGTTGTGGATGGACCACGAGTGCCCTAACTACATTAGGTTCACGATGTGCTTCGGGCCTCTCAAATGATGACCCCCCACCTCTACCCTGGGAGTCTAACATATCAAAATAATTGGGGATCTCCCCAAGGACAAACTCACGATATAATTTCTTCAAAAAATACATGGGGACCTTGTGATTGTTGTAAGGAGGGGCATCAAAAACCATCCACCATCTATCCCAAAAATTATTTCTAATAGCATCATGTATGCACCAATGGATGGGGAATCGTTTAGTACCCTCTCTAACAGTATTTTGCTCACCGGATTTTCTAAATAATGCACATACACTACCTTTTGGTATTTCCTTTTTTCTAACATCTTCATATGATAATTTATTTGCATAAAATCTTTTTTGTTCATCCCTCTTAGCCCACCAAATATCTAACCGACCACTAACTAAGGCTATCTCAGTGTTAATCGATTCAAGGGATGATGCCAATTGAGCCCTCATTGGATTGGTTTGTCTGGATTCTTTCAACCGAGAAATGATTCCTTTTAATTGAGTTTTGTATCTCTCTATTTCATTTCTTATATTTTCTTGTGTGCCTAGTGGAGGTCTTGCAATTGGTTTGGGTTGTGGAATTTGTTCTTCTTCTTGAGGAGGGTTTTGGTTTTGGGGTTCTTGAGGGTTTTGATGTTCTTGTTGATTTTCTGGTTGATTATGAACATTTTGTGATAAAAAATCAATTGAAATTCAAATAAATAAACAAATCTAAATGAAATTTGTAAAAGCCCTACAAAAGAATATAAAAAACTTACAAAACAATATGAAAAATATATCAAACAATGCAAAGTTAGGTTTATATCACTTACGGCATCGTCGTGGGTGCGCTTGTGGTCTTGGATTTTGTCGACGAGGAGGCATTTTGGGAAATGGTGGTGCAAATGTTGAGTCTTCAACTCGCGTACGCATTGCTCGCTGTAGGAGTAGAAGAAAATGCTGATGAAAATGATGGGCTATGGGTTTGCAGCCCATCATATATACTTTTTATTTTTTTTAAAGTGTGTATGCACTATAGCATGCACACAATATGGCTTGGGTTGCCCAAGCCATAGCGCGTATGCGCTTTTTAAAATAGGAAAAAAAAAAATCTTGTCACCTTTTTGGCACCACAACTCGGTGCATATGCCCACATGTATTTGTACTATTTCTTTTATGTACATGCAACTAATTTAATCTTAAGGTTAATCACATTAAGTTCAATATATTCAATTATTGCCAAGTTACATCATTTTCTAGTATGAAATGAGTGCATGTGTATTTTCCAAGTTACAACAGAATATAGTTTAATCACACTTTTGATTTGTATTGACATCTAACTGATTTGGGATTTATTTTTTCTAGTAACTAATTCATGCCTCCCCTCTCAGTTACCCATTTTATATTTCCAATAGCAATTAGTCAATGTGGCTAGATATGGAAGTTTTTAATTTACAAAATATTATAATAAAAAATCCATAGTTAATTAATTATTTTTAATAAAAATACCCATAAGTATGTCAGATCCAGGAATGATTCTACTTCTTATATCTAGAATTATATTTGAAAATATTATCATTTGGTTTTGATTAAGATGGTTAGCTATACACCTATGTTTTATTTTTGTCCTAAAATTTTTGTACTACTACATTAAAGTCCAAATATTTCACCAATCAATTTTTTATTTAGATAAGGCATAGTAGTTTACAAACTACATTCAAATTCCTACAGATTTTTTTGTTACAACTTTTTTTTATATAAAGTTCATAAGTAATCTAAAATAACATGTCAAGTTGACATAACCCTGATTTGGTAATTTTTCACTACCACTTGAGGCCATACTTTGGTTGAGCATGATCTTGCACATAACAAATATATATGACTCAATCTAAGTACATACAAGAGATAATAAAAATAATTGGAATGAATGAATCAAGGGTACTTGACACACCTATGGTCACTGCATACAAATTGTCCAAGGAAGAAAACACTATTGAAGTGAATGAGACACAATTCAAATCAATGATTGGAACATTATAGTATGTAGTACATAACTAACTTGATATTGAACATGTATTTAGTATAATTCAAATAAATCTAGGCAATCTAAGGAGACACATATGACTACATTAATAATAAAATTTAGATATTTGAAAGGAACAAAAGATTATGCATTATGTTATAAGAAAGAAGGTGATTTAGAGCTAAGATTTTATGTTGATGTTTATTGGGTAGGAAATGTTGATGATAAATTTAAGAGCTCTTTTGGTAGAGCTTTCTTCTTAGGAGAAAGGTTGGTTACATGGGTGATCAAGAAACAAAGTTGTATTTCCTAATCTACTATTAAAAAAGAGCTTGTTGTTGCTTCTATTAATTATTCAACTATTGTATGGATTAAGAAATAATTGGAAGTAATGTAAGAGGACTTGACCAAACCTATTACTATCTATTGTGACAATACAAGTTCTATTTACATATATAAGAACCGTATGATGGATGCAAAGACAAAGTACTCATCTATCAAGTATCACTATTTTAGGAAAAACCTTCACGAAAAATAAGTTATAGTAGAGTATGTGAAGTCTATGAAGTGGATTATAGATATATTTACTTAGGTATTTCCTAAGGATGCTTTTGAATGCTTGAGATGTAAGTTAAGGGTTCTTCCCTTATCAACTATTCATTATGCAATGATGCATGTTGCATCAATTCATGGTTGATCAAAATATCTTTATGGAATTGATGTAAGAGTGCACTCTTTAGGAATTGTCCTAGAGTTGTGAAATTGTTTGTAATGAAGATGATGAATTCATCACCTGCAAGGCACAAGATATAACTAGATGTTTTTATAACTTTCTCATTGAAGCTTATAGTTATCATTAGCTTGTTTTCAAAGGGGAAGAATATGTATAAATGAGTTATTTCCTATGAGAGAAAATAAATAAAGGGGGATATGATGTCTATGAAACAAAGATAAGAAGTATATTAAAGGGAGAGAAATAATTAAAGGAGATGATGCATGAAGTATGATGAAATTAAGTGTTCTATAGTAAAAAGGGAAGATGTTTAATGTTTAATGAGTTGATGATTTTTCTTAGAAGATTAGTGTATATAAAAGGGGAGCATTCGATGTTGTAGACTGAGAAAATAAAACCTGATGTAGAGATCATGAACTTGAGGAGAACCTGAACAAGGAAAAAAAATGTGTTGGTACCTGATGATATATTGTTTCATAATGTCTATATGTAATAATGTATGTGTTTCTATCAATGCCAAAAAGGGATTTTTTAGCATCCATTGATAATGTTGTTAATGTATGTCAGAGAGTCATATAAGTTGTTATGTAGCCATTCACCTAAAGCCTTAATTGGTGAGACATTATGCTAATTCAATATAGTTCTATATCATTGGATGAACATGATTTGATTAATAAAGAGGTCTTAAGGAAAGTATAGTTATGATGTAAGTGTTGACAAGTGTATAGTATTTGATGGGTATTTTAATAAGTTGGAGTTTAACAATATAATGTTGGTTTGATTATTTTACATGATTTGACAAAGTGTTGATATCATGTATAAGAAATATAGTTAGGTCAATGAATGAATAAGTATACTATAATTAAGCTACATAGTTTACATCAATCGCCTGATTGAGAAGTAAAGATGTGTAGTATTAACCGAGTAGTTGCAATGTTAACCAGTCCTAGTATTGACCAAGTAGATGTAATGCTTAGTGAGCAATAGAATGGAAGAAAAATTTGGAAAATATTTGATATGAGGTAGATATTTGGTGAAAATAAAAATTGTTCAAGAAGCTTTGAGAATATATATGAAGATAGTTATGAGATAAATGACTAGAGAAATTCAAATAAGATTTGATGAAGGAGATTTCATAGTTTGCATTGAATCACAACATTGAAGGTGGAGGTGTGATAATAGAGTGTCTAGATTCAATGAATCTTAGCTAGACGAAGACTTGACAATTGTGATTAAGCACAAACACTTGGAAGATTCTAGAGGAGTGGAAGAAAATTTATATGATCAAAGTTGAAGAAGGAAGTTGATAGGAAGATGATCATAACCAAGTAGAGAGAAGTACTAAATTGACATGTTGTCAGGTGTATTAGATAGAAGAGAGAAATAGGAAGAAAGACGATAAGCAAAAGGAATAAATAGAGGAAAACAAATATTTGAACAAGGAAGGTAGTGCTAAACCTAATAGAGCATTTCAGTGTTACTGTTTAACCATTATAGAATAAAATATATTAACCGTGTGAACCTACAAATCTTATTTGTAAATCCATTGTATGGTGAATTTTTTTTGAATTTTTTGTAAGTCCTTTAAAGAAGACCACTCTATAGATATTTAGGAGTGATAAGGTCTAGATGATATTTGGTGAAAGTCCTCTAACAAGGTCACATTAATAATGTGTTTATAACCTGTAACAATATTTTCTCCTAATATAGATCACTTTAGAAGAGTGAAATTTTTGGGTTGCCATTTCCCAAGTGGTTTTTCCCTTAACATGGTTTCCACGTTAACTACTTCTATGAATTTTTATGTGTTGTCATGTTTACTATTTCTTGTTGTAGCTAAGTATACATAAGGATGTTTACTCTGATACTCGGTATATGAAGTAAACAATTTAGTGGAAGATTAAGTTGAATATTTGATATGGTTACTGAGCTATAGATTTGAAATTAATAAGAGTTTAAGATTATGGTAATGTATTTTAAGGCATGTAGGATAACTAGTTATAAATGATTCACCCCTCCTTTTAGTTATTTAATAAATCTGTACTCATATGCTTGAAGACAAAAAATAAGTTTTATGTTTTCTAGTTGATATCAATACATGCATAATAAGTGTAGATAAACCTAAGACATTTTCGTTACCATTGATTGGATATGATGCTCATTAAAATATAATAAGAACATATGGAAATGAATTATTTTCTAGACCTATAGATGTCATAGCTCAAAGATTTAGAACTAATGAGAAAGCATTTTTCAAAATCAAACTAGAACTAAAGTTGAAGAAATTAGTTATTCAAAGAAATTTTGAAATGATGATAAGTATATTGTCTCAAAGTTTTGGAAATCTATAACCAAGCACACTAATAGAAATAAGTAAAGAACCTGACTAAATAAAATGTATTGAGATGATCAATGAAGTAGAATCTAAGAAATCTATCAAAGGATAGATAAAACAAAGACACACGATCCCTTAAGGTCAAGGAAATCTAAAAAGATTTAAGAGCAACAAGATGGTGAAGAAGAAAAAGATATGCAATAAGAGATAGGTACAAAGGTTGTTAATGAGGATGTACCTAATAAAACCAAGGAAAGTGGAGAGACTACATATACCCATGTAGGCTTTTTTTGAAGGACATAATAATGAATGGAATGTTGAATGATATAGATGGAAACTATGAACTCTATGATGATAATGACACAAAAAAGATACACAAAGATATTTTTATGTATGCACAATTTTTGTAATACACCAATTTGAAATAATGAGACAATACCAAAGGAGATATAGAAGCTAGTTGATGGAAGATGGAAACAACATTAAAACTAAATAGGGAGATCATGGAAATAAATTAAGATCTAAGCAGACAAGAAATTGAGATATTCAGTAAATCCAATAAATAAGGGATATGCATAGGATCATGGTCAACCAAACTATGCTCTTAAATTACAATAAAAAATTACAAAATCATGGTTATGTCAACTTGACGTGCAATTTTCCACTTGTTATTAACTTTATATCATAAAGTTGAGAGAAAAGAATCTTTAGCAAATTGAATATAGTTTCTAATCTACTAGGAATTATCTCAAAAAAATAAAAATTGATCGGTCAAAATTTTGAATTTTAATGCAATATTACAAAAATAAGTAGACATATGTCTGAAGACCTTAATCAAAATAAAACAATAATATTTTTAAATAATATTCTAGATATAAGTAGTGTACTCATGCGTAGATGTGACACATATTTTTGGGTATTTTTATTATAAATAAAGAATTAATAATTAATTTTTGACTTTAGTATTTTTGGAATTAAAAAACTCTTGTGTTTGACCACCTTAACTAACTCAAAACTCTACAAAATTGAATTTTACAATTTTTTTCCTTATAGTAGAAGAAACATAGAATGTGATGCATCTTTTGGATTTAAATTTTTTGTACCATTTGAAAGTTATAGTCATTTTTCAAGTAGTGTGTCAGTCAACACTTTATACGTAACTCCATTAGAAAATAAGTAATAATTACTTACTAAACTCATAATTTGACAAACCATACATTTATAGAAACATAAGAAAATCTTAAGAAACCCTTTTCATTTCAACAAATTTTGGTGAAAAAAAAGTCATTAGCTACATGTTTGAAGTAAAAATCACATAAAAACAAGTTGAAAGCACATTTTAAAGATGTTTTTAAAGTTGACCATATAGGTTTGGTATCAAAAGTTATAGTAGAAATTATAACGATATTAATTTTTTTCATTTAGTAACAAGGTGGGTGGGAAAAAGGTTGGAATATATTTTGAAATGATTTGAGATATTTCAGAACTACAGATTTTTTAGATCTCCACTTATTGGCACACCATGATCCTGCACATACCCTAAGATTTTAATATAAGAAATAAAGATGCAAGAATTATGATTGGAGATACTTAGTGTGCATGATAATTTTTTAAAAACAATGAAAAAGATAATTGCTACACAAGAAGATATTGATAGAGTTACAAAGGAAATGGACATAACTCGTGACAGAAGGTTGGATAAACTTATCCTACCTCCAGCTTCCATTCCATAAAAATATGTGGGGTAAGACAAATATGATATATGTAAATAAGAATAAGTTTTCCATGTGGAAGAACAAATTGGTGATGATACAATACTTATACAAGACATACTTTTTGAGATAAATTTCATACACCTAAAGCTCAAACTATTCAATCAATGATAGAAAAATAAATAAAGAGTGTACAAGGATCAGTGAAAAGGAAAATAAACCAAGTGTCAATACTATAAGTGAATGGAAAATTAGAAGATCTATTGTAAAAGTTGTCATAAATGATGAAAAAGAAGAAGAATAAAATAAAGGAGATAAAACAATTTAAAATGCTCACATGACAAAGATGAAGCCTAAGGAGATATAGTAATATTATAAGAATTTGAAGACAAAGGCAACAAGGGAAATTTTCAAGGCCAAAGAGAAAAAAAATAAGATAATGGAAGAAACAGGCAACATTGACATAGTATTAGTTATATAGTTTGAATATGATCCAAATGCAAGTATAATTGATTAGATAGACACATTGATTAATGAAATTGTAGAGCAAGTTCCAAAATTAGAGATAGTGGAAGTGAAGATGGAAGAAGACAATTATGAGAGGAAGAAGAAATAAAATCTCTTAGAAATAATGGACAAGGATAGGGTAACTTTATCTAAAGAGTTCAATGAAGAAAAAATAATAATGAAGGAAGTTGAACAACTAATGATCGAAGTATAAAAATATTAGAATGTATAGATGGTTTGGAAAAATTTAATCATATAGGATAAAAAGAGATGCACAAATTAATTGAACATTTTGATCTAGTATGAACCTATAAATTAGAGCACTAGTCAAATGTATATATACTCACTCTAAAGGAAAAGTAGATGCAAGATGAAGAAATTAAAATGATGAATAAGTTAAAGAGAACAAATTTCCACAATCCATTATATTGTACTGATATGTTTCTGGATTCGATTGTGTTAAGATTTTTACCATCAACGTTTTGAATCACACTACGTGATCCGTCATTAGGATGAAGATCAAGAGATGCAAAAAACAATATCCTATAATCCTATCTAACTACTAGACTAGAGAAAATATATGGAAGTGTTAGGAATTCCTAAAGACTACATAGTCTTCCTGATATGAGTACATTGGACTCAATTGAATGATGCAAGAGCATCCTGGATGCAAGGACAATCTTGCATCACCCAAAAATATTTTATTTTCAATTTTTTCTATTTTAATAAGGACTAGTAGATAGGGTGGTTATTATTTATGGGAACTTACTATTTTTAGTAATTTTTTCATACGTCCTTAGAATGTTCGCATTAACTATAGGAAGGTTCATTTTAGAGTTGTAAGCCTACCATAAAAATCTCATTGCTCAAGCATTAGTATCAGAGAAGTTATTGTGGATTTTTGGTACAAAAATTTGCAAAAAAATCTTTAGGCTCACTGTTGGAAGCCTTAGAGTGCATAGATGAGGTCCAAAAACTCGATGGAAATGTGCTAGCACCATTTTGAGCCTATATATTAGGAGCTGGAATTTTTGAAAAGTGGTTATAATAGCCAATCAGAGCAATGGTTCGTGAGTTATGGCCTTCATAAGTTGGGCTACCAAAATTTCTAAAATAATTTTTCAAAGATGTATTTTTCCAGATCTATGTATTTCTAGGGTTTTTTCGGCCCTAGGTATTAAGTTTGAGCATCTAGAACCTTGCTAGGTGGCATAAAACTGCCTATTTAAGAAAGGCTCAAACATTGTCTAGGATAGCTCTTGGTGATAGTTCATAGCTTGTCTTGCAAATTACTCTAGTGAAGGTGCCCATGTGGTTTAGCATATTGTATTTATGAATTTTGTGATTTTGCATTTGCGATGCAAATAAGAAGTCCATTTTTTTTCTTGCATTTTCTGTTATTTTTATGTTTCTTTTGAAGATGTCTTTATAAGTGTCAATAGAGATAGCCAAGATAAAATTCAAAGAAATATTTGATCTAGGTTGTAAGTTATATTTTTTATTTATGACAAAAAGGAGGAGAATAGTAAATCAAGATAATGATTTAAAGTGGAGAAATGACATCAAGGATAGACAAGAGATGGTAAAGGGTGAAAATTTTAAACTATTCAAGTACCCACACAAGGAGAAGTATAAATAAGAAATGGTTAATATGATGGAAAGATAAAGGATGAGTAATTTCCTACGGTGAATATAAGATGTTTTCATCAATGCCAATTAGGTATATTGTTGTCATTTGGCATTGAAAGATTTATTAGGTAAAAGGTGAAGTAATGATGAATTTTATTGAATGAAGTAATATAACTATAATAGTTATAAGATTAAAGCAAGATAGGTGAGAAGATTCAAGAAGAAAATTAAATAGGTCAAACATATTTTTAATTTATCTATGGAGATACACAAGAATCCCTATAACAATAAATATGGTGAACATTTTATAAACATATAGCTATGTGAATTGAACAAGAAAAGATTGTGGAAAATTTGTAATTTAAATGAAGGGATGTGATTAAGTGGAAAAGTATAATAATTAACAAAATAGAGAGTACATTTTAATGAATCTAAGTTGTCAAATAAGGTGAGAGTGGAATGAGACAAAGAGAGAAAAGAAGCATAGAGAGATAGAGAAGTGAATATAGGAAATGTGTTAACAATAAGTGAAGAAGAAAATATTAAGAAAATGAATGTTATATATAGAGAAGGAAAAAAAGGAATATTCTAGGAAAGTAGTGCTAAAGGAAAATCTTCTAACCTATTGTTATCTAATCGTTCTAATGAAGCAAATCCTTTAATAGGTGGACCTTAACCATTTTTATTTGAAACTATTTTCACAAGGTAGAATTTCAAAAGGACTTATAAATCCTCTAACTGAGGTACATCTTAACATATCTTCTTGGACTCCTAAAATTGTACAAAATACTGCTAATTAGGTGAACCTTTATAAAGGGTATTTGTAAGATCCTAACAAGGAAACCTTTTGATTGCAATGAAAACATTTTGCATATTATCCTCATTAGAATTTTTGTATTCTACTAGTGGTTTTTCATGATACCAAAATGATTATGGTATATGCTTTGATTGATTAGTAAACTAAGTATGTTTTTCATAACAATTATTTGATTAATATTTGGAAGTAAAGTTTAATTAGTAGGCTGAATTAGTGATTTTTACTAGTGTATTTATTGGGCCATTGAAGGATATCCTTTACCTACTATGGGTCTATTTTGAGACCTTCTACTAAAACTTCAAATACTAGATGCGCTAACTTCTCCAAAAAATTACACTTCTTTAGATTAATCAATACATTATCTTCTCTAAATCTCCCAAAGACTCTATAAATATGAATTTTATTATCTTCCAAAAACTTTTTTAAGATTAAAATACCATCTAGGTAAGTATTGATGTAAACTTACCCAATAACTCTTTCAGTACCTTTTTCATTAGTTACATGTTCTTGGTGCATTTGTTAACCCAAAAGTCACAACTAACCTCTCATACATTCCCTCATTTTTCCCAAAGAATATTTTCTAGACTCATCTCTGATCCAATTTTGGTTATATCTAATCTTTACATGTATCTTTGTAAAATATACAAATTCACTCAAACAATCTATATCAGCCATCCTTGGAAAGAGAAATATGTACTTGTTGATATCTTAGGAATCTATACACACCCTCCATTATGTATTTTTATTTTTGTGATAATACTATTGATACCTCACATGGACCAAGACTCTCTAGAATTGCCACCCTCCATTACACCTCATGTACTTGTTTTCTCAATTCCTTACCTACTTTTTCTTTCATTCCACATGTTTCCTTATTTAGAAACTTGGCCCATAGAATAAAGTCTAATTAGATGACTAATCTTTTTCACTAGTAGAAATCTGTTAGGCACATTATCAAATATGATATCCATAATCTCATCAAACATATCCACAACTTCTATAGCAACATATTCAGCCTTCTCTTTATCAACCTTTTAAATTAAAGAAAAATATATATACTCATGCATCATACCTTCTAGGAACTTCCTTCCATCAAATAAACATATTGTAGCATTACTCCATACATTTTATTCTATTTACTCCAATGGCTTAATATTATGTCATACTCCATCCTTTGTCAAAGAATGTGTATTTTTCTACTTATCATGTACTACACAATAGTCAAACTAATAGGCCCTCCCTAACAAAAAGTGACAAACATCCATAGGTATAATATCAAAGAGTACTTCATCTTGATGGCTCCCAATCTTGGACTTTGCCATAAATTGTTCATTACCTAAAGCCTTGTGATCCTTTTGGAGCCAATCTGTCTTATAAAAATTCAAATTCTTCTTTTGCTCTAACTTCAACTAATTAACTATTTATTCAGAAAAAAGATTACATGTGCTACCACTAACAATATTGCAAACTTTACCATTGCACTTACACCTTGTACATTACAAATTCTTCCTTTTCTTAGGTTCATTATTATCACTAAACAAAACTCTTCTAGAAACTATGAATTCCCTTGTGATGACTTAGAAGCTTCATCTGCATGTAGAAATTATGTATTACCTTTTGGTCTTTGAGTTCTCTCTTTTGATGTTGCAAACACTCATAAGCTCAATCACCTTCTTCTCCACATTGGAAAAATTTCTGATGAAAACCTCATGTATTTCTAGTCTTTTCCCTCTTCATCTTCCTCTTTGATTCTTATTATTTTCATCATGTAAGTCACTAATATTATTTTCCTTCTTATTCTAACTTCTACAATGCTCATCATTATTTTTCTAATCTTCATTTTGGCCTCTATTGAGTCTTTGACAGAGATTTCTTTTAGCTTGCTTTATTTCAAAGTTCTTATTTTTATTTTCTCCATCTTTAAGGAAACTTGGTATGCCTTCACAATACTAGTCATTTTAAATAGACTCTGCTCATCCTGAGTACTTGACATTAATCAATAAAGATAATGAGAAACTTTCTCCTTGTCATCATCTACATTCAACTTGTTTGGTAATGAATCAAAATAATTCCTCTATATAGTCCTAAAGATCTCTTTCCACTTTATTCAAACTTTTCATTTTCTTTGTTAAATCAAGCTCATAATCAACATGAATAAATTGTTTCTCTCTAGTATCTCTACCATTCAATCCCATTTTGTGATTTTAATCTTTGCAATTCTATTTCACTCAAATTAAATCTCATGTCACCAAATTTTTGCATGATCCTTTAGTTTGGCCTTCTCTAATTTGGCCCTCTTTGGATATTTTTTATTTTCATACTTATAATATTCTTCTAATTCATTGATCCAATCAATCGGTTCTTCTAGTTTAAGATTTTTCAAAAAATATGGGGACTTCAATCTTGGGTCTTTTTTCAATCCTAGAAATTACCTTGAATAATATATCATTCCCAGAATTCTTAGATTCTTGTAAACACTCAAGAACTTCTCTAATACCACTTGATCAAGGGCTCTCCCCTTATTAATAAAAACATAAACAAAAAAATAGAGAAATGTGAAAAAATTACAAGAACAAGAAATTGTCTTCTTATTATCTCTAGTAACATGAGATTACAATATTCAAACGTACATCATTGAAAGAGGCATAGACAAATTCCTTACAATATTTTGAAAGCTACATAAAGCATGAACATCCCCCAAAACTGTCCTAGATAAACCTATGGGCCTTCCCTATATAGTCAATTTTGATTGCCCAAAAAGGTTCTAGAAAATTGAACCCTAAAATTTGAGTCTGATCAACCCTAGGATATTATTATTAATATGTAATTATGTTAGAATAGGACCCAACAACTTTTGAAACTCAAAAGGGATTTTTAAGGAAATTCACTTTCATCTATTTAAGGTGGCTCAAGTTTTGAAGACCATAAATCAATGCTAATTGCTTTGATTGGCTACTATAACATCACTTAAGAGATACCATGAATCTCTTAATAGTGTCTAATTTGTGAAAGCTCTAATCGACCAAGGTTTGATACACTTTTGGAACTTCTAATGGCCTTCAAATTGAGTTCCAAGTTTTCATACCCTAGTACCAATACTGATTTGTTTTTGATATCTTGAAAAATAGACTTGATCTTGAAATGTAACTCTATTGATAGGATGATATATTCAAAGTGAACCTTGAGGACAGAAATCATAACATTTTGAGCTGAAATGAACAACTTACTAAAAAATAGTATGCTTTTAGAAATAGAAACACTACACTAAAATAGTCGTTGTTGAAAATGAAAAAGCAAAAATAATTTTGTGTGATGCAATATTTTCCTTGCACCAAGGATGGTTTATGTCAAATATTAATGATCAAAATAATGTAATCTAGGGTTGTGAGATAGATAATTCAAATAAAATTCCTAACGCCATTTAACTCATTGTTATTGATATCACAACCACAAAAATATAGCATTAAGATAAACTATGAATGTCAGAAGGGACCATAAGGAAGGCTAATTAAAATATCATGGTTATAGTAGAAATAATTTGGTTTGTAAAGTAGGATATTGTAGATGATCTTAAAAAGATAAATAGGAAATAACAATCTTTCAATAAGGAGAAATCAACACCTTCTACTAGAATGACAAACTAAGATAAGAGAGATGATGGTGAGCATAACACTTCATGCTTAATTTTGTTGCACTATCCCTCTCCTAAAACTTGTTGTCATGTCATAGGTCAGATGGAACACTCCTGCATTGTTCGTGATACAATAAATATTAATGAGGGTAACATTACTAAGAATGTGTAGATTGCAAAAGTTTTGAAAATTCTTTTGTAGCATTAGAAATGTTTGTCTTTTATTTTTTGTCAAGTATTTTTTTGAGTTTTTTACCTTGTTCTTATTTCTTTTTTGTTATTGGTTTATTATGGTTATTGACATGGATAGTTCAAAGAAAATTCTCGAATCCATTTTACTCATTGTTATTGATATGACGACCATAAAATAAGAGTATTATGATAAACTATGAATGTTGGAAGAGACCACAAGAAAAGGCAAATAAAAATATCATAGTTATAGTAGTCATAAGTTGGATTGTAAAGTAGGATATTGCAAATGGTCTTAAAAAAGATAAATAGGAAAGGTCAAGCCCACAATAAGGGGAAATTTGCATCTCTTACTAGAATGACAAACTAAGATAAGAGAGATGATGATGAGCATATACTTCATGCTTAATTATATTGTAGCATCCATCTCCTAAAACTCGTTGTCATGTCATAGGTAAGATAGAGAACTCCTGCTTTGTTCATGATGCAGTAGATATTAATCAAGGTAACATTACTAAGAATTTGGAGGCTACATTCTTGGAAATTCTTTAGTAGCATTAGTGATATTTGGCTTTTCTTTGTTTGTCAATTATTTTTTGGGTTTCATACCTTGTTTTGATTTATTTTTTGTTATTGTTTTATTATAGTTATCCACTTAGACTTGTTTGCTAGTGACATTTTTCTAATGTAATAGTTTTCATGCACCCTTCAAAACCTATTTTACTTTTATAAAAAATATTTTACTAAATAATTGCATACATAATTAAGCACTCGAAACAATTATCTATTACTTTTTTACACACAATACACTAAAATATGCAGTAAACATGAATAATTACCTCCAAAATAAACTCTTTTAAAACTAAATGTCCAACTAAATATATTTTTAATTGAATACTATTTTAAAACATTGTTATCTATTTTTATTTATTTATTTTTGTTGAAAGTTCAGCTTTGGCACCTTATTCATTTTAGATGTTTGGGGCCTTGGACTCAACATGACTTGATCCATAGTAGACTCTTTGTGAATTTTTCAACTTCACCAAACATCTATCCGTATTTTATATAAAAAGAACTCCATATATAATTTTAAAAATTCGTCTAACTGTTATTTTTGCATTTACAATATTCAAAATAATAATGATGTTTGTAAGGAACAATGATCACCACATTGAAAAATCAAATCAGAGACTGAATGTCGAACAAAATATATTACTCATAGAATACAATTTTCAAACGATTGTTTTCTACATTTATGTGTCGTATACCAAGAACTCGACATAACAGGCTGAATGCTCAACTTTAAATTCCCAATTGCCATGATTATCCATTACATCTTATCTCAGGCTGGACAATGATAATCACATAACACCAAGTTAGAAAAGTAATATCAAGTAGAGCGTTGAAAAATTCAGTGGACGACGTTAAATCATTTGGTTCAGGATAGTGCATAGAGCATATTAAGATTATATGGACCACCTGTACTCCGGAAAAGGAAAAACCATATCCTAAGCATTTGAATAGATACTCTTGAATCGCTAGAATTAGTAAACAGCACTAGAACATTATATGGACAAACTAAACCCTAAAAAAAGCGTATACACTATTAGCCATATGATTTCAAGAGATTAAAAAGTACACTTCACAATGAAGAATTGATAGTCACTTTAGTTGGTCCGCCATCAGAGTTTTTAACTTCCACTTGTCGAACGATGGGTCGACCGCCCAATCTCATCTTGTGGAGACAGTGTTTGAATGACATGTACTTCGATTGAGTAGACAAATTACAAAATATATTGAATGTGGGGTTACCATTCAATATGAATCATTTCCACTGAGACAAGTGGTCTTAATTTCCAAAGACTTAAAGAGTATCATATGAAGCTCCTTGGCCCAAGTTAAAGAGCTTTTAAAGGACACTTTGTAGCTTAAAATTCTCTAGAGTTGAGGAGACTGATGGATGGAAATCATGACTCGTGTCGGCATAGAAAGGTACATGGTGGTGGTCACCTCAGGCCCGAGCTTCTCCCTTGATATGCAATTGCCATTGATTGCAACATGTCTCCTATACATGAGGAGCTCTTTCTACTTCCCTTTCTATTTCTCATTCCTTCTTTACACTCTTGATAGTTGCATTCATGGACCACCTAGCTGAAAAAATGTCCTTAGAGCAGGGTCCCATTCTAATACTATTCTATCTTTTTGGATCTTTATTGTGACGTAAATTGTCTCTCTAGTTTATTTACTTGTCTGTTTCCATATTTTGAGTATTGGAGATCTTGAATAGAATATCTTGGAGGACAAACAACCAAGATGATGGACTTACTGATGGACTTACTGATGGATGATAATGCATATGTAACACATTTTTGACCCCATATTTTAGTACTGGGGCATGGGTAGGATATCTGGGAAGGCAAATATCTAAGATAATCTTTTAAATAAAGACAAAGTATTGCCTCATAGAATATCTTGGGAGACAAATATCTAAGATAATGTTTTAGAGAAAGATAAAGTATTAGGTTATGGTGTCACTTTTAATTTTATATTTTCAATCAACACAAAAGTTCACCCTTTAATAACATTGGATTTTGTTGTTATAGTTACGAATAAAATGCAATGAGACCAAAATTAACCAAATAGTAAAATTGTTTCATAGCACGGACTAAATTATAATTGTTTAGCAATGTGTAGTTAATAGAGTAAAATGAAAGCAACAATGTTGTAGATGAATTAAGGGAGGATTATTTAGATATCTTGCAATTATAAATAAATTGTAATAAGATCAAAATTAACCAAATAGTAGCACTATTTCCTAGCATAGAGTATATTATAGTTATTTAGTAATATATAGTAAATAGAGTAAAATGAAAGTAGTAATGTTGTAGAGGAATTAGGGGAGGATAATTTAAATACCTTGCAATTATAAATAAAATGTAATAAGCTCATAATTAACCAAATAGTAGCACTATTTCCTAGAATAGACTATATTATAGTTGTTTAGTAATGTGTAGTTAATGGAATAAAATGAAGATGGTAATGTTGTAGATGAATTAAAATATGTTTAAACAATTTTTGTCTATATAATATTCAAATTTATTATATAATAAATACTTATTCCTATTGAATTCAAAAAATAATTGTAGTCATGCCTTTGAATATTCAACTTAATAATCTAATATATTACAAATACTATTTGAATTGCTTTTCCTACTTAGCACATTTGCTCTTGCTTATCTTTACCTTTCACCTTTTTCTTTCATTCAACATATTTCTAAGTTTATTTATACTATTAAATCTTGCTAAAATAAATTACGGGTTATAAATTCTATAACTTAGAAAATTACATGGGTTTACAATTTCATGGTATGTTATGGGATTGTTTTATGTCTAATAAAATAACATTTTTATGGAGCATTTCAACACCATCCATATAGTTTTCCTTCTTTACCAACTTATCAAATAAAATTGATTATGTTTAGATCCTTGCAACCATAAGACTATGTGGGAAATATCCTTAAAACACTAGAACATGATGTATGTATGTCAGTACAATATGCTACCATCAAATATTTTGAGGATTAGTTTATATATTACAAGTAAATATTATTTACTATTAGAAATTTGATTTATCTAAAAAAATAACTCTAGCATCTAAATCTATTCCTTCATCTTCCCCTTAAATATTTTTAAAATGCTATATTTTGAAAATTGTATATCTAACACCTAAAAAATGCTAAGCATGGTTCTCTTCTAGTCTACTAATGAAACATTTATATATGAAGCTTTTTGAAGTATATCGCACTAGTTTTATTTTAAATCCTTGAGATTGACTTTTTGATCTAAACCATGTTGATAATATTGTTTAAGTTCGTATTCTTATTTAAATAATACTATTGGAATCTACTTATCATATTTTCTTCCAAATTTTTAGAATTACATTAAACTATAACAATAATATGTTTTAATTAAATTTCATATACACATTAAGATATTATTCTATGTGAGTAACAAATTAATATGCATATTTTAGTTCATTATTATTTTTAGTTTCTGTAGAGCATTGTAGATAGTGTAACAAATTCTCTACAATTAGTTTTCTAGAGATGGGGGTTTTAAAAAAATCTAAGACCTTGACCATTATTTACAATCTTCTATGGAGTCCAAACTATTTTTAGTTTTCTAGTTATTTTTTTAAGGATCAACATGCTAGCAGTTCACACCCTTTTTCATTCTCTCTTTTATCATTCTTCAATTTTTATATGAAAAATTATATATTAAATTAAATTCATCATATAGATATGATTTTTGAAATCTTATCAGGATAAGTATATTTAATGGATAAGGAGACAATTAAGTTTTTTCTCAACTTCTCTTGGTTAGAAAGTGAAACTTTGATGACTATCCATGAAAATGATTCTTCATAAAGAAGTTCAATTAAAATAAAACTTATTTTAATATAATTATTTTTATAATTAAATTTTAATTAAACATGTAGCAAAAAATGTACATGTTCTATTAGATTCTATATATGTAACATTGCATATGAATTTGTAGAATCTAAATTTCCACATTTAATGCTCCAAATAAAATCTATAAACCTTCTAAAACTTCACAATGTTCTATACATCTTTCTATAAATATTAACTTTTATTTTTCCTTTTATTATTCCCACATCCTCTTTCTTTGTCCACTCTTATGCACCCGATTGTTTGTTTATTTATTGAATTTTGAACTTCAATTCCCCGCTTTCATATCCTCTTGATTGCCTCCATTCTTTACTCTTTTCCCTAGCCAATATTTTAAAAAAAAATGTTTCCTTAAAATACATCACTTAAGTTTTCATTTTTCCATTGGATAAGGGTACATTTTAATGTATTAATTAGTGTTACTTATTATTTAAGTATGTGTAGGGTCATGGTGGGCCAAAAAGTGGCAATATGATAAAAGAATCACTTTTCATCTAAACTTGATGAAATAAAAAGTCTTTCTTAAGGACATTATCATCTTTCCATTGATATAATTTATTGTCAAATTATGACTCTAGTAAGTAATTATCAGCTATTTCTAATGAAATTACCTATAAAGTCTTGATTTATGTACTAATTGAAAAAATATTATAACTTTCAAATGGTATAAAAATTTTAGAAAATAAAAGATGTGTCACAATCTATGTTTTTCCTACTATGAGGAAATGACTAACAAATTTTTATTTTATATAGTTTTGAATAGTTAAGGTGGTCAGACACAAGAGCTTTTTTTATTCAAATAATTGTTGTAGCTGAAAATTTGAAATTAAATATTTACTTGGAATAAAATTGTTAAAAAAATATGCATCACAATTGGGTATGAGTTTACTTATTATATCTAGAATTTTAAAACAAAATGTTATCACTTGATCGTGACTAAGGTGTTGGTCTTGGATTGGTTTTGACAATTGAGTGTCAACACACTTAACCAATTTCTAAGTTGATGCCAAGTATAATACAGATGTCGAACTACAGTGTGTGTGAAGCTAGAAACTCAATAGGTGCCAAGTGAACTTTAGGTGTTGAGCAAGTATCAAGTGCCAAGTGATAAGTGATGTCAAGTCACTATAGGTGTCAAGCAAAGTATAGATGTTGAGATAAACAAAATTTCTATAGGATTCAAGTGAGATAGAATTCCTATATGTGCCAAGAATCAACAACTAGTAAGTGCCAAGTAACATAGAATCAGCGTATGAGTTTGTGCCTTCACAAACTCAGATGTAAATTATTTTTGAGCTAACTAAGGATTAATCTTGAAGAATCTTGAAGATAAGATTGAATCTATTACATTCCCTATGTAATCAACATGCAGCCAATAAGAAAAATGGAGAAAGCATGCAACTAATAGGAAAAAGTGAAAGAATTGAGCGAGAAAAGAAAAATGAATATTGATTGTAGATTCATACCTAACCCTAAGTCTTCAAAGCCTTTAAAAGGATGACAAAACCCCATTATTCATGCATATGAGTGAGAGTTTATGGGAGAATGCTAGTGAAGTGAAGAGAGGTGTAAAGACATAGAAAAAGTAGAACAACATTGCAAAATTTAATTGATTAGAATAGAGTATCAAAACTTTAAGGAGAGACATATTAGATCAAAGAAGGATAAGAACAAACAAAGCAGAATAAGGATCTAGAATCAGCAATTGAAGATTGCAAGTCATCATGTCAAGACTTTCTAATATTGTCTAGCCATTGTATTCAGAATGAAAATCATGTGATGATAGGTTGGTCTAATAGCCATGTTGTAAGCCATTAAGCAAGGTACTAAATCCTTTAACAAGGTAACATTCCAAGTGAGTGTTTGTAAATCCTTTAACCAAGTCACTTTTAATAGAGTGTAAAGTCTTTAGTAGGATAGGCCTTTCATAGGGTAGACCATTGGAAGTGGTCAAACTTTGTAACCTTAAATAGTTAGATATTGCTGCAGTGATACTTTGTGGATGTCATCCCCACCCCAGTTTTACCTTCTCATTTTTGGAGGGCTTTTGGGTTACCAAAATCTTGTGTTATCTATTTTCATGCATGTCTTTATTTTTCATGTTGAATAGACATGTTAGATGCATGTAAATAATCTTACCTAAATTTTTTAAAAGGTTAAAGTTAGTTACTTTTGATTCACCCCCCTCCCCCCCCTCCCTCAGAAGTAAACCTTCCCACTTGTAAATTCTAACAATTGGTATCAGAGCCAAGTTCTCACAAGAAGGACCCTTATAGCTTGGAGAAAAGATTTGGAAATGGAAGTCTACAAACTTGGGAAGGTCATATAAAATTAGGTGATTGATGTACAATTCACTCTACATACTTTGGAAGAAGCAGAGAAGAACTAAGAAAATCTTTAAAGAGAAGAAGAGAGATTGTCATAGCTGAGAATGATACACAATACAAGGAGATTGACACCTCAAAATTGTTTGCAAATGGAGATTCCAAAGATTTTGATGCAGCATTAGCAGACCTAATGGAGACAAATAGAGCTCAAGCAGAAGAGATTAGAACTCTCAAGATTGAACAAGAATCACAAGCCATGATGCTTCGTGAAGTGACTAAGTAGACGAAAAGAGCCATTGAAGATAAGGCTATGCTAGAAGAAGACAAGAGAAACCTTTCCAATAGACTAGAAGAAAATTAATTTGAGCTCACAAGAATTTCAAACGTCTAGCTAGACAGCCTAGATCAAATGATGAATGCACACCATGAACTAAATGTCAAGGATATTTGGATCTCTACATTGAATTTGCAAAATGAACAATTGCAAAATGACTAGAAAAGAGAGAAGGAGATTGCAAAGAGCTTCAAAAAACTTTATGAGGCCATCAAATACTTTGAGCAGCTACTAAATTCACCAAGAGCTAGTAATGATACTTCAGGATTCGGATACACCAGCACTGAAAAATGAGAGTCATCCAAGACTGCAGAAGAAATACGTAACAAAGGTAAGAACACTAAACCTACTTTTCATAGATGTGGTAAAAAAGACATACCTCTAATGTGTGTAGGAGCTAGAACACCCATCAACATGAAAAACCTAAGAATGTAGGTCACTATCACAAGTGCAACAAGAAAAGACATCAAGCACATGACTACATGACTAGGACTATCAAATCACCAACATTTGAAGGTCACTACTACAATTGCAAGAAGTATGGACATAGAGATTTTGAGTGTAGATCAAAGCCTATGTGGACACCTAATCAATTAGCAAGGGGAAATAATAATGAACATCACTGCAATTGGGACTATAACACCAAGTATAGTTATCATTACTATCAAGAATGTGGACATATACCTAAAAATTGCATAAGAACACATTTTAGTGGAAACTAAAATAGATGGCTCAACCAAACTACATGTTTTAGTTGTTTGAAGATTGGTCATATCAGTAGGAATTTCCCAACAAGGTCAAGGGAACTCAACTTAGAGTTCAACAAAGGAAAAGAGAAGGTAGATGTTGAACACATCAGAGGAGAAATGAATAAGACATGGAAGAAGAAAGATGGAAGTAGCACATCAAATGAAGGGATCACTTCACCTAAAAGGTCAAGTGGTCACACTTCGTCAAACTAAGTAAAGAAAAGGCATGTGGGATTGATATACAAAGCTTTAACATACATCAATTCCTAAACAAGCAAATACTAAAAAGGAAACATTATCTTGAATGGAGATGCAAAGCTAAAATTTCAAGACGTTGAATTGCCTTTAGATGTCAAGCAAAATTCTAGTACAAGCTAGGTTAATTGCTAAAGTTAGTTGAAGCTGAATGAAGGATACTTTAGTGGATGTCAAGTGGTGGAAAGACAATGGAAGCTGAGTAATGCATAAATGCTTAAGAAGCCAAGTGAAGAGGAAATTTTAGTTGAAGTTGAATGAAGGTTACTTCAATAGATGTTGAGTGGTGGAAAGACAATGGAAGCTGAGTAATGTAAAAATGCTTAGGAAGTCAAGTGGATAGTTGTAAACACACTAAGCATTAAATGCTATGAAAATAGGGTATATTATCACATTTCAAATTATTTTGCTTCATTGTGAACAAAGAGCAAGATGAAGAAGAGTGTAGAATGACTTCAAAGTAGAGAATCTGGCATTTGAACAAATTTCAACAGTGATTCAGCACAATTTCATTAATTCAAGGTATTTATACTAGTACTGAGCTATACAGTTTCATATTTTTTTATGCTTAAACCCTAGATAGAAGAAAATGGCCTCTAGTTCTAGGAAACCATAGGAGAAAGAACCGTTTGAGGTCCAACTTGTGTCTAACGAAGTAAAACAACCTAATTTCTGGCCAATCCTTGAAGTGGCATACAAAAATGACCTAGTCGGAGCCCTATCTATTATACCCCCTAAGGTAGTTATGGTCCAAGATGTTAGGAGATGTTACAACTATAAAATTGGAGCCATAGGAGATATGGAGATGAGGGAATCCTACGACAAGTTGTGTGAAAACGGAGTTTTGAAGAAAGAATACCAAATCATTGAGAGGAAGGGTTAGACTCATGCCCTAGAATTCCCCATTGTTTTCAAAATGGAATGGATTAGAATTTTACTTAGTAGGATTCATGATGAAAGTTTGTGGCTAGAAGATGGTCCAGTGAAAATAACAAAGACAATTGTAGATAGAGTAACATGGTATCCAACCCTAGATCGACCAAAGACCCACAAAAGTGACTCAAAGGAAGCTATTGAGAAGAAAACAAGTGCTAAATGGAACAAGAGAAGAATGACTATAGATACTATCCAAGACCCTCTTGTTGACTTTGTTGTTAGAGTCATTTCACATAAATTTTATCCATCCAGTAGACTTAATAGTGTACCATGCATTGCAGTGGATGTTGGTTATAAACTAGTGAAAAAGGATCATACTTATGATCTTGTAGAATTATAATTGCAACAAATCAACAAGAACTTAGTAGCAATAAGGAGAACCAAGGGAGCATGATGCAAAATTGGTGTAATTTTGATCTATATATTTTTCTATGTGCAAAATGAATTTCCATCCTTTGGAAAAGTAAGTTGGAAAACCAACAAGTCAATAGTAGCTCAAGTAAATGAATATATAGAACAAATGTGAGAAATTTGCACCCATATAAAAAGCCTTTAGTATTTTATAGAATAAAATTGAGGATGTTAAAGAAATTCACACAAATGTGGAAATTGATTTATGGGTTGGCTACTATCAAGGAAGGGCAAGAAGATCCCTTTGAAGGAAGAAATGATGATGAGGAAGGAGAAGAAAACGAGAAGGAGGAAGAAGGAGAGAAAGAGAAAGAAGAGGTAATAGAGAAAGAGACACATAAAGGTGACAAGGCAATAGTTGAGGAGTAGCAGCAAGAACAGAGTGTCCAAGACACCCAATTGCCACCATCAAGTCCTCCACATACAAAACCTACATCTACAAAAATTGTAATTGACAAGGATGTTCCTAAAACCTCAAGTTAGAACAGTAATACACTAATTACAAAAGATCTCAAAAAGATCCTTCACCAAACAACATTGCAATCATAGTTGTGCACAAATCCTATTTTGGTGAGTGTAGAAGATTTACAAAAAGCTGTAGCAGTAATTACCAAGGAGAAGGTGAACAGACAAGAACCACCTTCACAACCTCCCACACCTACAAATGATCAACCAAAAGAGCAAGCAACACAAGACACAACTGCTAAGGTTGATCCCACTATGATAGTAACAACAACTATTGAGGAGTCAACAAAGGAGCAGATAGGACAAAAGGTTCCTACAACACAAAGCCAAGGTGCACCTCCTTAAATCATTGTAATTGATCAAGGTAGAGAGAAGAAGATAAGGAAGAGGAGAAAACCCCCAAGGAAAGAGAGTAAGAGGCAATAGAGACATTGGTTAATCTTCCTACTACGAGGACTCCCACTAAGCAGCTAAGCATTGATGCAATACCCCTACAAATTTCAGCACCAAGCTCAATCACCACCATGGTAGCAAGCGTACTTCATAGAGACCTACACTTGATGAAGAAATAGTTATACCAAGTTATGACTATAAGACAATGAACCTAGCATAGATAAATGAACTGCAAGAGGAACTCAAGAGAAAGAAGAAGTGGGAGATACTCATAAATGAGTGTAGACAAAGGCAAGCATTAGCAGAAATCAAAGACATCTTTCTTGATGCATTCAGCTTGCCAGTACATGATGAAACAAAGCCCATCATGGAGCAATTGTCCAATAAAGTGGACCAGGTACAAAACGAAGACCTTGATACTAATGTTAAATTACTAGAATAGTCTGAGAAGAAGTTTCAAATCAAGGTTAATGAGAAGATATTTAGTGAGATAGCACTATCACAAGTGGAACTAGCTAAGAAGGTAGAAAAGATGAAAATGGTACTTGAGAATATATTCTCATTGTACTCCAAACTGTGTGACTTTCATATTTCACACAAGAGACTAGCCAAAGAATACTAAGCTTAGAACGGAACCTTAAGATATCTAGCACATAGTTACCCAAGGATCTAGCTCAAAGTGAGAAGTATTTTGCCACATTGCTTCACACTTAGAAGGAGTTAGCTATATTAACAATAGAAGAGGCTAATGTTAAGGCCAAACTAATACAAATTCATTATGCGGTCACCCTACATCTAGAATTATTACATAAAGAAGTGACCTATGCAAAAAAATTCTTGAAGAAAGATCCAAATCTTTCTACATTAAAAGGCCTAGCACATCTTGTAGTAGAGCCAGGTCAAAGCACTAGAAATAACATTAGACAATTGGGATGCTTCTCGAAAGATGATAATGGAGGTAAATAAAACATTTTTGGCTAAATATTCCATTCATTCTTAGAACCCTTTGACATAAGTGTCAAAAGGAGGGAGATATAATAAAGATAGGAGATAATAAGAATGGATGTGTAGATAAAGGGATAAATAAATTTTTGATGGAGATAATAATGAAACCCAAAGGGGAAGATAATAAAATTTTGAGTTTTGAGGAAAAATAAGGAAATAAAGCCAAAAGGATAACAAAAACTGCAAGGAGATGTGTGAAAGGGGGAGCAGAAACAAAGGGGGAGTACAAACAGAGCAGACAAGGCAAAGAGTATCAAACACATAAGCATGAGACAAATTAGCTTAAGGGAATTTTGGATACAAAAATGGCACACAAGCTCAAGGGGAGTTACAAATTTTTAAGGTATATAGTCTTCTACAAAATATTGAACAAGTTTTTGAAGTTTTGTACATATGCCAAACAATATGTGTATTATACTCATAGAGACCAGATTCATAATGCTTAGTTAAGTTTTTTTGCCACTCATGTCGAAGGGGGAGATTGTTGGTCTCAGATTGGTTTTGATAATTGAGTTTCAACACACTTAACCAATTTCTAAGTTGATGGTCAAGTATAATATAGATGTTGAGCTATAGTGTGTGCCGAGCCAAAAATTCAACAGGTGTTGAGTGAACTTTAGCTGCCGAGCAAGTATCAAGTGCCAAGTGATAAGTGATGTCGAGTCACTATAGGTCCTAAGAAAAGTATAGATGCCAAGCTAAACATAATTACTATAGGATCTGAGTGAGATAGAATTCCTATATGTGCCAAGCATTAGCAACTAGTATGTGTCGACTAACATAGAATTAGCATATGAGTTTGTGCCTTCACAAACTCAAATGTAAACCATTTTTGAGATGACTCAGGATGAATCTTGAAGGATCTTGAAGATAAGATCAAATCTTTTACATTCCCTATGTAATCAGCATGCAGCCAATAAGAAAAATGGAGAAAGCATGCAAGCAATATGAAAAGTGAAAGAATTGTGTAGGAAAAGAAGAATGAATATTGATCATAGATTCATATGTAACCCTAAGTCTTCAAAGCCTTTAAAAGGAGGATGAAACCCCATTATTCATGTGTATGAGTAAGATTTTATGGGAGAATGCTAGTTAAGTGAAGAGGGGTGTAGAGACTTAGAAAAAGTATAACAACATTCCAGAATTTAGTTGATCAGAACAAAGTATCAAAACTTCGAGGAGAGATATATCAGATCAAATAAGGATTATAATAGACAGAGTAGAACAAGGATCTAGAATCAACAATTGAAGATTGCAAGTCATTAGCTCAAGACTTTCTACTACTCTCTAGCCATTGTATTAGGAATGAAAATCCTATGATGATAGAATGGTCTAACAGCCATGTTGTAAGCCTTTAAACAAGGTACTAAATCCTTTAACAAGGTAACATTCCAAGTGAGTGTTTTTAAATCCTTTAACCAGGTCACTTTTAATAGAGTGTAAAGTCTTTCATAGGATAGGCCTTTCACAAGGTAGACCATTGGAAGTAGATAAACTTTGTAACCTTAAATAGTTACATATTGCTGCAGTGATATTTTGTGGGTGTCATCCCCACCCCAGTTTTACCTTCTCATTTTTGGAGGGTTTTTGGGTTACCAAAATCTTGTGTTATCTATTTTCATTCATGTCTTTATTTTTCATGTTGAATAAACATGTTAGATGCATGTGAATGATCTCAGCTAAAAGTTTTTAAAGGTTAAAGTTAGTTACTTTTGATTCACCCCCACACCACCCCCCCCTCAGAAGTAAACCTTCCGACTTGTAATTTCCAACATAAGGTGGTTAGACATACACACATTGCTCATTTATTTCCTTTTTGTTTGTACTATTACATTGAAATTCAAAATTTTTACCAATTAAAGTATTTTTTAATAGAAAAGGGCATTCTTACAAATTTTTGATATAAGGTTCATTACTATTTCAAGATTTCACATTAAGTTGACTAACACTGATGTCCTAATTTTTCATTGCTACTTAGGGCCATTGTTTGGCCCACCATGATCCTACACATAACCATTTTGTATTTTATCCTTTAGATACTTCTCATTTATTCCCCACTTATCTTGACATTACTTTTATATTGACAAATCTTAAAATCTTTGTTTCATTTATTGTCTTAAAATAAATTTTATTTTAAATATTTCTTGTGCATTCTTATTTTGTGTTTATTTTATTTCATATTTTGTTCTCCTTATCCTCCAAGATTTCTTTCATTTTCTTCAAAGAATTTTATTATTCATAGAATGTGTAGATTTCAATGAAGAGTGAATAAAACAAATATAAAGATCTAAAAATATTACAATTAATTAAAAACTATTTCAAAATTAAGGTTCCATGCATGAATTGTATATGTCGCCTCTCCTATGTTTTAGATTAAGGTAAAAACAAGTTTTAAAGGGACCCAAAATCATTTATAAAAAACTATAGATAAACATTAAGCACCACCATGTTTTACAAGGACCTAAAACCTAGAGTTTTAAACAAAGAAACCAAGTTTTACAAGAACGTAGAACCTAGAGTTTTAAACAAGTTGGAAAAAAAAAAAAAGGAAAACTAGTAAAACCACATAGACCAGCAACCAGCACACCAACACCCACGACCAAAACCTATTATAGTTGTTTGATGATATTCCCCACCTCTTTACCTACTTCTGTAGTGCTTTGGATAATATCAACCAAAGCTAAAGTAGGAGCCTCAAGAGCCTCAGTGACCTTTTTCCTCATGCTCTACCTAGTTCTTTTGCCAGGTCCTCCTGGACTCCCCATCCCAACATTACCTGGAGACATTATCTCCTCATTTATCTTCTTACCAAGACATGTCACCATTGCTTATAGACTACAAGTGACCTATTCCATTCTATGCCAACTTTCCTTCATTAAGTAATGGAGCTTCTACTTGTATTCCTTGAACTTTTTAGGGATGTTACCAATTTCTATATCCATCTAAGCTCTCATGGTACATTCATATTCTAGCTCTTTCTATAGAACCCCCATTTTTTTGAGTACCATGATCTCATTGTAAAGACAAGAATCTTGCTCAAGGGAAACCTCCACTTTAAGCTTAGTAGTGTGAAGAAAGAATAATTTTGCTTCATGAGAATCTTCCCTACCTTCTACAATAGAACTAATCTCAAAATCAATAGCAATAGTAACTGTATTGATCTGGATGTTAGTATTGATATCGTCCTTCCCCATACTCTCCTCTTTTTTCTCTTTACTTAGGATATTGTCCTTAGGAGAAAGTTATTTACCCTCATTTTCCTTACCACTATCCTCCTCCATTTTCTCCTTGTTTTCAATCCTCTTCAAATGGGAAGGGTGAATACTCTATTTGTCTTCATCGTCTCCCAGAGCTTCTGACCCAACACTAGAGTTAGTAATTATGTCGTTGCTACCCTCCACATTATCTTTACCAGTTGACACTCCTTTTCTCCTAGAATATCGATCCAGGTTGGAACTAAGTTCCTCTATTTTTGTTTTTTCATCATTGTCAGAATTCCCAGATTTTATGATTTCCTCCACAGTTTTCTTATTCCTCTCCCATTTATTTTTTATACTCTTGCTATCACTAGTACCCTCCTTGATTTTAATCTTAATTATCTTAGAATTAGGATCATTGCCAGACACTTTCCTCTTTTTCTCAAAAACTAGCGAGGGCTTAATGGCATTTCTTTTATAGAAATTGTCTATGAGTAATATTAAACCTTTGTGTAGCATAGGATGAGAATCTTTCTTCCTATGAGCATAAAGGCTTTGAAGTATAGAGTACTTCAAATAAAATGGAAAGGAGATCCTATCTTTATGCCTAAAATGATTTAGGAAAATAAAATGAAATTTATAGACTCTCTTAGCCCTAAATCAAGAATAAAATGCTTATAGATACATGACAACATGTCCCTCCAGATGACCTTAATTTGTTTCAGGCCATAGAAGTCACCATTTTTCTCCAATTTTTTCTCTTTAGCTTTTGTCTTTAGGAAATTCTTAAAAACTGCATTCGAGATACTAGTCTCCTTACTAAATTTTATAGATTCCAGGGGAAGCCCCATAAGCTCATGAATAAACTCTTCAGTCAAGTTCACCATGACTCCATGCAAAGTAACCCTTTCTTTATACCAATTTTTAAATAAGATCTCAGTAATGTGTGGTTTATACCCATGGAGTCTCTCAATATAAGTCATGACTTTCCCCTTCTACAGAATCTCCCACATAGAAACATTTGTCTTCCACTCCCTACAATTGCTCAGTTCTTGCTTTCTTGGTTCCCCTCTCATCTCAATTTCTTCCTTTCCCCTACAATTCACCTAAGAAGTAAAAATGAGAAAAAAGAGTAATTTTTTTATGATTACCGAGGAGCTTTTGACCTTACATATGTGTCGAATACAAATCATAATAGCACCAAAGTACTTTCTAGGGAAACTCACATTGTCCCCCATAAACCCATCACTCCCCTTAATAAAATTTTCAATCTTAGGAAATGTTTCCTTCTCTAGCATGTGTTTTGTCATAATTAGCTATCATTGTTAGCTCCACTTCCTTGCATAGGTTAGCTTGCCACCTCAACTTTCTTTCCTTATAGACAGATTGGTTGGAAATCCAATCAGAAATTGAATTACCCTCCCAAAATATATGAGAAAATAAAACATTATCAAATGTACTTATAAGAATTTTAATTTCCAGTAAGCTTCCCTCAATAGTCCAAGTAATTGGGCTCTTATTGTTAAGCATATTAATAATGTTGAGAGAATCTCCTTCCAACCAAAGATTTTGATAACTAGAATCCATTGCTATCCTCATAGTATACAAAGCATCCATAGCCTTAGCTTTATGGCTAGAATATATCTGTATGGGAATGGCAATAGCATCTACAATTCTACTAGTATGGTCCCTCAAGACACCTCCACAATGAGATTTGCAATGATTTTATTTTGTGACACCATAAAAATTACCTTTAATCCATCCCATAGGTGGAGAATTCCATTTAAAATTCTCTCTAATCATCAATTTTTGTTTTATAGCCTTTAGTCTTCATAGGATTATTAATTTGGATTTCATCACTCAATTTTTTGTGAGATTTCAAGTTTTCCTTGATTTCTCTAATAATATTATGATCGAGAACCCACGAAGGAATTTCTTTGTCTCTAAAGATTCTATTATTCCTTTCTTTCCAGATTCCCCAACAAAGATGAGGTAGATAAATTTTCCAAAGAAAACCAATATTAGCATCCTTTGAAGGACAGATCCAACTCTGGAAACATTGATCAATATTATTATGCTGAACCTAATCTAAGTTCTAAAAGAAAAGGATATAACTCCAAACTTTCTTACTAAACCTACAATTTAAGAATAGGTGATTCTTATCTTTAAGTTCCCTTCTACATAGACAACATCTGTTGACCACATAAACCCTTCTTTTTTGCAGATTTTCCAAAGTTAAGATTTTGTTTTGAAGCAAGATACAAAAAAATATTAATTTTAAGAATAATACCTTTAATCCAAGCTTTTAGCCCATAAATTTTTGTTTTCCTTTTCCTCGGATCTAGAAACAAAATAAACTTTAAAATAACCTCTTGGTTCAATCCCCCAAAACATTTTATCTTTAGTATGAGGATAATAGATAAAAGCATTCAAAATTAGCTAGATACTGGTAAAAACCATATCACTTTCAAAAGATTTACCCATTTACTGTTAATCCAATAATTCTCCACTCAAATACCAAAACTCTATTTACATTTTTAAACAAATGTTCTATCCTCAAAATCCTTAATCAAAGGATGATCTAAAAGCTACACATCATCCCAAAACTTGATCTTATGTCCATTACCCACTTTCCAAATCCATCCCTTGACTAAAATATGTTTATCTCCCTAAACAATACCCCAAATAGTAGAAGAAGACTAGACATTTGGATAAGATAGAAAATCAGGAAAAGTAGGCATAGTGAAAAGATATATATGTTTCCAAATAGAACTCCACTCCTTATTGTCATGATAAGCTCTCCAACCCTACTTAACAAGTAAAGATTTATTCATAACCTTGAAAAACCTAATATCCACCCCACCATCCAATTTAGGCATACAAATTTTCTTCAAAGCAATTAAAGCCATTCTCCTCCTCTCTTCAAATCTAGACCAAAGGAAATTCCTTTGGATTTTGTCAATAGTATCAACATAATTAGCTAGAATTCTGAAGGGACTCAAAGCATAAGTAGGGATACTTTTAGGGAAAGCTTTAAGAAGAGTGACTTTACTAGATTGACTCAATAAATTACCTTTACATCCTACGAATTTCTTTTTGAATTTCTTAACAAGATCCTTCCAAAAAGAATATGAAGGAATAGGTCCCAAAGGGAGACCTAGATAAATACAAGGAAAACAACCTATAGAGCAATCAAGGATATTAGCAATCTTACCCTCTCTAGAAACATGAGTATTAATAAAATATAGAGAGCTCTTATTGCAATTAATCAATTGACCAAGAGTAGAAGAATGGAGATTAAGGGCCATTTTGGGATTTCTCACGTTCCTAACCTTAGCTTTACCTAAAAAAATACTATCATCCACAAATTGTTCATGAGAAAAAATAAGAAGATGAGAAGATCTCAAGCCTTTAATTTTCCTTTTAGAAACTAATTTCCTAATATATCTTCCTAGACAATTAGCCATAATAGTGAAGATGATTAGTGTTATATGGTCTCCCTGTCTCAATCCCCTTGCCAATTTAAAGAAGGTAGTGGAATGCCCATTAACCCAAACAAAAACTATAGTAGTAGAAATCATCTGCATAATAAGCTTAACCACATGGACACTAAAACCAAAAGATAATAATATCTCATGGAGAAAGGACCATTCTACTCTATCATAGACTTTAGCACTATCAATTTTCATGATAAACTCCTGATTATTAGAGAGAGATAAAGAATGGATATTTTCATGCACAAAAGTAATAGAGTTAATGATTTGTCTACTAGGAATAAAACCATTATGTTGCTTAGATATAAGGGAAGGAAGCATATTCAACAATCTCAAAGTAAGGACTTTAGAAATTATTTTATAAATCAAATTGCAAAGACTGATAGGCTTGAACTGATCTGGGGAATCAACACCAATCTTCTTTGGAATTAGACAGAGGAAAGTAGAATTAATTACCTTCAACATCCTTTTAGCCCCAAAGAATTATTTAATAGCATCACAAACATCTTTACTAACCAATTTCCATTATTTATGAAAAAATGACATAAGCAAACCATTCGGCCCAAGTGACTTGTCCCCTCCTAATGAGAAAACAACTTTATAAATTTCCTCTTCCTTAGTAGTGGCACACAACACTCTATTCTGATCTTTAGAAACCAACAAAGGAATAACATCCTACAATTCATCCTAATTAGTCAAATCAATTATAGGATCTAAGGACATCAAAGAAGAAAAAAGGAAACCATTTCGTCCAAAATTTCCTTTTCATCAATTAACATAATTCTTCCTTTATTAAGACTAGAAATTTGAGTTTTGGCGCTATGCTCCATAGTTGAGAAATGAATTTTTTTTGTATTTCTGTCACTTTCATCTAGCCATATAGATCTAGATCTCTACCTCCAATAAATCTCTTCTTTGGTAACAATTTCATGATATTCCACCATCTTCTCATTTTTTTCCATCACCAATTCCATAGAGTACCCTTCCAACTATCTTTTGTCTTAGATAGCTTGCAAATCCCCTTTAATTTTTTATTTTCATTAAAAAATGTTCCCAAAAAATCTTTTGTTCCGTACTTTAACTCTCTTTTAAAAAATTTTGAGTTTAGTAGCCACTCAAAATAAAGTTGTTCCTTCAATGTTTATGTTCTACCATTCCACCAACCAATCCTCAAACTATGGGTGTTGCATCCACATTTTCTCAAATCTAAATAGAAAGTTCTTTCTATTTTGAATAGTCTCTTCTCTAAATATAAAAGGAAAATGATCTAAACCTATTTTCTAGATAGACTTAAGATTAAACATAAAATCTTTTGTCCAGTTTGGTGATATTAGAACTCTGTCCATGCAAGCTTGGATACGGTCATTACCAACCCATTTGTTACTCCAAGTGAAATCAATCCCATTAAGATCTAAATCTATTAATCCTTCCTTGTTTATAAAATCCATAAAATCTAATCATCCATCTAGCTAACTAACATTTTCCCCTTTTTTTTCATGCTCATAATGAGGAACATTAAAATCCCCCACAAGGATCCATCTACCATAATAGTCATTACTCTTAATGTTAGATAAAGTTGCCCAAAACCTTTTTATAGCATTCATGTTATTAGGTGGATACACATTCACAATATACCATTCATTGTTTAGGGAAGTACTCTTAATCTTAACCATCATAAAATGTTTATTAGCATTCAACAGTGTACCTAAAAACAAGGGTTGCTTACATAATATCATCATTCCTCTTGAGACTCCTTCAGAGCTACTAGCCATAATACAATAATAATTAAAGGATTTAAGCTTTTCAACTTTCTCTTTATCCATTTTTGTTTCTTGAAGCACCAAAACATCCAGTTTGTGCTCTCTAACAAAATTTTGAACAATATCTAACTTATCAATACTATCCAGCACTCTAATGTTCTAAGTAATAATATTCATCGTAACATTTTAGGGGTAAAATCTAGAATAGTTTCAATTGTTTCCCATCAGTAATATTCTATAAGATTTTACTTTCTCTGGTTTTCTTAGATGTTTTCCTTCTAGGTTTCTTTGGAGTTCCAACATTTGGTTTCAATTTTGGAAAGAAAATTTCCAATTTACTGCTTGGAGTCTCAACTCCTTTAGGTATTTAGTGTTACCTTTCTTCTCTATTTTCTTTCTTTGACTCTATTTATATTTAGATTCTTTCTTATCTAAATTCAAATCCATACCTTTGGATTCAAGGACATTATCAATGGATATAATCTCTTAACAAAGGGGAGCGAATTGAATCTGAGATTCAACAACCTATATATTCTATAATTCCAATATACTTCTCCTTCCCTCAAGAATTTATCCTTCCTCTGTCTCTTCTAAATCTTTCATATCTTCCCATACTAGCTTCTTTTTTTGAGAAATAACCATTTGATTTATTGGATCTATATCCTTCTCTTTTTCCTAAAAACTTGAAGTCTCCTCTACTGCCATCTACATTCCTATATCTTGATTTTCTAGGATATCTTTACCTTCAATCACCTTGTCATGCTTACCTTTAGGTTTCCTTACCCTATTCTAGATCTCATTTTCTTTCTTCTTTTCCACATTCACCAACTTTGGTTGATTTTTAATTTTCAAAGGACAATTTTTTACTTAGTCGCTATATTTTTAACAGAAAAAACAAGCATTTGGAAGATCTTCAAAGACTATCTCCTGCATCCTTTTACTAAGTTTTGAATTTAATTCCACCTTCTGGGGAAGGTTCTTTAAATGAGCAACTTTCACATAGATTATGGTACACTGATGTTTTGATATTAAAGTCATTACATTGTCAATAGCTATGAGTTCGCCAAAAGATCTAGCTATCCCCTTGAAGATTTGTTCATGCTAGAACCCAAGGGGTAAACTAAGAAGTCTAATGCAAACCAAAGTAGTTAAGAAGGCATCAGACAGATCCATATTGGGTTCCCATTTTTTAATCGTTAGAGGGTTATTACTAAATAACCAAGGTCCACCACATACCATCATAGTTAAATCTTCCTTATAGGTAAAAATAGAGTAAAAGAAAGCATTCATCATATGCGCAATGTCCACTTGACCACGAAGTGCCCGTTTCCTTTTTCCTAGTAGGATTTCGATGTAACCAGAGGAAAAGAAGATTTTCCTCCAAGTTTTATCCCAATCAAAGAAGACCAATTACATTGATCTACTTCCAACTTCTCCTTCTTTTGGTCCTTTGCACTATAAAAATTTGCATTCTTATCTGCATCCTCCAAGAAATTCCTTTCTTGTAGTTGGTCCCTTTGTGAACATGATAGTTCGACAGAGGAATGGTAAGAACATCCCCGACCCCACTTTTTGTGGAACAGGAACCTGGTAGTTTGTCTTCTTCTTCTAGGGATCCATCACAAACCATGTCCAACCTTGCAAATCAAATCGAGACCCCTACTATCCAACTCCTGACCCCTCCAAGATCAGTTCTTGCTGCTAAGTTTCCACCTACAAGATTCCTACCTACTAGAGCTCTAACCATTTCAGAAATTATCCAATATCATTTGTTCCCTCTCATATGTTATTTCAATAGGCATCCTTTTTATAATTTTTTATAAGAATCACTTACAAAATGGATCTTGTTCTTTGAACCACCCTCCTAGATTTAATAAAACCTATTATGTGTTACAATAAGAGAATAATTTTTTAGAAAGAAAAGGCCACCAACACAACTTAGAGGAAGTAGGAGAGGGTGAATTAGTTGTGTGAAAATCAAACTTAAATTAAACTTATTAAATACAACTTCAATAATCAAAACACTGAGCTATTCCAAGAGATTAAAAAAATTTACAATGACACAATGATTTGTTAACTAGGGAAACCCTTAATCAGATGTGAACCCCAGTGGAGATGGTGCCCACAAGATAATGTACTAATATAAGATCTCCTTGTGAAAGGATGTGACATTGTTAGGAGTTAGTTGCAATATGATCTATATATTAGTCCATGTTAGGAGACCTTTTAACCTTTTTAAGAAGGTTTGAGCCCCAAATAGGAGCATAAAGGAAGACAATTAAATACACTACCAAAATTGCTTCAATAATTATATACATCAAATCTTCTTGATAAAAAATCAAAAAAGTGAACTGACCAAAAATGTAACTCAATTACCAATGAAGTTCCTTTGAAATTACCAAACTAACATCAAATTTATCCTCTTCTCTACTCTAATCATATTCACATCCTTGGCATACGAATTTTACATCTCATACCAAATATACAAAGTCCCACTTACCTCCAAGGAACATATATTTCCTTCATACCTTGTTCTAATGACTAATTAGGTTATCCTTCAAGGGCTTTCCCAATATATAATTACCACATAGAACCTCATTAATATATTACATTAAGGTTCACACAATAATTTACAATTTACAAGTTCAAAAATAATTTATGTCATAAATCTCAGCTCGATAATGAACATATCATCGTATCAAGCATTATACATCAGAAACTATCCAACAATGAGCTTTAAGATGTGCTAACATAAAACATACCTTCATGAACCTATCTTAAATCATGATCCAAGATTTCTAAACTTAATTTTATCTTTCTAATAAAATATATCCACCAATCTCTAACTTGTTTGCTACTAGTCTTCACAAAATTATCTATAACTTATGGAATACTTATCCAAAACATATGTGAAAACCTATATAAATATTCTAAAGTAATATGGAAAATATTAAATGAGGACTATTTATTATACAAGTTGCATATATCTAGATTAATGTCCAAGTGCTAAAATGAAAATCAACTTAAAGATATTTACGCAAGAGATTGATGCAATTCTATCAATCTCTTCCATCAATGTATTTAAGTTGACTCTCATTCCAATAATGGGACCTTAAGTTGGATATTAGTTAGATGTACAATCAACACTCCTCATATAGCCATTTTTGTAATATTTTATAATATTTATGTAGCTTTTAAGTCAAGATTTGAAAAAATAGTTTTTTGTGGGAGAATATTCTACCACTACCAACATGGAAATTGTTAACTAGCAAAGCTTTTTCCTGACGTAATTATACTATGTAGAGGTTGTTTGACTTCAAGAAAAGAGAACCCACATGACCTTCAAGTAAAGAGAATATATAATAATAAGAAATATGAAAGAAAATTATGATTCTATTTTTAAAATTATCATAGAAAAGGAGGTTGATGTTAATGATGTTCTATTTATACCCAAAAGATGTTGCTATTATGATTTTGAAAAGGGTAGGTGGATAATTCCATGAGACATAATAGCATGTACATTGTATTAACAACTATAATGAGGTTTGTAATTGGTTTCCTATAAGAGATATTCCACAAGAACTAGTCACTTGCAAAACGTTTCAAAGAACTTTTAAAACAAGTTTTTTTTCTAGGCTTAAAAATATACTACTCGTCAAAGTTTTAACATTGTTAGAAATAGGAAATACTGAGATGGAGTGAATCAGTATACCACAAACGTTTTCCCAACTATGGATATCATTAACAATTTTACAAGTTGCATAAATGAATAAACTGATTAACCTAAATAGTAAACACAACCATAAAGCCATGCAACACATAACACCATATAATTTGTTAACTACAAAAACCTTAGCCAAGGGAAAACCCTCTTAGGGATGGTACTCACAAAATGATCATTTAATGAAAGTATCTTACAAAAGATATTGGCCTTATTAGGAGTCTATTACATATGTATAGTGTCTTGATCCTTTTTAGAGGACTAGACCTTGTTAAAAGCCTCAACCCTATTAGGATCTATTATGAAAATTAAAAAATGTATGCAAGATGGTCCCATTGAACTCAAACATGCAATAGACAATGATATTTAGTATAAAAAAGTATAGATACAAAAACCTCTTTCTCAATGCATTTATATTTAATATCTAATATGATCTTTGTAGTTCGCCCTACCATCTTCATATTATCTGACTTTAATTAATTTATCATCAAATTTGCATTAAAAAAAAATTCATAGATATCATAATAACCACACTTAATTTTTCATTTCAAATCTTTCTTGTATGCCATGATATTCAATAATATATTATATTGTCGACCTTCATGCTTTCACACTCATCCCAAAATACAAAGCTATACTTTTCCCACTTAGGGTTAACATCTAGGATGTCATCCCTAATTATTCAATTTATTATTTTGGTAAACAAAATAATTCCTTAAAATAGGATATTTGATTCCTCGCGTATGTTTTTTTGTCTATTCATAATTACAACGAGTAAAAGTGTAATATCTCTTTTCATACTAAGCATACTTACTCACTCACTTAGATATGGTATCTTCACATGCTATAATATCACCAAATAACTATACATCTTCCAATAATGTCTATGTGAAGCTCACCAATCAAAATTGTGCCTATGTTGACACGTAACCTTCATGATAGTTAGACAATTTTCTAAGTCTTTGTACAAAAATTCCATCTCCATGTCCTACTTACTTGATATTGAATATATGTTTCCATAAGTGACAAATTAATATCATATACCCTAGCCAAATTTCCATAATAGGACCTTAAGTTAAAAGTCTTATCAGTAGAAAGTAAGTATTTCTTATAGTTGCTTTGGAAAATCAGTTTATTTCATGCTTGTTGTTTGAGGAAAGTCTGAGGAATTTGGGTTTTTTCTAAAACAACCTAGTCTTGGCTTTGGATATGTTGTAGTATGGCCAAAGACATAGCTGAAAACCTATAGAGTTAGTTCAGTACTTTGGAAAAGCTGAGAGAAACCCAAGCTTCTATCTTGCTAGAGACCTAATAGGGGCAACTAGGCCTAGAAGGTAGTTTGAAGAGATTTGGGTGTTGGAAGATGCTTGAGGACCAAAAATGCATTGAAACCTTTTAAATCCACCTTTTTTTGACCTATGTCACCCATCCTAATCATCTAGGAGGTCTTGGAGTTGTTTGAGTACTATTTTTCTTTATAGAGGGTTTGGGGAATACTAGTTAACCTTCACAAATTGTTAGGTTTTCCATAGGCTATTCATCCACCACCCTTACCTCTGCATCAATAGGTGTGGGGCCTACATCAAGAATTTAAATAATTAATTCAAAAACTTTGAAACTTAACAAATTAGTAACATGAAATTAATGAAAAGGGACACAAGTACCCATTTTGAGAAGAACTTGATAGTATGTCATAATGTTTGAAGTTTGGCCTAAAATCAAACCCAATTCATTGATATATCTTACATCAATAGTGAAGGATTGTAACATAAAATTTTAATAGTTAGCTTTATATTTATTATCATGTTAATTAATTAAGATTTTTTGACTGTATTATTATTTTAATAATTTTTTTGCTCTTAAATTTTGATATTTATACTAGACTAATAGTAAACACTTTCTTAAATCCTTCATCAAATGAGTCTAGTATAATAGTTGAATCCTCCTTGGAATATCACAATTTTAATATCTATTTAACATTAACAATGCATTTGAAATAATCATCACTTATTAACAATAACAATTGAAAGCTTGAAACAATTTGCAAATAAGAGTAAAATGATAAGATAATCAACAATATTTCATATAATTTAACAACAAATTGGAAAGTTAAAATTATAGAGTTTCGATTAATTATAGTCGACATTATTTACACTGTAAAAAAAATCAAAATATTTAATATTTATAGTGAAGGCCCAATCCCATTATTACTAATAGTTTTTTTTATTATAAAAATTTAAAATCCTTTTTTTCTTTTAGGGTACATGTTTGTTGAATATGCTGCAGTAGCAGAGCGGGAAATAGAATAAGAAAGGTTTATGTTTTGTATTTTAAATTTAATGTTTTCAATAAACGTCCTACATGTGGTGGCATACCTAGAGTAGTAGTTCGATGAGCTCTCCAAATATAGCCACCTAGGACTGGGTGTAGATTCTTTAAA
Source organism: Cupressus sempervirens (assembly GCA_028749045.1). NCBI lineage: Eukaryota > Viridiplantae > Streptophyta > Pinopsida > Cupressales > Cupressaceae > Cupressus > Cupressus sempervirens. Next base: position 224,970,459 of record CM053784.1, read on the forward strand.
TTAGAATAGTTTTAATGATTGTCAGATTCCAATAATAGGTAATAGGCAGTTTCAGATTCTTATCCTTTTCTTGGATAGAAGACGGAAAAAAAACATGTGGCCTACTGCATGATTTTTAGATTCCAATAATAGGTAGTAGGCGATTTTCGGATTCTTATCCTTTTCTTGGGGTAGAAGACGAAAAAACATTTCTCATCCTTTTATTAGAAAAGGAGAGTCAATTTTAAATAAGCCAGTCGGCTATGTAAAGAAAGCATTCGAATTGGAGTAAGATAGAAAGTTGCAGTTTTAGTGTGTTTTTTCAGTTTTGGAAGATTCGACTTTGGAAAGAAAAGAATGCGTTTTGGTTTTATTGTGCAAGTTTCAGTGGTTTGAGGGTTGGTACGGATTTTCATTGGAAACAAATTTCAATTTTCTTGTGGTGTTCTTCTGTGTTTTGCAGAAGAGAATATGAAGATTCAAATTTTTGTATATATCCTGGTGTCAACATGGCATTTCTTGAAGAACCATTTTTTATGAATGTCTAGTGTTAAATCCTGTATCTATCAATTCATGCAATCAAATGATTAGAAAGGATATAGATAATCGACTATGGAGTTTGGCATCAATTTGATCTTGGTCTCTCTTGTCAAAGTGCAAATATATTTTCTTTGAGGACATTCCGGGTTAAAGATCTTGGTGTGCGGGTGAAGATAAACTATGGAGATTTATATATTCTGATTAATCCAATCTTGAGTTTGGTTTGAGTTCGATCTCGGCTGATTGATGTCGTGCCCCTTGAAGTAACTCAGTTGAGTGAGTATTCCTCTTGAGCTTTCCAAGGTGTGGCTCTGCATCAGAATATGTTATAGGGAACACTGCAAAAAGTTGGAACATAGACCCTTCAATGTAGAAGCCTTCAAATGGAAAGGTCTTGAAACCCCTCCATGAAGAATCTTTTAGAAATGATGATATCATAGAATTCACCTAGCCATCCATGGTATGCCTTGGTGATGTCATTCAACATAAATAACTTTTGCAGGAAATCCCTCCTCATGTGCACTCACTTTCGATGGCATGCCAATTGTCATACATTCAAGCCCATTAGGAAGGGTTTCCTTTGCACTTTACTGACTAGCATGATCATCTTGTCTATTTCATTTGCAAAAGGGATCCCCATTCTAATTTTATATAATATAGTGGCTTTGATGTCTTCCTCCAAATAAGGTTCCTTAAAAAAATTATGTAGAACAATGAGAATTTCTATTATGTCCCCTACTACATCAAGAATATATGTGAAGAAGAAAGAATCAATTTCCATGCACATGTGGTATCACTTCTTGTTCCTTATGAATTTATGGTCAAGGATTATGAACAAAGGAGACTAGAAGAAAGGCCTAGTACAAAGTGACTCTTCCTTGTAAACTAGAGTTAGCACATCCTCTAGTATCCTACCCAAAAAATGATTTTGCAAATCCATTCTACTACATGTCTACCTAATTAGTGTATCCATGACTCCAAACTTTGAACTAGAAAAAATAAATACTAAAAGTGAAAACCTAAGAACTTCTACAAACTATAGATGAAAACAACTCAACTAAGAACCTAGGTCAGTGCAAGAAGTTGGGTCTCACTTTTGGTGAAAAAGTGGAATTTTTTTTCCTTTTTTTGAAATATTTTGTCAATTAATGCTAAAATTTGAGCCATTTAGAGATTAAATATATAAAAAATTCAGAAATAAAAATTATAGTGCCTGGGATATTCTTTTTGAATATGTAATTTATTTGTATACCCATATGATATTTTTTTTTGGTATGGATCTTTAAAAACCACTTTTTTCAAAATGCTTGTTTCAGGACCATACCACACTCATGTACGAACACCATAATTTGACACAACTAAATGAATTTTTGTGAATCCTTTTAAACAGAGTTACCTAACACGCCAAAGATTGATGAGAAGATTTTTCTTGAATTTTTTAATGAATATTTTTAATTAAAAAAATTTAATTGGCTATAAAGGTACACTAGAATTTGATCAAAATTTCATTTTTTTCAATTAATTTTTTTAACTTCAAAAGAAATAAATTTAGATTGATGACATATAAATTAATTTAAGAAAAATCATAAAATAAAAAGTTATTAAAGTTTTAGTGAACATTGCTAGTTTACATTTAGGTAGCACCTTTGATTAAAAATAAATACAAAAATAATAAATAAAATTATAACACTATAAAGTATTTATTTCTGAAATCATGACAATGAGAGCTCTACTAGGTTTTTGTTTCATAAAAGAATTTCATCAAGAAGACACTCTAAAAATTATGGCAAGGCATGAATTTGTCAGTTCAATGCCTTAGACAAATCTTGAGAGGGCAAGGCATAGGCTTGGTTTCACCAAGCCTATCCCAAACCAAAATCTTAGGCAGGAAAAAAACCCCACCTCATGTTGTAAGAAACGGGCACCCATTATTTGAAATTCAAAAAATGGGTACCCATCTTGAAAAACTAAAAGTGACATGTAAAATCCCCCCCAAAACTAAAAAAAATTGATTTTTTTAGAAACAGATACCCATTTTTTACTTTTGAAAAACGGGTACCTGATTTTAAAAAAATGAGTACCCATTTTTTGCTTTTATAAAATGGTTACCCATTTCTATAAAATTGAAAATTTTAATTTTTTGAGAAACGGGTACCCATTTTTTTTTAAAAAAATAGGTGCTCAATTTTTTTTTAAAATGGGTGCTCATTTTTAAATTTAGGGTTGGGTACCCAAGCCAAAAATGGGTGCCCATTTTTAAAAATTGGGTACCTATTTCTAAGAGATCTCATTTTGCAGATTTGACTTCCATGGAATTACGACCCAACTTTGTGCATTCACCCACTTGCACTACTAGAAACAACAACACAAAATAGAATTGATGGTGATAGAGGAATCAAAGAGTCTCTTCAAATAGTAGTTGCATTGATTTGTTTGCAATCATTAATATCTTTAGTTCGAATTGTCCAATTAATGGAGAAATGTGGGAGATATAGTCCCATTAATGTAGTGTCTACTTGGAATGTACAAATTATTACTATTAGTCTATCATTATTCCTTGATTAAATGCTTATGCAATTTGAGTTACAAGTTTCTATGCAAAACTTGTCACATAACCCCATTTTTGATAATTTCATATCGCTCTTGTTCTTTCCACAAAACTAGCCCTAAGATACAAATTCAATTGTTGATCTTCAATATTTAATGATTGAGATAAAAACTATTCACCATAACATGCCAAATTATGGTAGAAAAGTTGGCAATGGAAACCATAAAGGACAGATTATTAATTTATTGCAAAATAAATTAAGTACACTTGGCCTATGGGCCATGGATTGTGCTTATTTGCCAACAAAATATTTATAAATTTTTGCTAGCCACCAAATAACTAGCCAAAACTATTATTACTTTTTCCATATGAAACAATTAATTCACCTCACATTACAAAAATATTATGGCTAACCAAAACATTTGGCTAAATTTCTTTATGTGCAAGCAAGGATTTTTTTAATTTGATGCATTTTCATTAAATTTTGATATGAGAAGGAAAAAATTTGCCAAAAAACTTATTTTTCCTGCATACAACAAAAAAAACATTATCATTGAGATGAAAGACATTTTTCCCATACAATGTTGGATTCGGTAACATTTTACATATTCTTCTTGAGAACATTTTCCTAAAATTATCCCTACATATGTATAGATCAAGTTAAAGTGATCTAAATGAACTTATGTCTAAATCATAGTTAATTTCACTTCATAACTTAATAAACTATAAATTTTGAACCAAGTTTTTAAACTCCAATTAGATCCTTTAGGTATTAGTGTTGTGAACTTAAATTTGAAATAATTACATCCATATAAATTTTTAGAGAAAAATTTATGTCGATCTCAGTGTCTATCACTCTCTAAAAATGCTTTTTATTTTTCATACAAATCATTTTTCAGAGGAGATCGAAAAATGGAGATAAATCAATTCCATTTTTTTCAATAGATAAATTCAAATAATAGATAATAATATTTAAAAGCCACTAATTTACATAATCTTTAAATTTTTAATGCTTTTGCAATCATATTTGTCTAAAAGTGAAGTGTTTTTCCACAATGATCATTTTAATGTCAAAGTTTGCCAAAACATGGAACATACTATTGTGGGATCATCAAACTTGTGCTATAGCCTCCAAAAGCTTCGTGTCCATATAGAACTTTATGTCATACATGGGAATGCCATACACCTTCGTAACAAGGCTTTCATCCACAACAATCAACTTTTCAAACTAGTCAAGATTTCCATTTTTCCATTACAACACAAAAAAACAAGTGACTCTTCAATCATTCTCATGAACCATCTTCATGTAAGGCATAATCCCTTTTCTACAACTGATATTAGATGGTCGCATTACTTCTCCTATTCTCATAATCCCTAGGTTCAATCCCCACTTGTCTTCCCAAACATAGGACAATGCATTAAAAAATGGTGGAGAACTAGACAACACTTTAAAGAGCTAGAAGACCCTTAATAAATTCACAAAAAAGAAAGAAAACATGCAAACCATAAATTCTTTCAAGAGATTTCAGACATTTTCCATACTCAACAATGATTACATAATCAATAGGTGGCATAATCAAAATTGGTGCAAAATTTGACTATTTTACCATGTGTTCAATCCTAAGATAGGAAGGCTTTAACATCTTTTGACTAGAGTTTTTTCCTCATACCATGTTTTCTTAGATTTTGACCTCATGCCCAAATTAGCAAAGACAATTCGCTAGAATATTCACTTCCCAATGAGCATCATAGTTGATGCATCTTTCAAAGGTTTTAATAATTTTAATGGAGTAATTGGTTTTCTATATTCCACAAAGCTTTATTTTCCACTTTGAGAAATTTAATAATGTTGTTGGAATCACCTTCTATCCAAAACATGTTGCAACTAAGACTCTTAGCAATGTCTAGTATCTAATAGGATCCAATGGCTTATGTGAGGTAGTTTGGTGTCTAATCATGTTGTATGTTTTAAATTTTAGTGATTTCATCAAATTCATATTTTCCCACCAAATCAATAACGTCATCCCAAACACACAAGAATGCATGTCATTTACTAAAGAAGTTTGCTCTTATTTTAACATGTACATTGACCATTGTAAAGTAAAGTATAAATAAAGAAATTGATAAATAAATAACTATACAATGTAAGATATTAGTAGATGATGATTTTTTCTTTAGTGCATAGCTAAAATTAATTGGATAACTCTTTCTTTATAAATACAACTTGTATTAAATAAACTTACTAAATTTTAATATTTTTATTATTTATTAATTTATTTTTTTTAAATCGTATTATATTCAATATTGTTTTTAACTCTAATCTATAGAAACCCTAACAAATTTAAAAGAATTTAATCTAACAATTTATACTCCTTTTATAATTTGTGTAAAGACTAGTGTATGGTAAACACATCAGATATCAAAAAGTCATCGAACAAACAAGATTGACAATAGTATAAAAAGTGAAAGAGCTCTCTGAATCTCTCTTTAAAGATCTCAAATATAATACTATGTTAAACAATAAACAATAATAACAAAGGTCTTTTCTTTTTCTTTTATTTTAATGTAAATTAACCACGCTTATCTCCTTCCCTAAATAATGAAGCATGCAATACCATGCTGCATAGTTTTTAGGTTACATTTCTGGTTCTATGAATTGGGCACATGGTCCTCGTATCGAGAATGCTACAATTATTGTCCACTTACGTCCTTTTTGTTTAATATAATTTATTTGATGCTTTTGAAAGTCTTTATCCCTATCATGGGAATAAGTGTGATGTTAAATTATCTTATATTATAAGGACTTATGGTGTCAACTTTAGAATTATAATCTCTTTCATTTCGTCTTAGTTTAATGATGATGATGATAGTTACAAACATTGAAAATAACGGGAACTCGTATTCCTTATTATTATTTAGCATAACAACTTTTCAATAAAATAAACAAACAAGGCTTGTCATCATGCAAGTAAGGCGAGAATTCAAGATAGATTAAGTGCGTTTAAGTTGTCTTGTTCCCTAGATTTTTGTTAAATTAATGAAAATACTTGACCAACATTCTCCTTTCGATTTTCAGCTACAAGAGATTTGTGACCAGTTTGACTTGTTGTATATAAAACCTTTTCTTGTGTAATGCTGAAAAGGATTTACACTCGCCTCCTCCCTTTCTTTATGGATTGCGTATACGGAGATCTTCATTAAAATGTGGTTTCACGAGCCCATACTGTTCTTGTCTTGTAATGCAGTTTTATCACACCATACACAATCACTTTTCTATTTTAAATTGAGAAGATAAATATGTACATGTTGTTAATATTATATATATAAAAGAAAAACAGAATTAAGTACATGGAAGATTATGTGGATGAGTTGATAGTAGTTTAAAAAAATATTAAGTGTGTAGAATTATTGTTGGTATACAATGGTGAGTGAGAAAGACTTAACTAAATGTAAGAATATGTAGATGAAAAAGAGTGATAAATGGATGAGTAAATGTGACATTTATATGTAAAATTAAGTTCTAAAATTGTATAAATATTAATTAAGAAATAAGAATTATATGATAAGGCATAAGAATAATTGAAATAGCAAGAAGAAATTATAGTATATTATTGAGGATTGCAATAAAATGTCTAATGTAGGAGTCTAGAAATTAAGTGGATAGTGAAAATATTGATGGTCTAGTTAATGATTAGGACACATAATATTAGATATGAGATTAGGAATTGGAAAATGATTACTGATGACTGACGAATGAGAACATGCCTAATTTTATAAGAAGAGAGTAGGCAAGACAAAATACCACTACATTATGGATTGTGTAGTATCAATTTCAAGCACAAAGGTCACCATAAGAGTGTGAAATTAAGTTGGCTCTCTTCAAAATTTGAAATTATATAAAATGAACTGGCTTTCTTACCAGTTCATTCGTTATAGAAAAATTGTTGGCATAAAATGCCATAAAAAGAAGAGTTAAATAGAAGGAAATAAATTTCAATGAAATAAAATGACAAGGGGGTGAATAAACAAAACATCAACAAGCATGTCCAAACATTAGTGGAAAATAGAGGTATGTGAGATGACATAGAAACAAAATGGATGGTTATAACTAATCATACTATAACAAAGAGTGTTCAACTCAATACAAGGTCATGACTAAAAATCCTACATATGAATATAATTCAAAGTGAAAGGTAAAAGTATTGATGTTCTAGTCATGGACTAGTCATTAACCAGCTCACATCATCTATAAGCAGGACTAGAAATTGGAAAATAAAGTTTAAGGATTAGGAAATGAGGTGTGATCAAGAAATAATGAAACTATATTATGGAATGCATAGCGTGAAGTGACATTCATATTATGTTAAAATATTACAACTTGAGATTGAGTCGTCTAGTTATTTCATTAAAGAGTCAATCTTATGTACTCAATAACAAAAAATATTGTGTCTTAGTATCTATAGTAGAATTATTTTAGAAATACAATTGTGATGTGAGAGAACTTTAGTAGTAGAATAATCATATGGATCAAACAAAATGATGTCTCTAATACGAATGATTGAATGGATGAGACATTAACATGTAAGAGTTTTCCTTCCCTTTCAAATTCTAGATGAATAATTTTGTTGAGGCTTACATAATTTACATTGGTCTAAACATGGCAGTCTCCTATGGGTTTACAAATGTATGGTTGGAGTGTGACTCATTGAATATAATGAACTATCTAAAAGAAAAACATACTCTTAGTTAGACCAAAAATATTTTATTTTCAGATACTATTAACACACAAATTTTATTTAATTATTTGACAAGGTTACTTATTGTGATATTTCTATCAAGATTTAACTATGTAGATTTTGAGTCAAACTCAATGACCCATGTTTCATGAGTAGTGATTCATATGAATGCATCTCTCATTAGAACAAATGTAAGACTTAGAACTCATTAGATCTACATGATGCTCGTAGAAGTGAAGCACTCAGACTTCTTGGGACTCACCCATTTCAATACTAGTCTAGCTTGAGTGTGCTTAACTACAAAGTTTCCTCCATGGTTAAACCCACTCTGATTGCAACTCCATTTTGAAAACATTCACCAAGTGCTTTTCCTTATGAACCATTCATTAGAAATCTACTTAAGCTCACCAATTTCAATAACTAGGAGATATTTTCTACAACAATTCAAACTGTGATATTGCTATCAAGATTTAACTATGTATTTTTTTGATTCAAACTTAACGACACATGTTTCATGAGTCGAGGGACTAGATTAATTGTTCCATCAAGAATGTTGTTAAAAGGACTAGATTAATAGACTTTATACCCAATCATCATAGTTGCATACTAGACTTCATTTTCATCATAGTTGAGTGTTTTATAAGGAAAAACACTTTGTGAAGGTTTTCTAGATGGGGTTGCGATGAGAGTGGGATTAACCATGGAGGAAACTTTATAGTTAATTTTTCTCAAGATAGATTAGTACTGGGACGGGTGATCTCCTAGGAGGTCCTAGTGCTTCACCTCTATGAGGATCAACTATATCCAATGAGTGGCAAGTGTTCCATTTATTCTCATGAGAGATGGATTCATGGGAATCAATGCTCATGAAACATGGGTCTTTGAGTTCAACTCAAAAAGTACATAGTTAAATCTTGGAAGCAATATCACAATTTTACATGTTATGGGAAACATCTTCTAATTATCAAGGTTACTCATGTTTATTGTGAAGGGAGATATCTTTTCTATAGATTGGAAAATCTTCATGGATATTATCTCAATATAGGTAGTTGGGGAATTAAAGAAAAAATACTAGAATTTATTAAGTTACATGTTTACGATGTATATACAAAATGTGCATTTGAATTCCCTTTGGAAAATGATGGTCTTAACAGTAAAAAATGGCCCAATTATTTGGTCTACTTTTATTATGGTGTGTCCAGTTCAATACTACTAGTAGGGAATTCAAAGGTTTTGTACGATAAACCCTATAGGTCCACCAACTAAGGTTTATCTAGTTTTTCCCTATTAGAGTTTATGCTTGATTTAACACTACTAGTGGGGGAATTATAGGTTCCATATGGTTTATGTTGTAGGTCTTTGGATGCTCCTACTAGGGTTTACCTAGGGTACTCTTACATCATTTTTGTATAAAGATCTTGTAATTTGAATGCCACAAGGTTTGGAAGAAAGAATAAGAAGGTCATCTTTATTGAAAATATTCTTAATAGAGATCATAGCATTAATGATGAAACTGTGAATAATCATGAAAGTTTGAATATAATTTTCTAAGTAATTCAAGTGGCTTTATCCCCCATTTTTTCGTATGATTTTGCACTAGGTGTTTATTATTTCCTTTCTTTTTGTTTATTTTCCTTTTGTAATAGGGATTTTTGTCCCTTCAAACTATTTTCCCTTTAGTAAAAATTATGTAAGAGTATCTAAGCATTAATGGAAATATTTTTAAAATATGACTATCCAAGTAAGTAAAATAAATTGTTCAAAGGAATCATAATATATCAAATGGTATTACTTAGTATGCGACAATGGAAAAAAAATATTATGTAGGAGAAGGAAATGAGTGAAATGTGAAATCAATTGCTTAATTGAGGGCTAGATAGCATCTTCTTAGATGTTAAAAAAGATGTTCATTTATATATTCAATGAGAGAAAACTTATTAACACATTGAGTATTTTATAAAAAATAGTACTTGATAGAAAATACCATGCATCGTGGAGTGCATTGTCAAAAGAGATATTCAAGTAAATTATGAAAACACTATTAGAGTAGGTAGTTTAAGTTTCTTCTTTGAGTGTACAATATTTTATAAAATCATGAATAAATTACTAAGGAAAGTTTGTATTCACTTATAAATTATTGTATTTCCACTTAATCTCTTCTCCTACAAATATGTGGAGGAAATACAATGACAGAAAAATGAATAAATCATATATCTGTAGGCAATGAGTGTCCAAACATTTGATGAAAATAGTGTGAAAAGCTAGAAAGAAGAAATAAATGGTTTGAAGAAATAGTTATATATAATTCTATCATTTCTTGATATGGGACCATTTTTGTAGGAGTACAAATTAGGTGCTTGGTAAATATATTGGTTGTCTAGTTAAGGACTAGTTAGAGAACTATTTTAGATGTAAAACTAGTAGATAAAAGTTGCCTAGAGAATATTAGAGACAGGTTCTTTGTAACAAAGAATTGTTAGAGATATAATGGAGCTATGTATTGGAGTGAAAAATGTATGATTGCATTTGTATTAAGGATAAAAATAATTGGAGGGTGGGCAACTTACATATCTTATTTGAAGAGAAAAATTTATATAAAGATCAAGCTTGTAAATAAAAATGTATAAAATAGAAGTTTTACCATATAAAAAGATTTTAAATTGTTTTAAATTTAATTGAATGTTGTGCTTATATCTTGTGGATACCAATACATGAACCATTCTTTGTACCTTTTAATGTCAAAATTATTATTTATTCTATCAAGCTTTCTTTTACTTAAAAGTTAACCTATTTCTTATAATATCTCAAAATAAATTAATATACATATAAAATACCGCTCTGTAACTAAGTACATAGTCTACAATGATATCCTTATCAAATATAAAAACAACTTGAATTTAGACCACATACTTGTTTTATTTGATTTATAGAAATAAGACTATATAAAACAAGAAACATTTTAACAACTGTCCATGAGAATAGAAATTTTAGCAATAAAACTATTCAGTTGAATAGATTCAAATGAACACCTTGTATATCTTGTAAATACCCATATAATCTATAGACACATTATTTCTTCACCAATTTTACATAAAATCCAAAAACTCGACCTTATCTCTCATAATATCTCAAGAAAGACAATTTAAAAGTTAATCTCTCATAATACCTTTAAAGGAGCCAAAGACTCTTACAAAACCACTTAATAATAATTAATGAGCAATGCTTTGATTTACACAATTTTCCAAGAACCGCTTGTAGGTCCCCTCTTAGGAGGGGCTTAGTCGTACTCATTGGACCTAAAACCTTGAGATTAAGACAAGTTATCAATCCCACTTCATATACACGAGACATGGTGCCCTAAAATTCAACAAGCAATCATGTTAGAAAGGTGTGGGGCAAACTAGTCTCCAACTGCTAAAGGGTAGAGAGAATAGATAGATGGATAGATACAGCCACATGATACTTACCTAAAAGCCAATACAAACTAAGAATGTCATTACTTGAAGGAGGAGTACGGGAGAGTGAAAGATGGAGGGAATTTAGGAATGATGTGGAGAGTGGGGTTTATCCAATAGAATTTGACTTAGGTAATGACAAAGTGAGGAAGGACGAATGGGGGAGAACAAAGTTTAAACTTTTTATTATATTTTGGTTCAAAAATGACGTTGGCTATAGGACGGTCATACATCATTCATAGGTGGCGGAAAAACTGGCCGGGTGGGCGATTGATTGACGTGTACTTTCATTGAGTTTGGTAATCTGTCCAAATAACGGTTGAATTTCGAATATTCAAACGCAAGGACATACAGAGGACGTATGTTAATGACGCGTGGTTACATACTATACGTACGGGCTGTAGACAGCTGTTTCGTGTGTTATTATCTAAAAATTTGATTGATTGTAATACTACTTTCGATAGGATGGACAAATGAGAGATAGTCAACAACAATGAAATTGAAACTACCCAAACCTTGTAATCATGGAAAGGGCATTAATTGTCTCAAAGATTGTGCAAACTCAATATGAGGTCTACAAGAAATGTTTGTCACTCAATCCAAATCAAAGTGAAATGATAGTTTCAAGATAAAAAATTGATATCTAACACTACTTAATCAAGGTTAATAACTCAAGGAGAGTTTGTAGTGACTCCAAGGTTAAAGTCATGGTTAATCAATGTTTTGAATAGGATAATCCAAATTATTTCTAGTTTCCATCATGATTACGGTTTAAATTGATGTAGGTTTTGACAAGAAAATGAAAAAAAAATCGTTCTTGTTGTGTGGTTTCATTTAACATCATTTAAATCATAAATGACGATGTTGATATCTTCAAGAATACAGTAACAACTAGCATACTAGTCAAAGCTAAAGAATTCAAAGAGCTTTCGTAATGTTCATAAGAACAAAAAAGTTGTAACTCAATTTTTCAGCTAGGGTACTTCCTAATTATTCTTCGTTTCCACCATTATCATAGTCCAATTAGATGCAAATTTTGTCAAAAAATTACCATAAACTTGATTTTCTTTCTTTTGTGTGGGCTCACTTGATGATATCAAAATCATGAATGAAGATGTTGATATCTTTCTTGGATTCAATCAACTACTATACATGAATATTTAAATAAATTCTACACTTAAAAATGATTTGAAAGTTAAATCTCAAAATAATGGTAGTAATATTTTTAATAAATATTATATACTAGATCAAAATATAAATAATTTTTTGTGTGAAATACTTAAATTATTTTTTGTTTATGATAAAAAATAGCATGTGTGAGAATAATGATATTCCTTAAATGTTCCAATACAATATGTAACAAGCATGTATCTTAAAATTATTTTCAATGCATGATTTTAAGAAACTACTATTTGTACACATATATAAAAGAGTCATCAAGTAACTTTTTAAATAATGGTTATTTATTCATAGCTTCTAAACATGTACATACATATATAATTAAATAAACTTAATTCTAGATACATAGATCTCAAAATTTACTATCTACATACATCTATAAAGGGCTTAAATCACTTAGTAGTTTTTAATGACTATTACTTATTCGTCATAGCTCCTTTTTAATACACACCTACACACAAATCATAAAGGGCATACACTATTCACATATTTTTTTAATAAAGAGCATATATGTATAGTCTCATTGGAGAATGCCCCAATTTAGGGGGAAAAAACAAACAAAAGAGTAAAACCTACTAATATCTTGGCACTTAAAATAAAACTATATGGAAGATCTTATCTTAGAGATCGCCCAAAAATATATCCAATTTAGAACCAATATGTTGATTCTAAAGTAGTGAGACTACCTTCTTCTTTAAGAGGTTTTCTAGAGGTTGTAATTTTCTAAATTGAACAAATAGACATGCTCTTTTTTATTTAGATCAACAAAGAGTGTCTTAACACCCATTTAATAACTAGAAGGAAAATTTGTGAAAGGAAAACCATACGATAAAATGTCATCTTCAACATTTTTAAATTATACTTATAATTTAATATTGATGCAGGAGCATCATGGGTTTCTTTGTAATCGTGCACATTAGTTCATTTTGCCTAGTTCCAATTGGGTCGACTTTGCTCACATTTAATTTTGGTATAGTTAGTTATATTTGATGAAGGCTGACTTGTGGTTTCTCTATGCTCTAGAATTATCCGTAAGCCATTTTGGCAAGTATAAGTAGGGTATTTAGGTTTAGGGTTAGGGTAGCTTTTTAGGAGAGTTCAAAAGAAAAAGAGATGTGTTGATTTAAAAAGCTGATTTGGAGATCTGGAAGTTGTACATAAATGTAATTGGCCGTAACCCAGAAGGCCTTACAGCTGGGCATGTATGCTGAATATTTGATGAATCAATAAATATATCCTTGTTCTCTCTTTCCTTGGTGTTGTTCCTCGTGTTTTCTTCCGTTGTGTTAACTCTTGCAGGGTGGCTTGGATAGCTGGGTGTGCCTTTGGCCCTAGTTATTCATCCCTTGTCTGCACCAATTGGTATCAGAGCCCGAAGTTCATCCTTGTGGAGATTGGATCATGTAGAACCCTGATTTGGATCTAGTTGTAGGGTGGCAGATCTATGGATTTGACCTATAACTTGTAGAGGGTTACGATCTTGCAGGAACCTAATTTGTAAAGATGGTTCATGGTAGAGGAAATAATGTTGATAACGCTATATTGGATCAGTTAAGACAAATTGCAGCCAGATTAGATGCTGTGGAGATAGCCCAGAGGAGAGGAGTGCATCTTGAAGATGTAAGTGATGATGAAGCAGCAACACCAAACCATAATCCAGAACCTAAAGAAGATTGAGATGAGGAAAGATTGTTGTGATTATTGTCTAGGGCAACTTCAAAGCCTACTGTAGAAGTTGTTCCTTATGATGGGAAATTGGATACAAATACTGTGTTGGATTAGATCTCTGATATGGAGAAGTTCTTTGAGTATGAAAACACTCCTGATAACAAAAAGGTGAAGATTGCAGTCACTAGGCTGAAAGGTCATGCATCATTATGGTGGGAGCACTTGTAAACTGATAGACAAAGGAGAGGAAAGGAGAAGATAAGAACTTGGCCAAAGATGGTGAACAAGGTAAAGAACAAATTCCTTCCTACTGATTACCAAGTTAGCTTACTCAGAAAGATGCAAAATTTGAAACAAAGGGACATGATTGTGAAAGAATGTACTGAGGAATTCTATAGATTGGACATCAGATCTGGACATGTGGATGATGATGTTGAGAAAATTGCAAGGTACATTAATGGATTTAGATCTGTAATTCAAGATGAGATAAGTTTTGTGAAGTTGGAAAGTGTGGAAGAAGCATACTAATATGCCTTGAAGGCTGAAGAGATCTTGACAAAGAAGCATGAACAAAGACAAAGAGGTAGAGGTGGTAGATTCCAAAGAGATAGAGGTAGATCTTATGGAGAAAGTAGTAGATTTGACAATTCTATGCAAGATAAAGTCAAATCGAAATGGAAGAGTGATGATAAAGGCAAGACCAAATGGAAAGGTGGTAATTCTTACCGGGGAAGAGGTAATTCCTATTCTAGAAGTGGATTTCATGGTAATTGTTTTAGATATGGAAAAGAAGCGCATAGATCTTTTGAATGTAGATCCTCTAAAAGTGGACAGAATAATAGAAATGTTGTGATTCAAGAAGACATTGAAAGTTCACCAAGTGGACCAGAGGTTGGAGAAAATTTGATGGTGAGAAGAACCTTATGTAATAAAAGTGATGAGGAGCCTGTTTTAAGGAGAAGTCTTTTCAAGAAAAGATGTAAGATGGCTAGAAAATGTTGCAAAGTGATCATTGACAGTGGGAGTTCTACAAATCTAGCATCAGAAGAGCTGGTTACCAAGTTGCAGTTAGAGAGGTTGAAACATCCCAAACCTTATCATGTTTCATGGATCAAAGATGAGCATAAGATATTGGTAAGTGAGCAATGCCTTGTGAAATTTAAAATCGGACATTATGTTGATGAAGTTTTGTGTGATATTATGCCCATGGATTGTTGTCATATTTTGTTGTGTAGACCTTGGCAATATGATAGACATGCTGTACATGATGGAAGATTGAATCAATATACTCTTTGGGTGAATGGGAAGAAACAAACATTGTTTCCTTTGATTGAAGTTCCAGCTGAGGTTAAATTGTACTACTGTAAAGATTTGTATGGTTAATGGGAAACAATTTGAAAAGGAAGTGAAGAAGAATCAGGTTTGTTTTGCCATAATTTCAAGAAATCCAAGTTTTGTCAATGAAGGCCAAG
Organism: Cupressus sempervirens; assembly: GCA_028749045.1. Classification (NCBI taxonomy): domain Eukaryota; kingdom Viridiplantae; phylum Streptophyta; class Pinopsida; order Cupressales; family Cupressaceae; genus Cupressus; species Cupressus sempervirens. The sequence continues at coordinate 224,986,036 of CM053784.1, forward strand.
TGCAAGAGAATAATGCTAACCGTGTGCCAAATAGTGGTGATCGAGTGACAGATGGTAGTATTGACCAAGTGCTAGAAGAAATTGCAGAATTGCTCAATGAATATAAAGACATTATTGTTGATGATCTTCTTGATGGATTACCTCCAGTAAGAAGTATAAGTCATTGTATGGATTTGATTCCTAGAGCAAGTTTTCCCAACAAAGCACCATATAGATTAACACCTATAGAGAATGAAGAACTTAACAGACAAGTGCATGAGTTGTTAGAGAAAGGTTTGATTAGAGAAAGATTGAGTCCATGTGCTATACCTATTGCATTAGCACCTAAAAAGAATAGATAATGGAGAATGTGTACTGATTCCAGAGCCATTAACAAGATAACAGTGAAATATAGGTTTCCTATGCCAAGGATGGATGACATAATGGATTTTTTAAGTGGAGCAAAGTATTTTACCAAGATTGATTTGAAGAGTGGCTATCATCAGATCATAATTAGAGAAGGTGATGAATGGAAGACTGCTTTCAAGACAAAAGATGGTTTGTATGAATGGTTGGTTATGCCTTTTGGTTTGACTAATGCACCTAGTACTTTCATGAGATTAATGAATGGAGTTCTGAAAAGATTTTTGGGCAAGTTTGTGATTGTTTATTTGGATGATATTCTGATATTTAGTAAGACTAAGGAAGAACATCTTGAGCATATTAGACAAGTATTGCAGAGGTTGAAAGAGGAAAAGTTTCTAATTAATCTGAAAAAGTGTTCTTTTATGCAAGAGGAGATTGTGTATCTGGGATTTGTGATTTTAGCTAATGGTTTGAAGATGGATCCTGAGAAGGTTAAAGCAATTTTGGAATGGCCTACACCTGAGAATGTGAGTGAGGTAAGATCATTTCATGGTTTAGCTAGTTTTTATAGAAAGTTTATAAAGAATTTCAATGTTGTTTGCAATGCTATGACTGAGACAATGAGGGGAGATAAAAAGGAATTCAAGTGGACACATGGAGCTAATAAGAGTTTTGAGACTATGAAACAAAAGGTTGCAGAATTACCGGTATTGGCTTTGCCTAATTTCAACAAAGTATTTCAAGTTGAATGTGATGCAAGAGGTAATGCAATAGGAGCTGTATTAAGTCAAGAAGGTAAGCCTATTTTTTTCTTTAGTGAAAAGTTGAATGATGCTAGAAGGAAATATTCTATGTATGATCAAGAGTTTTATGCTATTGTTCAAGCATTGAAGAAGTGGAGACATTATTTGATGCCTAAGGAATTTGTGTTGTATACTGATCATAAAGCTTTACAGTACTTGGGAAGTCAACATAAATTGAATCAAAGACATATCAAGTGAGTTGAATATTTGCAGAGTTTTACATTTGTGATTAAGCATAAGAGTGGAGTTACTAAAAAAGTTGCTGATGCATTGAGTAGAAGACGTTCTTTGTTGACTGAAATGAAGGTTGAAGTTCTTGGTTTTGATGAGATGAAAGAGTTATACGATGCTGATCTTGATTTTTCTAAGGCATGGAGAGAGTGCAGAGCACCAAATCTGATAGATCACATAAGTAAGTATGGTGAGTATTTCATTCAAAAAGGTATGTTGTTCAAAAGAATTCAGTTGTGTATTCCTAGAAGTTCTATGAGGTTGAATCTAATCTAGGAAAAGCATAGTGGTGGATTAGCTAGACATTTTGGAATTGATAAGACATTGGGTTTGCTGAAAGAAAAATATTATTGGCCACAAATGTATAAGGATGTTCAAAAATTTGTAAAGAGTTGTGGAGTTTGTCAAGTTGCAAAAGGAGTGAGTCAAAATACTAGTTTGTATACACCTATTATTGTTCCTGAGAAACCTTGGACTGACATTAGTATGGATTTTGTTCTTCGATTGCCTAAGACAATGAAAGGGTATGATTCCATATTTGTGGTAGTGGATAGATTTTCTAAGATGGCTCTTTTTATACCATATAAGAAGACATCAGATGTTGAGCATGTTGCTGAACTTTTTTTTAAAGAGATTGTGAGATTGCATGGATTACTAAGAAGTATTATTTCTGACAGAGACAGTAAGTTTGTTGGATATTTTTGGAAGACTTTGTGGAAGAAGATGGGTATTGAGTTGAAGTTTAGTTCTACATTCCATCCACAAATAGATGGATAGACAGAAGTTGTGAATAGAAGCTTGGGTAATTTGCTAAGATATTTGGTTGAAAATAAGCCAAGTAATTGGGAGATGGTATTGGCACAAGCTGAATTTGCATATAACAATTCTGTGGATAGGAGTACAGGGAAGACACCTTTTGAGATTGTTATTGGAACATCCTCGAGGCATATCAGATTTGAGAGATGTTGTTGGTGAAGAAAAGAGAAGCATTGTAGGAGAAGAATTTGTTGATTTTATGGTGGAGTCTTTGCATAAGGAAGTGAAGTTGAGATTGGAGCAAAGTAATCAAAATTATAAAGAGAATGCTGATTAGTCTAGAAGACAACATGATTTTCAGGTTGGTGATGAGGTGATGGTTCATTTGGAGAAAGGAAGATTCCCAGCTAGAACATACAGTAAACTGAAGATGAAGAAATTTGGACCTTGTAAGATCTTGAAGAAGTTTGATAGTGGTAATGCTTATGAAGTTGAGTTACCTGATGACATGGATATATCTCCTATATTCAATATTGCTGATTTGTATAAGTATCATGAGTCAGAGGATGAAATTGTTGTACCTGATGATTATCCTAAGAAGAAAATCGAAGAGGTTGAACAGATATTTGATCAAGAGTTGGTAAGAGCATAGGAGGAAAAGATTACTATGAATATTTGGTGAAGTGGAAGAATAGACCAATTGAAGATGCTACATGGATTTCTCAATCTGAGTTGGATTCAGCTCAAGGTGTGACACTTGGATGATTTAGGAGAATCATTTTTTTCCTAACCCTGGTTGTCTGATGCAAGAGCATCTTGGGTTTCTTTGTAATCCTGCACATTAGTTCATTCTGCCTAGTTCCAATTAGGCTGACTCTACTCACATTTAATTTTGGTATAGTTAATTATATTTGATGAGGGTTGACTTGTGGTTTCTCTATGTTCTAGAATTATCCATAGGCCATTTTGACAAGTATAAGTAGGGTGTTTAGGTTTAGGGTTAGGGCAGCTTTTTGGGAGAATTCAAAAGAAAAAGAGATATGTGGATTTAAAAAGCTGATTTGGAGATCTGGAAGTTGTACATTTGTAATTGGCTATAACCTAGAAGGCCTTACAACTAGGCATGTATGCTGAATATTTGATGAATCAATAAATATGTCCTTGTTCTCTCTTTCCTTGGTGTTGTTTCTCGTGTTTTCTTCCGTTGTGTTAACTCTTGCAGGGTGGCTTGGATAGCTGGGTGTGCCTTTGGCCCTAGTTATTCATCCCTTGCTTGCATCAAATATATCACCATTTAACTATCAAACACATGCCTTGAATTATAGAGAAATGTGAAGATAAAAAGAACATGGCAACTAAATACTTTATTTTAGACTAGAAACTATTTAATGACATTGGGATCGCTCACAAAATTAGTTTAACAATGAATTCCTTTCAGGCCTAAACCTATTAGAGTTCTACAAATTGCGTTGCTAGTTGTGATTCAATTTTGGGCCCAATTACATGAAAGAAATCTAAATCAATGGTTTAGATCACACTCAACAACCTAGATCAAGATGAAAATGGAAGATATTACATGGAGAAAAATAAAATGTGATGGCTCATAATTGAACTAAATGTCAAAAAGTCAATGCTTTGCAATGTGAAAATAATGGAGTTAGATGAACACATGAAAAGCTATGGTTTCTTATGGTGAGGGGGTCAGTGATGGTGGTGGCAAGGGATCTAATGATCCTAAGCTAGATGAATGGAGGGTGCTTCCCAAACCTATGCCTCCTTGGTTATGTCATGACATGGGAAAGGTGTCTGTAGAGATAGGGACCATGCTTCCTTCTTCTAGGGGACTTTCTAACATAGGGGATGCTTGCTTCTCTGAGGTGTTTCCTTATGGAGGGAGGATCTATTGTGTTATTGGTGTCCTATTGGAATATTGGGGGACCTTCCTTGATGATGCACTCTTTATTTTCTCATGTGGGAAGTCTGATTTTTTCTTGTTCATGGTTCTATAAAGGGTGATCTACTTCTGGGTTTGTCAAATCTAGGGACTCTTCAACGGGTTAGTGGTTGGCAATGATGGATCTATTCATTATGTATGTTTATTGAGCTTTGGTTCTCTTTTTATGTTTTCAAAGGTGCATATTACTTAGATCCTTGAGTGGGCTCTATTATTTAGCCTTCTTTTTTGTTGCCTCTTAGTTTTTGCTAGCTCTCAGGGGCTCTCTTTGGCTCTTTACTTTTGGTTGAGTGAAAATTTATTTCTTGGTGTGCTTCCTAGTTGTGAAGTCTTCCTTCTTTGGATTCTTTAGAGGAATCTATGTTAGCACCTACATTTACCCCCTAGAGTTTGCTATTGACGTAAAATCTCACCTTGGGTTTCAAAGGCACCTTTAGCTAGCATTTAGCTTTGAGGGTTGGTTCCTACTATTGTTTATCTACCACACAACTCTTATTTAGGTTGAGATATCAACTATTGAGGTGGTGATATATAGTGTGGATGTGGTTGATATTGGGTAGGGAAATCCTTCTATAAGTGTCAATGTTTGGATGGTGGAGTGGTCTTTGAAGAAGGTTTCTTTGGGGAATTTTTTCCTTTACATTATCCCTATTGAGGTGGGATCCCTTTCTTTTGAGGTGGAATGGAGATATGCTAGATGGATTGTTCATGTTACTCTTCTGCTAGTGAGGAATATTCCTCCAAAGAGGGGGACTTGGAGTTTATTGGGTTCTTTCACTATGTCTTTTTTGAAATTTCTTTTGACTCCAATCAAGCTAGAGTTCATGCTTGTGATTTTGGTGGTTGAGATAACCGATGTTGAAGGGTGTCATGTCCCTCTCTTAGCAACGTAATTATAACAGGGGATTTGCCTATTATTGACTCTCGTAGGCAAATAATTATGTGAAGAGGGTCGATTTTGTCTTCCAAATAAGAAAGCGGGGCCTACTCATTTGAATATTAAATAAAGGTTGTATTCTAACTTTATAAAGTCAATTATTTAATTTTATAAAGTTAATATTTGTAGTGCAAGATGATTCCGGATGATTTCCAGAAACTTCCCGGCAAAGAGATAAATAAAGGACATTGGGCTCCCTTTGAGGCAAGCGATTTCGAGGATTTAACTTCTATTCCAATTAGAGTGATTTGTAACCTTCGGGTCTGCAAATTCTCAGATTATCTTTGGGAACGATAACTCCCATTGATAAGCAATTTTGAGGGTGTGAAATATCACCTGAATTATTGCCATCCGGAAGCGATACTACGGTCACTTCATCCGCGCAGTAAAGAAGAATCAGATTGTTGCAGGATCAGTGAAATTCAGAGGGAAACCCGGAGGGAAGAAAAAGCTAAGTCATATCAAAGAGCCACAATTCATGCCACAGGTTGGCGGATTTAAATCCTGGAGAAATCACAGGTAGCGATCCGATCTTCAGCCGGCAAGCTTAAAACCTCCGATTCAGGGCGAGCGAATTGGAACCACCAAATTTCGAAAGGGAGGAATATTTTTTATTTGCGGGCTCGTTGCAGAGATTAAGGCAAAAATTCACAGCAGAATTGGGGCGGATTGTAATCAGTGTACACCTGAGGTGGGATCGATTTACTTAAATGAAGTGTCCACCAGTTTTTTAGGGTTTTTTCCAACGCGATCCGAACCATGTCTCTTTCGGCGGACACCTAGGGAAGGAATTTGCGAACTCTGGTTTCTACTAGACGACTTGCCACGGGCGGCTCTCCTTCAGCAACGAATCTGCATACAACTATTAACAAATTCAGCTCGAGGCCTGGATCCATAGTGGTCAACAATACTTAGGGATGGATTGAAGGTGACACGGGAATATTTCCCACTGTTGCACGATATCAGGAGATTAAAAAAAAACATGCTTCCACAAGCAAGGTAACCGAGACCCTAAAACGGCAGATGAGCTTGCGGCGCAAGTAGGGTATGTATAGACTTATAGCTATGTTCGGATTCCACCTATATTACAAGTTGATTAATGTAAGCCTGTGAGCACAATAAGTTACTTCTCAGGTATGAGTTTATATGCATACAATGCATTTATTTTCTTCAGGCCACTATGTCTATAGTACATGCATGTGCGTTTCATATTTTCTCCTCAGCCTTAATCTAAACAGCTCAAATTCAAACAGTTTTCCAAGGTAATATTGTTATTAGCTTGAATTAATTAGTAAGGGTCAGTTCAAAGGGGATGCTAGTGGGGCTATCGTTGTTGCATAGTCTCTCTACCCAAAAAATGGTATTTTGATCTTTCCTCCCACAACTTATATTGAGGGGGATCCCTTCCTTATTGAGGTAGGGAGGTAGTATGTTAAGGGATGGAAGATTTTTGGCAATACTGATTGGAACTAGTAGTTCTTGCAGCTATGGACCTTTGGCCACAATGGTGATAGAAGAATATACCATCTTTTCCTATGTATGATGGTGAAAGAAGAATGAGCTATCCATTGCCTAGCTATGCTGGTCAAAGAAGAACATGTTATCTATTTCTTGGTTAATAGGTCTTTTGAGGACAAGATTGTCTCCCCCTCTTTTTTTTTTTTTCTTATTGTAATAGATGGTTGCTATTTTTTTCTAAAGGACTCTTTTGGGGTCTTTGTTCTTGTTTTTGGTTTAAGAATGCTACTAGTATGTGGGCTTCTTCCATGCTGATCCTTAGCAATGCAGACCATGGTTGGTGGGTTTTTCGCATTCAAACCTTTATTTTTCACAGAAGTAGACTTTAGTTGAGGTTCATTGTATTTGGTTATTTGACGCTACATTATGTTATTTCAAACATTGTCTAATGTTTGTTGTTTGTACCATAGATTAACAACCTCTTGCTACTTTTTATATTTTAAAACAATGGAGTTAGATATTATTACATGCATTACTCTTGACCTCATAAATGCTAAAAATCTTCCATACTTGCATATTTTATACTTCAAAGTATATAATAAATTTTTTACTACTAAATAACTAAACTTCTTTTTAACAACCAAGATCATGAGGTTTCATAATCCATGTTACTAGCGAGTGATTTTTACTCAACTACGTCAAATTTTTCATGTCAATATTTTATAGCACACTCTAGAGTCCATCATCTGAATAAAAATGTGAGAGATGTGGTAGAGAGAATGAAAAAGATTGTAATCAAACTAAATGACATAATATTGTCACTTCACAATGTTAATGCAACAAAGTCTACTATCTGATACATTTTTCTCAACCTTATGATTATTGAAAATATAGTACGCTATGCCCCAATAATGTTAGCAACCTTCTATCATATTCTTTTTAATTTCCATTTCATTAGGTTCTGACAACCCATGCTACATGTTGTCATTGAATTGGACAAACCCATGTCTATTCTTTTACATCACCATCTCAAATCACACTCTACAATCCATCATTCTAATGAAAATAAGAAAGGTGGGACATAGAGAATAAAAGATAAAGTTATTCAACTAAATGACATAAAGTTGGCATCACAAAATGTTAAAACACCATAACCTATTTTATCATAGATGTTTCTTGACTTCATATATATTAAATACCTCCTTCTCTATTTCTTGTGAATGTCTAAAAGTCTCTTCTATTCCTTATGAATGATCAAAAGCTTCTCTTCCTTTACTTCATAACATTAAATAAAATTCTCCTTTGCATCTTGTAAATGTTTGAAATTTTCTCTTTTATTTCTCATGAATGATAAAAAAACTTATCTTCTATACTTTGTAAATGTTAAAAATATTATCCTCTATACTTATTAAATATTAGAAATTTTCTCCTCTATACTTTGTGCTTATTTAAAATCTTTACTCACTATACTTGATAGTTAAAAGTCATCTATTCTATAATTCTAGCAATTTCTAGTGATTGGCTAAAATCTTCAATTCCTAATGAATGTTAAGAATCTTCTTTTTAGTATTTTTTAAATGCTAAAAATCTTTTCCTTTATTGTCATGACCCCAAATTTAAGGATATATGAATATTTGAATAACATATTGTATAATGATAATAATTAAGAATAACAATAAATAGATAATAATAAATATTATAATTACATTATGAAACCAAAAAAGATTATAATGTATTCACATTTGAATATATATAATATTAATAACTAAGGATAATAATAATAAATTGATTAATAAACTAATCAATATAATATATATTAATAATACAAGAATTAATATAAACAATAATACAATATGATATTTTATTTATAACAACATATATTTGAATATGTTATTATAAACATACAATGTTATATAACATATTTAATACTTATATCTTATAAAAAAATATAAATGATATACTTATTAATATAGTTATATTAATTAATAAAAAACTTATTAATATAAATATATAATTAATATAATATAACTATATTTTTATTATTGGTATAATGAAAGGATGTGACTCTTATAATAAAATTATATATATATTAAATCAACTTTGGAGAAGAATCATCATATAGGAAGATTATCAAAATTGTATGGATGAAAATTGGTAGAAGTCATGTACAAGCGGGGATTGGAAACAAAAGAAGAACCGGTGATACCTTATTTTCATTAGCATTGCAGAGACATAAATCAACAAGGTCAATATCAGGTGTTGTCAATTGAGTGCATGAACATATGCTGAGTAATTCCCAGTCAACATAAATCAACGAAAAAGAAACCAAATCACTTCTGGAGAGGAGTAATATCAATAGAGGATCCAACAGGGATCTTCAGGAGAATTATGAGCAGGATCTCCAGTCAAGAGAAAGGATATGGAAAAAGGGGATACAAATTAAAGAAAAAGTCACAAATGAATGACCCCTAAAAAGTCATTACAAATGGAAGGATCCGAGAGAAAACATTTTTACAGTAAGAAACCCTAATGTCCCAAAAAGGGTCATTACATTTATACCTCACAAATGTTGGAAAAAAAATCTTCTTTTTTGTGAATGATTCAAATATTCTCTTTTATATTTTGTACATGTTCAAAATCTTCTCCTCTATGCCTCATAAATATTGAAATTTTTGTTTTCTATACTTCATTTAAATATTATTAAAAATATACCTTATACCTAATCAATGTTAAAAATCTTCTATGTTATTGAATTCTAGCCATTTCAAAGGATGGCCTAGAATCATGGCTAGTGGGAAATGAGAGTAGTGAGTATGGGTACGTTCCAACTTAGAAGGTTACCTAGAATAGGGCAACTTATAGCTCCAAAGAAAAAGGTGGGTGTAAATTCTTGGAAATTGGAATGCAACTAAGAGGACAAACAAGTTCTAATGGGTGTAATTTCTTGAAGATTGTAAATTTTCTCTTTTATACTTGATAGACATTTTTAAATCATTTTCCCTATATTTGATCAATGTTAAAAATCTTCCATCATATTGAATTTCCACCAATTTCCAAAGATGGACAAGAATCATGGTTGGTGGAGTATGGGAGTGGCCAGTATGAGTACAATCAAATGGAGTAGGTTACCTAGGTAGTGTAGACCAAGTTAGAGCTCCAAAGCAAAATATGGGTGTAAATTCTTGGGCATTGCGATGTAACTAAAAGAAAAAACAATTTAGAGCTCTAAAGAATGAATCAGATGAACTAGAATGAACTAAATTTCGACCAATTTGAAAGAACGAACTAGAATTGTGGTTGATGGAATACAGGAGTGACTTGTGTAGGTGCCATCAAATGGAGAAGGTTGCCTAGCATAGGACAAGTTAGAGCTCCAAAGCAAAGGTGGATGTAAATTCTTGGTGATCGAAAAGTAGCTCAGAGCACAAACAAGTTGCAATGGATGTAAATTCTTAGAGATTGTAAATTTTATCTTCCATACTTGATAATCATTAATAATCTTCTTTCTTATACCCCGTAAATGTGTTCAAAAAATCTTGCACTCTATTGAATTTCCATCAATTTCCAAGAATGGACTAGAATCTTGATTGGTGGAGTATGGGAGTAGCATCAAATGGAGGAGGTTAGGCAAGTTAGAGCTCCAAAGCAAGAGGTGGGTGTGGGTGTAAATTGTTGGAGATTGCAAAGGTACAAGTAAAGTTTGGGAGAGTTTGAAGGAGGGATTGATGGATGGGGAAGTCCGAGGTGGCAGAGAAGGGCATGAAGGTCAGCTGGTGTGCCGGGAGAAAAAGCGACAAAGATGGCCACCACAAAGCCCGACCTTTCTTCCTCGGTAGTCGCATCCGCCAATGCCATGGCGATGGGTGACAACTTCACTGTGCGTGACGAATCCCTCTTCATTTCTTCCATAAACAACTGTGCCTCCCTTCTCGGGATGTCCGAATGGGGTCCCTCTCCTCCTCTTTCTTCCTCCTCCCTCCGCCTACGTATCAGCAAATCAGCATTTCGACTGCTTTCCCTGCCGCTTTGCTGTTCTTTGTCAACTTTAAAGGCCTGTCTGTGACTCCCTGCATGCCTGAATCTGTCAGGCGCCAAAGGGGTTTTATTTAGAGCTGTGGAGCAGGGGGAAAAGGGGGGTAAATAAATGGTATCCCCACGTGAAGGTCTGGGCATGGGGGTTGGGCTTGCATCACTCTGATTCGCCAGAGGCTCAGGCTCTCTCTGGCCCTGGCCCAGAGATTGATTGATTGATTGGGATAGTGGTTGCCATTGCTATGACAAGGCTGATAGATTCGTGTCGTCCTCTCAAGTTGCCGGTTTTAGATTGTCAGAAGGAATTAGCGGGAGAAGATGGGGGAGGGGGATTTAGCACTGTTTGTACTGCCAGTGGCACCTCCACTTTCGCCCAATCCTCGGCTTCAATGCCCTTGAAGCGACTCAGAGCATCCCCTGACCCTCACATGCATGGACCTGAGTTCGAATCCCGCAATCATTTGGCCCCTGTTTTAAACCCTAAGGGCGAGGCCTCCATGGGCGAGGAGGTGGCTAACCAGAACCACCACCTCGGATCCATGGACAGAATCCATGAGGGTTGCTTGAATGATGAGCTCGATTGCCACAAAGATCAGGGCAGCGAGAGCGTCACGGACGAAGCAGACGACAACGGCAACAATGGCGGCAGGGCCGGGAAATCTTTGCGGCTGTTTGGATTTGAGCTCCGGCACGAGGAGGAGGATGTGAAGGACGGTGCGGATGAGGGAGATAGATCCAGTGCGGCTCAGGCGGGGACGGAAAGCGGCAGCAATTCGGCTGCCGAGAGCCGGAAATTCGAATGTCAATTCTGTTGCAGAGAGTTTGCGAACTCCCAGGCCCTAGGAGGGCACCAAAATGCTCACAAGAAGGAGCGGCAACAAGCAAAGCGAGCTCAGATTCAGGCGAATCGAAGCGCGGCTGCTGCTGCTGCGGCTGCTCAGGCTCTAAATCGTGCCGGAAATGGGTTCTTTGGATTCAACAATCGGCTTTCCGGTTCTGCCCTTCTTACACCTCATTCTGCCCGAGTGGCCGCCGATATGAACCCCTGCCCGCCGCGCTTCAGCGCGCCTCTAATGGCGCCTCCTTTGCCGCACTTGTTAGGGTTCCAACAGCCGCAGCCTCAGCATGCCGTTTTCGGATCTGCTATTCAGCCTGCTGCCCGTTCCGCGACGATTAGCCCATCGTGGTATTTCGTCCCGCCGCCGCATGGACAGTACGGATTTTCTTCGATTTCTTCGCTTTCTCCCGTTTATGGCGATTATTCTGGCTCGAATTTGTATTCTTCGTCTTTTTCGGCCGTTCCAGCGCCTCAGGCAGCTCCGGAAGGGAGGTATTTGCAGGCTCAGGCTGTGCCTTTAGGGCACGAATTTGAATCGGGCGCGAGGTTTTGTCAGTCCGGAGGTCCCAAGGTCGAATCCGGACAACAACCGCAGCGGTCGTGTCCTGACAGCGGTTTGGACCTCCACTTAGGTCTCGGCCCCGCTGGCTCGTAAATCGTGTCAATGTTTGATGTTTATTCTGTCTCTCCCCTTCAATGGCGCTCTCGGTTGTGAATGAGGTCGGTTGCACGCATGCCTTGGCCCGATTTGTTGCGAAATTTTTGATAATCGAGTGCAGCTTGAAGCTTGCAGGTCTTTTGCCCGCATAATGAAAATGCTTTGTTTTTTCCTTGGAAATTCCCTGATCTGCTTGCTTGCTTTGATGATTTGGCACGGATCGGCTGTTTTGTACAAATCTGAAGATGAAAAGGTTCTCCAATTCATCAATTTATTCAATGTAGATTTTTTGGTGGATCTGTCAATGAGTTGCGGCGCATGATTTATTTACTTTGTTTGCTAAAATTTCATATTTCCCTGAGAATTTCTTTTTGCGGATTTGTTGTTTGGCTGACATTCTTCCTTAAATTTAAGATTTAGCAACTCGAATGATACGGCTTAGATTTCTGAAATTTATACTGTCCAATTTTATTTTTCTCTCAGCATCAGCTAGTTGAATTGCTCCATTTCTTCTGATCATGTAAGCAATTTCTCAAAAACCTGATTTTCTAAAAGAATATCTTTCATTTCTGGGCTGAAAATTCGGCATTATTATAGACCTTAAAGACCAGCAATAAACTTGTACAAAACAGCTCAAGAACACAATTTTAGAAACATCATTCAAAGCTGGTTGGACAGATAAATAATTGCAGGGAAAGCCGCAGTTTCAAGCAGCCACTTGGCACCGCATGTCTAAAATCTTAGCGTTTTAAAAATGTATCGACTTTTGTAATCGGCGATAACAATTCAAAGTTGCTGTTCTCTTTCATTCACATTTTTTTCGCTATTAAATGTGAGGCTAAGATTATGTTTATTCAGTGCACCAGCGTTCGTAAAAGCTCTGCAAGCCTCTTCATTGGACCGCACTGACAAGTACCAAAAGAATCCACGAAAACTTAACTAAGAGTTCGTAGCGCAGCTTAATTTTACTCAAATTAACTATTATAAGTTGCTTGGTGTTTGTATTTAAAAATAGATAAAAATTATTTCTAAAGTGATATTAAAGGTATTGTCAATTATAAGGCCTTAAATGGAAACAGCTAAACAGCTATCTAGCTCTTATAATGTACAGATGTAAATCTTATACCTCATAATTGGTATTATCTTCTTATTATATGTGATGATCAAGATTCTATTGCTGTTCGTATATAAAAATAGATAAAGTTATTTATTAAGTAATATTAAAGGTATTGTTAATTACAAGGCATTATATGGAAACAACCATCTAGTTCTTAGAATATACAGATGTAAAACTTATACCTCATAATTGGTATTATCTTTTTATTGTACATATTTCAATCAGTCATGATCAAGGTTCTATTGGTGTTTGTATTTAAAAATGGATAAAAAATATTTATAAGTGATATTAAAGGTATTCTCAATTACAAGACATTATATGGAAACAACTATCTAGCTCTTAGAATGTACAGATGTAAAACTTATACCTCATAATTGGTATTACCTTTTTAATGTACATATATCAATTTGATCTTTTGACAAATCAGTCAATGATGATCAAGGTTCTATTGGTGTTTGTATTTTAAAAATGGATGAATTATTTATTAAGTGATATTAGAGGTATTGTCAATTACAAGACATTATATGGAAACAACTATCTAGCTCTTAGAATGTGCAAATGTAAAACTTATACCTCATAATTGGTATTATCTTTTTAATGTACATATTTCAATTTGACCTTTTGAAAAATCAATTAGTGATGATCAAGGTTCTATTATTGTTTGTATTTAAAAATGGATAGATTGTTTATTAAGTGATATTAAAAGTATTGTCAATTATAAGGTGTTATATGGAAACAACTATCTAGCTCTTACAATGTACAATGTAAAACTTATACCTCATAATTTGTATTATCTTATTAATGTACATATTTCAATTTGATCTTTTGAAACATCAATCCATGATGATCAAGGTTCTATTGGTGTTTGTATTAAAAAATGGATAAAAATTATTTATTAAGTGATGTTAAAGGTATTGGTCAATTGTAAGCCATTGTATGGAAACAACTATCTAGCTCTTAGGATGTACAAATGTAAAACTTATATCTTATAATTGGTATTATCTTTTTTATGTACATATTTCAATTGATCTTTTGACAAATCAATCAGTGATGATCAATGCTCTATTGGTGTTTGTACTTAAAAATGGATAAAAATTATTTATTAAGTGATATTAAAGGTATTCTCAATTATAAAGTGTTATATGGAAACACCTATCTAGCTCTTAGAATGTATAGATGTAAAAATTTATCGTTTTAATGTACATATTTTCAATTTGATCTTTTGATAAATTAATGAGTGATTATCAAGATTATATTGCATCTCTCAACTAAGTGTTAAACTTATAAAAATGACTTACTATATTTTTTTAATAAAACTAAATTTCATACTTCTTACACTAATTTTATATTTACTTAAAATGAATGTCTTATGTTAAAAACTAAAATCTTATATTGAGCATTGAGTTGTTTTAATTAATTTAAGACACCTTCTACTTTCTCAAATATTTTTTAGAATGGAAGAAATAGACAATAATATATCTTTATGATCTAAGATCATAACATACAAGGGTTGTGTTTATTAATCACAAGGATACAAATCATGCTCCTCACAGTTTATTCTATTTTAATATTGTGCCATCCTAAATTGTAACCATCAATAATTAGATTCTCAATTAGGTTCAATTTTAAGATTAATAGGCTCTTTCATTCACCTCCATGCCACCTATATTTTTAGTTTTTACCTCACCTTTCTACCTTCCAAATTTAAGTTCACATATTTTTGAAGGGAAGTGACCCCCAAAGTTGATCACTTCATAGATTTTTTTCCTAAACAAGTAAATTGGGGCTCATCTCATTGGTTAAGTAGAATGTCTAGGTTCCCATTGACCACCTTCAAGTTTTGAACCCTCAATTTTTTTTGAGATGTATAAAATCAACCTATAACTCCTCATTTTGATATGAGGCAATCAAAATTTTAAGAGGACTTCTACAATTTCATATCACAAGCATTCCAGATCAAGATCTCAAGTGTTCTAGGGATTTTTAGATGCAATCTTCTTCGCACATCAAGCATGATTTCCTCATTGAAGGCCAAGACAAAGAGTCCGTCTGCAAGGAAGAAGATCACAAGACAAGTATTCATCTACTAAATTTAAGTTTTCCATACTGACTTCTTCAATAGTTCCCATAGATATGATGTAGAGCATACTACAAAACCAAATAGCCTTCTAGAATCACTATGATCCAATCAGATTTGTTAACAAATTAGGTACATAACGAAAAAAATCAATACAAAATTTAAAAATAATAATAATTAGTCGTCATCATTAAATCATCTTCACAAAAGAATTATCAACACCACCCCTTTAAGGAATTATCCTTTCCACAAATGCGTGTTCCTAAGCCAATTAGGACTATAAGCCTAAAAAGCCTTGATATTGTATCCATACACCATAACATCACTCCTTTTGTATACAAGTGTAATGCACATTTTATTCATCCCACATATCATTTACTATCCTATTCATCTACCAAACAACATATGTATATTTTCTTTAACGAAAACTTTATATTTGCTACCCACAAAGTAAACAAAGTCAATAAGGTGTCATTCAATCCTTGATCAAAGATCCTAAGACATGAAAGAGTAATTAAACACCTTAAATATATCAACCACCACAATTTCAAACTACAAATTTGTCTATTTTAAACTTGCTTCCAAAACACATCAAATAATTTCTAAAATGAAATAGGAGTAAAAAACACTGATAAATGACATAAGAAACATATCTAACACACTTATTTTTTATGTCAGGACTCTCAACTAGAAGGATAAAACCACAATGGGGATGACACCCACAAGCCTTCCATTGCAATAAAATGGGTTGCCCTATTAGGAGCTACAAGTACCCTTTTTATGGGTTCACCCCATTCGGAGTGATTTGTAAATTATTTAGACTATAATAAAGACATGTTAAGATCTACCTCATTAGAGGATTTAGAACTCCTCCTAAGATTCCACACTATCAAAGGATTTACACAAAATTTTAAGGGATTTACTTTTCTATAACTATTGGAAAGCAACAAGTTGTGTGGTCTATTAATAGACCTTCTTGTCTATCATATCATTTTTCCTCTATTAACATTTTTTTCTTCCCTCTAGTCAATCTCTTCAATACACCTTGATTGCTCTCTCTCTCTCTCTCTCTCTCTCTCTCTCTCTCTCTCTCTCTCTCTCTCTCTCTCTCTCTCTCTCTCTCTCTCTCCAAAAAAAACATATAAATAATTAGTCTTTTTACCACTTAATCTTCACCGTCCATTGAAATTACACACTTTCCTCCCCAACACCACATGTAATTAACATATCTATATGTACCTTAATATTTTCTATCACTACATTGACCAACATTATTTTTTCTTGTTATATTCCATAGGAAAGTTAGAATGTGTTTGACCTTCTCAGACTTCTTCTAGAATATTTTCACTATAGGTGCTTCAATCACATAAATTCAATCTTGTACGTTATCTTTGACCACATCAATCATATTCATCACCTATCTACAATCTACCATCAATGGCTTAAGAACATAAGTTACATTTTCTATAGTCATCTTCTCACAATTATAAATTTTTAGAATAATTGGGGGGGTGGGGGGGGTGAATCAGTTACTCAAGGTCAATATGTACCACTTGAATAACTAAACAATAAACACTTCACCATTCTGCTTATCCTATTGTTTCTTGGTCTATTGTAAAACTATCATAAATATAACTTGCATTGCATAATAAAAACATTATTAAATTTAAATACACATAAATAATTCATCATAGTTTTGACACTTGGATTTTAAGTGGAAACACAATTCAGGAAAAACCACCAGCAACATGTCACTCTTTCAAAGTGAGCTCTATTAGGAGTCAACACTATTAAATGTTACAATACATATTGATATATGTGACCTAGTTAGAGGATTTAATCACCCTTTTAGGAGTGGCCTTATAAGAGGACTTTGATCATTCCATTTATAATGCCACCTAGTTAAAGGATTTACATAAACTGTTAATTTTTCAAATGACAATTAGGTCAACCTTTGTTAAAATAATTTCAATACAAAATGCTTACAATGACTAGAAAGAAAACAACAAGTTTTTATCTATGTGATTACAAATCACTTTTGTAGGTTTAGATCTCTGTTTGGTCCTTCTATTGGTTTACTAATAAGCCTTCCACTCACATCTTTGATCTTGATTTTCTTGGACACCCTTCAAGAAATCATTCCACTCTTCTCATCAACACTTAATCCCTCTACTCTAATGTACTTATCAATAAAAACATCATATCTACAAGATTACTCTTTTAGCTTCACATTCACTCAACATTCTTGTGTATTACTAATCAATCTTTCTTTGTATATCTATTTTCACATACAAGCTTTGCTCATACACACACACACACACATGCACTCCTATTGTTTGACTCTATATCTCTTTTAAAAGGCAATTTGTACTTTACTATTTTCTACATCCACTGTAGATCTTAGGGTTTATGATCGGGTTCAACTTGATTTACTATAGCTATCCATCTTCTTAATCTTCTTCTAGAAACTTCTCTAGAATTTTTTTGTTAGGTCTTCACCTAATAATTTTCTTGAATTTAATGATCGAACTTATCAATCTTATCTTCAATGCAGTTTACATCTCTTAAGAAGTCAACTGAGTGGACTTGATCTCACAATTTCCTTAAATTCATTCTTATACACTCACTTGGTGATCTCTAAATTTTGGCACTCGGTCATTGCTGAAATATTCAGTCATTGTAAATCTTGTTTGGCTCAGCATCAATTTTCTTTCTTGGTTGATGCTAATGCTTGTTCAACACTAGATTTTCTTGGCACTAATTGTAGCTTGATTGACAAGAGCATTACTCGAAAATAACTATATTTTATACTTGTGCTTGACTTTTCTCAGCTTTCTTGACATAGACAATCACTTTTCTTTATCAAAGTACATCTAATAAAATATCCATTATAACTTCCTTTTCATAACTCAACCTTTTCTCTAGCTATTATTGTTATGGGAAACTTTTCAAATCCTCTTCACCAATCAAATATATATGACATTAAATTAGGTAGCAATATGTCTTATCAATAGATTTCACATAAATGAAAACAAATGATTGTTCCAATTGTAAGTTTCCAACAATCTCCCTCTTTGGTTTGATGCCAACATCTCAAACATCTTAATACTAATTGTAGCTTAGTTACCATACACTGCAAAAGATTTTGTTACTGATATTTAGATTCTTCTATGCTAAATTTCTCTCTCTGGTATTTCTCTTAAGAGTAATTGCTCACTCTTCCTGTAATCTCTCCTTTTGTAAGTTTCTAAATTTCTCCCCCTTAAGTAATCTCTCCCTCTTTGACAACAATGCCACAGATGTGTAGTTTTCTCTACTTCAAAGTCTTCACACATCTAAATTATGTAGATTTAGCATGTTTTGATGATATTTGTCATGTATCTATGATTGAGATTTTTTATGTTGTATTGAATTATCTACCCTAAGCACTTCCAAAAGTAGAGTTGTATTGCATCACTATGTAGGATATTTTGATTAGTATATGTGATGCAATGCCCCTTTTCCACTTAAGTAGTTGGAGCCGAGTATGTGGCAGCTATAGTTAACTATTCAAATATTATGTGGATCAAATAGTTATTGAAAGGTATGAAAGGTGAAATCACAAATCTAGTGGTTATCTATTGTGATAACACAAGTGCTATCAATGCTTCAAAGAATCCAGTGATGCACACTAAGACAAAGCACATCTCTATCAAGTATCACTACTTGAGGGAATTAGTTCAAGACAAAGAAGTGAAGCTAGAATATGTGAATACCAAGGAACATATTATTGACATATTCACAAAACCCTTACCTAAAGATGATCATAAATGTCTTAAAGGTAAACTAGGGTTTTGTGAATATATCAGCAATATGTTCCTTGGTATTCACATATTCTAGCTTCACTTCTTTGTCTTGAAATAATTCCCTTAAGTAGTGATACTTGATAGAAATGTGCTTTGTCTTAGTGTGTATCATTGAATTCTGTAAAACATTGATAGCACTTGTGTTATCACAATCGATAACCACTAGATCTGTGAATTCTTCTTTCATACCTTTTAGTAACTATTTGATCTACATAATATTTGAACAATTCATTGTAGCTACCACATACTTGGCTTTAGTTGTAGATTAGGAAATACAATTTTGCTTCTTGCTTGTCCATGGAACCAATCACATTCCTAGAAATAATGCACCTCCACTAGTATTTTTTCTATCATCAATGTTTCCTACCTAATTTGAGTTAATAAACACCCTTAGTTCAAACCTATCATTTCATTTGTAATACAATCCATAGCCTTGTGTACCTTTTAGATATCTCATTATCCTTTTCACTGACATCCTATGATTCTCTTTAGGATTTTCTTAAAATATAGTGACTATCCCAACTCCCAAAGCAATATCTAGCCTGCTATGAAAAACATATTGCAATTTTCCAATCATGCATATGCATAGGGCCTAGTTCACATTAGTAGAATCATCAGCCTTAGATAGCTTATGTTCTATAGAAATAGGTGTACTCACCGGCCTGGAATCTTCCATACCAAAATTCTTTAGTATCTCCTTAATATATTTGGATTTTTGAATGAAAATACCAAACTTCATTTGGCACACCAGTCCAAAAAAGAATTTGATTTCACCAAACATAGACATTTCAAATTCCTTCTTCATTTCATTAGCAAATGATTTTCATAAAGCTTCTCTTCCTCCATATATAATATCATTAACAAATATTTTAGATATTAACAATACTTCATTGTTCATACCATTCTTCAAATACAGGTTACTATTATCATTTGTCCTTTCAAAACTAGTCTTCACCAAATAGTTGTGTAATCTTTCATACCTTACTCTTGGGGCTTACTTCAATCCATAGAGGGATTTGTTCAATTTACATACCATGTTCTTCTTGTTTAGATCAAAAAATCTTTTAGGATTTTTAATGTATACTTGTTCCTCCAGTGTACCATTTAAAAATGCAAATTCAACATCCATTTGATATACGTTGAAGTTTTTGTAGGCTAAGTATGCAAGAAAAGTTCTAACTCCTTTAATTCTTGCCACTGGAGAAAATGTTTCTCCATAATCAACTCCTTATTCATGAGCATAACCCTTACATACTAGTCTTTCTTTGTTTCTTGTTACTTTGTTCATTCTCATTGAGCTTGTTCCTAAAAACCCACATTATCCCTTTGACATTTTTGTCTTGAGGTCTTGGCACTAAGGTCCAAATATTGTTCTTCTCAATCTTGTCAATTTCTTCGTTCATTGCCTAGATCCAATCTTCATTGTCTAAAGCATCCCTTATTGACTTGCACTCAAACTCACAAAGTAAGCATACATTATCCTTGGGTCCTCTTCTTGTCATAACACTTGATTCAACACCACCAATGATTTTTTCAGGTTTATGATGTCTTCTCACATATAGTTCTAGCATAGGTAGTTTCCTTCTTTGATCTTCTACAAGTTCATCTTGATAATTAATCTCAAGTTCATTTCTCTTCCTTGCTTTTGTTCTAGTTCAGGTTTTGCATGCTTGACATTTGTTATCTAATGGTTGGCATTGCATGTCTGTGACTCAATATCTTTAGTCTGATGCTCAACACCCACTCTTTGCTGCTCAAAAATTTGCATTCACATTCCATCAGTTTGTGTCTAATGGAAACTTGTAGCCTTACTTGGTTGTTCACTTTGAGTGCTGGGAGGATCATCATCAACATAGATGAATGTACTATAGTCTTTAGGTTCTTTATTACACAAAGTGACACCTCTTTCTGCAAACTAATGAACTCCCACATTTGGACTTTGCACAACTTTGTTAGTATAAGAATTTAAACACTTATAAGTTTTTCTTTTAGTGGAATAACCTAGGAATACTCTTTTATCACTTTTTGCATTAAGCTTTCCATTCCTATTATCTTTCAGTATATAGCATCTACTACCAAAGATTCTGAAATATCTAACATTAGGAGCATAACCATACCATAGTTCAAAAGGTGTAGCATTTGAACCTTTCTTGACTTGTACTCTATTTAGGGTATAAATAGCAGTACTAGCCACTTTTCTCAAATATTTATGTAATACATTCTTCTCCATTATTAATGTTCTTGCACATTCCATTATTAATTTGTTTCTCCTTTCAACTAGTCCATTCTAAGGAGGTGCCCTTGGTGCTAACATATGTCTTTTGATTTCTCTATCATTGTAGGAAGTATTGAACTCGTGTGCAATGAATTCATGATCTCTGTCAGATCTCAAACACTTCAAAATCTTCCCATTTTTTTTTGATAAAACTCTGGCTAAATACCACTTAATAATTGAAAAGCATCATATTTAGCTTTAAGAAACATCAAAGTCATCATTCTAGAGTAGTCATCCACAAATAGAATGAAAAATTTATCTCCATAGTAACTTTGAACACCAATGGGTCCACATAGGTTAGTATGAACCAATTCCAAATTATCAGTAGTAGTATATGTTTTGCTCTTAAAACTAGAGTTAGTCATCTTTCCCAATTGACATTGTTTATGCATAGCATTGTGAGGCTTCTTTACTTTAGGAAACCCTCTTACTTTCTTCATCTTACTGACGTTCACCAAATTATCAAAGTTCTCATGACATAATCTTTTGTGCCATAACCAAACATCTTCTTGTTATGTAAATAAACATGTCTCATATGATAGGTCTAAATAGAGTAAGTTACCTTTTTTCTTCTCAACGGTTCCAACTAGCTTACCATCACCATCATGTATCTTGGTCATTCTATTGTGAAATTCAACTCTGTAACCTAATTTTTTCAGCTGTGGAACACTCAAAAAATTGTAGTTATGTAATTCAACCTAGTAAACATTGTCACATGTTATCTTGTTAGTTAGTTGAATAGTACATTTACCTTTTATAACACATGGGATATCATTACCAAATTTAATGCATCCACCATTGTATGGACCAATATCTTCAAATTTATCTTTATCACCAATCATATGATTGGAACATCCACTATCAACTATCCATCCATCACTTTTTTTCACATAAGAAATTAATATAGCTTTCTCATCTTCATTAGAATATTTTTTCATAGAAACATAGAAAACTTCATCATCATTACTCTTAGGTTCATTATCAGTTCTTTATTCAACAATATAACAAGATTTCTTACCTTTTTCATCCTCACTTCTATTGTAATATTTGTCATCTCTTCTTGCTTTGTACTTAGTTTTGTTGCTTTCATCCTTATCTTCTCTATCAGGACATCTAGCAACAATATGACCAAATTTGTTGCATGGAAAATAAATGATAGGTAATTTACCTTTGTATTTAACTCTTTCTCTTCCAAACCTTTTTGCAATGAGGGCTTCAAGTTCTTCAATCTTTTCATCACAACTATCACTTTCACTCTTCACATGTTTTCCTTTATTCTTGCTAAGAACTAGTTCTGACTTGAAAGAAGATTCAATAGTAGTAGGTGTGTGGTTATCAAATTTAGACATCTCAAAAGTAGCAAGTCTACTAGTTATACCTTTTAAGGTCAAATTGTTACATAGTGTGCATCTCAGTTCTTTGATTGCACAGACTCTAATGCCATAGATAGGGAGTAGAGTCCTCAATACCTTACTTATCGATATTTCATCTTTGATTTCTCCATTTTCATCTTGAATAGTATTAACAACCTTTTTAACTCTTGTGTAGTATTGTACACTATGTTCTCACCTTCCATCATTTGCATGTCATCAAAGTTACCACTCAGGCTTTCTAATTTTTCTCTTATCACATTGTCATCACCTCCATATATGATCTTCAATCTATCCCACATCTTCTTTAAACTAGCATAGTCTTTTAGGTCATCAAATTTAGCATAGCTTAGGATTGAGGCAATCTCCAACATTGTTTGGTTGTGTTCTAGATTTTGTTTTAGTTTTTTAGTAGTTAGAGGAGTAGTTATTACCTTTTGAATAGGCTAAAACTGGATCATTAACAATGGGTAAGATATTCACCACTATTCATATATATTGTTCTAGAGTTGATATGGAATAAGTAATGAAAATGCTTGAAATTAAACAAGATAAGACACATACCTGGAAATAGACCAAATCGAGAAACACTTGTTTTCTAATGCCTACGCATAGTTTTTGGAAAATCTGTAGACCATTCTGCACTAGGAATGTCAAGACAAAGAAAACTTAGAAAACTTTTATCCTTCTCAGGGCAGGTCGACCTCAACCTTGTTGGTGGGGCACAATCTTACCCCAAGGCACAATTGTGCCTCGAAAAGTCAACCTTGACCTCTACTACTCTGATGAAAATTTGATTCATAGATCTCAGAAGTTCAACAAAAATGGTATCCAAATCTATACTCCAATCTTCGAAACAACACATGCATATATTTGAAAATGGGGTTTTTAGATCACTATATAGGGTTAAATACCTTAGTCAAACCCCCCTTTGGTGATTTCCACCTCCTTGAATAGCCAAATGTAATAGAATGTGTGTGTGTATTGAATGTGTAATTCCAAGGTCTAATCTACCAGATTGAAATGCTATCATGAATATGTATGAGAAAGAAACACATAGATTTGAATAAGATAAGAAACCATACCAAGCCTCCAAGGTTCAACTATTTTTTCCAAACTCATAATCTATAAGTGCTACCCCATGATTGTATCTTAGAATGCTTGAATATCGATAATGATGGATCAATGAAGATATACTGTGTCTTGTTCCAAATAGATATTTGCAATAGTATAAAAATTCTTGATATCCACAATAACTTGATCTTCTATATCATCCTCTTGCAAACTTGCATCTTCATAGTGTCATCTTGTTCTCTCATTATCTCTTGATTCTAGTAGTAGATAGATGCAAATGAGAGTTTTTATACAAAGGCATCAAGGTGAGGCTCCTAGAGTAATGCAAGGACCCATTATTCAAGTTTCACCTTTAATTATGGTCTAATCACAATAACCAACTAAGGAGGGAAAATAATTTAATGTATCTCAAAATAAACCCCTTACGCATTCAAATATGAAAGCACAACATTGATTTCGGGACCCTCTAGGACCAAAATCTAAATAGAGGGATCAAATCCTAAAGAGGGTCAATGTCAACCTTGACCCTAACCTAGGTTAGGGATGACTTGAAACCTACCCTAGGCTAGGGTGAACTTGGTCGACCTTTCCCTAGGTCAGGATCAACCTAGGAGTCAAAACCCAACCCAAGCAAAAAGTAGAAAGTCACAAGTGTTGGAAATATTCAAGACCATGCTAAGTTACTGAGAGGGGAGGGGTGAATTAGTAACTTCTAGAAATTTAACAATTTCAACCTTTAATCCAACCATTCAATTAGCATTTAATCCATCATATAAATTTTGATCTAATTGCATGCATAAGAAATTGAAAACATGAAAGCATTCATAACACTTAGACACAGATATTTGGTGATCTAGAAACCTTCCAAATAGAAAGTAAAAGTGGAGTGGGGATGATACCCACAACTTTAGTACTGCAGTATAAAGTTAGCTTATTAAAGCTTACATTGATCACTTCTGATGATCTGCCCTGTTAGGAGCAATAAGGACTGCTAGGTCCACCTTGTGAAAGGATATACAAACATACAATTAAGTATGCACTTGTTAAAGAGATTTATGAAAGACTATTAGGTCTACCTTGTTAAAGGATTTAATTGGATCACCTATTAGGATGAAGTAGTAGTAGATCTCTAATTTGCAACTTGGCTTGCTGAATGAGATTCCTTTAAGTACTAATCACCATGCTGTGATAGATATGACTTTGTTGCTCCTTATACTATTGTAGCCTTTACAATTCACTCCTTTTTCTTTTCTCTAATTTAATTCGTATTCACATCTTCATTTTTCACATACATACATATATTGGATATCATATAATGCATTATATATATATATATATATATCCAATTGCATAATTACAAAGTTGGCTATCATACAAGTTACCACAAATATCACAAAGTCAGCCCACATGAAAACATTCAGGTTTTGAAGACTGACTCAGTGAGGTTTTGTTAAATGACATCCACTATCATTGCTAGACATCATCATGCACTTGGTAGACATAGAAGCTTGATCCATATTGATCACTTGCAAGTAGTCCTGAACTTGGTCTACACTGGTGACTTGGCATACATTGTGACACTTGTCATATAAATTGAGTCTCTTGATTTACATTGTATGACTCAGTAAACATTCTCACCTTGAGCTCGATATAAATTGAGTCACTTGGTTATCATTGGGAAACTTGATTAACACTAGATTCACATCACATGGTCTATGAGATTGGTAAGCATTGTACTACTTGGTTACCATTGATAAACTAGACATCAATTGAAATGCATAGTTTACACTGCTGGTCTTCACATTAACTGAATTTTCTTACTAAGCACTTGGATTTGTCCAAAGGACTTGGTAGCAACTGAAATGCTTGACAACAAGTGAAAATGGTACAATGAGCTTGGTAACCATATACAATCTAAATAAGTGTGTGTCACTAATAACAAACTTGACTGATATGTCAACAATCTCCCCCTTTGGCATTAGTGAAAAAAACACTTATCAATGAAAACTGAATACCTTATATTCATCACCATGTGATACTAGCTTGGTAGAGTATACTATTTTTATGAAATTTTTCAAAATTGATTTTGTAAGGTATATATAGTATGCTATACATCTTCTTACTATATACATGTCTTTTTCTTTATTTCTTACTTATTGCAAGTTCTCCCCCATAGCATATTTATCCCCCATACTGTCTTATTTCTTTTTCTTCATACTATGTGTCTCTCTCCCCCTTTTTGACAATAATGAAAAAAACTTATTCTATTGTATTTATATAAAAACACCAAAATGAGATAAAAATTCATAATGTATCTTGAGAATGACTGCCAAGGTTTTATCCCAATTTTCCTACAGGACCTTACATGTATGAAATGCAATGTGTAATTCTACTAACAATTCTATCATATGGTCTGCAATAGAGCAGTCATTGCCATGAATTAGAGTTTTTGAATATGTAATATATTTTTGTAGTGCATCAATGTTTAGAAGGATCATGTTATGTATGTCAATCAATATGGATCTGATCCTTGCTTCTTCCCTTAGCAATTTTTCTTGCATGTTTGACAAAATCTTATTTTCTTGAAGTGTGCAGAGCTTAAACTAGGCCAAGTTGTAGATACTAAGCACTGGCCTTTAGATCTTCATCTATTTTGGACAAATTTCCTTTTATTTCCTTTTTAAACATAGAAACATCACATAGTTTCCCAAAAAGTGATGACACATTTGAACAAGTTGTTTCTAAATTGCTCAAAATTGTATAAAGCTCTACTTGATGAATCACTATCTGCTGAGCAATGTGCTCCAACACTTTATTGTCAAACTTCTTTTCAGCCTGTTGCACTAGCTTATCTTGTCCATTAGTGTCTTCATTCAATTTTTGAACTGCTTCTGCTAGTTGATACAAGATAGGTTGAGAAGAATCAATCTCAATTCCTATGGCATCGACCAAAATGTTCTTAGCAGCTTCAATTATCTTATACTCTTTATCTCTCTCCTCTCTTAGCCTTTTTATGTTTAGCCTTCTTCTAGAGGATTTCACCAAATTTCTACATTTGGTCTAGAGTAAGCTTGTAAATATCCCAATTGGGGATTATTATTTCCTTATCTAAATCAATATCTTCCTCTTTCTCCTTTCCTTTCCCCAAAAATTGTGTGCTTGGTTGAACCTTGGCTTCAACTGCCCTTATGCTTATTTTGTTTGTATTTGAAATAGAAACAATGGTAGAGATACTAAAGCTTGTAGTAAAAACTGATATTGTACTAACTGAAGGAATACTTACAAAAATACTTGAGGAACCCAAAATTGGTGTGCTCAAAATTGAAGAAGTCAAAACTGGAGAAGTCAAAACTAAATTACTTAACTCAATAGATGAAGGAGGAACCTGCAACTTGATAGATGAAGTGGAGGTCACTTCTGTTAGTGATGTGCTAAGCGAAGTAGGGGCAAAGAGTGATTGGACATTTGAGATGTCACTAGTGGTCACAATCAAATTTCTTGATGTTGTCTCCACACTTGATGTTGATACTAGCTTCCTTGGAGAGTGAGGAAGTGAGGTAGTGACTGTTGCAACTATCTTGACTAGATTAGTCTCCTCATCATCTGGCTTTGCTTCCTCAATAGCCTCTTATCCTTTATCCCCTTAATCTTCTTCATTGTAAAAGTGAGTTACTTCTTCAACATTCTCTTCTTCATCTTTCTCCTTATCTTATTCATCATCATCATCTTTGACATTGACTGGAAAATCACTTGGTTTATGTAATAAATAAATATTCTTCGAAGTGTTTGTTACATTTCTAACAACATGCTCAATGTCCTTAATCAAAACTAGATAAGTATAAAATTTTAGAGTCAATTTTTCTTCATTTTTCTTCAATGAGTCTTTTACCTCAGCATCTAATATGCTCAGTAATAATTGCCTCAAGGTTTTCCCATATATGTCCTTAATAGTTTGCATAGAAAAATCCCATCTTGGCTTTATCTTTTCCAATAACTCACTAGGAACTTGAGAAGTGAGCTGATTTGGTGAGTACTTCCACTTACCCATTTTATTCAACACGAGGTCTTCAATCTACTTCTACTCCTCTACTATCCTAATCTCATATTTTAATGATTTGAAATTTGTTATGCCTACCCCTACTTCTAGATCTTTTAGTTTATCTTGGAAGGTGGCTGGAGGTTTTCTAAATAGAATGTCTCCTCCTTCCTTGTCAGACTTCTTCCTTGAAGATCTCCTTGTGAAAATTGCAGTGGATGGTTTTGTTGGCTTGGTGATGATCACCTTGCCTTTCTTTTTTAATGGTTCTTCTTCCTTAGATTCTTCCTCATCCTCTACTTCTTCACCTTGCTCATCCTCACATTTTCCCTTAGTTAACAAAAGAGGTGAACTTGATTTTAGTTTTGCAATCCTTCTTTTCCCTTTGTTGACCACCTGGGGAGCTTTATTTCAAGTTCAATCCTTGGCTTTGTTTCATCATACATTCCAAAGTATGCAACCTTAGGATCAACTAGTTCATTGATAAGAGCTTCAATGATATCCTTTGTTTCATCAATGTTGACCTTATAACCAAGAGGTTTTACCCACACAATTCTTGGCTTAGCTACCTGAATATACACCTTGTCACTATCCACCATGAAACATATATCTTCTTTATAGTTTTTAACTAGCTTCTTAGGAATTTTGAACATGTTGTTCATTTTCTCTTTGAATACATCAAAATAATTTTTCATGATGCTATTGTAGTTCTCACCCATCTCAACAATATACTCATTGATTTGATAGAGCATAGGCATATCTTTTCTCCAAACTACAATGCCTTTAGAGGGAAATAATTTTTGTACATAAAAGAATAGTTGAGTTAACAAAGAACCAAACTTATGTGGATTGTTCTTTAATGTTCTTATGTTTTCCATGTTCTTGTTGAACTGTCTCAACAATAGGTCAGCAAGGTCATATGATAAAATATTCTTAACCACCTTGTAAGCCAAATCCATGGCTTCACATTAAATACTATTTAGTCTACTTGAACTGTATATCTTGTGCGCAATAATGTGAATTCCAAAAATTAATCTTGCATCAATAACACTACTAATTTTCATTCCTCTACCATCCCATTCAGCTAGGTTTTTCTTTTCTAGTTCTATTCGACCTAAGGTTTTTGTCAATTTGGCTTTGGCTAGCATTGGGAGGCTAGTGATTTGATGAATCATCTTCTAAGTTATCAGAATTGGTTGTTCTAACCATAGCTACCCATTATGCACTCAACTGAGGATAAACCTAATCCATTTGGTTTAAAATTCATGGGGCGTGTGAGGGATGTGTGTCAACCCTTTGGTTTCTAGATGTTGATGCTCAAGTTTTAGGATTCCATTCACACATAGTTGACCTAGGGCATCTTCCATTTCTAGTGTACCAATCTCTTGAATAATGCATTTGAAATGAGTGTGAATATCATTGATAAGAAGTACCTTTGGAGAAATTTGGGATTGCACACTACTTGGATCTAGGGTATCAACAACCGTAGGAGTGAGCTTGAAATTTGGCACCTTCCACACAACTCCATGTACCAACATGTCAGATCCTTGCTTAACCTTGCTACTACTGGATGCCATTTTCACTTGGTAGATTGAGAGAATTTGATAAACTTTTGCTAGAAATTTGCTAAAATCATTTTGATCGCACTAAAAATCACTCTTCACAATAACACTCAAAATTTCATGCTAAGAAATGACTTTTATTCCATGCCTTTTGTTGAAATATCACCATTAATGCTCGCTATGAAAGTAGATATGTTGACAGACTATCATCCACTACTTGACATTGATCACTCGATGAAATCTTCATGACTTGGTAACCATATGTATCTTTATTACTCCTGACCTTGCTCGGTAGAGTCTATGACCCCACCTCACTGTGTAGAAAAAGTAACTTGATAATAATTGATACCAGTCTCACTTAGTGATCCCTTTGTATCCTGAATACAGATTTTGATCTTTGTCACCTTGCAATTGGAACTGGTTTGGATGTCATCTTTCACAGCCTAGTTCCAGTTCTCCCTTGAGAACTTAATAAGAAATGGTAGAGTCACCAAATTCTTGAGTGACTTGACCATCATTACTTGGACTTGTATCCTTAGTAGATTTAGGAATCCATTCTTGTCTCATCTGCTTTCAGATGTTATCAGCCTTTGCTTTCTTTTCAGCTTCAATTCTACCAATACTCATACAGTTCTTGGCAAGATGACCAAGTTCTATACAAATGAAACATCTTTTAGTGGTGTCTCTTTTCCTCAAATGATGTTTTACACAATTTATTCCAATTTCCAAATTCTCCACAACAATGACATCTACACCAGGTGTTGTAGTCCCATCCAAATATTGCTTTCACAATTTGCTTCGCTAGTTTCAATACCTTGGTTTTGCATTTTGATGACTTGTGTTCATGTTTCTTGCATTTGTGGCATTTTCCTTCAAATCTTGGTTTCTCTTTGCATTCATTAGACTTATGATCATGCTGATTACAATTGAAGCATTTTCCATTGAATTTTGCTTTTCCATTACTCCAACATTTGTTTGATGTATGACCTGTCTTGCCACAGTGATTACATGTAGGTCTTTGGTTCTTTTGAGCTCCTTGCTTGGATGATTCTCCTTCTTCTGTATATCCAATTCCTACTTCTCCTTTTTTCCTATAGATTTTTTTCTCATTCAATTGATTCATGCCTACTTGAGATTTCATCATTCTTTCATTGATTTTCTGCTCAGATTTTAGATCATTTCTCAATCTTTCATTGATTTGTTTTCCAGATTTTAGATCATTTCTCATTCTTTCATTGATTTTCCTTTCAGAATTTAGATCATTCTTCATTCTTTCATTTTCAAATCTCAGGCTCATGATTTCTTCATTTGCATTGGAGAGTTGATCAATAAGGTCTTCGTGTTGAAGGGATTACTTCTAGATTTCATTGTTCCTTCCATCTATCTCTTCTTTTATCTTGTTTCTCTATTCCAAGACTTCACATAACCTTATCTACTAAATTTCTTGCTCTCTTCTTAGATTTCTTAATTCTTCTTGTAGAGAACCATTCTTTTCTAGGAGTTCTTTGATTGCTTCATTGGCTTCATTTGAATTGCTTGAATGAAGGTCTTCAATTCTTTCTTCAATGTAGAGATGATCATTCATTTGAATTGCAAGTTCTTTTCTTCTTTTCAAAGATTGAGAGAGTTTCTTCTTTTCTTTCTTGAGTTGGGCAATGGCCATTTCTAAATCTAGCTTTTCATTGTCAATGGCTTTTTCAAGTCTGAATATCTCCATGACCTTGATCTTTGCTCAAGCTGTTAAACTTTCTCCTGAGGACCACAATGCTTTGATACCTATTGTTGGAAATATTCAAGACTATGCTAAGTTACTGAGAGGGGAGGGGTGAATCAGTAACTTCTAAAACTTTACCAATTTCAATGTTTAATCCAACCATTCAATTAACATTTAATTCATCATATAAATTATGATCTAATTGCATGCATAAGAAATTGAAAACATGAAAGCATTCATAACACTTAGACACAAAGATTTGGTGACCTAGAAACCTTCCGAATAGAAAGTAAAATTAGGGTGGGGATGATACCCACAACTTTAGTACTACAGTATAAAGTTAGCCTATTAAAGCTTACATTGATCACTTCTAATGATCTTCCCTGTTAGGAGCAATAGGGACTGCTATGTCCACCTTTTGAAAGGATTTACAAACATACAATTAAATATGCACTCGGTAAAGAGATTTATGAAAGACTATTAGGTCTACCTTATTAAAGAATTTATTTGGATCACCTATTAGGATGAAGCAGTAGTAGATCTCTGATTTGCAACTTGGCTTGCTGAATGAGATTCTTTTAAGTACTGATCACCATGCTCTGATAGATATGACTTTTCTACTCCTTATACTATTGTAGCCTTTGTAATTCACTCCTTCTACTTTTCTTTGATTTAATTCACATTCACATCTTCATTTTTCACATACATACATATATTGGATATGATACAATGCATTACATATATATCAATCCAGTTACATAATTACAAAGTCAACCATCATAAAAGTTACCACAAATATTACAAAGTTGGATCACATGAAGATATTCAGGTTTTGAAGAATGACTTAGTGAGATTTTAATACACGACATCCATTTTCATTGCTTGGCATCATCATGCACTAGGTAGATGTAGAAGTTCAGTCCATACTGATCACTTCCAAGTAGTCTTGGACTCATTCTACATTAGCGATTTAGTAGATGTTGTTAAACTTGTCATATAAGTTGAGTCTCTTGATTTACATTATATGACTCAGTAAACATTCTCACCTCAAGCTTGGTATAAACTAGGTCACTTGGTTATTATTGGGAAGCTCAATTAACACTGGATTCACATTACATGAACTACGATCTTGGTAAACATTGTATTGCTCGATAACTACTGATAAACTCGACATCAACTAAAATGAATGGTTTACACTACTTGTGTTCACATTAATTGAATTTTCTCAATAACCACTGGAATTTGTCGAAAGGAATCAGTAGAAACTAAAATTCTTGGCAACAACTGAAAATGGTACAATGAGCTTGGTAACCATATACAATCTGAATAAGTGTGTGTCACTAATAATAAACTTGACTAATGTGTCAACACCAAGGATACCCGAAAACCTAGAAATTATATCAGAATAGGACTAAATGCCAAGAACAAGCACAAAATTTTATAGTGAATATGATGAAGGCTAGGAGGACCTGTTCCTATGTTCTACAAAGAAAATAGAGCCCTAGAGGAAGGAAATTAAGGAAAATCTTCAGCATCCTAACTGTAATTTCACCTAAAATGAAGGAATCAAGTGTAGAATATATCCTAAATGCGAATATATCATGATAAATGTACTAAAAGAGGGTGCTAAACCGATGAAGGTGGAACTACTTCCATTTTAAGATAATATATTTAGCCTCCACTTTAGCTCAAATACGACACTACATGAATATGTAAGCTAAAGTAATAAAACATCATAGTAAATAAAAAGGATATAGCCAAGTCCTCAATGTAGACATCCTATAAAAAACTATTTGATCCTACAAACACATAAGATTAATGAAAATTCATAACTGACCTAAATCTTACTAAATGATAGTTGAGCAATGCATAAATCCCCTTATGCCCCCTATTTTAGATTTGTTTTTAGAAAGGGTGAAACAAAGTGATAAGAATAACTGTAGACATTGAATATGTAGTATTTTAAAAAGATCTTTATTAAATCAATTAGAAGAATTCATATCCTTCCTAAATTGACCAAGGAGTTAGGTATCTGAATCACGTTTCTAATGCCACTAACAACGTTAAAAATGGAGTTACCAAGCTCAAGTTATGATGAAAAGAATGAATGTCTATCTAAATGCATGAGACAAGAGGAATCAAAGTTTACCATGAGTAAACCCTAAAAGAAACCCTAATTTTACCCATAAATAATGAAAAATAAGTCATACTTTCTCATTCTCACCTTTTATAGATTGGAACATAGAAAGAAAGATACCAAGGAGAGAATAACTTTGAGTGACATACATGGAGCTATTGAGACAGTGCGTAACTACTAGACAACCACTTGCCAAGGTGAGTTTGCTATTTTTTTGATTCTATACTTTCCAAATATGTGATTTCTATAGGCAAGGTTGACCTTGAACCTTAAAGGTTGACCCTGACCTAGAAATGTTGACCTTGACACAAGAAGGTTGACATAGACTATCATATTTCCACTCATTCTATGATGAGGTCATCCTTGACCCAACAAGGTTGGCCTTGACATAGAAAGGTAGACCTTGACCTAGTAAGGTTGACCTTGACCTAGTAAAGTTTAGTTTACAAATTTTATGATATAGAAGTCTAATATGCTATTTATCTATGCTTATAAAACATGATTCATCTCTAAGAGCACCCCTTTGGATAGTTTCTTGTTACCATTTGGGAGAGATTTTCTAACTTGGATGAGGATGATATACAACTACTGAGAGATGTAGTCCTACCACATATTAGACTATATTGAGCCATGTTATTAACTATTATACAGAGGTGGGATGAGGATACATTCTCCTTTCATCTTCCCTTAAGAGAGATCACAATTACATTAGAGTATGTCTATAGGGTCCTGCAACTTCTAGTCTGAGGTGAGACCATCAGACCTAGAGCATAATGAGTTTGTGAGGAGATCCTTGTAGACAAGGAGCATTGCACGTGTTCTATAGATGCAAATCAGATCAGATCATGTTCTTTTATCATCCATACTATTAGGCCCTACCCCTCTAGTACAGAGAGTGATGCTTGGTATAATATCCTTGGTTGTGTTTCCCAACTTGAAGGGTACCATATTTTTGACACCTCTTACAGATATTATATAGAGGATGGAGAGTGAGAGGAATTTATTCTCATGGGGTCACAACATGCTAGCCCAACTATACCATGAACTATGTGAGTTGGTGAGATATCAAAAAGAGAGCTTGTTGATATGCACTCTCATAAGAATTTGTTTATTTGAGAACTTTACATGTATACATCCACAAGGTATCATAGTAATGGTAGATGTGAGCATAACAAGAGTATTTGATTATCCACTCAAGAATGCCTAGTAGTTTGGAGATATCTTGTATTGGTGAGTATCTCTAGACCGCATTTTGAGTGTGGATGTGATATGGAGACCCTATTGCCAAATGACATAGTGGCCTAATACTTGATTCTAGATGAGATAAACACAATGGAAAAAGATGCTAGAGGGTCATCAAAATCATATAGTCATGCCATATTACTATGATTGGGTGATGGGATAGTTTGGGCTAGTACAGGGAGTCCCTAGACTAGTACCTCACTATGTGCATCCGATGAGCTATTATCACAGACCCAGCACCATATGCTAACCATCAAAAATAGATATAGAGGAAAATGATGCCAATGATATCTAGATGATATAAAGGTACCATCAAATGTGACCTATTCAAGCATGAGTCGAGATTACATTAGGTACTAGAGTCTACAGGGGTCTCATTCCATATTCCCTAAGGATTATCCTATAGGTGATCTAAGTGCTTCAAAGAAGACACACCAAGATGATAGTACAATAGAGGAGGATGAGGATATTAGAGATGAGGAGGAACAGATCTTTGAGAGAGATCCCATGGAGGATGAGAGAGTAGGAGAGAGTAGAGGAGACAATAGAGGAGATGCCCCTAGCCAATGATATTGGTGCAGATGTACACATTTATCACATATCACTGTTAAGATCATGACGGCCCCCATGCATCCACATAGACACACCACCAATGAGGCCAAGAAACAATGAGTATGGAGAGAGTAGTCACTCCATGCCCTCACCATCTAGACCTTTTAGTGACATCTAGGAGGGAGACCTAGGTATGAAATATTAGAATGCGATTAAATATGTATTTTGATTTAAAAAAGTATGAAATTGATAAATTTAACTTTTATTCTATAGCTAGCATAGTGGATTGGAGGAGTTTTCTATCCTAGGTTTTGAAGGATACATGCATATCCTACCAACTACCAATGAGAAAGTGAGAGACCTCTCTTGGCTATAGACATCCTGGTAGGCATGTCAATATCTTTGTAGTTATCCAACAGGAGTTAAGGATGTGTATAGAAAGGGAGGAGAAACTAATAGTTGAGCTACAGAGTGCTTGAGAGTGCTCACATGGCATGAACATATCCAAGAGCCATACGTGGACACATAAATCTACCTCTTCTTGTTATAGGCCAAAGAGATAAAAAAATCGTTGGTCATTAGAGTAGAGTGATAGGTATAGTGATAGATAGGGCCATTGGCCACATATGTGTAAGAATTAAAATCACCTTTTTGATGAATGAAAAAGTTTCTTTACTAATTATTTCTATGTTTGATATAAAAGTTAATAGAAAGAAGGTACATAAATATATTCAATATGTATTTTTGTTAAAACTATATAACCTATAAAAAATTGTTTATAAGGAATATATAATATGTAGAAAGAAAAAAATAAAAATAAAGTAAAGGATAACAATGTTTAAGATGCATAATATTAATAGGTTCCTTAAAATAAACACCATCCATATCAGTAAGTTTATAAGCCACTGAACCAAAATCTTCAATAACAAGAAAAGGTCCAAGCCAATTAAGGCTAAACTTTCCTTTTTTTCTAGGTAAAGCATTCACATTTTGTTGATTCTCATATAAAACTAAATCACCAATCAAATTTTTTTGTTCAATTACCTTATGATTATATTGCTTCTGTAGAGATTTATGATAAGCTTTTTATATGTTCTAATGCATGTATTTTTTTATTCATCCAACATTTCTGATAAGCTTTTTATATGTTCTAATGCATGTATTTTTTTATTCATCCAACATTTCTAACTCTTGTAAACTTTGTTCTCAAAAAGTAGCTTTGTCAATTAACCTAAAATGAAACATGCAAAAAAATTGTAAGGAGAAGTACCCATGGCAGTACGAACACTTCTCCAATAAGCCCATAAAGCATATGCCAATTAAGTATGCCAATCTTTCACATGCTTGTTAACTATTTTTCTTTGAATTTTCTCAATAATTTTATTTGATGCTTCAGCTTGACCATTAGATTGAGGATAATAAGGAGTTCAATTTTTTTTGTTGAATTCAATATTTCTCCAAGAATTTTGTGACTTCTTTGTTTTTAAAAGAAGTATCATTATCCTAAACTATCATTGAAGGTATACCAAATATTGTTATGATATTATTAATGATGAAATCAAAATTAATATCCGTAGTTGTTGAACAAAGTGGAACAACTTCAACCCACTTCATGAAATAATCTATAGCAGTTAGAATGCAAGTATTCCCTTGAGAAGAAGGTGGTTACATTTTTCCAATAAGATGAAAATGCCAAATACTAAAAGGCCACAAAGAAAATTTATTATTAAGCTTATGAACAAGAGCATGAATCAAATTACTATATAGTTGACATTGAGGACATTTCTTAACAAACATAAAAGAATCTTGTTCCATTGTTTGCCAATAATATCCCATTCTAAGTAACTTATTAACCAAATATTTTCCACCAAAATAACCTCCACAAGAACTAGAATGAGATTCTCCCAAAGCTACCAAAAATTTAGTTCTATTGAAATATCTTAATAAAAATCCTTGATAAGATGTTTATAAAGCGTATCTCCTAAAATGATGTAATGTGTCACAAGTTGCCTAATACAACTACACATGTTTCTTGTTGTTGATTCATGAAAAGTACCATCTTTCATAAAATGAAAAATGTGGGAATACCATTCATCCAAATTCAAATTAAATCAATAAGAGATAATATTTTTAGAAATTGTAAGGTTTTTAAGAGTTTTTATAGTAAATTAAAATTTTTTAGCATTAATTTCAAGACATACCAAAGAAGTTGTGCTTTCCATGACATCCACATGTCGATAATATTTTCTATGTAAGATTTTAATCATATAAGAAGATAATTGTGAAAGCACATCAAGAGCCAAATATTTATATTGTGTTATTTTATCATTCTTAGTTTGATAACCTCCTTTTATTTGTTAAAAAATCAATTATGGATCTCCATATATTTGCAAGTGTTTGATGTTAATGGATGAAGTTGCTCATAAACTAGTTATAAGAGATTCATACTCGACAATGTTACAAGGAAAAGTTAATTTGTATTATAAAGGAATTGGTTTTTTCATAGGAGGAACTAAGATAATACCAACACTAGAACCTATCATACATTTAGATCCATCAAAATACAATTCCCAAATATCATCTTGTTGAATAGTTAGAATAGTATCATCAAGAAATTCCATCGAAGTAGAACATGTTTCTAAATAAGGATAAGGAGATGCAACTAAATAATCCATTAAATTTTGTCCCTTAATAGACTTCTAAGAAATTAAATTAAGATCAAATTTTGTAAGTAACATCACCTACTTTTCCAAATAGCTAGGGATAACGCCTAAGTTTTTGACATGCATAAACTATAGCTAGACATTATCTTTCAAATTTTTTGTATCTTATTTCATAATCAAGTAAAGTTTGACTAATGCAATACATAGGTCTTTCCTTACCATCATCATCATTTTGAGCTTATAAGGCACTTATGGACTTTCAAGTTGCTGAAGTGTACAAATGAAATGGTTTATCAAATTTAGGTGGTTGCAAGATAGGAGGATTTGCAAGGTACTTCTTAAAGTGCTCAAAAGTTTTCTTACATTCATCATTCCAAGAGAAAGTAGTATTCTTTCTAAGCAAGGAAGTAAAATGAATTGTTTGATAAACCAACTTAGAAACAAAGTGACGAATAGCTTGTATCTTTCATTGTAAACTATGTAGCTAAGAAACATTCTTAGGAGGAGGTATATTAACAAGAGCATCAATCTTTTTAGTATCAACTTCTATGACTCACTTAGAGATTATTTAAGTCCTAATAATTTACGAGAGTCTACTCTGAAAAAACTCTTCTTTGGATTCAATCTCATGTTGTAACTTCCAATCCTTTAAAATATTTTTCTTAAAATAGTAACATGATCTTCTATTTGTATAGACTTTGCTAAGATATCATCCACAAAATCTTCCAAAATCTTATGGATGTAATCATGAAAAATCCAAGTCATAGCACGCTAATAAGTTGCTCCTACATTCTTTAATCTAAAAGGCATCATGACCCAACAAAATATTCCCCAAGGTGTTATAAATGCAGTTTTGAATTGATCTTCAAGATAAATAAAGATTTGATTATATGCAAAAAATCCATCCATAAAACATAACAAAGCATGACCTGCCATTGAATCCACAATCATATCAATATTGGGTAACAAGAAATCATCCTTTAAGGATGCCAAATTTAAATCTCTAAAATTAGTACACATCCTTATCTTATTTTTTCCTTTTAAAATAGGTACAATGTTTGAAATCTGATTGAAGTAATGAATAGAATGAATAAGTCTAGAATCTAATAATATTTCAAT
Source organism: Cupressus sempervirens (assembly GCA_028749045.1). Lineage (NCBI taxonomy): Eukaryota > Viridiplantae > Streptophyta > Pinopsida > Cupressales > Cupressaceae > Cupressus > Cupressus sempervirens. The sequence continues at coordinate 225,024,831 of CM053784.1, forward strand.
TTCACTTTTGAGTAATAAAATAATCCATGGATTCATCTTTCAAATTTTCTACTTCAAAGGTTTCATATTTGGTTTTAAAACAATATTATGAGTAACAATCTTAGAATTGAAATACATGGTATATCTGAATATGCCCAAGAAAAGATATCCTTAAATTCATGTAATAAGGAACCCAATTGATCATGTTCATCCTGATTCAATTATATCCCAATCTTTATTATATTTTTAGGATTATCCTCATCCATTTGAATATTATTAGTCTCAGTTAATAACAAATCATTTTGTATTGGGGGATCCATTGGTAAAGGAACAATATCCTATTTATCATGTTCTCCTAAATAAGAAACTGTATTTAAACAAAAATGCTTCTTTCATTTAGGATGGAACTTAGGTAAATCTTCATAAAGCCCTAAAAATTCTATTAAAGTTACATATCCCCAAGAAAATATTTTAAGTAGGCACTTGATTCATGTCAATAAGAACTAGGTTAACCAATTTCAAATGATCACCACATATATTATTAACATAAGAGGAAAAGTTGATGGTTGTTTATATAGATTAAACCCTAATCCATATGTATGATCATAAATTTCAATATCCAAAGGTACTTGTAGACCTGGCTCATATTTACCACATCTTTTCCCATTAAATCTTGATTTCTTAAGAAAATGATAACCATAACCATACTAATCATCCATTTAAAATGGAGTCCAAGGAACAACATACATCACAATATCAGAACAATTGGGTTTTATCATTTCAATCATTTCTTGTATCAAAGTAGCAACAGAATTACTTTTTAGTTCCTTAGAAAGAAAAGAAGAAATTAATTTTTTTTTCTCAAAATCACTTTGTTGCTTCATGAATTCCAAATTAGAGACATTATATTCTCCATGAAAGTAGGATTAAAATCCAATGTCCCACAATCATCCTAAGTCAAAGAAAAAGATGATGATTCTAGCTATTGAATCTCAGGTTGTTTTATGTTAGGTTATTTTTGAATCTCTTTACTTGGTTGAAGAGGATCAAATATCTTAACATATTCCATATTTAGGAAAGGATTCAAAAAATCATCCGCATTTAATGTATACATTAAGTTGTTATAAATAAACTAAACCTTGTGATAATGAGTAGAAGGAAGTGCATGCAGATTATGTAACCAAGGTCTTCCTAGAAGAAGATTATAATTGAGAGGTCCAGGCATAACATGAATAGGCATATTCAGGATGACCAAACCTATTTTAATAGGTAGAGTATTAATGCCAAAAGTTCTTTTCACAATATTATCAAATCCATGTATAGGGACATTATTAGGTTGAATAGTAGTAAGATTAGCCTTAATCATTTTAAGCATCTCCATACTACAAACATTAAGCCCTTATCCATTATCAATTAATTTTATTTGAATGATACCTTGATTAATAGAAACAAGAACCATAAGAGCATCACATTGATTCTGCACCTCAAGAGAAGGTAAATAATTATCAAAAAAGACAATAGGAGGTACAAAAGGCATAGCATGCATGCAATCCAAAATACAATGAATGTTGCCTTGATTAGGAGGTGAAGCAGGAAGAGTAGATAAATTTTTTTGCAATGCCTCATAATATGTTGCAAAATTTTGAATTAACTCCCATAAAGATATCTTAGTAGGAGTAACACATAATTGATCAACTAAGCTATACTCCTTAAAGGTAGAAGAAAACTTAGGAGCTTGAGGAAGAAAAGGTTGAGAATGTGGTGCAAAAACTAGAACAATAGGTTGAGGATTATTCTTGTGTGATAAGCATGTGAAATGAAATAAAAATTATCAAATAAATCCAAAGGATCTCTAGGTTTACCCTTAATTGTTAGTCGAGGACATCCTTTTACTATCATAAAAGGTGTAGGATATATCATCTTAGGTTTATCAATGTTGCATATAGTGGAACATGAAGGTAACCATGCACACACCCTATGATAAAGGTCAATTGGAGAGGTTGTGGAGGAGAGTGAAATAGGAATAGGATCAATGGAGGTCTTATTTGAACCATTTTCAATCTCACTTTCATGTACCTCATTAGGGAATCTATCCTCTTTTACAATGAAAACCTCATCAAAGTATTCCAAACAACAATCATACAGATTGAAATACAAAAAGCATGAAAATGTAAATATTTTTGTATTTTTAAAGAAATTTTAAATTTTTTTTGTACTTTTGAAATATATAAATGAAAGAAATCTAATTAACATGCAATATCTAACCCAAGATGCAATTCTGACACCAAAAAGAAAGAGTTGTCAATCGTGGGTTCACCAAAATGAATAGGGTAAAAATGGATCCTTAACAATGTCTAAGATGGTTGCCACAATTAATATATATTGTTCTATAGTTGATATGGAATAAGTAATGGAAATTCTTGTGATCAAACAAGATAAGATAGATACCTCAAAATAGAATCAATCTGGAAATACCTATTTTTTGATGCCTATGCACAGATTTTGGAAAATGTGCAATCCATTCTAAACTAGGAATGCCAAGATGGACAAAACCTAGAAAACTTTTATCCTTCTCAGGGAAAGTCAACCTTGAACCTATTGGCAAGGCATAATCTTACCTTAGGGCACAACTATGCCCCAGAAAGTCAACCTTGACCTGTACTACTCTGATGAAACTTCCATTCACAAATCTCAAAATTTTGCCAAAAGGGTATACAAATCTATAGCCCAATCTTCGAAACAACACCTGAATATATCTAAAAATGGGGTTTTGGGGTGGCTATATAGGGTTTTTCCTTAGTCAAACCACCATTTTGGTGATTTTTACCTCCACAAATAGCTAGATATAATAGAATGTGTGTTTGTATTGAATGCATAATACCAAGATCTAATCAAATGGATTGAAACCCTAACATGAATATGTATGAGAATGCAATGCATAGAATTGAATAAGATAAGAAAGCATACCAAGTCTCCAAGCTATAAAGAATTCCTGCCAAACTCATAATCTGTAATTGCTACCCCACGATTGTATCTTTGAATGCTTGAATATTGATAATGATCGATCAAGGAAGATAGCCTCTCTCTTGTTCAAAATAGATGTTCGAAATGGTATAACAATTATTGATATCCATAATATATTGATCTTATATATCATTAGATTGCAATCTTTCATCTTCATAGTGTTGTCCTATTCTCTCATTATCTCTTGATTCTAGTTGTAGATAGATGCAAGTGAGAGTCTTTATATAGAGGCTTGAAGGTAAGGCTCCTAGAGTAATGTGAGGAGCCAAAATTCAAATTTAACCTTAAATTATGGTCCAATCACAATTTAACCAAGTAAGGAGGGAAGATAATTAAATGAATCTTGGATTAAACCCCTTCTGCATTTGAATCCAAAAGTTGAACATTGACTTTGGGATGCTCTAGGACCAAAATCTAAAAAGGGGGATCAAATCCTGAAGAGGATCAAAGCTGACCTCAACCCTAGCCTAGGTTAGGGAAATCCTTGACCCTTCCCTAGTTTGGGGTCATCCTTGCTGACCTATCCTTAGGTCAAGGTCAACCTAGGAGTCAAAACCCAACTAGAACAGAAAGTAGAAAGTTTCAAGTATACCTAAAAACCTAGAAATGATATCAAAATAGGACTAAATGCAAAGAATAGGAACAAAATCCTATAATGAATGTTATGAAAGCTAGGAGGACCTATTTCTAAGTCCTACCTAGAAATAAAGCCATAGAAGAGGGAAAATAAAGAGAATCTTTGAGATCCTAACCCTAATTTCACCTAAAATGAAGGAATGCATCCTAAATGCAAATATATCATGATAAATGTACTAAAATAGGGTGTTAAACCTACCAAAATGGAAGTTCTTCCTTTTTAAATTGATACACCTTTACATATTTGTTGTCCAAAAAATTTATAGCAACATCACCAATACTAGATATGTGCAACTTCATTAAGGTCTGCCATGCAGGAAAGTTCTCCTTGTTCAACTTGTGTACATCTCTCTGATTAGTCATGATATTTATCTTTAAGTACCTTCAAACATTTCTTTGTAAGACCTAGTTTCTAATACTAATTTTTTAGAAATTTTTAGAATAACTAAGGGGGGATGGGGGTGAATCAGTTACTCAAGGTCAATATGTACCACTTGAACAATTAAACAATAAACACTTCACTATTCTACTTATCTTGTTGTTTCTTGACCTATACTATAAAACTATCATAAATATAATTTGCATTCAATAATGAAAATATTATCAAATGTAAATACAAATAAAGAATTCATCACTATTTTGACACTAGGATTATACATGGAAATCCAATTTGGGAAAAACCCCCTATTAGGAGTGGCCTTGTAGTAAGACTTTGATTATTCCATTTAGAATGTCACCTAGTTAAAGGATGACTATTAGGTCAACCTACCTTAAAAGGATTTCAATACAAACTATTTACACTAACTAGAAATAAAATAATAGGTTTTGATCAATGTAATTACAACTCACTTTTGCATGTTCATATTATTCTCTAGTCATTATGCTAGATTAATGATAAGCCTTATACTAACATCACTGATCTTGATTTTTTGAGATACCCTTAAAGTAATCAGTCCACTCTTTTGATCAATATGTAGCCCTTCTACTCTAATTTACTTATCAATAACATCATCATATCTACAAGCTTTCACTTTTAGCTTCACATTCACTCACACTCTTATGCATTACTGATCAACCTTACTCTTTATGTCTCTCTTCACATACAAGCTTTGCTCATACACATACACATGCATGAACTCCAATTGTTTGGTCATATCTCTTTAAATAGGAAATTTTTGCTTTACCATTTTCTACATCCATAATAGATCTTAGGGTTTACGATGAGGTTCAACTTGATTTATTGTATCTATCCATCTTCTTGATATTCTAATAGAAAATTCTCTAGATTTTTTCTGTTAGGTGTTTATCTAATCCTCTCCTTCAATTTATGATCCGAATCATCAATCTTATCTTCAATGTGGTTCACATCTCCCAAGAAATCAACTAATTCAACTTGATCTCACAATTTCCTTTAATTCATTCTTATACCGTCACTTGACAATCTCTAAATTTTGGCATTCAATCATTACTGAAATGCTTGATCACTATAAAGATTTTATGGCTTAGCATCAATTGCCTTTCTTGATCAATGGTAATGCTCAATCAACACTATATTTTCTTGGCACTAATTGTAGCTTGGTTGATACTAACATTCTTAGTAGTAACTATATTTTATACTTCTTCTCGACTTTACTTAGCTTTCTTGACATAAACAATCACTTCAACTATATCAAATTCTATCTAATCAAATATCCATTATAAATTCCTTTTCATAATTCAACATTTCCTCTATGTGCTATGGTTATGAGAAACTTTTCAAATCCTCTTCATCAATCAAATATATATGACAATTATATTAGGTAGCAATATGTCTTATCAATAGATTTTATATCAAGAAAAAAACAACAATTGTTCCAATTGTAAGTTTCCAACACTCACATATATAGCCTTTCTCACCAATCATCATTATGTGTTGTAGTTGTACATTTAGTCTCTATAGACATCACAAAGGCTACACCTATTACTTTTCTCCTTGACTTATTGTACATCATGATTGTGAGAAAAATATTTGACAAACTATTTATCCCCTATCATGGTGGTTATGACAATTAGTGGGCTTCTTTCTCACTAATCACATTTCTTACCTCATTGAACAATCATTATTTATTATTCAACTATGTTTGCATCAATGACAACCAAATCCTTCTCTACATCAAATTCCACCTCTCAACTAATCAATATTCTCCTGTCAATGCCAAAGATCTCCACACTCTTTATTAAGAAAAAAATCTTACAGGATTAACTCCCACATACATGTGGTTGCTCCCCCTTTCTATTTGTATCCTTTTGGTACATCAAATTTTCATAGGTATTCTCCACCTTCTATCAATAGTAAAAAAGGTAACCTATTTTCTCCCTACATGTGTAGATACTCACATCCTATCAAAAACTTCTTTAAAGTGTATTTTCAGTGACTCCACTAATTCCTCCAATGTCTTCTTCAAGTATGTTGTAGTGACGATCTATCCATGTAAGTCTATTGCTAACTCTCCAATTGAGTCCATTGTGCATTTATCAAGTAAACCAAGTATTCTTTCAATATTCTTCACACTTTTTTGTATTACCTACAATGTAGTTGCAAGATAGTACATTATAAATCTAATAAGATAATCATTCTCTTTTTATGTTTAGTTTGTATTTGTCTTAACTTGTTCTATCATCTTAAAAATGAAACACTTCTATGTTAAGAATGTTTAGCCCTCCTTAGGAGTTTTTTTGGGTCTTCATCAAGTTGTCCCCTATTTTCTATCCCCTTCCCATCTTCTATGCCTATTTAGGGCTCTATTTGGGCCTCAACGGGCACTATTTTTCCCTTTTGGCTCATTTTCCAGGGGTGGTAAACCCTTGGATAAAGCTCAACCTCAACCTTGACCTAGGTCAAGGATGACCTTGACCTTTACCTTGACCCAAGTTCCTCTTTTCATTGGAAAGTTTTTTGCATGCAGGGAGAAGATCAAAAGTTTGTTTTCCTGCTTCTAAGTTGGCTATTTCAGGCTTCAAAATGGTAAAACCTTAAATTGCATTTAATTGATGGGGACACAACCCAAGAACAGAATGGAACCAACAGAAAGGGAAAATTATATTAACTGAGAAAATAAGTTGGTACAAATAGTACAGAGAAAATAAACTTCATAACATGCCCTAAGGGCTTACAATAGCATAAATCTGGAGAATATTTCTCCTTTTAGCACCTCCTCTCAAAATCCACTCCGAACTGCCTTTTACGATGCCAGAAATCTCCTTAAATAGACCCCGGAGGGTTAAGGACTAGGAGTACATTCTAGAAAGTGCTAGTAGGCATCCACCGACAAAATAGAAGGTTCCAGAAGCTACGTTAGAAGTCGATGCAAATCTAGAAGAATCCAGAAACGGTAGCCGAACTTTCGAGAGGCATAAGTTTTGAACTGTAGCTCCGATTGACGAACCATTTACATTTTCAAAAAGCTCTCGAAGATCTCTATAGCCCTATGGACAAGATTTACTCATCCACCTTTTTTGACCCTTTTTGAGGTCATTTAATGCCCCAAACCTGACTTTGAAGCATTCTTAGGAGGTCTCCAAAACCTGAAAAACTGCAATAACTTCCAAACCATGGGGCCTATTGACCTAATTCTTTTTCTGGAATGCTCTAAATCATGATTACATTCATTTGGCCAATTCACACCTTCTAGTTTACCGAAATGATGGCCAAACTGCATGCTCCTATTTTTTTGGGATTTTCAAATGCACTGATAGTTGAACTATGAGAGTTGGAACCTTTATTTGAGCCAAATGGGTATCCAAAAATGTAAAGACATGAAACAGAAACTAAGTCCAAGTACTTTTTTTTTTGGGTGACACAGGATTGCCCTTATACCTCTGGATGCTCCTGCATCATTAATATAGGTCCATTTCTAGGGGTTAAGGATTAATTGGAATTTAATTATCTTATGTCAAAATCTTCAAAGATTTGTGCCCTAGACTAGTATAAAAGGAAGCATCCTCCTCTCATTCTCATATCCACTAATCATAATCAAGTAATCAAGTTTTCTCCCAAGAAAATTCAAGCAACCAAATCAAGTGAGAAATAAATCACCCATTAAAGAATTCAAGTTTTTCATTGAAGATAAAGGATACAAGCATTCAGGACTTTAAATGGATTTGGTTTAAGCATTCGAGATTCATCATTCAAATCCTAGATCTATCCATCATGGTGGCATGATCTTCCTTCGAGATTCTTTGTTCATCTTGAAGATATATTCATTCTTCCCTCAATGTGGATTTCACCCATATAATAATGGAGTGTTTGATTTACATTTATGTTTTTGATTTACATTATTGAGTCCAAGCTTTCATATCAATATACTTGTTTATATTTCAAATACAAATGCATATCTATTGAATATCATAGCTTCATTGTCAAATTTACTTCTACTACTTGCTAACATTCTCTATGTCAATTCAATTACTAAGGTTGTTTCCAAAGTAGGGTTTTAAAAAGGAAAACACCTCATCCAAACAAGAAAAACCTTTTTCTTGCAAATATAGGCGTGGGATAGAAAATATCAGTGAATATCTGGATACCCTTTTTGCCAAACTTTCAGGATCAATGAATAGAATTTCCATCAAAGCAATGTAGGTCAAGGTCAGAAATAACAGGTTAAGATTGTATGTTGGGGTAAGACCTTCCCCTAGATTTGGGTCATAATTGAATTGGCTTAGAAAAGAAAAATATTTCTAGATTTTTCAATCTCATAGTTTCAGATCAAGTTTGGAAAAATCAATAGTTTGTGAGATTGTTTGACAGGGTTTTCTACAGGTTCTTTTTCAGAGGTAAGTATTTTAATTTCTTCATTTCAATATTGGAATTTCTAGATTTACATTCCATCCCCTTACAATTCAAATGTATGTATAAAAATATGGGTTTAGGGTCCCTTTCATGTGCATTATTCTAAACCCTATTCATCAATATTTTATATCTTACATTTTGGTGAACCATTTACAAAAACTCTTTCTTTTTGGTGCTAGATTTGCATCTTGTGTTAGATCTTTCATATTTATGCTTAAATTTCAAAAATACAATTTTTATTTTGCAAAATTGATCTATAAATATAAAATTATTTACGTTTTTCATGCTTTTAGTGTTACTTTGTGTTCAACATATATGATTTTTATTTGATGAGATTTTTGTTACAAACAAGGATAGACCCCTTAATGAGGTACAAGGAAGTGAAGATGAGTTTTTTTTGAATGAGATCTCCATTGATCCTATTTTTATTTCATCTTCCTCTACAACCTCTTCAATTGATCTTTACCATAGGGTGTGTGCATGGTTACCTTCATGTTCCACTATTTACAACATTGATGCACCTAGAATGTTATATCCTCAAAATTCTATTCAAGATATAGAGACTTTTAAGAAAGGAATTTTTGATAGTGATTAAGGTATTAATCTCCCGCATGGTATCAAACATTTAATTCAAGAAGTTTAAGATTTGGGATTCACTCCTCTTGTCACTAGTGTGAGACCTATTTCCATTCCTTTACCTAGAATTCCTACCTACACTCCTCCTATAGTGGTTACATCTCTTTCCTCTTTATTGTGAGTATTCCACCAGTGTCTTTACCTATCTTAGAGCCTTCTTGTGAGTCTAGGGATCTTCTTTCCTTATCTTAGTTACATTTTTTTAGCTTGCAACATTTTTTCATTATAATGATAGATTATTTGACTATGGATATCCTTTTCTATGAGAGGTTGTGTCATAGGTCATCACCTCTTCTTTATTTTTCAAATTATGTTCTTTATAAACTCTTACCCATGCTTTGATGTTAGAGTTGTTTCCATCAATCAAAGATTCCTCTTCCTCTCTTTTGTAGGGGGCTTATGATTGAATCTGTGTTCCCACTTGGCTTTTTCTTTGCAAGATGATATTTGATAAGATCTCTTTATCTTTGAGGATCCTTTTTCCATTAGTGACATATCCTTTTCATGATTATCTATGCTTTTGCATTTAGGGGTCAATACCCTTTGCTAAGAACATAGTGTACATTGTTGTTAACATGATATCTCCTTAAGTTGTGAAGTAGTTATCCTCTTTCTCTTCCTTGTAATGCCTATTAGAAAAAAATGATAAGGAGGGGGGCATATATAGGGTCTCCCTTGTATTATAATTTTTAATTTTTATTTCAAAAGCTATTAGAAGACACATTATAATTGCAAAGCACAGTTTTTGGGTGATCTATCAAGTTTGGTCGCCTATTGGGCTCTCCCTCCTTGATGATTCATTGTAAGGTGGGAATCTTACTGGATGAGGTAATCTCTCTCTCTCTCTCTCTCTCTCTCTCCCTCCCCCCATTTTCATGCTAGCAGAATTGGATCATGAAGCTATGTTATTTATAGTGTTGCTCTTGTCTTTCTTATGTAATCATTTATGCTTTTATGATAGCTTTCCAAATATGATATTGGTATTGGAAACATTTCTTAGCAAGGTTCCCTTTACTAGTTAAGTTGTGTTTATTTTAGGACTAACCCCTCTTTTTGTTTCTTTCTAGCTTTGTTTTTTTTTTTTGGTTTTTTTTGTTTTTGCACCCTTATGCATATATGCTGAATTATCATCCTTGGCTTGGGGGCTTGTGTCCTTAACTAAGTGTTGTTCTATCTCGTTGAGAATCCACTTAGATCTATCTTTTGCTTTTCTATGAGCATGTTCAATTTCCATACTAGAGCTAAAATGGGGGCTTAATGTATCATCTTAAAATGGAAGCACTTTCATGTTAAGAAGGTTTAGCCCTCTATAGGGGGTGTTTTGGTCCTTCATCAAGTTGTCCCCTATTTTCTACCCTATTCCCATATTCTATGCTTGTTTAGGGCTCTATTTGGGCCTCTCCAGGCACTATTTTTCCCTTCTAGCTCATTTTCTAAGGGTCCTAAACACCTAGGTCAAGGTTGACATCGATCTCAACCTAGATCAAGGATGAACTCAATTGTGACCCAGGTCCCCCTTTTCATTTGAAAGTTTTTTGGATGCTAGGATAGGTTCAAAGTTTTGTATTCCTAGTTTTGGGTTGACTATTTCATCCTTCAAAAAGGTAAACCCTTAAATTTAATTTAATCTAGGTCCATTTCTAGGGGTTAAGGATAAATTGGAATTTAATTCTCCTATGTTAGCCTTTCTAGAAGTTTTCCCCCTAGACTAGTATAAAAGCAAGCATTTTCCTTTCATTTTCATATCCACTTTTCATGATCAAGTAATCAAGTTTTGAGATCAAGCTTTCTCCCAAGAAAATTCAAGCAATGAAATCAAGTGTTCAAGAAATCACCTATTTAAGAATTAAAGTTTTCCATTGAAGATAAAGGATTCAAGAATTCAAGCATATGAAAGGATTTGGTTTAAGCATTCAATATTCATCATTCAAACCCTAGATATATCCATCATGGTGGTCTGATCTTCCTTCAAGATCTATTCATTTTTCCCTCAAGGTGGATTTAGACCATATGATCATGGAGTTTTTAATTTAAATTTATGGTTTTGATTTACATTATTGAGTCCAAGCTCTCATATCAATATAGTTGTATAAATTTCAAATACAATTGAATATTATAGCTTTGTTGTTAGATTTACTTCTACTACTTGCTAGCATTCTCTATTTCAATTCCATTCTTAAGGTTGATTCCAAATTGGGGTTTGACCAATGAAAACCCCCCCATCCAAAAAAAAATCATTTTTCTTATAGATATAGGTGTGGGAAGATGAATATTAGTGCAGATTTGGATACATTTTCGCCAAACTTTCAGGATCCACGAATAGAATTTCCATTAGAGCAACGTAGGTCAAGATCATAAATAAAGGGGTAAGATTGTACCCTAGGGCAAGATCTTACCCTGGCATTAGGTCAAGGTCAACCATGCTCAAAAAAAAAATATATTTTTGGGTTTTGTGAATCTCACAGTTTCAATTCAAGTATGCAAAAACCAATAGTTTCTGAGATTGTTTGATAGGGATTTAAAAAACTTCATTTTCAGAGGTAAGTTGTTTCACTTCTTCATTTAAATATTAGCATTTTCAAATTTACATCCCATCCCATTAAAATTCAAATGTAAGTACAAAAATATGGATTTAGGGTCTCTTTCATGTGCATTATTCTAAACCATATTGATCCACATTTTATATATTACATTTTGGTGAAACCATTTGCGACAACTCTTTCTTTTTGGAGCTAGATTTGAATCTTGTCTTAGATCGTGCATATTTATCATTAAGTTTCAAAAATAAAAAATAAAAATTGCAAAATTTATATCAAAATATAAAAATATTTACATTTTTCATTCTTTTAGAACTTTGTGTTCAACATGTATGATTTTTGTTTTGAATACTTTGTTGAGGCTTTTATTACAAACAAGGATAGATCCCTTAATGAGGTACATGAAAGTTAGGATGAAATTTTTGAAAATATAAGATAGGATAGGTTACTGAGAGGGAAGAAGTGAATCAGTAATGAAGCAAACTTAATCTTTATTCACTAATTAATCCTTCATATGTATTTTAATCTAATTGTATGCATGAAAAACTAAAATCATTAAAACATTAATCACACTTTGATACACAATATGGTAACCCAGAAACCTTCCAAATAGAAAGTAGAATTAGGGTGGGGATGATACCCATAAGCTTTAGTATTGTAGTATAAAGTTGGCCTGTTAAGGCTTATAATGATCGCTTATGATGATCTACCCTATCAGGAGCAATAAGGACTATGTGGTCCACCTTGCAAAAGGATTTACAAACATACAATGAAGTATGCACTCAGTAAAGAGATTTACAAAAGATTTTTAAGTCTACCTTGTGAAAGGATTTAATTGTTCCACCTGTTAGGATGAACCAGCGGCTGATCTTTGGTCTACAACTTTGATTGGCTAAATGATATTCCTTTGGAGTGTAATGATCACATTACTATGATAGATAAATATTTGTTTCTCCTTATGCTTCTTGTAGCCTTCTTACTTCACACCTCTACTCAAATATATATATATATATATATATATATATATATATATATATATATATATATCAATCCAATTGACAATTCATCAAAGTCAATTGCAATATAGGTTTCATAAAAATCCACGAAGTCAATTGTAGGTAGACAAGTTTTGAAGACAAATTTAGTGAGGTTTTGACACTCGAAAGCCATTGTCAATGCTTGGAATCATCATACACTTTGTAGACATAGAAGCTTGGCTCATACTAATCACTTCCAAGTGGTCTAAACTCAGTCTATATTGGTGACTTGGTGAACATTGCAAAAATCAGCATATCAGCTAGACCACTTGGTTGACACTACATAGCTCAGTCAACACTATCACTGTGAGCTTGGTATAAAATGAATCACTTGGTTGATACTGCATAGCTTGGTCAACACTAGATTTGCATTACTAAAGCTATGAACTTGGTAAGTACTAGAAAACTTAGTTTGCACTGAGAAACTCAATTAACACTATGAAAGTTAGTTTACATTGATAATCACCAATTTGGTAGATATTGTGAGGTGTGAATTGAATTTTTTTCCTAGAACTCTATAGAACTCGGTGTAGCTTGAATTACTTGGTTAACATTGTAGACTACAAGATAAGCTCAGTAGCTACTAACCATTTGATTACGTGTGTGTGTGTCACTAATAAACAAACCTGACTGTAATGTCAAAAATCTTCCCCTTTAGAATTAGTGACAAAAACACTTATCAATCAAAACTAAATTCAAAAAATTCAAAAAAATTTTTTGTCTCCATCTTGTGTCTTAAACTCAGTAACATAATCTATTTTTTTGAGATTTTTTAGAATTTCTTTCAAGCAGGAGATATATATCTAAATATCTATACATGTATATGTATATGTATAATATTATGATGCTCCCCTATACATATATATTCAACATACTTTACATGTTATACATCTTATCAACTTTTTCCCTTTTATTTCATCATCACATATTCTTCCTCTTTTTGACATAGATGCCAAAGGTGTATGCTATACAATTATTCCAAAATGTGACAAGAAGTCAGAATGTACCTTTAAAATTAGTGATATTGTTTGGTCCCAATTTTCTTGCAACACCTTGCTTGCGTGCAATGCCTTGTAAACTTCTACTAATAACTCCATCATGTGATCAACTATGGAGAAATTTTTATCATGGATGAGAGTTTTGGCATGTGTAATGTGTTTCTACAATGCATCCATGTTTGAAATAATCATGCCTTGTATATCTACAAGTGTGGCCCTTATCTTGGTTTATTCCCTTATTAAGTCTTCTTGCATATTAGTCAGAAATCTAATCTTTGTGTAATGAGAAGAACTATAGCTTGGGTCAAGTGATAGCTAGTGTGCACTTGCCTTTAGATCTTCATCTATCTTGGAGAGTTTATCTTTGATTTCCTGTTTAAAGATAGATGTTTTACGTAGTTTACCATATAGAGAAGTGACATTGTTGGCAGAGGTTTCCAATGAGCTAAGACTAGTAAACAAGTGTACTTGGTATAGTACAACTTTTTGTGCAACTAGGTCCAATACTTTGTTTTCAAATTTCTTCTCTACTCTTTGCAACAATTTTTAATGCCCATTCAGATCTTCATTAAATTTCTAAACCATTTCTACTAATTGAGCCAAAATGGGTTGAGAAGTGTCAACCTCAGTCTTGACTGTGTTGGTCTAAATTTTTATAGAATAAAATTCTCCCAATCTAGGTAAAAAAAATTTGGAATTGAGTCAGAATTGTCGCCCTAGTTTTGAGAATTTTGAGAATTTAAGCCCTATAAGTTCTTTTGAAGGCATGTGTACTCAGCTTTACTTTTGAGCCCTGAGAGGTGTTTAATGCTTCTAGCACATTTCTTTCAGTGTATCCACTTGTTTCATGAAGTTAAATTCTTGTTGCGAGACATTTTGTGAAGTCCCATTTTTGAGCAATCGTCAAATCTACATTTTTGCCTGTCAAACAGTGATAAGGGGCCATGTTTGCAAGTGAATATCTCTCACCTAGAAATGTTTCAAGACTTGCCACTTTGGGAGTGTTTGGTGTCCATACCAAAGAGCCTATGTTTCAAATTTTGAGACATTTTGAGCCCATTTGGCTAGGTTTTGAATCCCTCAAAGTTGGTCATTTGTTATTATTATGCTGATGCACATTGTTCATAATTCTAGGAGGCCCTATTTGACTTATTATATAATTTTGACCTAGTTGACCAAAATGATGAAATTCCTATTGCATTGCATTTTAGAGGTTAGAGACATGCTATGTTTCCTATTTGACCTTATGACGAATCTGTTTGATCAGATTTCAAATGCGATTCCAAATGCAATTTCTAACTTTTTATTGGTGTCAACATTTACAAATTTTTCAGTACCCCTATTCGTGATGTTATATCCTGAAATACATGATAGGTGAGGTTGAATGGATTATACCATTGTGTTGTACTCAAAAATACTTCAAGCGTGCCAAGTTTTAAGTTTTGATGACTCTGTTTGCACACTTTTCCAAGTCAATTCCATTTGCAAAAATGTTTTTCTAACAATGTTTCTAGTCTACAAATTTTGAGTACCCTACTTTGACCAATCGCCAAATGCACCCAGTTATTCATCATGAGCCCAGAACACAAATCACTATTCTCCTCATGACAGTGAACCAACACCCCAATTTTTGAGTCCTCAAGTGTCCATTTACCCAGTTTGCAAAGCCAAATCCAAATACAATTTATTGTTTTTAGACTTGTTTTCTTGCAAGCAATTCTGTGAGGTCAACTTTGACAGCCAATATCTTTTGACCCTAAATTCTTCATGAGACAAGATTTAGTAGGGTGAAAGAATGTAGAACAGAGAATCAGTGTGTTGGATTTCACAACCCGATCAAGTGTTTGGGTTAGTTTTTAAAACTGATTAAAAGACCTCTTGGCACAAAGTTGACAAGTTGCAGAAAGAGGTGAACTAAGATTCAAGTGTTGATTCAGTAGTCAAATTTGACTTTGATCATTATCAGATATTGAGTAGATCAATTTGAGGTTTTAGTTGTCTAGAAACAAAAAAAAATTAGCTAGACCCTCTTGGGGCCCGACTAATTGCATCAAACTAAATCTTTACAAGTGGCTAGGTTGGGGTGGAATTTTTGGTTTGCTGAAAGACGTGCTACTTGCATTATCAAATATATTTCTTGTAATGCATTTACCAAATCTCACACAATGCATTGCTATAGATTTATAAGTAGATATAAGACTTCAATTATGCATTGAAGCTATGACAAAGGAGGCCTCACGGGTGTTTAATATGAGGTTGACCTCTTGTTAATAGCCTTTTAAATTGAAAAACCCAAAGGAAGATGGGTGGGTGTGAAATCAATGGATTTGATAATGCACTTGATGTTGAGTATATTACCAAGGAAGGTACAAGTCAATGAGGAATCATCTAGTGATGTAGTTGAAGTGATGAACTTCCATAAAGGAAGTCAATGATGCATATCTTCAATAAGAAAAGCACAATAAAAAGAGGAACATAAAGAGTTTTGGATGAGATGATTTGAAAGGGCTTTACACTGATCGTTAGAATACATTATTCATTGTTTAGATTTGTTAAAGATGTGGAGGCATTGTTGTTAGGATTTCATGAACTAGTGGAAGGGACACTCTTTTTGCTGATAAATCTCCCTGAAACTAACTACAGATGTGGGTTTCAGGTATAAATCATTGGCTTTTCTCATTAGTCCAATGACTTTGAATGAATACACTAACAGATGTTTCTTTAAGGAATTACACTACTTAAGGAATTTGAGAGAAAATCCATTTGGTATAATTGATATCTCATAAAATATCAAACCAAATCATGTATCAGATTTGGATGCACGATGGAAAACTTGTTAAATCTAAAGACATTGGGTCTTTGCAGTCCTCTATCCATCTCAAGATAGTTTGACCTTTAATAAGAGTCCGAGTAGGATCGACCATGAGGAAGGAGATAGAGATTTAAATGGTTTGTTACACTAGTGGTTATGATGATGCCCCAAACTAATAGTGACTACTGACGCTTTGGTAATTTTCATGATGCTTGTAGTGAATGCATCCTGTAAAACTTCATAAACCTTTTCTTGCATTCTACTCAGCATCTCCACCATGTAGCTCTACGTCTTTCCCAAGCAACTCAATGTTATTGAAAACATTATGATTATGAATGAGACTAGTAGCCCTAAATCTCAAAATACTTAGAGGAAGTTACAGGGTGTGTAAAAAGTGAGAAGTCAAGCCGGCTAGGAGAAAGATTATAGTCAAAGTTGGAAGGAAACCATTACAAGCAGGGGCATCCAAGCTATAAGAGAAGACCATGTGAGTGTTCATCAGCAAGGCAACCTACAAGGGTAAGGTGGACGCCATGTCAAAGAAGGTAGCATATAAAAAGAAAAGACAACGACAAGTATAAAGAAGAGCAACCAGCTAGCAAGTAAAGCAGTCATAGGGAAGAAACTCACAAACAATTAAGGAGTGTGTCTTAATAGGACAAAGTTTGAAGTGACTTTACCCAACATAATGGAAGGCTTTAATGACATACGTGAAGAGTTAATAGCAAGAAATGCGGCAGACTCACACTTAGGAAAAAAATGTAGTGAAGAAGGTTGAGAATGCTAAAAAGATGAGGTAACTACTTGGGATAGTGTGGAATCCATCATACTAAGAAGCCAATGCATGGATAACAGTTTTCCAAAATGCCCAAATAGGTGAATCCCCTAATCTTGCAACCCCAAATCAACCATTTGGTCTAAAATGAGCCGATGTTCAGACATTGCCCACCATGATCTACTTCAAATCAATAGATCATGTAGAATTGGACTACCCTATTTTTCTGTCAGAATTGGACTACCATGCAAGTAGGAAGAAAACAATCAAACAGATTATCCCACATTGGGTAGGTAATAGAAGTTTTAGTTCTTTAAATAGAATTTGACACTTAATGATTGGTGTCTCAAGATGAACACCTTTTGGAAGTCGTGTGTTGCATGTGGGGTCTACCAGTGGATGCTAGCTCAATGATGATTTAAGGAAAATTTTATGCAAAGATTCATACATGATGATGTGACAGGTTTGGGATCTGACACACAAGATTTCAACATGTGTCTAGATCAGACAATTGACACAAGCCCAAAAAATGAAAGAGATTGAGATTTAAGAAATGTGCAAATGTGGGAATTCACCATGTGGTAGTGGGTCCCAGCTAGTAATGAGGTGGCACCACAGGTTTAGATCAACACTGATGCATCAGATCGCGACATGTGTTGCGATCCTATAGTTAGTACAATCCCACATTATAGAGATGCTCATGAGATAAGGAATGCAGAATTGCGGGCATGTGCCATGTGGCAGTGTGCCCGAGGTGAATGGTGACATGGCAAATGCAATGGGTGGGCCAATCAGATCATGACATGTGGTGCTTGATGGTAGGGGTTGACCAATCAAAATGTGACACATGGCTTCTAGTCAAAGCCTAGTTGACCCAAATGGAGACATAAGGGAAAAATCAAATAATTTTAAAAATTTTATTTAAAAATTGTTTTTCAAATGGGTGTACATGCAATTTTTTTAAAATTTTAAAGTTTATTATCCTATAGTTGAAAACTTTAGGAATTTTAAATTTTTGAAAATATTTAGTTGCAAACTAGAACTTTTGCGAGGGGACCATTTTTTGAATTGAGTTTCAAGGGATTTCAAGAAGGCTAGTATAGTGATATTATATATCACCAAAATTGGGAGAAGATGAACTTTTTGATTATGATGTTGGTTTTTGCACATGAAGCAACCTATTCATGTTATTCAAGGTTTTCTCCTAGATTCCTAACTTGCAACCAAATTCAGGTATCAAAGTGTAGTTGTTATTTCTAGTAAGGTAATGACCTAAATGTGGGTAAAAGATAGTGAAAATGTAGTTGGGGTCAAACTTGGTCACATTCAAATCAGTTAACCCAAAGTCTTACCAAGATTTCATGATGTAGTTGATATTTTTTGTGGCACAAAAGTTTTCATCATTTCAATAGAGATATTTTCAAATCAGTTATAGGATGATGATGAAAACTATATTAGATCAGATGGGTAGAAAGAAGAGAGAGTTTATTTAGTTGTAGAAGATGGAATTTCAAGTGGGCACATGTTAGGCATATATCAGATCTAGGAATTCATCCTCTTATATATCTTTCTTTCTTTCATCCATTGTAGAGGTTCTAGTTTTTTTACTGTGAGACCATTGTTGGTTGGAAATTTTCAGTCCTTCTATGAAACCACTTTGTTGGATCCAAAACTATGATTCCACCTTCATTCTTTAGCAAATTCTTCTTGCATGAATAGTAGTAGTGAAGATAAATATAGATAGTTCAGATCTATTAGGTGTTTCTTTGTTTTAAATTTAGGCATATGAATGTATTGTTTCAAGGAAATCAATACAAAGAACAACAAGTGTTTTAGTTTTCATTTTAGATCTTGTCTCCTTTCTTAGTGAATTTTCAATGTTTTATGATCTTTGAACAAAGAGCCTAGGTCATAGTTGTAGTCCCTCAAAGTTGTATGTTATTTCATTGTTGCTTATAATTCAAGGAGTTATGTAAATGCTTTAGGGAATCAATAGGGTTGCAAGTTTATTGAGGAGGATATCAGGTAAGAATGAGATTTAGATTGAACACAGATGTCTATTTACAAGGTGAATAGATATATCAAATACCTAAAGATATGAATATGTCTCAAGTATCCATATGTATGTGTTTGATTCATGGAATTTCCCAATACATAAGGCACTGATCAGCTATAGGATGATCAATTCTTACTGCTGCATATTAGGGGTTTTGCTAAATTCAACATCATTAATCAAATGCTTTTCCCCTTTCATGTTGAAGAGCTGAAAATTTTGACCCTCACTTAGCTTATGAATCTCATAGATTTGCATTTAGCTACTATTGATTTGTGTCATTGCGTGAGTTATTAGGAGATATAAGGGTTAAATCTACTTTGTGAGATTCAGGGATATGTTTTTTGCATTGGTACCATATTGATTGAATCTAAGGTCCACTCGCCTAGGTTTTGCAGAGCCTAAAGTGAAGAAGGTTCAAGCCTTATAGGTAGCTCGATGTCTAAAATGATGTGTTAAAGATGAGAGTTAGCTGCCCCTAGATGTGTCATATTCTCATTGGGGTAATTGGAAACCTACAACATTTTCAAACACCAACAAAATGGTGACTTTACTGGGGAATTGTATTAAATCTGAGTGATAGACAGACCTTGAGAATTTAAAATGAGATTCAATATAGTAGGACAAGTGTGTGAAAATATTGTAGTAGTAAGTTAATTGATGTGTTTTCTAGTTTTCTTACTCAAATATCTTGCACCCCAGTGATGCTTTGTTTAGGACAATAGTATCTTTAAGGTTGAATGTAGATTGTATTGCTACTAAGTTTCATTTTCAATCAGTTCAGCTAGATGTTGTTTGCATAGTACTGCTGTAAATTTAGAGTCAAAATCATGTAAAGATGTTTCCTCTCTTCTAAGTGTTTAAATATTTGCAAAGTGCTATAAGTTGAAAATACAGTTCAAATTTGTCAATGTATGAATCATGTTTTAAATCTTTGTCACAATTGTGAATGGCGACTCTCTTAGAGATCTCTGAACTAGTGTAGATCAGTTACATATAATTTTTTCAATAGTTTTCAATTGAATTAGGTAGATCTAAATGGTATGTTGAATTTTAAATGAGAAGATAGAATATATGAATGTCTGACCAATAAGTCTTAAAGTGTTCATTGATTTGCTGTCACAAGAATTTTTACATGTTAAAATGAATCACAAAAGTGGTTTCATTTAGTTCTCCTCAAGGAGATGGAGGCTCTACAAGATTTCTATCTATGATGTGAAGGATTTCATGTTTGCACCTATGCCAATCAGAAAATCAAAGGTTTCATACAGCAACACATAAAGGTATTTACAATTTTCATGTATCTGCTTTTCATGAAAATTGAATGAACAAAATAGTTGCCTCCATCAATTTTTCAGTACTAATAAAATAGAGGTGGGAGTTTTAACATTTCAAGAGGTGGATTCTGAGTCTAGGTTTGAAAATGATGCACCAACTCTTGAAAGTATTCATGCAAATATTGCTTGCCTGAAGAGAGAAATTCACAATAAGACCATCATAGGCATAAGAAATACAATTGGTAATATTGAGGGTCTTAATGGATTTCAAACTTACATGAAGTTTAAATAAGTAGTTATGAATCTTGATGAGTCCTTTAGACTGGAGAAGTCTTCATGGCCAATGGTACTCTTAGAAGTTTTTATGCTACAATCAATTGATTGGTCAACCAAGTCAAGGTTAGAAAAGATTATTGAATTCCAAGATTTTATCATAGAAATTGAAAGTGCTTCGAATGATAATGAATCTAATGATAGTAGAAATGAATATGTTGCAAATGATAGTGAATGCAATGAGTCCATTGAAAGTGATATTGAATATGAAGAGTCTTAGCTTTATGAATCATATGATAGTAATTAGTAGTCTAATGACAACAATAATAGGCTTTCTTCTGGTGATGAATGTGAATGTGTTATGATGCTAGTTGTTAAGGTATTGTCTAAAGAAGAAGACGTATGTGATAATTAGAGTTCTAATTTTTTAAAATATATTACTAATGAGTCTGTTGTTATAAATGTGTCAAGCTATCTAGATAATAATCACAGTCAAGGAAAAGAAACTAGTAATGAAGTCTTGTTAAGTGTTGATGAGATGTCAGATTTGTTGGCTCATGATTTCGAAAGGTATGCTAATCTATGTAAGGATGCTTGTGCTTTGCGACATTTTGCAATTTCATATAGTGAAGTCATTTCCCCTAAATTTGATTCTAAAGAGGATATAGTTTCAGAATATGCTATGTTGAGTTTGGGAGGTGTATGTGACAGTAATCTATATATCAATGCATGTGACGACTTCTATGTTGAGAATGAAAATGTAGAGATAAGGTCTATTGTTGGTTCGTGGTTTTCTTGTTTTCATGAGGCTAAGATACATTCAGATTGTCCATGTGATGAGAAAAGAAATAAAAATGCAGCATATGTTCTATCTGATTTATGGAGTACTGATATTGCAAATAAGGAGAAATAGGATTTTACATTTTCTTCATATCTAGATGCACAAGGTGAGTTAACATCTGATTCATGTAACTTGTTGAATGAAGTAGAATACCAAGCTTTTATGTTTTTGGTTGAAGGCGTCCATGAATCAGTTAGTGGTGATCAATTTCAATTTGATATCAATAGTTATGAACAAGCTGATTGATATTTTCATAGTGAACATGATGTAGAGTTTAGTGCTGATTGGTACATGTACTATGAGAATGAAGGTGTGAATTCAATTTTGCCAAGTGATCTGTTTCAAGATGCTAATTTGATTGGTGGAATTCATGAGAAAGATACTTTCAGTTTACCTCAAGAAAATGTAAATGAGAATCAGGTTTTTGATAGAGGTAAAGGTTTTTGTTGAAGTTTGGTGGCCCAGGGTCATTGTGTCTACATAGTAGAGGTAGTTATTTTTTCTTTCAATAAAGTTGTTCAAGAGGAAGTTTTTTGCTGTCAAGTGTGTGGTCTACTTCTTCTAAAGATCTGAATCCTTGCCATGCCTACAAGGGGCATGCATCCCAAGATAGAGCCACTATTGGTTTGATTTTTTATAGAATAAAATTCTCTCAATCTAGGTATAAAAAATTAGAATTGTGTTAGAATTGTAGCCCTAGTTTTAAAATTTTCAAGAATTTAAGCCCTATAAGTGCTTTTAAACACATAGGTACCCAACTATACTTTTGAGCCCCAAGAGGTTTTCAATGCTTCTAGCACCTTTCTTTTAGTGTGTCCACTTGTTTCATGAGTTATATTTCTATTCTGAGTCATTTCGCGAAGTCCCATTTTGAGCAATCGTCAAATCTGCATTTTTGCCTAAGTGTTAAACAATGATAGGAGGCCATGTTTGCAAGTGAATATCTTGCACCTAGAAATGTTTCATGACTTACCACTTTGGGAGTGTTTAGTGTCCATACTAGAGAGCCTATGTTTTAGATTTTGAGTCGTTTCAAGTCTATTTGGCTAGGTTTTGAATCGCTCAAATTTGGTCATTTGTTGTTTTCATGTTGATGCACATTGTTCATAATTCTAGGAGGCCCTGTTTGACTTGTTATAATTTTGACCCAGTTGACGAAAATGATGAAATTCCTATTGTGTTTCATTTTAGATGTCAGAGACATGCTATGTTTCCTATTTGAGCTTATGACAAATCCATTTGATCAGTTTTCAAATGCAACTCCAAATGTAATTTCTAACTTTTTACTAGTGTCAGTATTTGCAAATTTGTTAGTACCCCTGTTCATGTTGTTATATCTTGAAACTCATGAGAGGTGAAGTTCGATGGATTATACCGCTATGTTGTACTCTAAAAATGCTTCAAGTGAGCCAATTTTCAAGTCTTGAAGAATCCATTTGCACACTTTTCCAGGTCAACTCAATTTGCAAAAAATGTTTTTCTGACAGTGTTTCCAGTCTGCAAATTTTGAGTAGCTTACTTTGAATGCTCGCCAAATGCACCCAGTTATTCATCATGAGCCCAGAACATAGATCCATATTCTCCTCATGACAGTGAACCAACACCCTAGTTTTCATGCCCTCAAGTGTCCATTTACCTAGTTTGCAAAACCAAATCCAAATGCAATTTATTATTTTCTAACTTGTTTTCTTGCAGGCAGTTCTGAGAGGTCAACTTTGATGGTCAATATCTTTTGACCCCAAATTTGACATGAGATGAGATTTACTAGAGTGAAAGAATATAGAATAGAGAATCAATGTGTTAGATTTCACAGCCCGATCAGGTGTTTGGGTTAGTTTTTAAAGCCAGTTAAAAGACCTCCTGGCACAAAGTTGACTAGTCGTAGAAAGAGGTGAATTAAGTTTTAAGTGTTGATTCAGAAGTCAAATTTGACTTTGGTCATTACTAGATATTGAATAGATCAATAAATTTTTTTTTTTTAGCCGAACCCACTTGGGGCCCGACTAATTGCATCAAACTAAATCTTTACAAGTGGCCGAGTTGGGGTGGAACTTTTGGTTTGCTAAAAGACATGCTACTTGCATTATCAAATATATTTCTTGTAATGTATTTACCAAATCTCACTAAATGTATTGCTATACATGTATAAGCAGATATAAGACTACAATTATGCATCTGAGCTATGACAAAGGAGGCCTCAAAGGTGTTTAATATGAGGTTGACCTCTTGTTAATATCCTTTTAAATTGACAAACCAAAAGGAAGATGGGTGAGCATGGAAGTCAGTGGATTTGATAATGCACTTGATGTTGAGTATATCACCAGGGAAGGTACAAATCAATGAGGAATCATCTAGTGATGTAGTTGAAGTAGTGAACTTCCATAAAGGAAGTCAATGATGCATATCTTCAATAAGAAAAGTACAATAAAAAAGAGGAACTTGTAGAGATTTGGATGAGATGATTTGAAAGGGCTTTACACTGACCGTTAGAATACATTATTCATTGTTTAGATTTGTTAAAGATGTAGAGGCATTGTTGTCAAGATTTTGTGAACTAGTGGAAGGGACACTCTTTTTGCTAATAAATCTCCCTAGAACTAACTACAAACGTGGGTTTCAGGTATAAATCATTGGCTTTTCTCATTAGTCCAATGAATCTAAATGAATACAATGATGGATTTTTCATTAAGGAATTACACTACTTAAGGAATTTGAGAGCAGAGCCATTTGGTATAATGGATATCTCATAAAATGTCAAACCAAATCATGTATCAGATTTGGATGCATGATGGAAAACTTGTTAAATCTAAAAACATTATGTCTTTACAGTCCTCTGTCCATCTCGAGATGGTTTGACCTTTAATAAGAGTCCAAGCAGGATCAACTATGAGGAAGTAGATAGAGATTTAAATGGTTTTGTACACTAGTGGTTCATATGCCTTTTCTTGCAATCTACTCGACATTTCCACCTTGTAGCTTTGCGTCCTCCCAAGCACCTCAATGTTATTGAAAAAATTGTGATTATAAATGAGACCAATAGCCTTGAATCTTGAGATACTTAGAGAAAGCTGTAGGGAATGTAAAAAATGAGAAGTCAAGCCGTCTAGGAGAAAGACATGGAAGCCAAAGATGAGAGAATTCATAGTCAAAGTTTGAAGGAAACTGTTGCAAGCAAGGGTATCCAGGCTATAAGAGAAGACCACACGAGTGTTCGTCAGTAAGGCAACCTGCAAGGGCAAGGTGGATGACATGTCAAAGAAGGTAGCATATAAAAAGAAAAGATAGTGACAAGTATAAACAAGAGCAGCCAGCTAGCAAGTAAAGCAGCTATTGGGAAGAAACCTAGAAGTAATTAAGGAGTGTGCCTTAATAGGAAAAAGTTTGAAGTGACTTTACTTGACATAATGGAAGGCTTTAATGACTTATACATGAAGAGTCCGCAATAGGAAATGCAAGAGACTCATGCTTAGGGAAAAAATGTAGTAAAGAAGGATGAGAACACCAAAAAGAGGAGGCAACTACCCAGGACTATGTGGAATCCATCATACTAAGAAGCCGATTCATGGATAACAATTTTCTAAAATGCCCAAATAGGTGAATCCCTTGATTTTGTAGCCCCAAATCAACCATCTAGTCTAAAACAAGCCAATGTTCAGACATTACCCACCATGATCTACTCCAAATTGATAGATTTTGTGGAATTGGACTAACCTATTTGTCTCTCAGAGTTTTTAAATGGGGAAATATCCGTGTGTTGCTCAAATGCATGCATTCTATATGTTTAGCTACAAGACACCAAAAAGAAGACCATGCAAGTAGGAAGCAAACAATCAAACCGATTATCCAACATTGGGTGCATAATATAAGTTTTAGTTTTTTAATTAGAATTTTTCACTTAATGCATGGTGTCTCAAGATGAACAGCTTTTGGAAGTTGTGTGCTATGTGTGGGGTATATAGTGGATGCTAGCTCAGTGATGACGTAAGGAAAATTTTATGCAAAGATTCATATGTGATGATGTGGTAGGTTTGGGAGCTGACACACAAGATTTTGACATGTGTCCAGATCTGATGATCGATGCAAGCCCATAAAATGAAGGAGATCAAGATTTAAGAAATGTGGAAATGTAGGAATCTACCACATGGCAATTGGTCTTGGCTAGCAATGAGGTGGCACCACAGGTTTAGAGAAACACTAATGTGTCATGATCCTACAGTGAGCACAATCCCATATTATGTAGATGCTCACGAGATAAGGAATGCAGAATTGTGGGCATACGCTATGTGGCAGTGGGCTCGGGGTAGATGGTGACATGACAGTTGCAATAGGTGGGCCAATCAGATCATGACATGTGGCACTTGATGGTAGGGGTTGACCAATCAAAAAGTAACACATGGTGGCTAGTCAAAGTCTTGTTTACCTAGATGGAGACATAAGGGAAAAATAAAATAATTTTAAAAATCTTATGTTAAAATAGTTTTTCAAATGGGTGTACGTGAAAAGTTTTTTAAATTCAAAAGGTTATTATCCTATAGTTGAAAACTTTAGAAATTTAGAAATTTTGAAAATATTCAATTGCAGACCAGAACTTTTGCCAGGGGAACATTTTTTCGAGCTAACTTTTAGGGGGTTTCTGAAAGGCTAGTATAGCAATATTATATATTCTTGGAATTGGGAGAAGATGAAATTTATGATTTTGGTGTTGGTTTTTGCATAAGAAGTAGCTTTTTCATGTTATTCAAGGTTTTCTCCTAGATTCCTAAGTTGTAATTGAATTCAAGCACCAAAGTTGAGTTGTGATTTCTAGTAAGGTAATGACGTAAATGTGGGTAAAAGATAGTGAAAATGTTGTTGGAGTTGAATTTTGTCACATTCAAATTAGTTAACCCAAAGTTTTACCATCATTTCATAATGTAGTTCAAATTTTTTGTGACACAAAAGTTTTCATCATTTCAACAGAGATATTTTCAAATCAGTTATAGGATGATGATGAAAACCATATCAAATCAGATGGGTAGAAAGAAGAGAGAATTTATTCAATTATAGAAGATGGAATTTCAAGTGGACAAATGTTAGGCATAGATCAGATCCAGGAATTCATCCTCTTCTATATCTTGCTTTCTTTTATCCATTGCAGGGGTTCCATTTTTTTCATTGTGAGATCATTGTTGGTTTGAAATTTTCAATCCTTCTGTGAGACCACTTTGTTGGATCGAGAACTATGATTCCACCTTCATTCTTCAGAAAATTATTCTTGTATGAACAATAGTAGTGAAGATAAATACAAATAGTTTAGATCTATTAGGTGTTTCTTTATTTTAAATTCAGGCATATGAGTGTATTGTTTCAAGGAAATCAATACAAAGAATAACAAGTGTTTGAGTTTTCATTTTAGATCTTGTCTCCTTTCTTAGTGAATTTTCAATGTTTTATGATCTTTGAACAAAGAGCCTAGGTCATAGTTGTAGTCCTTTAAGGTTGTATATAGTTTATTGAAGAGGATATCAGGTAAGAATGAGATTTAGATTAAACACAGATGTTTATTTACATGGTGAATAGATAGATCAAATACCTTAATATATGAATATGTCTTAGGTATCCATATTTATGTATTTGATTCATGGAATTTCCCAATAGATAAGGAACTGATCAGCTACAGGGTCATAAGTTCTTACTGCTACATATTAGGGGTTTTGTTGAATTCAACATCATTAATCGAATGCTTTTCCCCTTTCATGTTGAAGAGCTAAAAAGTCTGACCCTCACTCACCTTATGAATCTCATAGATTTACCTTTAACCACTATAGATATGTGTCATTGCATGATTTATTAAGAGATATAAGGATTAAATCTTCTTTTTGACATTTAGGGATATGTTTTTTACATTGGTACCATATTAATTGAATCTAAGGTCCACCTGCCTGAGTTTTGTAGAGCCTGAAGTGAAGAAGGGTCAAGCATTATAGTTGGCCCTATGTTTGAAATGATGTGTTAAAGATGGGAGTTAGCTGCCCCTAGATGTGTCATATTCTCATTGGGGTAATTGGAAACCTACAAAATTTTCAAACACCAACAAGGTGGATCGACAATAATGTTCTTTGCATCTTCTAGCACTTGATTCTATCTATTTCTCTCCTCTCTAAGCCTCTGTTGCTTATCTTTCTTCTACAAAAGCTCACCTAATAAATGCATTTGATTAGAATTTAGATTAGAGATATCCCAGTTTGGAATAACTATATGCTCATTAAGATCAATGTCTTCTTCCTTATCTTTTTCTTTGCTAGAAACTTTAGTACTTAGTTGAGGCTTGTTCTCAACTATCTTTGTACTTACTATTTTCATACTTGGAATAGTAATAATGGTGAAAATGGAAGTACATATTGCTCTAATTGTAGAAATACCTTGTTGCTAAGTAGGCAAAATTGATGAAGAAGGAAGTGCTGGTAGCATGGTAGATGAAGTGTTGATCACTTTAGTCAATGAAGCACTTAGTTGAACAGGTGTACAAATTGGCTGAGTGCTTGGATTTGTAGTATTTTTCACAACTAACTTGATAGTAGCTTTCTTTGAGCTTTATGGCTTTAAATATTTTCTTGGAGAGTGAGGAAATGAGGCCATCACCACTGCTACAATATTTTTAGGGTCAGTTTTATCAATGCTCTTAATCTGAGGGAGATTCTCCTCAATGGCTTCCTATTCTTACTCCTCATCATCTTTATTATAATTATTTGTTTCTTCTTCATCATAATTGTCCTCTTCTTCCTTGTCATCTTCACCATCATCTTTTACATGAACAAAAAAATCACTCTGCTAATGAATATTGAAGATATTCTTAAATGTATTAGTGGAATTCCTCACCACATGTTCAATGTCATTGATCAGTATTAAGAAAGTATTAAATTTCAAGGTGAGTTTTTCCTCATTTTTCTTTATGGTGTCTTTTATTTCTTTGTCATTAAAACTCAACATGATTTGCCTCAGAGTCTACTCATATATGTCCTTTGTAGTTTTATTGGCATGTTCCCATCTTGTCTTGATTCATTCCATTAGTTCCTTGGGAATCTACTGTGCAAGTTGATTAGGTGAATATTTCCATTTTCCTAGCATAGAAATAATCATGTCTTCAACTTGATTCTTCTCCTCTACATTTCTAGTTTCATACCTTAATGATTTAAAATTTTCCATGCTAGCTCTAGAATCAATCTCTTTCAATTTCTCTTGAAATGTAAGTGGAGGTCATTTGAAAATCACATCCTTTGCTTCTTCATCTAATTTCAATTTCTTTGTAGATGATCTTCTTGTAGGTATTGTAGTAGTTGACTTGGTAGGTTTGGTTATAATAATCGTACCTTTCTTTTTTATTAGTTCTTCTTATGATTTTGTTTGATCTACCTCATCTTCTGCTCCATCTTCAATCGCATAATCATTTTTGCCTTCTATCAATAGGAGAGTAGAACTAGCTTGTCTCAGTTTTTGTATTCTCTTCTTACCTTTCCTGATAGCTTGAGGAATCTTTATCTCTAGTTTAATTCTAGCTTTGGCTTCATCATATGCACCAAAATATATTTCCTTGGGATATACAGATTTGTTTTGTATCACCTATATCTAATATATGCAAATTGAATACTAGTGATTAACAAAACGAATTCACAAAACTAAATAAGTAAACACTTATGATAAGACAAGGCATACACCAAGAACGAAGGTAAAACTATAATGTTAAGATCCTTGCATGTCACCTATGATGACATAGATATGTCCCTGATGGATAGGGGATGTGTGCTCATGGTGTGCTCAAGCTTCTAATTGATGGGTGTTTTATCAAGTATGTAGATGGGTGAGGGCTACAACAATGGAGGTGTGGATGGATTTTAGCATTATGATGGTATTTAGGTAGTTTCTAGGCTCTCAAAATAGCATGATAACTTAGCATGGAAGTGGATGATGGTTTGTGAGAAGGAAGAGCTTTATTTATATGCCAAGAGGTAGTGAGATGGAGCATCAAGATGCAAGGATGGAATAATGGTGAGGGAGGGCTAGGATGCTTTGAAAGGGGAGTACATGGATTGTGTTTATTTAGGGATCTAGCCTTGTGTCAAGTGTCACAAGGGGATTGGGTGGTCAAAATGGAGGGTAAAGGGGAGTAACAAGGGAGGATGAGTGTGTAAGAGAGATGTAAGAGGCATTAATGGCATGTAAGAGCCATTAATGCTCTTGGATAGGGATGGAAGAGGAAAAAGGAGACTTGTTGACTTTGGCTTGGGTTAGCAAGTGTTAACCTTTGCTTAAAGTTGTGCACATGTTTAGGAGGGGGATTAGGCTTAGCTTAGGAAGAGGGTTAGGGGGCACGTGGCTTAGCTTTGATGGGATGAGTTATTTACATGGCTAAGTGAGGTTAGTATGGGTGAATGGGTTGGATTAGGAGTAAAGATAGGGTTTAGGGATGTTTTTAAGAGTTAGGATGATTTATTAAATGGAGGATGTGGGATTAAATTAAATAGATTTGAGGATTAATTTAATTTAATAGAGGAATAAGGTTTTCATTGATAAATTTATTTTGGGTTATCATTTGATTTTATCAATTGAACTATAGTTAATTAAGCAAATTAACTAGCTTGGGGATGATGATTAATTAATTAAATAATAAATACTTAATCAATAATGTCCTAGGAGATGACTAAATAAGATTACCTAATGGTGTAATCAGATTAATTTGTGTACATTTTTCCCCCCTTTGACACAATGTTGGAACACCACTATTTCAAAGAAGTTCAAATATAAATGACTTGAAGAAGAATTTTTAAAGCAACATGGTTTCCCTAGTCTCAAGTAGAAGAGAGGAGAGAATGGATTGTGTGATGCCCCCTCAAGAAGGTGGTGGGGAAAAAAATGAAGCTCAACAACTTCTTGAAAAGTTACAATAAGCCAAGGGGAGCAAGAGTACATAGAAGGACTAAAAGAGGGTTCAAATGACAATTGAATAGAAAAAATAATAAGGTTGGAGGAAATGGGGGTCACTTGAGGGGTCATAGAAGAAAATAGGGCACCAAAAGAGGCCTATAAGGGGGTTTAGGAGGGCTAGAATGGGTTATATTACTCTCATATAGATGATGACATATTGCTAGTTGAAGCTCTAATTTGGACAATATGATGGCTGCACGTGGACAACTAGAGCATTGGGCAGATGTGGTATGATGAGTATGAGTCCAATAGACACTAGATGAATTAGTAGGGTTCAAAAAATAGTCTTTATTTTTTATTTTGGTATATTTTTAACAATCTTATAAGTTAGGAAACAAAATCCCATGGGCATTGGTCTAGTGGGGTCGCTATAGGGATCGATGGGATCGCATTCCCACAAAAACTATTAGAGGGCAAGAGTAAAAAGGAGTCAAAAACATTTTTCAGGAAATTGCGAATTTGGTTGGGAGTTTCAGCAAGAACATGAAACCAAAAAAAAGTTGTTGAGGGAAAGTGATCTCTCCAGTGGAAACATGATCCCCATGGCAAGAACACAAATTCACTAAAATGGGTAGTTTCTACTAGAAAGTCAACACCAGAATGGGATAGGCTTTAATGGGGAGGGGTAATATAGTGGTTGCATTTATGTGAGAAGTTATGATTTTAGGATCGCGGGGGGGGGGGGGCATTGATGATGGTGGGAATAGAGGAGAGGTGCTTTATATGGGTGAAAAGGTCAAAGAGCAATCCTATAGTAAAATGTGATAGCAAGATTGCAAGGGGCTAGTGTTTGTGAGAATGCACTAGTAGGAATGTAGGAAAAAGGGGAAAGTTGTGTAGGAAAAATAAGGATTTGGTAGAGGGATGAGGGAAGTTAGGATTATATGATGGATACATAAGGAAAAATGACATGTGGTTTTCTATGTAGTGGTCTCTAGATGCACTGGTGTCATCGGAGCAACAAGTAGCCATACTATGAGCAAGAGAGCAGTTCATGCCAGGGAACTAGGTGATGACTGATGGCATTAGCTTGGGGTACTTGGAGAGATTTCCACATACATGGGCCTACATGGTGATGGTGACTACCTTATGCAAGTGATGGCATAGTACAATGGGCACATTTCAACTTTGATAGGAGAGATGACTATTATGTTGGAGGATGTTTATTAGATTATTAGATTACTGGTACAGGGAATGTTAGTGATTGTAATGAGGGAGATGATAGGAGATGAAATAGTATAGTGGTTAGTGGGGCCTTAAGTGCCATATGAAAATCAAAGTGGGAAGTTTCCATTAGATGAGCAGCTAGACCAAGTAGCCATGAAGAGGTAGATTAATTTTTATGTATGCAAGCTAGTATTAAGGTACATTGCCCAAGATATAGGTGGGATAGGAGTGACTTTGGCTTTGATACTGACCATCATGTAGATTATGGATGCTATAGTGCCTGTGACATGGGGTTCACTAATATTGGCAAAGCTATATTAGGATTTGCATTAGATAGTGTATCAAGGATTAGTATACTAGGTGAGGAGTATGGGATTTCCTACTTTGCTACAAGTGTGGGCTTGGGAGCACATTATGACATTCATGTCGATTAGGCAGAGAGAGAGGTAGGTAGAGGAGCTAGTTACATATAGCTAGGGAGACCTACTGAAATATCATCATATAGAGGACGTGGACTATTGGCAAGTCTAGATAGATGAGATCTAGGTGGTCACATGGACGCCATACATGGGCAGAGGAGAGACAACACCTTCCATACACTATATCCCCTTATTTTATTTTTTGCCAATGGGTGTACATTGTAGAGAAATACTAGCT
The DNA here is from genome assembly GCA_028749045.1 of Cupressus sempervirens. NCBI lineage: Eukaryota > Viridiplantae > Streptophyta > Pinopsida > Cupressales > Cupressaceae > Cupressus > Cupressus sempervirens. The sequence continues at coordinate 225,057,322 of CM053784.1, forward strand.
AGATAGGGCCTTGTGATAGTTTGGATAGGTTCAAGTTTCCTCACGAGAGCCAAACTAGTATTAGTGTGTAAGACATGAACCAGTGACTATGTTTGGGATGACACTCTAGAGAGGTAGATTATTATAGGTATTGTGAGATATAATAATGCAAAGAGTGGGATAGGTTTGGGGGATTAGTAGATGTGGGCTCAACAAAGGAGTATCAAGATGGTTCTGAGTGGCCAAGGTTAGTGGGAAAAGCTTAGGTCAGAAGAGTAGCAGTAGTGGTAGGGGAGATTGCCCAAGTGGCAAGGTAGGGGAGATACATAGCTAAGGGACTACAAAAATGGGCAGAGGTAGTAGTGTAGGAGGAGGGGCCAGTGAGGTAGAGGTGGAGGGTTGGGAGAGAGGGTAGGTAGGAGGATGTAAGGGCACAACCTAGGAGGGGAGGGGAGAGGTTGGTGGTGGAGAGTAGACCACAGGAGGAGGGTGTTCAGGGGCCAATGGGCAGAGGAGGAGGGTGAGGTGGAGGAGGCTTGTCCTCAAGGGGAGGGGATGATGGATTGGCAAGTAAGTATGCATCCATATAGTAGACTCATGAGGCTACTAGCTAGCTACTTTGAGATACCTAGTATTAGAGGGATCAACTCAAGATAGAGTGAGATCAGTTCCAACAAGAGCACAATATGGTGCAGGGATAGTCAGATAGAGTAGTAGTAGAGGTAGGAACACTATAGGTGGAGGTCAGGCACATGGAGAGGAGGTTGGAGGTGGTTACATTGGAGAGGTAGATGCTACAGTCAAGGATGGATACTATCCAATAGGAGCAAGATAGACTGGTGGTGGAGGTGGCAACCCTAAGAGTATAGGTGGTAGTAGGTGGAGGTTTGGAGGAGCTGAGGATAGGGTAGGATTTTGTCATGAGAGATATCATGCAGTGGTGCTAGTAGATTAGGTAAAGTATTATAGATGGCCGACACAGTTAGGGATAGATAGGACCCATACAGGCATGCAAGGAGGGGGAGAGAGTGGATAGAGCACTGGGAGATACTTAGATGACTGGTGGATCTTACGACATAGGGTAGAGCCACCTAATGGGGAAAAGCTAGAGGTGAGATAGGGGGATTAGTGGGAGGAGGGATGAGGCAAAGAGCTTAGTATTAGAGGAGGACAGATGAGGCCACCACCTCTACTAGTAGTAGTGCTAGAGGTAGAGAGAGGCACCTATGAGTCTCATGATGAAGAGGCAATAGATGAGGGGGGTCACTGATATGTTGATTTTTGACATAGTATTTTAGATGTACTATTGGATTTATTTTTGTGGGCACAAACCTGGTGTATTGATATAGTCCTTTGTACTTATATGGATACTAGGTATCTAGACTATGATGGACTGTGATATATATATTTATATATATCACAGTCCATCATAGTCTTTAAGGTAGAATATGGATTTATGAATTTACGATGTCATGAGTGGTTTACTTTATGTATGTTTATTTATAATTAGATGTAGAAGAGAGACTGATATGGTTTTATGTAGGATGTGATGTTTATGAGATATAAGATGTTACTGACACATTGTAATGTAGGATATGATTGTGTTTTATGATGAGTCATTGGATAATGCTAATATGTTGTGATGCAGGATATTATGTTTGTGATGAGATTTTTTTTTGGATAGTGCTATGATAGTTTTTGGTGTAGGATATGATGTTTTTGATGAAATTTTTTTGGATAGTGCTATGATGTAGGATATGATGTGCCTTATGATGATTTTTTGGAAATTAAATGAGGATAATAATAAAAATGTGACCCAAGAGATGAATGTGAATCATGATTAAAAAAAAATATGACAAAAGTGGATGCAAACTAGGTTGATGAATATGCTAAAAAGAGACTTTAAACTATGATAAAATATACTAACAAGAAAATAAACTATGATAATGACTGATAAAATAAATGCAAACTATGATAGAATGAGCATGAGATTTATGATAATGGAACATAATTTAAACTAAACTCCAATGATAATCATAACATGTGATAAATGGACTCAAAGCAATATGATAAATGAACTAAATATTAGGATGATAAAATATGATAAATGTACATAACATGTGATAAATAAATTTAATCTATGATGGTGAAATATGATAAGATAAATCAGAACTATCATGATGGAAAGGAGAAATGAATCATAATCTATGATGGTACATCATGGTAAATAAATTTAACTCTATGATGGTGGATATGGAAAATAAACATAATCTATGGAGGGACAAAATGATAAATAAATTTAACACTATGATGGTGGAGATGATAAATAAACAAATTCAATCTATGATAGTGAACTATGACAAAGAATGAACTTTAAAAATATGAGAAACTAAATTTACATGTATGATGATTGGAAAATGATCTAGAAAGATCTCTAGCTATGATGATAAGAAATATGATAGATGAAATTAAGTTTGGATGGTGAACTATGATAAAAAGAATGCAATTGATGATGGAAAAACCTTTAGCTTAGGGTTTATGATTTTTAAGATTGTGATAATGAACATGAACTCAATGTTGAGGACAAGGAAATTGAATTGAGAGATTCCTATGATGGAGGGATCCAAAGGGTAAAAAAATATTGGTGATGTAAAGAAAGGAACAAGCTAAGGCAATTGATGAAGAAAAATAGGGGAAGGTACTGGAATGATGAGTAGAGTGATAGGGAAACATATATGGGATGTAAGAGGATGGTGCAACATATCACTAATCGATCATAACTATGGTCTGGAGGGAGGAATAGGATGCACAACTTTAAACACAACACATGTAGGAGACTTAGTGGGATGGAATTGGGTAAGAGACTAGGATTAAAAGGAAAGGTGAGAAAATGGTAGATAAGAGCTTTGAGGGAGTAGGACAAAAGAGGATAGGTATGATGTAGGAGGGGGCTAGTATAAATGTGTGTGAAGGTGTTATGAACAAGTAATTTTTCATATGGGACAAAATGGTAAGAGTGAGAAGATACAGTTGAAGCTTAAGGGTGTGGTACTTCATATAGAAGTACCACCATATTGTGTGAACACTTTATTTAATATAGGAATATTAGGGATATGCCAAGGTTACTAGGAATGTCAAGGCCTTTTCCCCAATATTACATAGGACTGATTCAAACAAGCAAACAAGGATCGCCCCAACATCACACATGAGTCTTAAAGAAATCAACATGGAAATGATGTTGAGTGATCCATAAGAAAATGATATTTCCCAACTACATCATGTCATCATAAATGGAAACATTTTTGGAATATGCAAGGGTGATATTTGACTGACTCACAAGTAGAAGAAGACCTTGATCAAAACCTTTCTTTTGATTTTTTCTATTCAAAGTAGAACATGATATAGAAGATCATGGTGATTGTGAGGAGGGAACAACTAAATCACTTGTAAAAGATCCATTTAGATAAAAGTACAAAAAACTTGATATCAAAAGAAAGAATAAATCAATGAGAAAGTAACCTTTTTCCAAAGAGATTAGGAGAATAAGATACCGATAGGCCCATGTGAGGTATGAGGAAGGATGCATCTTGTAGGAACCTAACATTAGTATTTATAGGTCAGTGACATAATTGGAAACTATAACTTCATGCAGGTAATTGGCTAGTGATGAAGGGTTTTGCTATAAGACTTGAAAATATACAAGTAGGACTATACAATGTGTGGATGACTCAGGAACTTATGATAGAATACAGTAGTGGGTGCACATATGATGGAGAAAAGCTTAGGATGAAGAAGTAGCTATATACTATATGGTTATTGTTATATGGGTATGATACAAATAATAATGTTATTTTTGCAAGGGTATCATACATGGTACAAAGGATAAGATACACCTGATATGATATGTGTGGTAGGGTATAGGTGATAAACTACACTTAATATAATACATGTGGTACAATGCAAGGGATAAAATACACATAATATAATACATGTGGTGGGGTAAAAGAGATAAAATACACTTGATATAATATATGTGGTAGGATACAAGAAGGGGATAGATGTGCTAACCATGGTAGAATAAATGATCTAGGTAGGTTTTCAAAGCCATGAGATGTTGAAAGTACATCATGACTTATTAGAGGGTGGGGATGAAACTCTTGGACCACCTTGGAAAATGGGAAGATGGGTGATGAGGTTTGAAGGGATAGATGGGGGAGATGCAGGTCAATAATAGATAATAAATAGGCAAAGTACACCTAGTGCCTATTTGCTTGGTTTTCACTAGGGTACCTATCTAAGGCACTTGAATTGCCAAGTTTTCACCATTGGACACTTATTTTTCTTTACTATTTCTTTTCTTTTCTTTTCTCTTTCATTTTCTCGTTAAGGTAGGAGGATACACAAAAGATTTTTAGGCATAGAATTTCTTGAGGTGAATGGTGTTGGTAGGATCATTCAAGACTTTTCTTGAACCAAAAGATGTTGTGACCATATAAGGACTAAGCCATGTGGGCTTGAACTTGCCTTTCTTTTCTCAATCAGCTTGGACCTTCATTTTTTTCTTGAGGACTAGGTCTCCTTCTTGAAATTGGTGCAGATGGACCTTCCTATTGAAGTTGCGCATGATGCTATTCTGGTAGACCATGAGATTGTCATAGGTCTATTTCCTTTTTACATCAAGTAAATTTAGCTGGGTAAGTTTAGCCATTCCATAATCTTCATCTAGTATCTAGCCCTACAAAAAATGTACTAGAATAGGAGGTCAACCTCAATAGGTAATACTACTTTAGCAACATAAACTAAGGAGTATGGGGTTGTTCCAATGGATGTATGGAATGAGTGTAGTAGGCCCATAGGGTGGGGTTGATTTTCAAATGCCAATCACAGCTGAAATCATTAACAACCTTCTTTAGGATTTTGAGTAGGGTTTTATTAGTTGCCTCTACCTAGCCATTACCTTTTGGGAAGTATGGGATAGAAAAATGGTGATAGATATGAAGGAAAGTGCAAAATTCTTCCATATTGAGGTTTTCAAAATTACCTCCATGGTTAGTAAAAATGGAGCTAGGATGTCAAAGTGACATATCATATAATAGAGCATAAATTTGGACACCTAAACTCTTGTTGTGGTAATAAGGGGGGACTGCTTCTACCCACTTAGTGAAATAATTGGTGGTGGTGATTATCCACTTGTCTCCTTCTGAAGAGAGGGGTGCTATAACACCAAAAAGGTCCAACCCCCAACATGTAAATGCCCATGGCAGTGTAATAGGTTGATGATATTGAGTTGGGGCTTGGATTAGATTAGCATGTTGTTGACAGGGTAGACACCCTTTTACAAAGTTTCATACATCATGCTCTAGAGTAGGCCAATAATATCAATCCTATAGGATTTTCTTAGCTAGAACTATTCCACTCGTGTGAGCACCACAAATTCTAGCCTATACCTCTTTGACAACCATTGTAGCCTCATTTTGGTCTAAACATTGAGAGAGTTTCATGATAGCCACAATGATATAGGGTTTGAGCTATGATAGTTTAATAGGATGCTTTGTGGATAAGGTTTTGGCATTGGGTACATGTGAGATAGGGAGATATGATACCATTTAGTAGGTAAGAGTTCATTTTGTGGTACAATGGGGATTGTGGACCAACCAAAATGCATACCTATGTTGATTCATCATTCTCGTATGCATGTTTGTGTAGCTACTCAACTAGGAATTCATATTGTGTAGCCTCTTGAGGGATCTCCAAAAGTGAACTAATAGTAGCCATGACATCTGTAGCCTTGTTTTGCAACCTAGGTATCACTGTAAACTGAATCTGAATAAAATGTTCCTTCAACTAATCTATCAATTCTTTGTAAGGTTGTAGCTTGTCATCTTTGGTTTGATATTCATCCAAAACCTTCTTAATAATAAGTTGTGAATCTTCAAAGACTTGTACCTCTGTGGTGTTCCATTCAACTAGTATTTTGAGCCCTACAATAAGGGCTTCATACTCTGAGATGTTGTTGGTACATTAGAACTGTAGTTTAAAATATTTAGGAATGTAATCACCCTGAGGAGTGACCAAGAGTGTGCCAGCTCCAAAGCCATGAGATGTGTAAGATCCATCAAAGTATAACTTTGAGGATGGTTGTTCTTCTATTAAGTATAGGTGTTTGTTTAGGAATTCCATAATAAGAGGGTGATCCACAACCAAAGGTGTATCGCCCAAGTAATTTTCTATAGCTTTCCCTTTGATAGCCTTTTTTTTGACATATTGGATGTTGAATTTGCTGAGAAGCATGACCCATTTAGCCAGACACCTTATGAGTACTGTGCATGAAAACATATATTTTAATAGATCAATTTTGGATATTAGTTGCACAGTGTGGCTTAACATAGAATGACACAACTTCTAATTAGTAAAGACCACAGCTAAGAAAGCCTTTTTCATTGGTGTGTAATTGAGCTCATACCTCACTAGAGTACTATTGATGTAGTAAATAGCCCTCTCATTTCCTTCATCTTCAATTTGTTCTAGAAGAGTACCTAGTGTTGTTGGGGTAGATGTGATGTATAATATGAGTGTGTATCCTACAATTTAAGGAAGCAAGATAGTTGGATTAGCCAAATATTTCTTGATCAGTTCAAAGTTGAATTAGCAAATAGGGTCCCACCTAAAATTTTGATTATTTTTGAGTAAATGCATAAATGGTTGACACTTATCAATGAGTTGAGAGATGAAGCTCTTGACTAATTGTAGCTTCCCTTGGAGAGAGAAAAGCTATTTGAGTGTCTTAGAAGGAGCCATATCCATGATGGCCTTGACCTTTTTAGGGTCAATCTCAATACCATGCCATGATACAATGAATCCCAGGAGCTTTCTTGAAGTAACGTTGAAGACACATTTCTTGGGGTTAAACATGAGATGATATTTAGCCAATCAATCAAACACTTCCTCAAGATGAGATAAATGATAAGGGTAATTAAGAGATTTGACTAGAATATCATCCAAATAATCCTCAAGAGTCTTATGGATTAGGTCATGGAAGATGATTGTCATGGCATGCTGATATCTTGCCCTAGTGTTCTTTGATTCAAATGGCATCATGTTACAACAAAATGTCCCCCAAGGGGTGGTAAATGACGTCTTATGCTGATCTACCTCTACTAAATTAATCTAATTATATCTAGAGAAACTCATGGCCTACAGTGAGATCAATGATCATGTCTATGTTTGACAATGGGAAATCTTATAGAGTTTTCTCTTGATAGGCTTAGCCTTTGGATCTACGGCCAAATGGTGGACTACTAACTTGGTGTCCAATCCCAACATGTCTTGATAAGACTGTGCAAAGCAACCACCATTTTCATGAATGACTTCAATGAGATGTTCCACTTGTTCAAGTAATAGAGATGTTGTAATGTATGTTATCTTTGGTACCTTGCTTAGAGTGATGTTGACCAGTCTAGTTCCTTTTGCCAAGACTAATGATATCACTGGCTTGTGATCCTATGGGGGAAAGATGAAATCTCTTTCCTCAAGTGCCTCCAAGAGGTTTTCACCATTGGATATGTCCTTTATTTTCTTTTCATTTTTTGAACAATTCAATGGTGCTCCAAAGAAGTTTTCACTAGAAGATGGCTTTACTTTGCTTTTGCACCTTGTTGTTTCACTTTTTAGTTCAATATTATGACTGGAGATTTCATCCTCCCCAAAATAACCTCCTAGATCCAGCTTGTAGACATATGTTGATGGTGGTGATGACTATTTTTGTGGTGTTTCTACTCCCATGAATCTAAGGAGTGCGTGCTCTATAGAGAATTTGTCAACATGGACAATAATTTTTTTGGCCCAATCAATGAGTTTAAGGTGAGGAAGTGGTAAGTCTATGAGGTCTAGAGATAATAAGAAGAGTATAGAGGCCTTCTAAGATAATTTCATCAAGAAAGATATCATTATATGCTTTCTTTTTTACTTCCTTAGGAATGTCTTCGACCTCGATGAGATTGTTTTAAATGTTTGTGAAGGCATGGCCTTCTTTCATGGTACCTCCAATGATGGGGAGTCCATAGCCGAAGCCTTTTCTTTCTCTTTTTTTTGTATGCTTGAATAGGATGCTTAATGCCTAACTCCAGATGGCCTAGACCATCTCCTTAATAATCCCATTTTTGAGTAGTAGGGCAATGTGACCATGGGTATTTTTGTTTGAAGTGATCTAGAAGTTCTTCACTTTTTGGAGGTGGCTCTTTATATAGCCATGTACTAATATCTGAAGTAGTCTCCTCTCTATTGAGGATACCTTTGGTAATAAATGTTGTAGAGCCTAGTTGTCTGAGATGAGGGGTTGTATCTAGCCTTGACCCCTGATGTGTCAGGTGCCCTTGAGTATGTGGGTCAAGTGGTAAAGCACTAATAACAAAAGCATCTATTAGACAATACTATCTACAACCTTGGTAGTTGATCTTAACTATGGAAAGGGTGGAGGCTAAGTTTGTATCTAGATCATGGTAGTTTTGATAGGAACTAGCCATGGTGTGGCCAATTTCAATTCTAGGACAATGGTTGGTGTATGAATCTTTGACCAGATTGCAGTAAGAAAAGGATTCAAGATTTGTGTGGATTGTTACCTTAGTGCCATTATGTGGAAACTTGATGCACTAATGATATTTGGATGTAATTACCTTCATGGCATGAATCCATGAGAGACCAAGAAGGATGTTGTATGGAAGGTTAAGATCAACTATGTGATAGACTATTTCTTGAGTGGTTGGGCCAACTCTAAGAGGTAGCAAGATGGTTCCTTTAGTGGTGTGCTCTAAGTTTTCATATGTTTTTATTGTAATGACTTCATTGAGGATATCAACCTTAGTGTATCCTGCTTGTTCGATGGACTTTAAAGTACATAGATTTAGAGCCGATCCATTATCTATCATGACCCATTTGACCACAAAGTTGGAAACCATTATAGCTATGAGAAGTGGAATTATATGATTGGGTTCAACTATGAGGATGTTGGAAGTTTTGAAGGATAGAGCACATGATGTGAAAAGGTGGCCAAAAAAGTTGCGAAACATAGTGGCATTTATGTCAGTGGGGAAGTGTAATTGATGGAGAGTACTGTCAAAGATATCTTGATATAGTGGGCTCTTTTGTAAGAGATCTAGAATGGAAATCTAAGTTGGCATGTTTCCAAGGTGTTCCAAGATGTTATATTATGGTCCTAATGGGGGTGGTCCTGATGAAGGTGGCCTTGATGGTGTAGGTATAGATGGGCCAACTATGTTCAATTGAGCCTATTGAGTGGTGACTACACATTGGGCATCTGGGCCTTTGATGTTTATAATATTGAAAGAAGGCTCAACTTGTGGTATGCATCCAATGAGGTTTCCATAGTCCAAGAATGCTGAGGCATAGTTTTGTGACTTACCTTAGTTATCTCCTTGTTTTTTTTGAGAATTGTTGGGTTTTTTATTGATAGGAGTGTTTGTAGGTTCTTTGCCTATGCTTGTGTTATGGGGAGGAAATTTTTTTTGGCATATCAGTAATCCTTCATTTGGTGAGGCTTGTTCCCCTACTATGATCTCCTTTTGATCAATAATGTCCTATACATAGTCCTTGACTTGCATGCATTTAAGGGCGGTATGCCCTTTGACATGATGGAATTTGCAAAACCCATTATCCTTATACCAAGATTCCCTAGACTCATTAGATTCTAAGGGTTGTGTCTATGGCTGTCAAATGAGATTATCTTTCGCTAGTTCCTCAAAAATTATACCAAGGGGTTCCCCCAATGGGGTATATACATGAGGTTGTCTCTAAACATGGGGTTTAGGTCCAACTAAAATTGTGATAGCATTGGTTTGATTTTGATGTCTAGGTATTTGGACATCATGTTCATTGTTTTGCACAAGTGTTTGTTGATAGATTGGCGGCTATTGCTAATAAGGTTTATGTTGAAAAAATATGTTGGGGATTTAGTTACCACCATGATGACATGAACATGTCAAGTGTCAGTGATGCCATCAGTAACTATGTTCTTATTTTTATTCCAATATTGTGGTTTGTCATTGCTTGGACCATGGTCCTGGGTGTTTTCCTTGTAAATTTTGATGACACTATCTTTCATGAGCCCTTGCTACAGTCCCATCCCTTTTTCCTTAATGTCTTTATATTCTTGTAAATAGTTTACAACCATGTGATGGGCAAGGCTAGGATGTGCATTTTTAATGAACATATTGATAAGGTAACATTTGGGGAGGGTACATGAAATCTGAGTTGTGATATTTTACCAACACTATAAGTATTCTGGAAGGATTTCCCCTCCCTTTTGTTTGGTATGAACTAGGCCCACTATAGATAAGTTAGTCTTGATTAGATGATCATATTGAGAAATAAAGGCTTTATAAAGATCAACAAAAGTCTTAATGGTACCTTGGGGTATACGATAGAACCATTAAGTGCCAAGCCTCATAATCTTTTTAGAAAAAACTTGCATAAGGAACACATCATTATAGGACACTTTTGAGAAGTGCATATAGAATTCCTTGACATGTGTGACTGGGTCACTTTTCCCTCTATATTTATCTAACTTTGGGATCTCAAAATGTCTAGGAAAAGGTTTCATCATAATGGTTTTATCAAATGGGTATGGACAGTCATTTTCAAATTTGAATTTTTTTGAGTCTATTCCATCTTTGAGGGAATTAAGATCATTTTTCATCTCTTCCCACTCAAAATTTATAGGCAGGGTAACAAGTGGCCCCAGTCTAGGTGCCCTTGTGTGAGGTGTGTGGTAAATGTTGAAGGTTGATATGGAAAACCTTCACTACCATATGGTGACGGTCAAAAGATGGGTTGCACTATTGTTGGGATGGATGTTATTGGTTGTTGGAATGTAGTTTGGGCATACTGCTACATCTACTTGGTAGACAATTGATGGGGAACATAGGTGTGAGGTTGTTGCCCTATTAGATAATTCTTTAGGGGTGGTTGGGCATATTGTTGGTGTGATGATAGCGGCTGAAAATATGGTAACATAGGAAATACCTGGGCCATGATTTGTGAATGTAAACCTTGCCCAATATATGTTGGTTGTACTCCTACTTGAGAAAGCAACTAAGTATTACCAGGGGCTAGGTAATTGACATGAAAAAAAGTGTTCACAACCAAGTTTTGTGATGGAGGGAGGATTTGGCTATTGCCTAAGGGTGGCATGGAGAAGTAGTTGGTAATGGTTGATAATGAATAGATTTAAGGAGGAAGAGATGGATATAACTGAGGTATGGACATGAATGTAGTACTAAAGGGGATACTACTAGTAGGCCCTCGTACTAGACCAAAACTCCAAGGTGCTAGTGGAAATGAGGAAAAAGTACTTTGGTTAGTGAGAAATGGATTGATAGTGATGTTGGGTGGCATGGAAAATTAAGTATTCAACCCTAATGGAGAGATTCATGTAGTGTTCTACGATGTAGGTTGGATGTTTATGGTGCTAGTGAATGGACTAGACATATTTTGTGATGGAATGGAAAATGGAATTTTGTTAAGTGTAAAAGGAGTATATTGTGAAATAAGGATAGGAGTGATGGAAGCAGATGGATATGGTATACTTGTGTTTTGTTGGGATGTGGTATGAACTAAGGGTTGAGTAAGGATGGGTTGATTGTTTATTGGAAAGCGACCATTGACTTGGGTTAAAGGGATATTTGGGTCTATTGGTTTTGGTTGTTGGTTGGCATCCAATATTTGATGAAAATAAAGGATCATGAAGGGTAGATGGCCCTATAGAAGGTGATTTCAATCCAAATAGAGGATGTGTAGGATCTTTAATATTGGTAGGTGGTGGTATTCCAAAGTCAAAAGAATTGACTTTATCCCTTAAGAAGTTTTCCATGATAGTATCCCTATTGTGGTCTATGATGGAATTAACAATGGTTGTGTGTCTAGGTTGGTTCATGAAAGCATCACTATCTAGTGAAGAACCTGAGTCTTCAAGAATTTGTGGTGGTGAATCTGATGGTGCTATGAAAACTATGGGGCAGGGTTGTTCCCAAGCTATGCTACTACTAAGACTAGGATCAATGTCCTTCTCTTTTCATTTATTCTTACCAAAATATATGGTAGGTGGCATGAAATGATAACCTCCCTAAGAATGGAATACAAAAGTGTGATGATAAGTGTATGTGAGAAGATTATTTTTCTAGGTGTGGCTAGGGTGGAGGGACTTCCTAAGATGCAAAGGAAAGTGTGTGAAAATGTGCCTACTAAAATCTAGGGGACCTAAATGATGTGGTACTAAGTAAAAGAGAGTATGTTTCTCTTATGTGTGAATTTGAAAATGTGAGGGTGATATCAAACCCTAAGGTAGCCTCATGACCTTTTGGAAGAAAAATGGGGATCAAGTGTATAGCCCAACCTTTTACTCAAGGTGATGTGGGACATGAGTGATAGCTTATCCTAAACAATGCTTAGCTTAAGGATAACTATGATAATGAGATGGATGGAAATTTCTTTAGGGAAACAAAACTCAATGAGGTGATGCTAAATGCTCTAAGTAACAGGTAAATAATGGAGGATACTTGGGTTTATGATTCATATTTTAGATGATCTTTGAAAACCTAATGCTGATGACAAAAATGAAGGAGATGATACTACCAAATGCCTAAAATAGGATGAGGAGCTATGTGAAAGACTAAGCCAATGAGAGGGAATAAGTGTATAAGTGTGTGGATAAAGAAGGACCCAATTAGAGTAAGTAACACTAGAGTTATTGATAAGGCTATGGTTGACGCCATGTTGGAGAGTTAAAGTTTTGAATTTTGTAGTCCCACTTAGTTTTTAGTGCAAAATCTACACCATTTTTCTCAATTTGGTCTAGTTTAGAGATCCTTCAGTCAAGGGTATCTTTCTTGCATTCTACTTCTATTTCCTTGTAAGATGGTATTTGTGAAAGTTTAGCCTTTTTGAATTTGGTCTTGGTTTGGCCTAACATGAGATGACTTTATAAGATTTGATCAAAACTATGGGTTTTTAGAGGTAGTGACTATGCTAAGTATACCTCTTAACCTTGGGTTGAAAACATAAATCAATTGAGTAGTAACTAGCTTGCAAGAAATGGTGTGTTTATGTAAAAGGGGCAAAATGGTTAGGGTGTTTTTAGGATGTAAGTGGTAAAGTGGGACAAACTAGGCCTATGACTATTGTGAATAAACTTGCTAATAATCCCTTTTGAAAATAGGTAAGGGCAACTTGGTTTGAAGATGAATGGTTTGTTGAACATTTACAAAGAAAGTTTGTAGTCAAGAAAGATAGGTAACAAGGATATTTTGAAAATGATAACTTTAGACCAAGTGGAATAAACTTGTTGCAAATGGGTTTGGTAATAACTATTTTTGGGATAACAAGGATAGTTTTTGAAAAATGGTAAAGTTGAACCAATGAGACTAAAAGTTGTTGTGAATGGACTTGCTGACAACTATTTTGAGATAACTAGGATAAGACTCTTTCAAATGAAATGGATTATGAGCAAATAGTTTCTCAGAGGATAAAGAAACTTTGAGAAAGACAAATAAGTGATATTTTTAGAAAAAGGATTTGATAGTAATCATAGAAACTATGTATGTTTTACAAATGTTTTTCATGTGTCTTTTGTACAAGTAAGAAAATTCAAACACACTATTTATCTTAAAGGTCAAATTTTGGTTACAATATCTTATTCAATGACCCACAATTTGATGTCTCCTAATTCTACTACAATATGTTGCTCTAATCAAAGAGGTGAGTAAATACAAGAGTTGATTGACAAATGATACACATCAAAGAATCTTCAAGGCATGAAAAATAGAAGGCCGCCTTCTGCGGGGACAACAACTCTTGGAGATGAAACCTAGCAGCCTTATGCCTCTACCAAAGTAGCACAATGGTGAGTAATCTTGGGTGATGTTGTTTCCCTTGTATTATGATAACATACCAAGGATAAAATCATGGTGACTAAAATGGGGTTATAAATAGGTCTATGGAGTTAGCCAAATAGTTGTTATGTATGTGATCCACTTAAGGATCTATTCCAAACATGTTGAAATCATGGGAATGTTTTACTACCTTAGGCTACCCTTAGAAACACATCGCCTAAACTTGGAAGATAAAGCAAGAAAGTTTACCTTTCCCCTCATTTATATACTAGCCAGATTTTTATGAGTTTGAGGTTCTCACCAAAGGGGACATGGTTCCCAGAGGTGAATGAACTTGTTAGAAGCACTCGTTGGTTGTTGTGAATGATCTTGCTAATAGCTTTCAATACATGCATCACATATTTTAAGGTCTTAATATGCAAAAAATAAAGAAGACAAATATGTTCTAGAGGGAACAATCTCAAAACATGCAAGACACTTGGTTCATTTCTATTTTGGATGCTTTAGTGTATCCTAATAACTAGTTTTGAATATACAAATGATTTTAGTATTCAATATTCATTTCCAACATCACAACGATGGCCACCAAAGTAAATAATGTCAACAAAAGGAAATCAACAATGAAAGCTTTAAAAAGGAGAGAATAAGAGTGAGTTTTTCCTTAGATCATTCAAGATTTGATGAATTATTTTTAAGTCCTAAACTAAATTGTGTTCACATAACATTCATTTGCACCTTTAAATGAAATGTTCATCTTAAAAAACCAAACATTCAAGATTCAGTTTTATAATTGTCTACTCAAATCATTCCAATGAAAGTTTTTTAAGATTTAAATATGCATTCCATAAAAAAATTAAAAATTGTTCATTTTAAACTCTTTAAAACTAATTGTTTTAGTAAGCATCGTAAGAAAACCAAAAAACACATGTTATAATTCTGCTCAAAGAGATACCTACAATAGAAAATATTAAAATTTTTTCACCTGTTGGCTAAACAAGCTAACTCATAGGTTTTCATTTGTGATCCTGCAATGTAAGAACACTATTCAAAATTCACAAGATCGAGGTATAGGAAACTAGTGAAAACATAGAAAAGTTAGCCACAGCAAAAAGTAATAAAGAAATCACATGAAAGCATGATCACGTTGGCTAATAGGGGAATGTTCCCACTGATAGATGTATCTACAAGTTTGATGGAGGAGGAAAAAAGTTGGGTTTAGAGTTTGACTAATTCGATTGGGCATTCTCTCAGGTTTTTACAATGATCTCACAAGTAAAATCTGACATTCCCATGGAAAAAGGGTCTGTGAGAATGCTAGGGGTGGATTTTGGTGCCATGTGGTGGTGGGATTTAGGATAAAGAGTGTTCCTGCCCTCCTAGGTTCATATTTTCGCTGGTAAAAGATCACAATTTTGTGGTTGCGAGTTTATGAACAAAAGCTGATGAAAAGTTGTTTTAATTGGGATTTGTTTGTATGGCCGAGAACACACTTCTTGACTAGAGAATTTGATACCTGCAAACAATGTTAAAACACCATCTATTTCCACAAACAAGCACAAAACATTAGGTGGGTTAGTTTCACAAAACTGAGCAAAACAAGCATGATTATGGTGATTTGAATGTAAGGTCCCACTAGGCATGCTAAAATGTGTCACCTATATTTAGTATATGCAAATTGAATACTAATGATTAAAAAAAAGCATTCACAAAACTAAATAAGTAAACAATTATGATAAGATGAGGCATACACTAAGAAGGAAGGCTTGAAACAAGAATGGTAAGCTCCTTGGGTGTAACCTATGATGATGTAGATATGTCCTTGATTGATAGGGGATGTGTGCTCATGGTGTGCCCAAGATTCTAATGGATGGGTGTTTTATCAAGCATGTAGATGGGTGGGGGTTTGAAAAATGGAGTTGTGGACGGATTTTTAGCATTATTATGGTATTTTGGTAGTTTTTAGGCTCCCAAAATAGAATGATAACTTTAGCATGGAAGTGGATGATGGTTTGTGAGAGGGAAGAGCTTTATTTATATGCCAAGGGGTAGTGAGATGGAGGGCTAGGATGCAAGTATGGAAAAATGGTGAGGGAGCGCTATGATGCTTAAAAAAGGGAGCACATGGATTGTGCTTGTTTAGGGGAGTAATGAGGGAGGATGAGTGTGTAAGAGGAATGCAAGAGGCATTAATGGCACGTAAGAGCCATTAATGGTCTTGGATAGGGATGGAAGAGGACAAGGGAGACTTGTTGAATTTGGCTTGGGTTAGCAAGTCTTAACCCTTGCTTAAAGTTGTGCACATTTTTAGGAGGGGGATTAGTCTTAGCTTAGGAAGAGGGTTAGGGGACAAGTGGTTTCGCTTTGATGGGATGGGTTAGTTAGGTCGATAAGTGAGGTTAGTATGGGTGAATGGGTTGGATTAAGAGTAAAGATAGGGTTTAGGGATGCTTTTAAGAGTTAGGATGATTAATTAAATTATTTATTTAATAAATGGGGGATGTGGAATTAAATTAAATATATTTGAGAATTTATTTAATTTAATAGAGGAATAGGGTTTTAATTGATAAATTGGTTTTGGGTTATCATTTGATTTTATGAATTGGATTATAGTTAATTAAATAAATTAATTAAAGAGGGGATGACAATTAATCAATTAAATAATAAATATTTAATTTGTAATGTCCTAGGAGATGACTAAATAAGATTACCTAATGGTGCAATTAGATTTAGGTGTCTACACATTCAACAATGCCTCAATGATGTCCCTAGTGTCATCAATATTAACCTCATAGCCTAGAGCCTTAACCCATAATACCACTCTAGGTTTGACTACATGTATGTACCCTTTGTCACTATCTACCATAAAAAAAGGATCATCCTTGTAGTCTTCTACAAGTTTTTTTGGAGTTCTAAATCTATTATTCATCTTATCTTTGAATAAATCAAAATAATTGTCCATGATACTGAAATAGTTCACCCATCTCTACTATATACTCATTGATTTGATATAGTATAGGTACATTTTTTTTTTGGATACAATTTTCTAATTGTGTGTTGTCTTTGATGTTACACAAATGTCATAGCAGTTGTTAGTTTGTGCATACCGAGCTCACTTGGTTAGCAAGATAGTTTTTCTTGTCTACTGAGCATTCTTGGAGATAACTCTGCAAAGACAATGTCTACCAAACTCACTCAAGCATTGAAGGAAATTATGGTAGAAAGCAGTTTTAACTGAGCTCTCATGGTTAATGAAGGAAAGTTGGTTAGAGTTAGTGTTCACTGAGTTCACTCAGTTGCCAAAGGATTTTGCAAGTTCATAGTGTTGACCAAGCATCTCTTGCTCAACACAAGAAATCATTTTAGGATCAATGTTTACCGAGCTGGGTCGGTTATCAATGGATTTTGTTGACTTATGATATGAAGTTTAATTTTTTCAAGTATTGATTTCAGCTGACTATTGTAATGATTATTGGTCATTGTAATTTGTAATTAAGCTAACTTGATAATCAAGATGGTATATATGAAAGGTCAATAGGAGACTCTAGTGTGTGTGTGTGGGTATGCAAGTGTATTGATTGAAAAAGAAAGTGGGTGAGTGAATTTGAAGGATGGTCAAATATCCTTGTGGAGCAGCAAAGTAATATTTGATCGGGAAGGATCAAGCTTTTGTGAATAGAACAAAGATCTATAATCAACAATTTAGTTGCATCTCATTCAGGTCATTTCATTGTTACTTTCTTACCATTGTAGCAATGATCCAAAATCTCTTAATAGAGTTGGTTTAATAGCCAGTTGTAAATTCTCTAATAGGGTGACAATTCCATTGAATTTTTTTAAGACTTCTTGCAAGGCCACTCCTAATAGGGTGATTAAATCGTCTAACAAGGTCACATCTAACAATGTGTTTTGTAACCTTTAACTAGGTTGGGTCCTAATAGGGCTCACTTTAGAAGAGTGAAAAATAGTAACTAGTTACATTGGTGGTTTTTCCCATATTGGGTTTCCATGTTAAATCTAGTGTCTCTTGTGTTCATTTCTTTTCTCTCATGTTTGCAAATAATTACTATTAATGTTTAAGATCTGCTAAAGTATAACATACTCTACACTTACCAAGTTACAACATTTTTTAGTGTGTTTACTAAGTGACAGTAGTAATTAGTTTTATCACACATCTAAAGGATCTGTAAGAATTGTTTTTATGCTAACTAATTCACCTCCCTAGAGTTACTCCATCTACATTTCCAACACTTTTCTTCATACAACCATACCTTTTGAATGGAAAAAATTTTGTACAAAGAAGAATAAATAGGTTAAAAGTGAATGAAATATACAAGGGTTATTCTTTGAAGTTCTAATTCTTTCCATGTTTTTCTTGAATTGGCTCAACATCAACTCGACACACTCAAAGGACATGTTGTGCTTCACCACTTTGAAAGTGAGATCAACTACCTCACATGATATGTTGTTGAGATGATTGGAGCTATATATTTTATGTGCTATTACATTAATTCCAAACTTTAGATCCATGTCAGCTAAATAGCTGATCTTCATACCTCTTCCATCCCATTCGGAAAGAGTTTTCTTTTCTAGTTCTACTTGACTTAGGGTCTTGGTAGTCTTTCCCTTAGTCAATGTTGGGAGCCCTATGATTTGATGAATCATTTTCAACATTATGTGAATAGGTTGTTTCAACCATAGCTTCTTCTTGTGCACATAGCTAATGATAAACCTTATCCATTTTATCTAAAATTCTTAGAGCATGTGTGGAATGTGCATTAAACCCTTGGTTTCTAAGTGTTGATGCATAGGTTTTAATGCACCATTTTCACACAACATTTCCAAAGTTTCATCTATTTCTAGGGTTCTAATGTATTGAATTGAACAAAAAAAGTGTGAGAAAATATTATTAACCAGTAGTACCTTAGATGGAAGCTGTGACTAAGATCTGGTAGGATCAAGTGTTTCCATAATTGCTAGACACAAGTTCAAGTCAGATGCTTTCCACTCAACTCCTCAAACTAACATCTCAGATCCTTTCTTGGTTTTGCTACTAGAGGATGCCACGATTGGAAGGGTTGATAAAAACATGAAAAACTTCAATAATAAAATGCATAGATCACTTGGATGCATAGAGATCTCTCTTCACATGTAGATTTTGAAAATTCACGATGAAAAATGAATTCAATTTCACCCTTTTTAACAAATTCTACTTTCCAATCACCATAAATGCTTGGTACATTCTCTTTCTTAATGATAGACTATCTTCCACTCAGTTTGAATTAATTTCTACAAAATTATATACATGACTTGGTGTCCGCACAATGATTTAGTTACTTCTGACCTTTCTTGGTAGGGTCTTGTGACACGACCTAGCTTGGTAAGGTCTAGAATTTCCTTAGACAACACTCGGTGATCCCTTTACATCTTGAATGCTAATATGGATCTTTCCTTTTTATTGACTAGAATTGATTTAAGATGTTTAATTCAGAATCTTATTTCCAGTTATCATTGTGTGAGAT
The DNA here is from genome assembly GCA_028749045.1 of Cupressus sempervirens. Lineage (NCBI taxonomy): Eukaryota > Viridiplantae > Streptophyta > Pinopsida > Cupressales > Cupressaceae > Cupressus > Cupressus sempervirens. Next base: position 225,076,721 of record CM053784.1, read on the forward strand.
CAAGTAGAAGTGTTTGAGTCACCCAATTCTTGAGTGACATGTGCTTCATTGTTTGGACTTGCATTCTCAAAAGATTTTAGAATCCACTACTATCACATCTTCTTTCTAATGTTATCAACCTTGGATTTCTTTCAATCTTTAATTCTTCGATTCTTGATGAGGTGCCCAAGTTCTATATAAATGAAACATCTTCTATTGGAGTCTCTTGTCCTCATGTGATGTTTGACATAGTTTATTCCAATGTGTCCAAAATCTCCATAGTAGTGACATTTGCACCATATGTTATAGTCCCAACCAAATATAGCTTTTACAATTTGTTCTACTGGATTCAATATCTTAGTTTTGTATTCAAAAGATTTGTGCACATGCTTCTTGCATATGTGACATTTTCCTTCAAATTTAGGTTTCTATTTGCATTGATTAGTTCTATGACCATGCTTATTGCAATTATAGTATTTTTCATTGAATTTAGCTTTAACATTACTCCAACATTTGTTTGATGTATGACCTAGCTTACCATAGTGATTGCAAGTAAGTCTTTGATTTTTTTGAGCTCCTTGCTTGGACAATTCACCTTTATTTTGTATATTCAATTCTTTCTTTTCCATTCTATCTATATTGGGTTTTCTCATTTAATTGATCCATGTCTACTTGAGATTTCATCACCTTCTCATTGGTTTGTATTTCTGTGTTTAGATCATTCTACAATCTTTCATTTTCTAATTTTAGATTCATGATTTCATCATTTACATTAGTAAGCTAATCAATGAAGTCTACCCATTGAAGGGATATATGTTGTATTTAATTATTCTTTTCTTCTAACTCTTCTTTTATCTTATTTTTCTCCTCCATGACTTCACAGAATCTTACTAGTTGAATTTCTTGTTCTCTTTTCAACTTTCTTACTTCTTCTTGAAGTGTGCCATTATTTTCTAATAGTTCTATGATTGATTCATTATCTTCATTTGAATTACTTTCTAAATAGATATCTTCAATTCTTTCTTTTTTGTAGAGTTTGTCATTCATCTATACTGCAAGATCTTTTTTTCTTTTTAAGGATTGAGAGAGTTTCTCTTTTTCTTTCTTATGTTGCCCAATAGCCGATTCCAAATCTAGCTTTTTATTATCAATAGACTTATCAAGTCTAAATACTTCCATTGTCTCTGATCTTTGCTCAATATGTTAAACTTCTTTTTTGAGAACCAAAAAGCTTTGATACCAATTGTTGGAAATATAATATAGGCTAGGTTACTAAGAGGTAAGGGGTGAATTAGTAAACAAGAAAACTTATCCTTCATATGCATTCTGATCTAATTGCATGTATGAAAAACTAAAAGCATTAAAACATTCAACACACTTTGACACACAATATGGTAACCTAGAAAAAGTAAAATTGGGGTGGGGATGATACCCACATGCTTTAGTATTGCAATATAAAGTTAGCCTATTAAGGCTTACAATGATCACTTCTAATGATTTTCTCTATTGGAGCAATATGGACTATTAGGTCCACCTTGCAAAAGGATTTACAAGAATACAATGAAGTATGCACTTGTTAAAGAGATTTACAAAAGAGTGTTAAGTCTACCTTGTGAAAGTATTTAACTATTCCACCTATTAGGATGAACCAGTGGCTGATCTCTGATTTGCTAAATGAGATTCCTTTGAAGTGTAATGATCACCTTGTTGTGATAGATAAATCTTTGCTACTCCTTATATTTCTTGTAGCCTCTTTTGTTTGCACTTCTATTCTTATACATATATTTCTATATTCATGCTTTATTCATACTATTTGGATGTGATGCAATACATTACCAATCCAATTTACAATTCATCAAAGTTGGCCCAACTATAGGTACATGGGTTTCGAAGACAAACTCGATGAGCTTTTGACACTCAAAAATCATTGTCAACACTTGGCATTCCCACACTTAGTAGACACAGAAGCTCAACTCATATGAAGCACTTCCAAGTAGTCTAAACTTAGTCTGCACTATTGACTTGGTGAATACTATGAAACTTGGCATATAAATTGAATCACTTGGTTGACACTACATAGCTTGGTCAATACTATCACTACAAGCTTGGTAAAATGGTTGATACTACATAGCTTGGTGAAAACTAGGTTCACATTACTTAAGTTGAAAACTTGATAAGCACTAGAAAATTTGATTTGCACTAAGAAACTAGGTAAACACTATGAAACTTGGTTTACACTGATAATCACCAACCTGTTAGATACTGCTCGATGTGAACTAAATATTATTCTTGGAACTCTATAGAAACTATAGAACTATTTATAGTCTAAATTACTTGGTTAACATTGTAGACTACAAGATAAGCTCAGTAGCTACTAAACATCTGATTAAGTGTATTTGTCACTAATAATCAAACTTGACTGTAATTTCAACATAAAATTGTTTGAATGAGATCTCCATTGATCCTATTCCTATTTTATCTTCCTCTCCAACCTCTTCTATTGATCTTTACCATAGGGTATGTGCATCATTACCTTCATGTTCCACTATTTACAAATTCCATGCACTTAGAATGTTATACCCTCAAAATTCTATTCAAACTATAGAGGTCTTTAAGAAATTTATTTGTGATAGTGATTAAGGTGTTAATCTCCTTTTTGGTATCAAACTTCTAATTCAAGGAAGTTCAAGATTTTGGATTCACTCCTCCTATCATCAATGTGGAACCTTCTTCAGTTCCTTTACCTAGAATTCCTACCTACACTCCTCCTATTGTGGTTAAATCTCTTTCGTCTCTTCTTGTGAGTGTTGCATGGGTCTATTTACCTACCTCACAACCTTCTTACCATATTATTCCTTTTATATATATATATATATATATACATATATACATATATATATATATACATAGATATATATATATATATATATATATATATATATATATATACATACATATATATATGTATGTATATATATATGTATATATATGTATATGCATATATATATACATATATATGTATATATATATATATAAATCAGTTCCTTTACCTAGAATTCCTACCTACACTCCTCCTATTGTGGTTAAATATCTTTCGTCTCTTCTTGTGAGTGTTGCATGGGTCTATTTACCTACCTCACAACCTTCTTACCATATTATTCCTTTTATATATATATATATATATATACACACATATATATATATATATGTACATATATATATATGTACATGTATATATATATTTACATATATATATATATATATGTACATATATATATACATGTATATGTATATATATATGTACATATATATATACATGTATATGTATATATATATGTACATATATATACATATGTACATATATATATATATATATATAATGTACAGATATATATACATATACATATATATATGTACATATATATATATGTACATATATATATATATGTGTACATATATATATGTATATGTATATATATCTGTACATTATATATATATATATATGTACATATATATATATATATATGTACATATATATATATATATATATATGTACATATATATATATATGTACATATATATATATATATATGTACATATATATATATATGTACATATATATATATATATACATATATATATATATATATATATATTCAAACCCTCTTCCACCTATGGTTCCAAGTGTTCCACCAGTTGTGTCTTCCATTCTCACTATTTCCTACACTCTTCCTAATATAGTTCCTAATATTCATATTCTGAATTCTTCATCTTCTATCCCTAGTTCTTCCCACACTTATGATGAGGCTCAAACTATGGCTTATGATGCAAATATGCAAGAATTCTTTAAATTACCTTCCCCTTCTTATATGATCCATAATGATATTAAATAGAAGAGAAAAGAAACTTCCCCTCCTCATTCTTCTATAAAATATATGTTTTCTCTCATTTTCTCTTCATTGGGAGGCAAGAGGTATTTCTTTCAGTTATCTAAGATCCATTATGTTTTGTTTTGAGCTTGATTGGTTATCCATTTTTCATTTTATACCTATGGTTTTGTATTATGTTCATAATCATCCATAGTTTTCTTTTATTATTCCATATATTTTTTCTTTTAAAAAAAATATTCAAAGGTATCCCTTGTCTTCATCCGTGGGTGGCAAGGTTCTTCTTTCTTTCTCCATGTCCAAGGATTTTCTTTCCTTAGCTTGGTGGCATTTGTTTATCTTAAAAAATTATTTTATTATAATGACTAATGTTTTTACTATGGATATGCACCTCTTCTTTAGTTTGAAAATTATGTTTTTTATAAAATCTTACCCTTTCTTTTATGTTAGAGTTTTTTCTATCAATGAAAGATTTCTCTTCCTCTTGTTTGCAGGGGGCTTGATGATTGAATCTTTGTTCCCACTTGGCTTATGTTTAAAAGATGATATTTTATCTAAAGTACTCCTATATGGTGGGGGTCTTTTTGATAAGATATCTTTCTCTTTGAGGATCCTTTTCATGATTATCTATGCTTTTGGATGTAGGGGTCAATACCCTTCATTAAGAACATAGTGTACATCCTTGTTAACATGATATCTCTTTATATTGTGAAGTAGGTATCCTCTTTCTCTTCCTTATCATGTCTAGTGGCCAGCCATGATAAGGAGGGGTGAATATATAGGGTCTCCCTTATACTAAATTTTTTTATTTTTATGTTAAATCCTCTAAAGGTAACACAGATAAGTTGCTAAATCCTGAATAAACACACATTTTTTAATTTTTCAAAATGCTAAATCTACGAAATGTAACACACATAAGTTGTTAAATCCTAAAAGAAAACACATTTTATATTCCATGGTGATGCAATAAGGTATATCTATGGGTATTTCAAAAGCCATTATAAGATGCATTATAATTGCAAAGCACAATTTTTAGGTCATCTATCAGGTTTAGCCACCCATTGGGCTCTCCCCCCTTGGTGATTCACAATGAGGTAAGAATCTTACTAGATGAGATAATCTCTCTCTCTCTCTCTCTCTCTCTCTCTCTCTCTCTCTCTCTCTCTCTGTATCTTTGTTTGCATGCTAGTAGGACTAGCTCATGAACATATATTATTTATAGCATTTATCTTGTCTTTCTTATGTAACCATTTATTCTTTTATGATAGATTTCTAAATATGGTATTAGTATTGTAAGGATTTCTTCTCAAGGTTCCCCTTACTAGTCGATTTGGGTTTGTTTTATTACAAACCCCTCTTATTGTGTCTTTTTAGCTCTATTTTTGTTTTTTCTTTGTTTTCACACCCTTGTACCTATATGTCAACTTAGTATCCTTGGCTCAAGAACTTGTATCCTTAATTAAGTTTTTCTGTCTCATTGTGAATCCACTTAGATCCTTCTTCTCCTTTACCATGAGCATGTTCAATTTCCATACTCCTGCTAATGTGGGGGCTTAATGTATCATCTTAAAATGGAAGCTTTCCATGTTAAAAATATTTAGACCTCCATAGGGGGTATTTTGGGCCTTCATCAATTTGTCCCCTATTTTCTACCCCCTTCCCATATTAAATGCCTATTTAGTGCTCTATTGGGGCCTCCTTGAGCACTATTTTTCCCTTCTAGTTCATTTTCCAGGGGTCCTAAACCCCTTGGTCAAGCTTGACCTCAACCTTGACCTTGATATAGGTCAAGCATGACCTTGACCCTGACCTAGGTTAAAGTTGATCTTGACCTTGATGTAGGTCCCCCTTTTCATTGAAAATTTTGCTGGAGTTGGGGAGAGATTCAAAATTTTGTTTTCCCGCTTCTATGTTGATTTTTTTGAGCTTTGAAATGGTAAACCCTTAAATTTCATTTAATCTACATGCATTTCTAGGGTTTAAGGCATAATTGGAATTTAATTCTCCTATGTCAACCTATCTAGAAGTTTGTGCCATAGACTTGTATAAAAGGAAGCTTTCTTCTCTCATTTTCACATCCACTTTTCATGATCAAGTAATCATGTTTTGAGATCAAGTTTTATCCCAAGAAAATTCAAGAAAGAAAATCAAGTGAACAAGTAATCACCCATTCATGCATTCAAGTTTTCCATTGAAGGTCAAGGATTCAAGCATTCAAGCATTTAAATGGATTTGGTTGAAGCATTCAAGATTCATCATTCAAACCCTAGATCTATTAAGTCTTCCCTCAAGGTGGATTTCAAGAAAACAATCATGGAGGTTTTGATTTACATTATTGTGCCTAAGATTTCATATCAATATACTTGTTTACTTTTCAAATACAATTGCATATCTATTGAATATCATAGCTTCATTGTCAGATTTACTTCTACTATTTGCTAGCATTCTCTATTTCAATTCCATTATTAAGGTTGATTCTAGACTAGGGTTTAACCAAGGAAAACTTCTCATCCAAAAAACAAAAACCTTTTTTCTTGTAGATACAAGTGTGGGACAATGAATATCAGTATAGATATGGATACCCTTTTTGCTAAACTTTTAGGATCCATGAACAAAATGTTTATCAGCCTAGACTGGGTTAAGGATCCAACAATCCAATTAGCATATAATCCATCACATATAATCTGATCTAATTGCATGCATAAGAATCTAAAAACATGAAAGCATTCATAACATTGAGACACAATTTGGTGGCCCAAAAGCCTTCCAAATAGAAATTAAAGCGAGGGTGTGGATGATATCCACAAACTTTAGTACTATAGTATAAAGTTATCCTGTTAAAGCTTACATTGATCACTTTTGATGATCTACCTTATTAGGAGAAATAAAGACTGATAGATCCACCTTGTGAAAGGATTTATGGACATAAAATGAAGTATGCACTCGATAAAGAGATTTACAAAAGACTGTTAGGTCTACCTTGTTAAAGGATTTGATTGATCCACCTATTAGCATGAAATAGTAGATGATCTCTAATCTACAACTTGGTTTGCTAATTGAGATTCTTTAAGTATAAATCACCTTGTTGTGATATTTATGAATTTGTTACTCTTTATACTACTGTAGCCTTTGTAATTTTCTCTTCCTACTCTTCTTTGATTATATTCATTTACATTACATTCATATTTGCATTCCTTACTCATTTGGATATGAAAAAATTCATTAAATATATACCAATCCAATTATACAAATTACAAAGTTGGCCACAATACAAGTTAACACAAATATTACAAAGTTGGCCCAAATGAAGACACTTGGGTTCTAAGGACTAACTCTACAAAGTTCTAATACTCGACAACCACTGTCAATGTTTGGAATCATCATGCACTTGGTAGACATAGAAGCTCAATCCATACTCATCACTTCCAAGTAGTCTTGAACTCAGTCTGCACTGGTGACTTGGTAGATATTGTGAAACTCGTCATATAAATAGAGTCTCTTGGTTTACATTGTATGACTTGGTAAACACTATCACCTCAAGTTGACTATAAATTGAGTCACTTGGTTAACACTAAGAAGGTTTATTAACACTAGACTCACATCACATACATTGTGAACTCAGTGAACACTACACAACTTAGCTTGCACTGGTAAACTTAGCATTTACTAAGATGCATTGTTTACACTGCTGATCTTCACTATAACTATAACTACTTGATAACCATTGGGATTTGTCCAAAGGAGTTAATTACAACTATAGAACTTGGCAACAACTAATTTTTTTGCAAACACTGATAGTGATACAAAGAGCTTGGTAGCTATTTAAAATCTGAATAAGTGTGTGTCACTAATAACAAACTTGATTGATATGTCAACAATCTCCCCCTTTGGCATTAGTGATAAAAATACTTATCAACCAAAACTAAATTAAAAAATTTCTTGAATACCTTTTATCCATGACCTTCTCATACTAGCTTAGTAGAGTATACTATTTTTGAGATTTTTAAATTTCTTTTTTGTAAGGTATATATTTGTACATGGTAAGGTTCTTTCATATAGTATACTATACATCTTCTTACTATATACAATATATCTTACTATACATATCTTACTCCCCCATTGTTTTTACAACTTATTGGATGTTCTCCCCCATAACATATGTCTTTCTCCCTCTTTTTGACATTATGCCAATGATTAACTCTATTTATTTACATAGTAGCACCAAAATGATATAAAAATTTTGAATGTACCTTGAGAATGATTGCCAAGGTTTTATCCCAATTGTCTTGCAGGACCTTACATGTGAAATGCAATTTGGGCTTTTGCTCACAACTATATCATATGGTTCATGATGGAGAAGTTATTGTCATGGAGGAGGGTTTTCAAATGTGCAATATGTTTCTACAGTGCATCCATGTTGGGAAGAATCATATTTTGTATATCTATCAATGTGGATCTTATCCTTGCTTTTTCTCTAAGCAATTTTGCTTGCATATCTAAAAAAAATCTTATTTTCTTGATATGTGCAAATCTTGAACTAGGGTCAAGTTGTAGCTGTTGAGTGCTAGCTTTGAGATCTTCATCTATTTTGGACAATTTTTCTTTTATTTCCTTAGTAAACTTAGAAATATCACATAGCTTTCCAAAAAAGTGATGACACATTTGTACAAGATGCTTCTAAATTGCCCAAAATTGTAGAAAGTTCTACTTGATATATAGCTATCTGTTGAGAAATTTTCTCCAACACTTTATTATCAAACTTCTTTTTATCCTTCTACACTAGCTTATCTTGTCCATCAATATCTTCATTAAATTTCTTGACTACCTCTTCTAGCTAAAACAAAATTGGTTGAGAAGGGTCAAGTTTAATACCTATGGCCTTTGCCAAAATCTTCTTTGCATTTTCAATTATCTTGAATTCCTTATCTCTCTCCTCTCTTACTCTTTGCTGTTTAGCTTTCTTCTAGAGGAGTTCACCAAATGACTGCATTTGGTTTAGATTAAGCTTGGAAATGTCCCACTTTGGGATTACAATTTCCTCACCTAAATCAATTTCTTCCTCCATCTCTTTTCCTTTTCCCAAAAATTTTGTGCTCAGTTTAACCTTGGGCTCAACTATCCTTACACTTATTGGTTTTGTACATGGAATAGAAATAATAGTACACATGCTAGGACTTTCTATGAAAATTGATACTACACTTATTAAAGGAATATTTACAAAAATACCCGAAGAATCCAAAATTGATGAGCTCAAAACTAAAGTAGCCAACTCAGTTGATGAAGGAAGAGTTTGTAGCTTGGTAGATGAAGTGGAGGCCACTTTTGTTAATGATGTGTTGAGGTGAGTAGGATAAAAGAGTGATTGGATGTTTGGATTGGCATTGGTGGTCACAATCAAACTTGCCAGGGCAATAACTAGTTTTCTTAGAGAGTGAGGAAGTGAGGCAATAATTGTTGTAGCTATCTTAACTGGATCAGTTTCCTCATCATCTTACTTTTCTTCCTTGGTAGCCTCTTGTACTTGATATTATTCATCTTCTTCATTGTCAAAATGAGTTATGTCTTCAATATTTTCATCTTCATCTTTCCCCTTATCCTCTTCATCATCGTCATCATCTTTAACATCAGGTAGAAAATCACTTGGTTTATGTAATAGATAGATATTCTTCCAAGTGTTTATTGCATTCTTTACAATGTGTTCAATATCTTTCATCAAAATTAGACAAGTATTAAACTTCAGAGTCAAATTTTCTTCATTTTTTTTTTAGTGACTCTTTTGCCTCTTCATCTAATATGCTCTATAATAACTGCCTTAATTTTTTCCCATATATGTCTTTCATAGTTTTCATAGAAAATTCTCGTCTTGACTATATCTTTTCCAAAAAATCATTAGGAATTTGAGAAGCAAGTTGGTCTGGTGAGTATATCCATTTTCCCATCTTATCCATCACTAGGTCTTCAATCTATTTTAGCTTCTTTTCTATCTTGATTTCATACTTTAATGGTTTGAAATTTGTTATTCTAGCTCCTGCTTCTAGATCTTTCAATCTATCTTGAAAGGTGGGTGGAGGTTTTCTAAATACAATGTCTCCTCCTTCCTTTTTAGATTTCTTCCTTGAATATATTCTTGTGAATACTACAGTGGATGGCTTTTGTTCTCTTCTTCCTCAGATTCTACCTCTTCCTCTGCTTCCACATCCTCTACTTCCTCATCTTCACCTTTTCCCTCAGTCAACAAAAGGGTAGAACTGAATTTCAATTTTGAAATTCTCTTCTTGCATTTGTTTACTACCTGAGGACGCTTTATTTCAAGTTCAATCTTTGCTTTTGCTTCATCATATGTGCCAAAATATGCTACTTTAGGATTAACTAGCTCATTCAAAAGAGCTTCAATCATATCTTTAGTTTCATCAATATTAACCTCATAAACAAGAGGTTTTACCCATGCAATTCTAGGCTTAACTGCCTAAACATACACTTTGTCACAATCCACCATGAAACATGTACATCATCCTTATAATCTTCAACTAGTTTCGTGGGGATTCAGAACCTATTGTTCATTTTCTATTTGAATGCATCAAAATATTATCCATAATACTATTGTAGTTTTCACTCATTTCAGCAATAAACTCATTTATTTGATATAACACAGGTACATCTTTTCTCCAAACAATAGTGTCTTTTGAAGGGAAGAATTTATAAACATAAAAGAATAAACAAGTTAACAAGGATCCAATCTTACATTGGTCATTCTTTGAAGTCCTTATGCTTTCCATATTCTTTTTGAACTATTTCAACAATAGCTCAGCAAGGTCAAATGATAAATTGTTCTTTACCACCTTGTATGTGAAGTCCAAAGCTTCACATGACACATTGTTCAACCTGCTAGTGCTATAAATGTGGTGCAGAATGATGTGAACACCAAACTTCAATTCTATATCTATAACACTACTAATTTTCATTCCTCTACCATCCCATTCTGCTAGGGTTTTCTTTTCAAGTTCTGCTTGGCCTAGGGTTTTTGTCATTTAAAATTTGGCTAGCATTGGGAGGCCAATGATTCAATTAATCATCTTCTTTGTGATCAACACTATTTTTTCCAACCACAACCATCCATTATGCACCTAATTGTGGATGAATCTAATCCATCTAACTTGAAATTTATAGGGCATGTGAGGGAAGTGAGTTAACCCTTTGGTTTCTAGGTGTTGGTGTTTAGGTTTTAAAACTCCATTCACACAAAGTTGGCCTAGGGAATTATCCATTTCCAATGTATCAATCTCTTGAATAACACATTTGAAATGAGTGCAAATATCATTGATCAGAAGTACCTTTAGAGTGATTTCAGATTGCACTCCACTTGGATCTAAGGTTTCAGTGATTATAGGAGTAAGCTTGAAATCTAGTGCCTTCCATTCCACTCCTCACACCAACAGGTATGAAACATGCTTAACCTTGCTCCTACTAGATGCCATCTTCACTTGGTAAGGTTTGAGAGAATTCAAAAAATTTCACTGAGGATTTGTTCAAATCACTTGAAAGTTTTGAAGATCACACTTTTGCAATAGCACTCAAAATTTCACTGTAAAAAATGATTTCAATTTTATGCCTTTTGTTAAAAAATTTCCATAAATACTTAGTACAAAAGGTAGGTTGACTGACATCATATTTGATAAACTATCATCCATTAATTTACATTGATCACTCAACAAAGTCTTTGTGACTCAATAACCACATGCATCTTCATTACTTCCAACCTTGCTCAGTAGAGTCTTTGACCCAACCTCACTTGGTAGAGAAGATAACTAGGTAGACATTGATCCCTTTGTATCGTGAATAAAGATTTGGATCTCTTTCCTCTTTACATCTGGAACTATTTTGGATGTTTTCTTTGATAGCCTAGTTCCAGTTTCTCCTTTGAGAATTTGTAGCCATGGTAGATTTTGGAAGCCATTGCTATCTAATCTATTTTCAAATGTTATCAGTCATTGCCTTCTTATCTTAAATTCTACCAATATTCAAGTATTTCTTGGCAAGATGACCAAGTTCTGTACAAATAAAACATCTTTTGGTAGTATCTCTTTTCCTCAAATGATGCTTTACACAACTTATTCCAATATGTCCAAATTCTCCACAATAATGACATTGACACTAGGTGTTGTAGTCCCAACCAAATATTTCTTTCACAATTTTCTCTGCTAGATTTAACATCTTGGTTTTGCATTCTGATGGATTATGTCCATGTTTCTTGCATTTGTGACATTTTCCTTCAAAACTTGGTTTCTCTTTGCATTCATTAGTCTTGTGACCATGTTGATTACAATTGTAGCACTTTCCATTGAATTTTGATTTTCCATTGCTCCAACATCTATTTGATGTATGACCTATCTTACCACAATGATTGCAAGTAGGTCTTTGGTTCTTTTGAGGTCCTTGCTTGGATGATTCTCATTCTTCTATATATCCAATTCCTACTTTTCCTTCTTGTCTATAGAGTTTTTTCTCATTCAATTGATTCATGTCTTGTTGGAATTGCATCATTCTTTCATTGATTTGCCTCTTAGAGTTTAGATCATTCCATAATCTTTCATTGATTTGCCTTTCAAAATTTAACTCATTTCTCATTCTTTCATTTTCAAATCTTAAACTCATGATTTCCTCGTTTGCATTGGAGAGCTGATCAAAAAGGTCTGCTTGCCAAAGGGATTAGTTATAAATTTCATTGTTCCTTCCATCTATCTCTTCTTTTATAATAAACTTACTGACTGAATTTCTTGTTCTCTTCTTAGTTTCCTTACTTCTTCTTGCAAGGAACCATTCTTTTTTAGGAGTTCTTTGACTGTTTAATTGGTTTCATCTAAATTTCTTGAATGAAGGTCTTCAATTGTTTCTTCAATGTAGAGATGATCATTCAGTTGAATTGCAAGTTCTTTTCTTCTCTTTAGGGATTGAGAGAGTTTCTCCTTTGCTTTCTTGAGTTGGGCAATGACCATTTCCAAATCTAGCTTCTCATTGTAAATAACTTTTCCAAGTCTCTCCATGGCCTCGATCTTTGGTCAAGCTATTAAGCTTTCTTACTAAGAACCATGAAGCTCTAATACAAATTTTTGGTAATATTCAAGACTATGGTAAGTTATTGAGAGGGGAGGGGTATATCAATAACTTCTAAAACATTAAAAATTTAACTCTTAATCCAAAAATCCAATTAGCATATAATCCATCACATACAATTTGATCTAATTGCATGTATAAGAAACTAGAAACATGAAAGCATTCATAACATTGAGGCACAAAGATTTGGTGACCCAGAAACATTCCAAATGGAAAGCAAAACTGGGGTGGGGATGATACCCACAAGCTTTAATATTGTAGTATAAAGTTAGCTTGTTAAAGCTTACATTGATCACTTATGATGATCTATCATTTTAGGAGAAACAAGGACTGCTAGGTCCACCTTGTGAAAGGATTTACAAACATACAATTAAGTATGCACTTGGTAAAGAGATTTACAAAAGACTATTAGGTCTACCTTGTTAAAGGATTTGGCTGATCCACCTATTAGGATGAAATAGTAAATGATCTCTAATCTGTAACTTGGTTTACTGAAAGAGATTCTTTAAGTACAAATCACCTTATTGTTATGGATATGAATTTTCTTCTCCTTATACTACTATAGCCTTTTTAATTTTCTCTTTCTACTCTTCTCTAATTATATTCACTTACATTGCATTCAAATTCACATTCCTTACTCATTTGGATATGATACAATTTTTTAAGACACTCAAGTTTTGAAGACTGACTCTATGAAGCTGTGATACTCGACATCAACTATCAATGTTTAGCATTCTCATACACTTGGTAGACATACAAGCTTAGTCCATACTGATCACTTCCAAGTAATCTTGAACTTGGTTTGCACTGGTGACTCAATAGATATTGTGAACTTGTCATATAAACCGAGTCTCTTGGTTTATATTGTATGACTTGGTAACACTATCACCTCAACCTTGGTATAAACTGAGTCACTTGGTTAGAACTAAGAAGCTCGGTTAAAATTGGGCCCACATCTCATACACTACAAACTCAGTGAACACTACATAACTCGACTTGCACTAGTAAAATCAACATTTATTGAGATGCATGGTTTACACTATTGATCTTTACTATAACTATGACTACTTGGTAACCACTAGGATTTGTCCAAAGGACTTAGTAGCAACTACAGAACTTAACAACAACTAAATTTCTTGGCAAACACTTATAGCTATACAAAGAGCTTGATAGCTATATGCAATCTAAGTAAGCACATGTCACTAATAACAAATGTGACTGATATGTCAACAATAAAGGGGTTAGATTATACCTTGAGGCAAGATCTTACCTTGGATTTGGGTCAAGGTTGGCTTGGCTTAGAAAAGAAAAATATTTATGGGTTTTGTGGATCTCATAGTTTCAGTTCAAGTATGTGGAAATCAATAGTTTCTAAGACTGTTTGATAGGGTTTTCAGTAGCTTCTTTTTTAGACGTAAGTACTTTCATTTCTTCATTTCTATATTAGAATTGCTAGATTTACATTCTATACCCTTACAATTCAAATGTATGTATAAAATATGGGTTTATGGTCTCTTCATGTGCATTATTCTAATCCCTATTCATCCTTATTTTTATATCTTACACTTGTGTGTGATCTATTTCACCTTTTCACCAAATTCTAATACTAAACATGAGGTTGGATGAAAGTTTTCAATGAAAGTGTCATGTTAATTTTGTGCCTCATTCTTTCTCTTCTCCATATCATTGGTAAACCTTAATGGTTGTCAAACTTTTGGTGAATAACTGAACCACATTGTTTAGTGTAACCTTCACTTCCTTAGCCTATTCTAACAAATTTATTGTGTCTATATCTAGTACCTCCATTAGTAGTTTAGTCTTTTTATTCTTTTCATATATATCAATTCAACAACTTAATTATCAATGTTTCTAACTCTAGAACTTGTTTTGCAGTAGTTTTGATTGGGGTACCTATCTAGTCAAACATTCATGCATCACAATCATATTCAACATTAGGTACCAATTCACCTAGAATATATTTAGCTACATGCATCACTTTATCTTTTAAAATATTTTCTATCACTTTTTACATTTCTTCCTTTTTCTTTAATGTATCAGATTACTCAAATAGTTCCTTGGGATTCAATTTTTTGATGTCAATATTATTTAGTTTCTCATATTCTCCTTCTTATCTATGGTAACCTTAATGATAGGTTTGCAACTTACCTTTCTATGGTGTTTCTAAAACTTAGCACCCTTATCGATGTTACTAATTCCATAGTAGGCTTTGTAAGAAAGTTATGTCCACCAATATAATTGAGAGGGGCTAGGAGGTGGGGGATGTGGGGGGATGAATCATTTCTACGCTTTAAAAATATTTCTTTCCAACTATAGATATCATTCACAAATCTTAAAATTTCATATAATAGTAAACCAAAAAGTAAAACCATGCTCAAGATAAAGAAACTCATAACACCATGTTTTGTTAAGTAGAGAAACCCTAGCAAAGATAAAACCCTAGTGGGGATAGTACCCACAAAATGATCTAGTAATCAAAAGTATCCCATGAATGATGTTGATCTTGTTAGGAATTTATTATATTTGCATAGTGTTTTTTTTCCTGTTAGGGGACTAGGCATTGTTAGGAGCCTTAACCATGTTAGAAATTTTAATTATAATACAAAATACTAGCTAACCCCACTACTTAAACATGTATACATAACTTTACACATTATATGAATAGATACCAAACCTTGGTAATTTTGATACCTTCCTAGTTTTTCCTTATAGTTTTTCTTCACTTACATTCATACAAATTATTTTCTCTACTCATACCATCAATTTTGTACCTATACAATACATATAAAGTCTGTATATAGAAATCATATTATTACAATATAGTTGGTAACTTTGTTAAACAAAAAAATAGTCTTTGTACCCAAAAAAAATGCTTAGCCCCATCCAACTGGGTGATGTGAATACATAAAAATGGAGGGGAACACTAGTTCTACACTCCTTAACATTTAGCAATAGGAAATAGAAGATGGAGTGAAGTAAAACTATTAAAACTCAAAAATTCCTACCTCATAGCCAAGAGGGAAAATGAGAAATACCACCATAAAATAATGGGGATGTCAAATCGGATGAAACCATTGGCATAGTGGAGAAATCCTAATACAAATTGAATGAGACTAACCTCCGAATGATCTGCTAAGCCAAACTCTCACAACGAGAAAAATACCAATTTCTTACAAAAGAGTTTGGAGGAATTTTCTCCAAAATCCTTGAATAAAAAAGTGAGAAGTCAGAAAAAACTCACTTTTAGCCAATATATGCACTTTTGGAAATTGAGATTATTATTTCAATTAAATAACCTAATTGGCTCCCTTAACCCAAATTGAATTAGGTGATTCCAATGGAATCAATATCCAATTAAGACAAATTAGTCATAAATTAAATAAAGATTAAATCAAATAATTGAACTCTTCAACCCATTAAGCAATAGTTAATTTAATCTTTTCCATGACCAGTACAAAATCATAAATGCATAGACATGCTTATAGGTCTAATCACATAATGCATTATGAATTTGGATTTATCAATTATCAGAGGATTAAAATGAAAATAAAGAAACATCGTCATACAGGGACAATATTAGGTCAACATGAAAGGTCTAATCACTAACTCCATGTGCCACTACCAAGGATATATGTCCTGGACAATAAATGAACACAATCAAGTGTATATGTATAATAATAATAGCCAAAGTGACAATTATGGAAAACTACATACTTAAAGATCTAATTAACTTTATTTAAATAATAATTTAAATAGCCCATCTTGAATAAATTACAAAAATGAAAAAAGTAAATATCCATAGCACATAACTAATGAATCTAGCATGGATAATTTATATCTAATTATTGAAGCATTTAATAATCGAATTAATAATGATTGTTAAACAACATAAAAAGACACTTAAAACACATACGTGAACATGGTCAAATACATGACTAACCACTACTACATGAACATAGTCTAGTGTAGCAGGGTAATAATATACAATGCAATTGTTGCACACATCTTAGGATAATCACATAACAACATCATGATACCAGATCATTCTTGGTAACCACTAGCACAAACCTTAGTGAAACCATCTAACACATCATTATCTCATAAACCAACCATAAGCATAACCAATCCAACTAATAGAAAAACATAAATCTAATCACCCCAAGGATGTAGACAACTCATGGTGCCAATCATGATCACTCACAAAGAAATATCATCAAGGCTGCATCCATTAGGATGACTTATAGAAATAAAATGGGAGATGCACTACAAGTTAAAAATCCAAAATAATAGGAGATATGTATTACATTATAAGATCGACCCTAAAATATTTAATAACCAAATACATAATACATGACATTACATTATGTAGCCTCAAATATAGGTCCACATGTTAACTAATTGTTTAGATCAAAGAGGTCTTATGATAACTATTAAATATGGGACCATGCTAAATTACATATCAAGCATGGCATAGGAAAAAACACATAAGAAAATGAAGGATGACTTTCACTAGATGACACATAGGATTATGTCCACTTAGGATAATGATCCATGATAAGTCCACAACATGAAGACAAACTTGTGAAATGTGGAAATAACAAAAATGTGTTTGCCAATACAAATAATTAGAAAGGTAAGTCTAAAATAGAAAATAGTAGATATGTTTTTGGGTGATACAAGATTTCCAATAGCCCAAGTATGCTCCTATATCAATTGTACAGTCTCACATTTTTTCAGTCTCTATAGAACGAATGTCTAATTAGTATAAATACTGATACTATTCCTTTTTAGAAAGGTTATAGTTTCTATTACACAAAAAGATAAACTTGTTAATGTCTAATACAACTAATTTTCTCATGAAATTGCAAGAGGTGATTAATCCATGTCATGAATCCTACACAGGATGCTAACCCAGTACCAACAATCCACCTCGTAATATCACTCACTATGGCCTACAAGATTTGAACCTATGATAAATCTATGATACCAATTTTTAGAAAGGACAATGTTTCATTGTATCAAAAGATCAACCTATTAATGCCTGATACAACAATTAGTCTTATAAAACCATAGGAGGAAATTAAGCCATGTTGTGAATCTTGTGAGGGATGTTAGACCACTAAAAATATTCCTATTGGGGAGTATGTTAGCATTTCTAGAGACAATTTTGAGTGCTTATGTGTTGCCTTAATGACAATGTTTCTTATTGATGTCAACATGTATATTATTCTTTGAAGAATGCTAGAGTTGCAAAGGAAGATGCATTCAGCATAGTCATAGGATTACAAGTTGGATTTTGTATACTTAAAAACATACTCAATGATGTATATAGATGGTTTAGTAATCAGTGTAGAAATATATGTGAAGATATGAAAAAGTTAAGTGATATTTTCTAGAGTTAGGTTTCAGAGAGATTTTCTAGAAAGAGGATAATAGTAAAGTAGATGTATCTTTTAGTAGAGATGGAATTTTGTTAAGTGAGCTTAGAAGATGGTAAGAGATATGTTCAAAATTATATGTTTTAGATAGAGTAGTTATATATATAGTTTGAGATAACTTATGAAATATGTTTAGCATATTTTTTCATGTGAGCCAACTATTAATAAAATCATTATGAGAAATGTTAACTATAATGTAATGTATAATGTTTTATCTTAATGATGTCCTATATTATTCATTTTAAAAATCTAGCAACCCTTGAAGTTGACTCATTACTTTTTAAAGAATTGGTATAAAGGATAGGTGATTTCCTTGTGGTAAATTATGGCATTAGATCAATGAGATCATTATGATGTTTATACAAAATTGAATGTAAATTTGGCTAACATGCAAGAAAATATTACTATTGAGCATGTACTGTGATATTCAAAGGAACTATATTAGAAAAGAGTTTATTGTTTAGTTAGTTCACAGTTTTGATAGACTATCCTAAAGATTGTTTAGTGAAGAAAGTATGAGTCTATTTCAATAGTGGGTTTAGTTTTCCTCCTTTCAACTCCTAATAGGGTTGGCACAAATCCTAGCATGGTAGAAATTGCCTATGAAGAATTTAGAGTCTCCTAATAGGGACTCAGATGTATTGATTGTATTTCATTGGCTATTCATAGAGTCCATCCTTTCATAAAGAAATTTTAAATTAATATATCATCTTGTGGAAATTATTCCCACTAGGGTTTTGCCTCTGATCAAGGGTTTCCCTAGTTAATATATCAGGTGTTATTTTACATGGTCATCTTTGTATGGTTGGTAAACACATTGTTTCATTTTTAAGAACTAATATAGATATTGATGGCTGTTTCAAATGCATATCTAATTCAAACCCCACCCTCTCCCCCTCTCATATATCTTGGTGAACTTTACTTTCTAACATATCATTCTCATGCTAAAAAGACTAAGCAAAAAAAAATAAAAAAATATGTGGCTAAGAATTAAGAGGATATAGAAAACTAGCCCTTCTACTTGGTGGATTATGTGGAATATCAGGAGCATGATGTCTAGATCTCTCCTCAGGCCTCTATAGAGAAATTAAATTAAAGAGAAGAATAGGAGGGAGAGTAGGGTGATAGGGATAAAGAAAAGGAGAGTAATGAGATAAACTATTTGATGCTTGGAATAGTCGATTTGAATGAGGTTAATATTAAATTATAGGAGGAAAGTTTAAGGGATGTCAAAGTAGACCCTCCCTTTGGGGTTTCACAAAAGGTTAAATTGGTTTCTCTTTATATATTTTTGGCTAGCAATTTATTTTAAACATCAATAATATGCAAAGGTTAAATTAAAGATTTTTATAGGCTAAGATGGAAGACATCCAAAGGAAAATGGTCAAATGGAGTAAGAAGGATAAAGTGGGGGGTGAATGTCATAAAGATAAAAGGTTTGAGAACCTCAAGGAAATTTTTTTTAAAAATGGATAATCTTGTCACTTTTGTTATGAATAGTTGTTAGGGGTTAATGGAGGTGATTTTGGATTGCCTAAATAAGATGGAAAGAAAGGTGGACGAGAATGCTAGAAATTTTTTGTTCATGTTGATCTTCAAGAAAATCATGGTATTGTCAGTTACTGCAAAACACATAGTCATTCATTTTGTAAAATTGGTTGGTCATCACTACAAAAAAATTATCCTATAGATCCTAAGTAATGTAATGAAGGCCTTGTATATATTTATGTTTATAGTTTATGTCAAGGAAATAGTTATTTTTGAGTAAGTCTATGGTCACTATGTACTCCACTATTAGCAAAGTTATTAAATGAGTCATATAAAGGTTGAGTTCATTCTTATGATGTGCTTGATAGAGACTAAGTAAAACAAAGTATGTCAAAAATATTTGAAGCTCAGTAATGTCACGTAGATTTAGACATGGTCGTGCATTGTCAATTTCAAGTGGCAAGTTGGCTAGTTTTGATATGATTATTTATAATGGTACAACCATTGAGAAAACTTATTTTTGGAATGTCCTACATGTTTTTATATCATTGAGGAGTTAATTATGGAGGTGATTACACATTCTAGTGAGGATCATTAATCCCTCTTCCAAAAAAATTAAACCAATAAAATTGTTGCAAGGACTAAGTGGAAAAAAGTTAGTAAAACGAATGAATCTAGATCATTGATTATGATTTAGAAGCTTCACCTCCTGGCTATTTAAGAAGGTTTTATGAACCAGTTCATGTCTGTGGAGAAAATTTGATTAACTATTTGGATTTATGTAACATATGACAGTGAATTAGGGAGAGAGATTGAGCATTGTAGAGAAGTATTGAAGTGCAGAGTTGGTGACAAATCATATCAGATCCATGATCATAAACTATAGAGAAGAGATTTGTTATCAACACTGTAGTGCAAACTAAATTATTAGGTATTGATACATTCTAACAAGTGTTTTAGGGTGTAAATATCTTAATACAGTGGTTATAAGAAACCCTTGTAAATATCTTAGTAGAGTAATCACTTAGTTATGAGGTAAAATACTTTAATCAAGGTATACTAAGTAAGTTTTTTAAGTTCTTAATAGAGCAGATGCCTCACATGGTAGATCATTATAAGTGATCAAAATTGTATCCCTAATAGGAAAACTTTACTGCTATAGTAGTGAACACTTTGTGGGTGTCATCCCCACTACAGTTTTACCTTCACCTTGGAGGGTTTCGACATAACTAAATCTTTGTGTGATGTGTTATGAGTTGTAAGTGGTATTCATGTAAGAAGATATTAGATTTAATGATTTTTTCTATTGAATGTTTGATTTAGTTTATGGTATTGTTGACATAAGGCTTAGTAGTGAAGTTATTGGATATGGTTAATTTTTGAAGTGTTGAAGTACGAATAGATCCCTATTCACTACCCCCCTCTCACTATCATAATTTCCCAATATATTTACAACAACTATTATAAGAGCCTAGTTCTCATATAATAAGTTTAACCACTTGAAAAATAAGATCTGGCAGATGGAATCCTATAAGTTGGAAAAGAAAATTGAGAATAAGAAGATTGATTTCCAGATTTCCTTGGAGAAATTGAAGGTTAGGGTATGTGCAAGATCATGGTGTGCCAAAAAGTGGCAATGTGAAAAAAATAGAGTTTGAAAACTTCTAAAAGCACTTCAAAATTCGCTTTGACCTTTTTTCACCTATCTAGGTACCAAACCTTGA
Source organism: Cupressus sempervirens (assembly GCA_028749045.1). Taxonomy (NCBI): domain Eukaryota; kingdom Viridiplantae; phylum Streptophyta; class Pinopsida; order Cupressales; family Cupressaceae; genus Cupressus; species Cupressus sempervirens. The sequence continues at coordinate 225,098,366 of CM053784.1, forward strand.
AAGTAAGGCTAAGCCTTATCGGATATCCGATAACTAACATAATAATATTATTATACTATAATTATTATAATTATTATACTATAATAGAATAATAATATTATTATATTATAATAATATAAAAATATTTTATTATAATAGTATAATATATTATTTAATATAATATAATCTAATATAATAATTATAATAATAATTATAATATAATATAATAGTATTATTATTATATTATAATCATATAATATTATATTATTATAATAATATAATATAATATAATATAAAATATAATATAATGTAATATAATAAATATAAAATATAATATAATAATAATAAAGTAATATATTATAATATAATATATAATAAAAAAGTATGATATATTATAAATTATAATAATATAATATAATACAAAATAAAATATAATGTAATATATATATATATATATATATATATAGATATAACATAATATAATAATAAAAATGTAATATATTATAATATAATATATAATTAAAAAGTAGTATATTATAATTATTATATAATATATGTTATAATTAATATATAATATATGCAACAAATATCAGATATCTGATACCTGCGCTATAACATTAAAAAAAAATCACAGGCCCGCGGACCCTTTTTTCACATATTTGGGGGCCAGTATTTCCAAGCAATTGGATATCAGTTATTAAGGTGTGTGTTTTTTTAAACTCATTTTTGACCTAAATTCAATAGATTTTAGCATGATTTTGTTTGTTTTAGTTGAATCTAGGGTTTTTTGAAAAAAATGGTTAAAATTAAGGTTTTTTTAAATATATATTATGTTTTGCAATTCAATAGGAATGTCTAATCAAAATGATGAGACTGAGGCAGGGAATAATATTCCCCGTAACCCCCCACCAAATGATCTAGTACCCCCACAAAATCGTCCACCAAATGATCCTTTACCCCTACAAAACCCTCCTCAAATCAAGGATTTGATAAATGAAAATCTCACTGAATTGAGAGGTTTGCATAGAACATATAATAATGTACTCGCATTGGCTCCTATATTATCCACATTAAACACCATAGTGGATAAAATTGAAACCCTTACAAACCAACAAAATGCCTCTCTTCCCTGGTGTGATGAAATGCATGAGATGTTTGATGATGGTTTGGATTGTGATGAGGTTGCGGGCCTCAATATAACCAAAGAGGATTTGGCTAGCCGTTTTGTGAACCCAAAAATGGGTTTACCTGTCAACCCAAAAAAATCCAAACTATCGATTCAATGGTGCACAAATGACATCGTATGTGCAAACTTTTGGGATTGTTGGTGGATGGTCTTTGATATCCCTCCACATGGAAATTTAGACATACCATTTTATTTTGTTAGAAAATTATATGCAAAATTTGTGTTGAAACTTAAAGTGAACTATTGGAGCATGAAGCCCAACATGGGCTTAGGACTAGGAGCTCCTCAGGATAGACCCTCTTCCCAGTGGAAGAAAGCTGGCACTTTTGTGCCCCCCATTGATATCCCCCCCCTCCTTGAGTGTAGCATCCAAATATTATGGTAGAGGCTAGCTCTCAAACCATCAGAGCCATTCATAGGCTGAGTAGCCTAATGATGTCTTAGGCTAGGTCAGTCCTACCTCCTCGTGTTGATGATGTTGGTGCCAGTACATCATCGGCTAGCTCAGCACATGCTTGTGTGCCTCACACTTGCATTATCTACAAGAACATTTTCCTAGGTCCTGTAGGTGATCTTCCTAAGTATCATTTTGTATTAGACGATGATACACCAAACACATGCGTAGAGGCTACAGAACCTGATGTGAGAGAGGAGGGGAATGTAGAGGCATGGACTCCTTCAATGTTGGTATGTGCATACATCTTTTTGTTATGACATATGCGATTTAAAGTTAATTTTTATAATAGAGTAATTTTAATTTTTAAGCCATACTAACTTTTACATGTATGTGATCTTCATTCATGTTTAGTTGATGATCGAGGAGGAGCTCGAATAGATTGATGATGCCATGCTCTCGGCCATTTAATTTGGCCTTGAGACATCCATGGTACATTATGTTGTGTTCACATTTTTTTCTATTTGATATTTTAGCATATATGGTTGCTAATCTTTCTTTTATCTTGCAGGTACCACCTATCCCAGGGGGAAAAAGTCTACGGGGTGAGCTAGCACGCATTGAAAAAGGAAAGGTAATTAGGTGCTTTCTATTTGATTAAATATCAATGAATTCTTGTAAAATGTTTATGGTAATCCCATTTAATTACATTCTTTATTGTGTATAGGGTGTGGCTACTAGTGATGAGCCTGTATAGATTCTGCATCATAGACAATCAAGGATTTCCATTTGCACTGAGAGCCCCATTGTATGTATAAGTATCATTTATTTTTTATTTTCCTTATCTTCATAAATAAATTCAAAATTTATTTCCATGATATTAGCAACTACTATTTTATATCTCATAGGAGACTCCTAGTCCACATGAGGTCTGATGAGAGAGTTATGTAGGTTTGATGATGCAGCCACTCTCTCCTGAGGAGGAGCCTACAATAGTAAGTTTTAGTTTGAATTCATGATCAAATATGTTATAAATTTAGCTTGCTATGAATTATAATGCTATAGTTTAAATTTTAGATTCATCTAACAAATGTATTTGAACATATACAACCCATAATCAGCAAGGTACAAGCATTGTTGAGGGCATATGAGAGGACTCTTGACTAGCATAGGAGGTTGACGAGAGAGGTATTTATTATGAAATTTTGATTGTATAAATCTTTGTTACAAAAAAGATCATTATGAATTTGAGTAATTCAATGTTAGATATAAAGAATCATATAAATTTAGTAGTCTAACTTTGGGTTTTCCTTTTTTGTTTATGTAGGAAGCATTCGATCCACCTAGTGCAATGAAGAGGCTACATTTTGATCATCCACTAGCACCCTAGGATAGTATAGTTGTCGTAGGATGCATCATGAGACATTTTGAGATGGCATATGCCACATTATATATAGAAACATTGATATTATACACATTCTGAAGGCATGATCAGCCACATTTTTTATATGGATCTATGTATTTTGATATATATTTGAGTACTTTGTCTATGGATACATGATCTTTGATATATATATTTATGTAATTTTTTTTCTATGGATACATGTATTTTGATATATATATATATATTTTCTTTTATATGCACAAGGATATACATATTAATTTACTATCTAGTATTGTTTAATTTATCGTGGATCATGTGTATTGTTCATGTTTATGGAATATCATTAATTTTGATTATGTTTGTTATATTCGATTCAAATTCAATAATTTTTGAATAACATTTTAACAACCTTTATTATCAGAGGTGAAATTTTACAAAGAGAAAACCAAGGATTTAGAGGGTAGAGGAGGCCATTTAATAGAGGTAGAGGTATTGAAGGTGGACAAGGTAGGGGTCATGGAACCATCAAGTGTTACTCATGTGGGCAGATAGTGCACACAATGGCTCAATGTTGACTCAAGCACACAAATTCGTCTAATCAAAACAAAGATAAGAGAAATCAATTAGTAAATATTGATGAGTGTTTCTATAGTAGTAGTTCCACACAAGTTGGGAGTATTGCACCAATATTTGATACGAAAAATATGATGTTAAGGACCTTGGAGATCAATCTCGAAATGCACTTAGAGAACCTTGGAGACTCCTCGATACAGGGTGGCTGTGGATGATGTATGGTCTCTATGGTTAGAACAAGGGTGTGACTAGGGTTCACTCACCCACCTAGAGCTAATGGAATTGATGATTCGATGCCAAGATCAGCAGTTTCAAAGTTATGCTATGGTGCACCTATGAACTAAGGTACACTGTGAGTTTTGGCATCGAGCAAGATCACTATGCCAAATTCAAACAGAATGTGATCTCTCAAAAATGAGATAGGTTATTTTAGGCCTTAGCATCACCATCTTGTAGCATTTGATAGTTCATCAATAGCCCTCACGAGCTCTGAGTTATGACCCTCGAAAGATCGACCTTGAAATGCACATAGAGCACCTTAGAGACTCCTTGGTACGGGGTGGCCGCGGATGATGGATGGTCTCCATGGGTGGAAAAAGGGTGTCATTAGGGTTCACATGCCCACTTGAAGCTAATGGCACTAACAATTTGATGCGAAGATTAACGATTTCAAAGTTACGCTCTATTGCACCTATGAATTGAGGCACACTATGAGTTCTGGCATCAAGCAAGATCAGTATGCCAAATCCAAATAGAATGTGATCTATCAAAAATGAGATAGATTATTTTAGGCCTCAACATCACCATCCTACAGCATTTGATAGTTCATCGATAGCCCTCACAAGCTCTAAGTTATGACTCTTAGAAGATCAACCTCAAAACACACTTAGAGTACCTTAGAAACTCCTCAATACGGGATGACCACAAACGATGGATGGTCTTTGTAGTTGGAACAAGGGTGTGACTAGAGTTCACCCATCCACCTAGAGCTAATGGCACTAATGATATGATGCCAAGATCAACAGTTTCAAAGTTATGTTGTGGTGCACCTATGAAATGAGGCACACTTCAAATTTTGGCATCGAGCGAGATCGTTGTGCCAAATCCAAATGGAATGTGATCTCTCATAAATGAGATAGATTATTTTAGGCCTCAAAATCACCATCTTGTAGCATTTTATAGTTCATCAATAGCCCTCATGAGCTTCAAGTTAGAAGATCAACCTCAAAACGCACTTACAGCACCTTGGAGACTCCTCGATACGAGGTGGCCGTGGATGATGGATGGTCTTCATGGACAAAAAAGGGGTGTGACTAGGGTTCACCCACCTACCCAGAGCTAATGGCACTGGTGATTTGATGCCAAGATCAATGGTTTCAAAGTTACGATGTGGTGCACCTATCAACTGAGGCACACTGTGAGTTTTGGCATCAAGCAAGATCGTTGTGCCAAATCCAAACAGAATGTGATCTCTTGAAAATGAGATAGGTTATTTTAGACCTCAACATCATTTTCCTATACCATTTGACAGTTCATTGATAAACCTCATGAGCTCTGAGTTATGACCCTCAAAATATCAACCTCGAAATGCACTTAGAGCACCTTGGAGACACCTCAATACGGGGTGGCCAAAAATGATGGATGGTCTCCATGACTAGAAAAAGGGTGTGACTAGGGTTCACTCATCCACCTGGAGTGAATGGTTCTAACAATTCAATGCCAAGATCAGCGGTTTCAAAGTTACACTGTGGTGCACCTATGAACTGAGGCACACTACGAGTTTCGACATCGAGCAAGATCACTATGCCAAATCCAAAAAGAATGTCATCTCTCAAAAATGAGATAGGTTATTTTAGACTTCATCATCATGATCCTATAACATTTGATAGTTCATCGATAGCCCTCACGAGCTCCAAGTTATGACCCATAGAAGATTGACCTCAAAACGCACTTAGAGCACCTTAGAGACTCCTCAATACAGGGTGACCACAAGCGATGGTTGGTCTCTATGGCTAGAACAAGGGTGTGACTAGGATTTACATTCCCATGTGGAGCTAATTGAACTAAAAATTTGATGCCAAGATCAGCGATTTCAAAGTTACGTTGTGGTGCACCTATGAACTGAGGCACATTGAGAGTTTTGGCATCGAGCGAGATCACTATGCCAAATCCAAATGAAATGTGATCTCGTGAAAATGAGATAGATTATTTTATGCCTCAACATCACTATCCTATAGCATTCAATAGTTCATCAATATCCCTCACGAGCTTCAAGTTATGACCCTTGGAAGATCAACCTCGAAATGCACTTAGAGCACCTTAGAGACTCCTTTGTGTGGGGTGGCCGCAAATGATGGATGGTCTCCATGGCAAGAATAAGGGTGTGACTAGGGTTCACCCACCCACTTGGAGCTAATGGATCTGATGATTTGATGCCAAGATCAATGGTTTCAATGTTATGTTGTGGTGCATTTATGAACTAAGGCACACTATGAGTTTTGGCATTGAGCGAGATCACTATGCCAAATCCAAACAAAATGTGATCTCTGAAAAATGAGATAGTTTATTTTAGATCTTAGCATCACCGTCTTGTAGCATTTGATAGTTCATCAATAGCCCTCACAAGCTCTAAGTTATGACCCTCAAAAGATTGACCTTGGAATGCACTTAGAGCACCTTTTAAACTCCTCGGTAGGGGGTGGTCGTGGATGATGGATGGTCTTTGTGGTAGGAACAAGGGTGTTACTAGGGTTCACCCACCCACTTAGAGCTAATGAAACTGATGATTCGATGCCAAGATCAATGGTTTCAAACTTGCGTTGTGGTGCACCTATGAACTAAGACATGCTGCGAGTTTTGGCATCGAGCGAGATCATTGTTCCAAATCCAAATGAAATATGATCTCTTGAAAATGAGATAGGTTATTTTAGGCCTCAACATCACTATCTTGTAGTATTCAATAGTTCATCAATAACCCTCACAAGCTCTGAGTTATGACCCTTGAAAGATCAACCTCGAAATGCACTTAAAGCACCTTGGAGACTGCTCAGTATGGGGTGGCCGTGGATGATGGATGGTATTTATGGCCAAAACAACGGTGTCACCAAGGTTCACCAGCCCACCCAAAGCTAATGGTGCTGATGATTCAAACAATTCTAGCTATTAGGAGTTAGATTTTGAAAAGTTGTCAAGAAAATTGCAAAAGTTGCTAAGCAATTTTTTTTGCTAAGACAAGTTTTATTGCAAATTTATTTGCAAACGGACTCCACAAACTCCTAGGGACCCTAATAATGTTCTAAAACATCTAGACTTACCTAGAAAATATGGAATTTACCAAAAATCCACTTTATTGGACCCATTGATGGCCAAGGCTTATAGTTGCACCATGGGGTCTTACGTCCATTACAAATGTGGATGGTCACAAGGAGATCATTAGATCTATCCCTAGACCTTATTACATCAAGAAAAGAAAAATGATTAGGTGATTTACACTAGTGTTCCATGTATTGATGTGATAAAAAAGTGCATAGAATGGTTAGTGATTATGCATACCTTATGTATGCGTTACTTTTTCTTTTTCTTTTTTATGAGATGTGGTTGGTATGTGATCGATTAACAAGATTTCTTAGCATGAGAATTGTTGGATAACCAATCCATTTTCCTACTAATTCAAATGGGTATGCTTAAGGGCTTAACATGTTTGGGTGATATTGAATCCTGATGGAAATCACTTGCTCTTCTAGAGATGCTAAAGGGTGTATGCAAAAGAACTAGCATCCTTTAATATTATAGAATTTCATTTTTGTGCATTTTCATGGATATGCATTTGGAAACATGTCATGCATTCTTGAAAATTCTTTTTATTAGATGTAGTAGGTATGTGGATGATCAACAACCTTGTATTGCATTAATGTTATTGGAATAAGAACTAGTTTTCACCTCAGTTGGTAGGGTGGGCCTAAGGGTTCAACACTAATGGGTTTTGTTGAACCACCCATGTAATGACTAGTTCATTTGGGGAGGCTTGAGACTACATGCAAAGGGATTCTTATAAATTTTACTCTTGTTTCAAGGGGTGAGCCTAAGAGCTCAACATGTTTTAGTGATGTTAAATCACCATATTAATGAAAAGCTCATTTGGAGATGGTAGCTAACCAAAGCTTAGACGATTATTTTTATAGTATTGTAAAAAAAAATTGTGAGAACCTTGCTACTAAAAATGCAGAGTATATGCATTTTTCCTAATGATTCTTAGCATGAATGCAAGATGGATCCATTTCTCAAGAGCATTTAGTAGGTTGATAGTTGTTATGAACTTTGAGCTAATGACAATTTTGCTGTTAGGAGTTACATTTTGAAAAGTTTTCAAAAAAATTGCAAAAGTTGCTAAGAAACTTTTTGCAATTTTTATGCTAAGACAAATTTTATTGCAAATTTTCTTGTAAATGGATTCTACAAACTCCTAGGGACCCTACTACTGTTATAAACACCTAGACTACCTAGAAAACATAGAGATAACCAAAAATCCACTTTATTGGACCTATTGATGCCCAAGGCTTATAGTTGCACCATGGGGTCTTGTATCCATTACAAAAGTGGATGGTCATAGGGAGATCATTAGATCCATCCCTAAACCTTATAGGAGGCAAGTTAATATCATGGGGCAAATCAAATTGGTAAGCATTGTTTCCACACTTTTGACCAATGGAGGAAGAGTTGGCGTGGTTGTAATAATGCATAGTAACCATGATGAACCAACAAAAAGGAGAAACACTATGAACCATGATGCACTTGAACATGAAGATGATTATAGAGAGGATCAAATGCAACATGTTACTTCAGTCTCAAATGTTGACAATATACAAGGGTTTGACTTTGACAATATACAAGATCCCATTATTAGAATAAAATAATAAGTAAAATATACAATGGAAACCTCACACCATAAAAAATAATGAAATGTATTGATAAGACTTGTAGTAAAAGTCTTACACAATATTAGCATCATAAAATCACTTTTTGTTTCAATGCCTTAATGTGAATGAGTATTCAAACATATTGACATCTTCCTCAAATTGTTTTTTAAGAAACCAAGTATTCTAATTGTTCATCCATACTTTCTAGATTTTTCTTATTTGATTAATTTGATAATAAAAAGTTTTAATAATCATAATGTTAGCTCTATGTCAAATAAGAAAAAGTCCAAACTTGTAATAAGATATCTACAAGCAATTATCTTTCATATAGTTATAAATGCTCTTAAAATTGTCCTTATAGTCTTGTATCACATGTAAATATGATTTGCAAGAACTTGTTCATTATCTTCCTCTTATAATTCCTTACAAAGAACCTACCAAAGTACAAATTATAATGTGCAACTAATTTAACCTATCTTTTTCATTATTACAAAAACCATATACAAAAAAAGTTCACATTTTACATCATAATACATCATAAATCTTAGGAAATTTCCCTAACACCACCACCCCCAACTCTTCATGATGTACGTACAGTCCAATATCATAAAAAAAATAGCAACTTATTGTATTAAACAAGATAATCATCAATTCATTGAATCATTATGAAGAAACTAACATAAGAAGTAAATATACCTAGTTGAGTGTTCTAGTAGGGTCCTCTCTCTATTTTAGGGTCTCCAACAGGGCTTCATGATCAGCATTAGAGATAGTAAAAAGTTCTTTTACTTCTAGTCTTCCTTGATGCTAAGCCAACTTTACATTTGTCACTATAATAAGATGCGAATATATGAGAATAATTTTATGCTTCTAATAGTCTGGAATGTAAGAATTCCATTCCTTCTAAGCATGCATGTCCACAGCCATGTTCCAATGACAACCACTGAATCAGTAGTATATGTGAATCCATCATCATCTGTGATCAGTTGTGCAAGTTTTTGTTTACCTCTTACACAATGTGCTAACCAATAATCGAATTTCTCATCATTCCCCTATGGTGAAACCAATGTAAAGACATGTCTTGGCTGAAGTAGATCTGATAGATGGTTATGCTCAAATGAACTTTCCATGTCATCATTTCTAATAGAGAGTATGATAGACAATGGAGTAAGATAATGAGGAGCCCATGTTTCCACCAACTCACTTGACTCATAGTGATCCCAATCACACTGAAAACAACTAGGACAAAAGCAAGCTAGCTATTGTTTCCAAATGGTCCATGTACTAGAATTACAGGTCTGGAATGAATACATTTTTGATGAGTCTCTCACTGTAGCACAATCTGATCTATCAGCTATGGACCCTTCCTCAACAAACCAAAAGAACTTGTGTACCACTGAATCAAGAGTTCCCCCCTATGATAATGCTAAACTACACCAATCAACAATGCTATGAGCATCAAGAAGCTCTGCTACTGAAGTCTTCAGTTGCTCCTTAACTAGAGCTCTCTTCACACATGCCTCCTCTCTATAATGTTCCCCTTTTGAATGGTCGGACTCAAAAAAACCCCAACTATGAGGCACCCCTCTCTCTACGTGCATCCTACACAACCAATAAAACATGCGAGCTATCTTGAATTGACCTACAGTTATCTGACAAAATGATATGTCTATCCATAGCAATTGCATGCTCATGTAAGAAATCAAAATAATTCTTGAAACAATGTTTCACAAACTCATGCGAGTGAGATCTATCATCACTCATATAAAAATGATACTCTCTAATAATCTTCTGATTATCTTTTGCACTATCAGGGGCATGTCTATATGTTATGTGAATGAAAACAACAATCTAAATGGAGTTGTAATACTGAGATTGTGTCTCATTTTGAAGTTGTAATGTGTAGTTCTTAGCAAAATCAACAATAGATATAATAGTGACAATGGGAAAAGTCTCCTTACACATTCTAAATTGTTGATCCAACCATTGAGACCTTTGACTATGTTTTGCATACTTGTAGAAAAGATTTGCCTTGAAATTTGAAATAAAACTAGCCACACTGATATCTTTTCCAACCAATTCACATCTAGAGCTCTCACCCCCACTCTTCAATGTGTATTTCACCATTTCATATACCTTTTTTTCACTATTGTCTTTCCAAGATCTTGTCCACACCCCTTAGGGAAACATGTGTCAAGCTTGGATAAGCCACCACATTCTAAATACTTCTCATTTAAGAAAACATTTCTATAAAAGAAACAACCATCAACTCTACAACATAAAAGTTGATCTAGCAAGTCTCTTGATGATTTTGGAAGCCCACTAGCACCACAATCGTCCAACATTTCTCTACTATGCAAAGTAGAATGGATGGAGTGTAATAGTTCATGGTGCTTAGAAAACTCAATATGATATTTGCAACATGTATTTCAAATTTTGAGTGGAACACAATAAAATGGCTTCAAAGATTCAAAAGCCCTTTGTGATATATGAAGACTTGGCTGACTCTCTCTAAATTGTTTGAACAAAATAGTTTGACTTACCTCCAAATAGTGTTTAGGATGTGGCATGTGGTCTCTGATGCCAATTCTCAACTTTAACATGTATTTAGCATTGGGTGATGCTCATGAACTAGAGTGCCAAAATTGTGTAATTTCTTCCTTCACATCATTGGATAGCTTCTTATCAAAATGTGGAAGTATCCCACCAAATGCCCATGTTTCATTTTGAAGAGGATCATCAATTTTCTCTTGTCAACTAAGTGCTCTTCTCAAAGTAGTATGATTTAGATTCAAATCAATACAAGTTTGTCTCATATATCTACCCTTTCTCAAATGATGACTTACCAAAGAGCTTGTAATAACCTTTTGAGTAGCTCTATTATCCTTCTCCCTACTATTTTTCCCAATGCTATTGAGAGCACTAAAAAGATTCTTGACAATAATGGCATTTCTTTCCACCATTTTATTAACACGAATCTTCAAATTCGAAAGCATAGGTCTCATCTTTTGCATCTTTAATAAGTGCATGAAAAGTTGACATTGCTCTACCATTGTCTTGTTGCCAAAAAACATCTTATAGTCTTGAAGCCCATAACCAAATGGTTCTTTCTATTTTTTTCCCTTCCAAACTGGTAATAATTGTTTCATCAATTTAAATTATCCATTTTGGTGTTCTAGAACCTTCATGTTGATTATAATTAGGAGATATGTAAGGTTCTTGTGCATTAGGTTCATGTGCATTGTCATGTTTGACATGGTCAATTATGCAATTTGCATTATGACCAGGTAGCATTTTGTCCTCGAAATTTTCATTCTCCAAATTTTTAATTCCAAAATTGTCATTTTCAATAGGTACATTTTCATTCCCCAACTATACATATTCATTATCTAACTCTATGATTTCACCTTTGACTAATTCATCATCAACTTGAGTGATATTTAACATACATTGTCTTTTTCTTTGGTTTTCCATTTTGTCCCTTTCCCTATATGTTGCAATGTCTTAATTGGATACCTTCCTTTTCTGTCTAGCCTTTCGATGACCATTGCTCCCCATTCAGATGACAATATCAGACACCTAAGGTTATATTTTCAAACTTTTTTGATTGGTTGGGCCCCAAAACGTGACTTTTTGTACAATGTGTGAAAAAAACCTCAAAAAGTGATGTTGTCAGGTCTGCAGGGATAAGGAATATGTTTGAAAATGATGACAGTTATATTGGATATCCGATCTCAAATTGGATATCCGATAAAATATTTTGGAGGGTAAAACAAATATGTGGTTATAGTTTGCAAGTTATCAATTAGTTGAATTATATTACTATGTAAAGATATATATATATATATATATATATATATATATATATATATATATATAATGTAATGTAAAGATATAACATATAATCTATTAATATATAATAATATATTACGTTATTCTAATTATAATCTATAAATATAATATATATTATTATATTATATTATCATTATTTTTACTATATTTTTATTAAATATAATAATGTAATATTATATATATACATATATATATTATTAATATATACTATTATTATAATCTATAATATCTTATTATTATTATGACCTATGTTATTAATATATAATAATATATTATGTTATTTGTATTATAATCTATAAATCTAATATATTTATATTAATATATATGTCCCTAGGGGACCTAGAACCCCTAGGGACATATTAGAATGCTTCATATGGGTCAAAGGGGGTCATAGGTTGACCTATGACCTCCTTTGACCCATTCCATGATGACATATGTCGTTAGGGGTCCTAGGACCCCTAGGGACATATTAGAATCGTTCATATGGGTCGAAGGGGGTCATAGGGTGACCTATGACCCCCTTCAACCCATTACATGACAACATATGTCCTTAGGGGTCTTAAGATATTACAATGCTTCATATGGGTCCTAGGGGTCTTAACATATGCCCCTTCAACCTATTGCATGATGACATATGTTCCTATGGGTCCTAGGACCCCTAGAAACATACTAGAATGCTTGATATGGATCAAAGGGAGCCTTCGACCCATTACATGATGACATATGTCCCTAGGGGTCCAAGCACCCCTAAAAACATATTAGAATCGTTCATATGGGTTGAAGGGGGTCATAGGGTGACCTATGACTCCCTTCGACCCATTACAAGATGACATATGTCCCTAAGGGTCCTAGGATCCCTAGAAACATATTAGAATTTTTGATATGGATCGAAGGGGGTCATCGGGTGACCTATGACCGCATTTGACCCATTACATGATGACATATGTACCTAGGGGTCCTATGACAATAAGGGACATAATAGAATCCTTCATATGCCCTAGAACCCATTTGACCTATTACATGATCACATATGTCACTAATGGTCCAAGGACCCCTAGGAATATATTAGAATTGTTTATATGGGTCGAAGGAGGTCATAGGGTGACCTATGAGCCCCTTCGACCAATTAAATGGTGACATATTTCCCTAAGGGTCATATTAGAATTGTTAATATGGGTCCAAGGGGGTCATACAGTGACCTATGACCCTCTTCGACATATTACATGATGACATATGTCCCTAGGGGTCCCCTAGGGACATATTAGAATGCTTCATATGGGTCGAAGGGGGTCATAGGGTGACCTATGACCCACTTCAACTCATTACATGATGAGATATTTCCCTATGGGTCCTAGGACCCCTACGAACATATTAGAATGCTTCGACCAATTACATGATGACATATGTCCCTAAGGGTCCTAGGATCCCTAGTGACATATTAAAATTGTTCATATGGGTCAAAGGGGGTCATAGGGTGACCTATGACCCCCTTCGACCCATTACATGATGACATATTTCTCTAGGAGTTCTAGGACCCCTATGGACATCTTAGAATCCTTCATATGGGTGGAAGGGGATCATAAGTTGACCAATGACCCCCTTCGATCCATTACATGATGATATATGTCCCTAGGGGTCCTCGGACCCCTAGGGACATATTAGAATCATTCATATGGGTAAAAGAGGGTCATAGGTTGACGTATGACTCCCTTCGACCCATTACACGATGACATATGTACCTAGGGGTCCAAGGACCCCTGAGGACATATTAGAATAGTTCATATGAGTTGAAGGGGGTCATAGATCACCCTATGACCCGCTTCGACCCAGTACATGATAACATATGTCCCTAGGGGTCCTAAGACCCCTACAGACATATTAGACTGTTATATATGGGTCAAAGGGGGTCATAGGGTGACCTATGACTCCCTTCGACCCATTACATGATGACACATATCTCTAGGGGCCCTCGGACCACTACCGACATATTAGAATTGTTCATATGGGTTGAAGGGGGTCATAGGGTGACCTATGACCCCCTTCGACCCATTACATGATGACATATGATATTTTAGAATCCTTCATTTGGGTTGAAGGGGTTCATAAATCCTTTGACCTATTAAATGATGACATGTGTCTGAAGGTGTCCTAGGACCCCTAGGGACATATTACAATCATTCAAATGGGTCTAAAAGGGTCATAGGGTGACCTATAACCCTCTTCAACCCATTAAATGATGACATATTTCCCTAGGTGTCCTAGTACCCTTAGGAACATATTAGAATCATTCAAATGAGTCGAAGTGGATCATAGGGTGACCTATGACCCCTTTCGATCTATTAAATGATGAAAAATGTCCCTAGGGGTACTTGGACCCCTAGGGACATATTAGAATCATTCATATGTGTTGAAGGGGGTCATAGGCGATGACATATGTCCTTAGGGGTCCTAGGACCCCTAGGGACATATTAGAATCATTCATATGGGTCAAATGGGCTCATAGGGTGATATATGACCCCTTTCAACCCTTTACATGATGACATATATCCCTAGGTGTTCTAGGACCCCTAGGGACATATTAGAATGCTATAAATGGGTGAAAGGGGGTCATAGGGTGACCTATGAGCTCCTATGACCCATTACATGATGACATATGTCCCTAGCAGTCCTAGGACCGTTAGGGACATATTAAAATGCTTCATATGGGTGGAAGGGGGTCATAGGGTGACCTATAACCTCCTTCAACCCATTATGTAAAGACATATGTCCCTAGGGGACCTAGGACCCCTAGGGATATATTAGAATTGTTCATATTGGTCGAAGGGGGTCATAGGGTGACCTATGACTCCGTTCGACCCCTTATGTGATGACATATGTCCCTGGGGGTCCTAAGACCCCAAGGGACAAATTAGAATCATTCATGTGGGTCGAAGGGGGTCATAAGTTGGCCTAACATCCAGCTGCTCTAAATGCAAATCTTCAGTGGCCAGTAGACTTAAAATAGTATGGATAGAAGTCATTTTAACGACAAGATAAAATATCTCATCAAAATAAATTTTTTTTTATGAAAATGGGAAAATTATTATGAATGTGGGAAAATTTTTAGGGCCAAGACCACATTTAGATTCTCTAAGTAAAATGGTCAAATGGAAATGGGTTATTCGAGGGGATGTGGATATAGCTCCCATGTTGAATGAATTTTTCTCATTAATTTTCAACTATAAGGGAGATTTGAATATGGTTCTTTGTGGAGGCCTGTGGTCATTTGGAAAAAGTTCTCTAACTATTAAAAAATAGGAGCCAAATATCGATTTATTAAATTCTTTTTTCTTAACCACTCCAGTTTGGGCTAGACTCCCTAGCCTCCTTTTAGAATTGTGGCATGAAGATATTTTTAAAGGGATTTCTAGTTCATTTGGTGAATTGGTGGCTTTAGATAATGCTACAGCAGCTAGAGCCAAACTTCATAGTGCTAGACTTTATGTTAAGGTGGCTGATTTGAATCATCTTCAAAAAAAGGTGGAATTAATTTCTAAGCTTGGAAAGAAAACACAGAAAAATATTTTTGAAGATCTTCCAAATTCTTGTTATGGTTATAAAAAATAGGGTCATTTGGTTAAAAATTTTCCCGAAAAAAGTAAGAATCATTCAAGTACTTAAAAGGAAGTGAAGAAGGCTAAAGTTCAGCAAAAGAAAGTGTGGAAACCTAAAGTTTCTCACTTGAAAGAAAACAAGGAGATCATGGATTTGAAAGCTCAAGACAAAGTGACTGATAAAGGTTTAAGAATAGTCAAAAGGAAAGGAATAGATCTATGGGGAATAAATTTGTGCTACAACCTAAGAAAGAGAATTCTGAGAAAGATGACAATGGATCTATGTTTCAATCTATAAGGCTAGAACAAAATATAGAAGACTTTGTAATGCCCCGCCAAGGGATCCAAAGAATTAACCTAGAATTTCACTATGTTTGGTAACATTTTTTTTTTTTACATGAAAGTAAATACCATACATAACTTATTCACAATAATGAAAGCAATAGCAATGTCCATCTGAAAAGTAAACATAACATACATAACAGATTACATTATTTAAGATCCCTTAACATTGAATTACATACATGAATCCATCTAGTACAACAAACACATGAAATAATAATGATAAGTCCAATGTTTAAATATTACATTTCAAATGCTCATTCATCCACTATACATGTCACAGGGTATGAAGGATTAAAAGAATATACATATGTGAAATAAGGTACATCATCCTATTCTAATCCATGATACATCAAAGACAATCACATGGTACATTATCATAGAAGACATATCCATCCATCATAAAGATCAAACAAAATAAACTAAGTGCATGGTTCCTCCCAACTGTTAATAGAACCATTAGACCATCGTGGGCCCTAGCCATCCCTCCGTGCGTAACATCCCAAATCACCAAAGGCATCATCGGTATTAACATAGTAGGAATGTCACTCCTAACATATACAACATCATATGTAGAAAGTAATATAACATGCAAATATAAGCATAAGATAACATCATCTAACATATGCTAATCATCAATGAAAGGATACATATCCACCATCATGAAGGATGCATCAGCCACGATGTCTCGATGAATCACAAATGATAAGAGTGGAAAATACACTACCACCCGGCCGCGTGGTACCTAAGTGGTCCACTCCCACCGTGCTGAGGAGATAATCTCAAGTCCCAAACAGGCTATCCATAACACATAGCACAAATCTCTATAGTCCAAGAATCCTAAAAGTATACTAACTCAAAGGTTCCAATCACGAAACTGACATCTACTTCCCAGAGGCAGAGAATGACATGTAGGAACCTACTATGCAAGCGGGACAGTGTCATCACAATTATCACATACAAGTTACACTGGCAGTTAGCTAAACTCCATGGGTCCATACTAATTTCATGTGGCCACTAGTATCTTCTCATACTGACGAGACATACTACGGAATGCAAGGTCGCAACCATGCATCTCACTACTCCCATCCTAGCCTGTACAAGCACTCAAGGCATGAGCGAGAACAAAACACTTATATTTTTAGGTTCATTTTGTTAGTATTAGGTGTGAATGTTATCACTTATTAATCCAACTTACAATGAGTTACTCTGGCAGCCTCTTAGGGCCCCGAACCCCATTGCAAGCCATTTCCCATCACTACATGCAGATATCCTACCCTAATGCTCATGGACTCATAAATCTCAAAATCACAAAAGATAATCCATAAAATCATCAAATATGCATAAAAGCATCAAATCTCCATGAGCAAACATCCATAGAAAAACATGAACACAACAACTCTGTATTGGCAACTGAAGTATCACTGATAATCAAAGTATCCAATGGTTCTCAATAACCAAAAAATATATATCTCAATTATACTGATCGAAGACTCCAGAAATGGTTGAGTCAAACATGTCACAACATGACATCATCAAGAATAAATCCAAATCTCAGTCCCATCATGGCAACTAGAAAATAATCAAGGATAACTGATCGATAACTCAAAAATGATTAGCTCAAGTGTCTCATACACATACATCTCAGCTTCACACATGAAGACTGATGAACACATACAAACAGTAAATACAAACATTTCATAGAGCATACAATCACATTACCATGGTTGGGCTTATAAAGATCGAGACCAAATAAGATCAACATGCCAACACATCTCATAACCCCCGAGCCTTTGATAACAACCTAGGACTGGTCAACACTAGTTAACCTAAAACCCAAAATAAGAAGCATTGAGAATACACGATGCAAACACATGTTTTGGTTTTGCTAAGTTTTCAAATTTGAATTTAGAAGTCTCAGTTTACATATTCCCAAATTATATTAAGTGGAGAAATTTCACGTTTTTCCTAACCCATGTATTTGTTTGATAGATAAAAATTTCTCCTCAAAACTATTAGACTCCATTTGCTAATTGTACTAATAATATTTTGTCTATATAAACGTTGTTTGAAAAAGTTTCCTATCACAAACCAATAAGACTCATTGTAGATTTTAACATGAATAATCTCCAAATTCTTAACATTATCATATTAATTAAACAACTCTAAAATTGTTTAATATATATTAAATAGTATTAAATATACATTATAAAAATTCCACTATATTAAAATCTCTTTTCTTTTAATTTTCTCTCATTTAAAAAATTCATTTACTTAGATTGACTAATAATTAATTACACTTCTTCTACTATTAACTAATCTTAATTAAATTTGATTTAATTAGATTAGATAATAAATCATATAAAACTAATGCATATTAATAAGATTCTAATAAGGGAAGATTGCAATAATATCTTTAATCTATTCCATGCTTTGGTATATTATTTTTTTCTTGTGAAGTTTTAGCATAAAGAACTCTTGATTATGAGAAATGGAGAAATATCTGTCTTTGAATAAAATAGTCTCAGTACGATGGCCATATCTCCCTAATGAACTATTGGATCGGGCTAAAATTGAAACATGTTGGAGAGGGCCAAGTCACGCCAATTCTGATTGAAGCGATCGAATAAATTCGATCACAATAAAAAGTTATGAATGACTGAGTTCGGGTCTATCCAAGGGGCAGTGACAGGGCAGTTTGTGATGAATTAAAAATTTTCTCTTAAAATATTTATCTCCCTTCTCTTATCATTGAGATAGTATAATAGGGTATGCTCATCCTGGAAATTCAAGGAAGTCAATACCCGGTACCGACAACCTGCAGAAAAAACCATGCATGTACATACAATATATAATGCTAAGCTAAACAGAAAATGGCAGGAAGTGGTGCATCGTGTAGATCCTGACTAAGCAGGTGACTATGACTCCCTTCCTTAACCACATTAGAAACACCATACAATAAGAAAACACGCACACCATACACATGCACGTATGGGGTAAGTAACCATAATAAAACACATGAGATAATAAACCATCTAACTAATAATCATTAATAACTGAAAATGATGTAATGATCATCATACATACATGAAATGTAAAGTCTAAATGATCTCATCATATATCAACTGAATCCATATCATAATATCTGATAGTGTCAAAACAACACCACTAAACAATCAACATTAAACTAGTCTACATAGTCTGATAACAATAAGTCTAGAAAAGATGTGAACGAGGGTAGGCACTACATCCACCCCCCCTTGAATTAGGCTTACTCTTGGAAGCCTTCAAACAAATAGGGATATAACTCCCTCAATTTAGCTACATCCTCCCAAGTAGCTGAAGAATCATCAGTAGGGTCCCATTGGACCCTTACTTTCTCGATGGTTCGACCCCTGAGGGTCAACCCCCACTACTCCAGAATACAAACCGACTCCAAAGCCAGCTGCCCGTCCTCTACCTACAATTCATTCCAATCAAGAACATGCACAATATCAGGAATATACTGCCTAAGCACTGAAACATGGAAAACATCATGAATGCGAGCTAGGCTAGGCGGTAGAGCAAGACGCTAAGCAACCGGGCCAATCTTCTCCAAAATCTTGAATGGTCCCACAAAGCGAGGTGCTAGGTTAGAACCCTTTCCATACCGGATCAGACTCTTTCACGGTCACACTCTCAAGAAAACCTTATCACCCACAACAAGCTGCTTATCAATCCTATGAGCATCAGCATACTTCTTCTGCCTATCCTGTGCCATAGTCAAATACTCACGAATAAGCTCTACCTATTGCTCCATATCAAAAAGCATCTCAGGACCCAATAGAATGCGATCCTTGAGGCTATCCCAACTCAATGGTGTACGAAAAGGATGTCCATATAATGCCTAAAAAGGTGCCATGCCAATAGAACTATGATACCCATTGTTGTAAGCAAACTCCACTAGGTAGAGATAGTCCTCCTAATGTGTCTACCTATCCATCACATACATCTATAACATATCCTCCAAAACTTGGTTCACCCTCTCTGTTTGACCATCAGTCTCTAGATGATATGCCAAACTAAAGTTTAGCTGCACTCCAAGCTCATGTTGTAGTGATGTCCAAAATGCAGATGTGAATACAGGATCCCTATCAGAAATGATCTTTCTAGGAATACCATGTAATCTCACAATGTCACGCATGAAGACATTCGCTATAGAAGCTATTGTGTAGGAAGAACTGATCGGTGAAAAATGTGCCACCTTAGTCAACCGATTAACGGTAACCATGATAGCATCATGTTTTTGAACTGTCATAGGTAATCCTACTATAAAATCCATGGAGATGATATCCCATTTCCAAAAAGGAATGAGATTAGGCTGTAATAGTCCTGTCGGGTGCTGGTGTTCTGCCTTAACTCTTTGACACTCAAGACACCTAGCCACAAAATCAGCAATATCTCACTTCATCCTGGACCAAAAGAACAAACGTCTCAATACAACATGCATCTTCTTGACACCTGGATGTGCTGAGTAAGGTGTACGATGGGCTTCTGCCAAAATCAAGGTGAGAAGCTCATCCAATAATGGCACATAAATCCTCCCCAAATGTCTCAAAAGACCATCTGATTCTTGAACGTAACCTTCAAACTTACCTTCCAAAGATCTTCCTGAATCTATCTCTCTACACACTTTCTGATACCAAGAATCCATAGGAAGTGCCTGAAGAATTTGACTCCTCAAATCCACATTAAGAGTCATCGATGTTACCACATGTCTCCTGCGACTCAAAGCATCTGCCACCACATTCTCCTTATCCTGAATTTACTTAACTTCAAAATCATACTCGCATAAAAATTCCATCCATCGTCTCTGGCGAGCATTCAAATTAGGCTGAGTAAAAATGTACTAAAGACTATGATGATCACTATGTAGCTCAAATCTATGCCCCAACAAGAAATGTCTCCACCTTGTCAAGGCATGAACTACTGCTGCTAACTCAAGATCATGTGTAGGGTAATTTAACTCATGATCCTTGAGCTTGCATGATTCATATGCAATCACCCATCCATTCTACATCAACACTGCTCCAATTCCTTCAAGAGAAGCATCGGTACACACCATGAAATCACCTTCTGGATCAGGTATAGCTAAAATTGGTGCACTAGTCAAAAGCTCCTTGAGCCTCTAAAATGCTTCCTCACATTTCTCTATCCACACAAACTTCTTACCTTTCCTCTGAAGAGAAGTGATAGGATGTGCTATCCTAGAGAAGTTCTAGACAAATCTGCGATAATAACTAGCTAAACCCATGAAACTACGAATCTCTGACACATTAGTCGGGGTAGGCCAATTTATTATCGCCTGAATCTTTGTAGGATCCACTGAAATACCATCACCTGAGATAACATGCCCTAAACACTGAATCTTCAATTTGAAAAATTCACACTTAGCGGCATTGGCATAAAGCTGATTGCCTCTCAAACACTGCAATACCAACCACAGGTGTTCCTCATGCTCCTTTTGAGTCTTAGAAAATATCAATATGTCATCAAGAAACATGAGAACAAACCTGTCAAGATATGATTGAAAAACACCATTCATCAAACTCATGAACACTGATGGAGCATTAGTCAACCCAAAAGGTACCACTGTGAACTCATAATGCCCATAGCACATTCAAAAAGCGGTTTTGTGAATATCTGCTTCCTTAATATGAAGCTGGTGGTATCCTGACTTAAGGTCAATCTTGGAGAATACTGTAGCTCTCTTGATCTAATCAAATAAGTCATCAATCCTAGGAAAGGATACCTGTTCTTAATAGTCACCTTGTTCAACTTTCTGTAGTCAATACAAAGGCGCAAAGAACCATCTTTCTTCTTCACAAAGAGTACTGGAGCTCCCCATGGTGATACACTAGGTCGAATGCTCCCTTTGGCCAGAAGTTCCTCTAACTAAAGACGTAGCTCACCCAATTCCTGAGTAGTCATACGATAAGGAGCTTTAGAGATAGGCTCCGCTCCAGGAATTAGATCAATGCTAAAATCAATGTCCCTCTTTGGAGGCATGCCTGGAATCTCACTTGAAAAGACATCTGTGTACTCCTGTAAAATTGGGTGATCTAAAGTCTTCCTCTTAGGATCTTCCTCATCAAGATCATTTACCATAACAAAAAATATCTGACATCCCTTACAGAAACTTCACTTTAATTGCATAGCAAAAATAATCCGCAGAGATATAGGCCTCAATATCCCAACTATCCTCACATCATTCCCTTGGTCATCTTGGCACAAAATAATCTTCTTCCTACAATCTATACTGGCTCTATGAGATCCAAGCCAGTCCATGCCTAGAATCATATCATAGGAACCAAGGGGTATAACTTGAAGATCCACTGCCGTATCAAAGCTCCCTAAGCTAAGCCCACACTTATGAACTACAGAATCCATAGAAGCCTTAATCCCGGAGGCTAGTTCCACTTGGCAACCATGATCTTGCTCCACCGCATCCAGCTTACACTTAGAAACTATAGATGGTGAAATAAATGAATCTGTAGCTTCTGAATCAAACAATACTGAAAGAGATATACCTCGAATAGCACCTATGGTCTAAACTACTGTTCCCTGAAAAATTCATAAGCTCATAAAACTTACGTTCATACTTGGTCACTGACAAAGTGTACTGCTTGAGAATATGAAACTCATCTGCCCTTTGTAGTTTCCATTCCTCTAGTAGGAATTGTTCACAGAAACTCTCTAAGAATAGGTCCCACGTGACACTACTCATATCGATTCCCAGCTTCTTCTCCTCAATCGTCCACCAAGTGGCCCAAAAATTCTCTAAATTAGTGATCGCAAATCTTGTCTTAACATTGCTGTCGAAATCCGGCATGGCAAAAATCCTGTCAAAGGAAATCAGCCACTGCTCGACCACATAACCAGAACCTTGCCCGTTGAAAGGCTTGACCTTGGATCTTGAAAGATCCTTCATCTGAGTGGACACAATGGACCTCTGACGATCCTTTCGAGGACTTCTAGATCTGGGTCTATGCTCTTGTTCTATCTGATGCACTTTAGGTTGTTCTTGAATAGGAGGTAGACATTCTAAAATAGTCTGCATCATCTGTCTCAAACCAACCTCTTCAGACTCAGCTTGGTCCTCTCTACGGCTCTCTTCCTGCTGCCTATGAAAGTGCTCTTCACTACTCTCTACACGAGCCGATCCCTCATGGGAAAACTCGTGGGCACTAACAGCTCTGCCATGACCACGGCCTCTAACAGAAGACATAGTCCCAGACACCATTTTACAATAGAACAAGGTACTATTACAATCAAAAGACACATGTTTGCAATAGACTAAGTTCAATTCTATGTTTAGGTTTAATTAAAATCTCCAGTTTTGAAAAATAAGTGTTGAAGTATGAAAAATATTCAAGTAACAGTTTAGGTTCTGTTTTCAGTTTACCTAGTTTCAAGTTGAAGAGATACACTTAATAGTTCACAGTTCTAGTTGTTCCAAAATACACAGATCTCCCAATGTAGAAACTTAGGCTCTGATACCAAATGTAATGCCCCGCCAAGGGATCCAAAGAATTAACATAGAATTTCACTAAGTTTGGTAACATTTTTTTTTACATGAAAGTAAATACCATACATAACTTATTCACAATAACAGAAGCAATAGCAACGCCCATCTGAAAAGTAAACATAACATACATAACAGATTACATTCTTTAAGATCCCTTAACATTGAATTACATATATGAATCCATCTAGTACAACAACCACATGAAATAATAATGATAAGTCCAATGTTTAAATATTACATTTCAAATACTCATTCATCCACTGTACATGTCACAGGGTATGAAGGCTTAAAAGAATATACATATGTGAAATAAGGTACATCATCCTATTCTAATCCATGATACATCAAAGACAATCACATGATGCATCATCATAGAAGACATATACATCCATCATAAAGATCAAACAAAATAAACTAATTGCACAGTTCCTCCCAACCGTTAATAGCATCATTAGACCATCGTGGGCCCTAGCCATCCCTTCGTGCGTAACATCCCAAATCACCGAAGGGATCATCGGTATTAACATAGTAGGAATGTCACTCCTAACATATACAACATCATATGTAGAAAGTAATCTAACATGCAAATATAAGCATAAGATAACATCATATAACATATGCTAATCATCAATGAAAGGATACATATCCACCATCACAAAGGATGCATCAGCCACAATGTCTCGATGAATCTCAAATGATAAGAGTGGAAAACACACTACCACCCGACCATGTGGTACCTAAGTGGTCCACTCCCACCGTGCTGAGGAGATAATCTCAAGTCCCAAACAGGCTATCCATAACACATATCACAAATCTCTATAGTCCAGGAATCCTAAAAGTATACTAACTCAAAGGTTCCAATCACGAAATTGACATCTACTTCCCAAAGGCACACAATGACATGTAGGAACCTACTATGCAAGCGGGAAAGTGTCATCACAATTATCATGTACAAGTTACCCTGGCAGTTAGCTAAACTCCATGGGTCCATACTGATTTCATGCGGCCACTAGTATCCTCTCATACTGATGAGGCATACTACAAAATGCAAGGTCGCAACCATGTGTCTCACTACTCCCATCCTAGCCTGTACAAGCACTCAAGGCATGGGTGAGAACAAAACACTTATCTTTTTAGGTTCATTTTGTTAGTATTAGGTGTGAATGTTATCATTTATTAATCTAACTTACAATGAGTTACCCTGGCAGCCTCTTAGGGCCCCGGCCCCCATTGCAAGCCTCTTCCCGTCACTACATGCAGATATCCTACCCTAATGCTCATGGACTCATAAATCTCAAAATCACAAAAGATAATCCATAAAATCATCAAATATGCATAAAAGTATCAAATCTCCATGAGCAAACATCCATAGAAAAACATGAACACAACAACTCTCTATTGGCAACTGAAGTATCACTGATAATCAAAGTATCCAACGGTTCTCAATAACCAAAATATATATATCTCAATCATACTAATCGAAGACTCCAGAAATGGTTGAGTCAAACATGTCACAACATGACATCATCAAGAATAAATCCACATCTTAGTCCCATCATGGTGACTAGAAAATAATCAAGGATAACTAATCGATAACTCAAAAATGATTAGCTCAAGTGTCTCATACACATACATCTCAGCTTCACACATGAAGACTGATGAACAAATAAAAACAATAAATACAAACATTTCATAGAGCATACAATCACATTACCATGGTTGGTCTTATAAAGATTGAGACCAAATAAGATCAACATGCCAACACATCTCATAACCCCCGAGCCTCTGGTAACAACCTAGGACTGGTCAACACTAGTTAACCCAAAACCCAAAATAAGAAGCATATAGAATACACGATGCAAACACATGTTTTGGTTTTGCTAAGTTTTCAAATTTGAATTTAGAAGTGTTAGTTTATGTATTCCCAAATTATATTAAGTGGAGAAATTTTACGTTTTTCCTAACCCATGTATTTTTTTGATAGATAAAAGTTTCTCCCCAAAACTATTAGACTCCATTTGCTAATTGTACTAATAATATTTTATCTATATAAACGTTGTTTGAAAAAGATCCCTATCACAAACCAATAAGACTCATTGTAGATTTTAACATGAATAATCTCCAAATTCTTAACATTATCATCTTCATTAAACAACTCTAAAATTGTTTAATATATATTAAATAGTATTAAATATACATTATAAAAATTCCACTATATTAAAATATCTTTTCGTTTAATTTTCTCTCATTTAAAAAATCCATTTACTTAGATTGACTAATAATTAATTACACTTCTTCTACTATTAACTAATCTTAATTAAATTTGATTTAATTAGATTAGATGATAAACCATATAAAACTAATGGATGTTAATAAGATTCTAATAAGGGAATATTGCAATAATATCTTTAATACATTCCATGCTTTGGTATATTATTTTTTTCTTGTGAAGTTTTAGCATAAAGAACTCTTGGTTATGGAAAATGGAGAAATATTTGTCCTTGAATAAAATAGTCTCAGTACGATGGCCATATCTCCCTAATGAACTATTGGATTGGGCTAAAATTGAAATATGTTGGAGAGGGCCAAGTCTCGCCAATTTTGACTAGAGCGATTGAATAAATTTGATCACAATAAAAAGTTATGACTGACTGAGTTCAGGTCTATCCAAGGGGTAGCGACAGGGCAGTTTGTGATGAATTAAAAATTTCCTCTTAAAATAATTGTTCTCTAAATTTAACCATAAAAGGGTTTATTCATACGCATCCAAAAATATAATTGATAGAAAGATTACATCTAATCATTCGAATTTTCACCATAAAATTTCTATTTTAATTCCAAATCTTGTCTTTCTAATTTAATTTAAATTCGAACCCAAATCCGATTCATATCTAATTATTTCTCTTTAATTGGATCTAGGGTTTTTCTATTGTTTTCTTCTCAACCAAATAGCATATCTAGATTCCAATTTCAAATTACAGATTCAATCATAGACAAGTTTCAGATACATAAAATAGACACGATGAAGATAGGAATGCATGATGCGAAAATAGCATAAGTAAAATCACAAGAATCTACTCGGATTCTGATACTAATTTGCTCTTCCTTAGAAAACTCACAGAGCAAGCTCCCTTCTTCAGAGTTCTTGAGTCCTCCAATGCTCCAATTTCTCTCCACCCTCTCCCTAAGCTTCTATGAATGCTTGAATACAAAGAGCTCTCAAGAAACCTTTGGAATGCTTCTTGAAACCGCTGAAAGGTGTCACCAACTAAGCATGATTCTTTTCCAATTCTTTTTGATGAGTCATAGAATTGTAGACACCTTGTGCTTAATTGATGCACTAACCCCCATGTTGTTGACACATGTTAATTCCCATGCAAGCTTATAACTCTAAGAATTTCTATTTAAATTTTATAACTTTCATTTTAATCTTTTATAACTTTTATTATTATTATTTTATTTATTACTTTATTATTATTTTATAATTATTATTAATTTTAATTTCTAATTTTTTTTTTTTTAATTCCTTTTCCCCAATAATTCACATTACAATCAAAATATCAAAGATCATGATATTTTATTAATTTTCTCAAATAAATAATTTATTAATTAAATCTATTTGTTAAGACTTAATTAATGGAAAATTCACCATAGACCTCCAAGATAAAATATGAAAACTCATCATAGAACAAATCATACAAAATAAATCTAAAGGGTTAAAAATCATGAAATATGTCATCCGACACATTCGGTGGGTATTCAACTTTGATACTTGTCCTAACTCACTAGGAAAAATGGTTTTTAGGTTTGGGATTTGGACTTGAGAATTTATCTCCCTTCTCTTATCATTGAGATAGTATAATAGGGTACCCTCATCTTGGCAATTCAGGGAAGTCGATACCCGGTACCTACAACCTGCAGAAAAAACCATGCATGTACATACAATATATAATGCTAAGCTAAACAGACAATGGTAGGAAGTGGTGCATTGTGTAGATCCCGACTAAGCAGGCGACTACGACTCCCTTCCTTAACCACATCAAAAATGCCATACAATAAGAAAACACGCACACCATACACATGCAAGTATGGGGTAAGTAACCATAATAAAACACATGAGATAATAAACCATCTAACTAATCATCATTAATAACTAAAAATGATGTAATGATCATCATACATACATGAAATGTAAAGTCTAAATGATCTCATCATATATCAACTGAATCCATATCATAATATCTGATAGTGTCAAAACAACACCACTAAACCATCAACATAAAACTAGTCTACATAGTCTGATAACAATAAGTCTAGAAAAGATGTGAACGAGGGTAGGCACTACAAACTTGGTAGATTTAACAAGAAAAAATGTTATTTATCAAAGGATGGAAGATTGATGGGGAGATCTAGATGAGAAGGAGATTCTTGAGGAAGAGGAAATCCTGGTTGACTCTAGAGTTCTATTAGAGGAGATAGATATTACTGAGTGTAAAGATATTGTTCCTTTTAGGAATGAGCTTGTGCTAGAAGTTTCTAAGGAGAAAGGAAAAGACTCAAAGTATAAACCAAATCAAAGGAAACATGCTGAAAAAGATATCAATATAGTTTCTAAGGGGGTAGAGACAAGAAGCAGTAAAGTGGATCAACAAGTCAAGCTGAAACCAAATGATTGTACCTTAGAAAAATCTAGAAGTAGAATGGATTAGCAAAATAAGGTGAAATTAGATGTTGGTATCCCATATAAACTTGGAAGAAGATCCTCTAGGAAAACTAGAGAATTAGAGAGTATGCAAAATATTGCTGATGGAAGACAAGAAACTATTCTATACTTTACCCCTAAAAAATAGTAATGAAAATTATAACTTGGAATATTAGGGGGTTGAATAGCATCCATAAACTTGATGTTGTTAGGAATTTTGTTAGAGAGCAGAAGCCATATTTTATTTTATTGCAAGCAACAGAGATGGAAATAGAGAAAGCTAAGCATATTAAATTCTTTAAAAATTACTCAATAAATGCTAGTAGTTCAGAAGGTGCTTCAGAGGGAACTCTAATGTTATGGAAGAAATACTATTATTCAAGAGCCATCTTGAATGCTAGTAAATATTTAATGGTAGCTAAAATTACTAGCATTGATCATAAGGAAGATTGGTATATTGTTAACATATATGCTCCCAACAATAAGAACTTTAGGAAAAGGGTCTAGGATACTCTCTCCAATATAAAAGATGGGATTATTTTGGTCAATGGATCATTATGGGTAATTTTAATGTTCTTCTCTACGAATGTGACAAAAAGGGAGGAAATGTGAGTCAATTGGAAGGTAGACTAGAGCTTATGGATTTCATTAACAATGAGGGTTTGATGAACATGGATCTCCATGGAATCTAGTTTACTTGGAGTAGTAAGATAGTTGGTAATGAATGTATTCAGGCTCATCTTGACCATGCTCTTATCTCTCCTAACTGGACAAAAGATTTTATTTGTAAGTTGGAAGCCTATTAGAAGATTGGGTTAGATCACTTTCCTCTGATCTTTATGTTAGAATTCTTTAGAATAACTAAGAGGGGGATGAATAAGTTATACAAGGTCCAATGATGTCCAATTAAAACTTTCTAATAAAACAAGAGTGAACCAGAAGTGCTATCCTTATTCTTTCTTATCATGCATGTAATTTAAACATTAAACAATTATGAAAAGTAAACATGCATCACCACATCACACAAAGAATTTTGATGAACTAGAAACCCTTTAGGAATAAGAAGGTAAAACTAGGGTGGGGATGATAACCACAAAATAACTGTGCAATTGATTTCAAACACTTTTGATGGTCTGCCTTGTTAAAGGCCTACCCTATTAAAGGCTACAACACACTATTAAATGTGACCCTGTTAAAAGATTTCTACATCCTGTTAGGAGTGTGGCCTGTTAGAGGACTTAAGAACATCCAAATTGGAATGTCACCCTATTAAAGGATTTACATAGAGCTATTAGGCTCACCCAAGTCCATGGGATTTACAATCACCTTATTAAAAGAATCTTTCATCCCTCTTTAAGGATCTCCTATCCTCCTCCTAAGGATCTCTTATCCTTCTCCTAAGCATCTCTTTATCCTTCTCCTAGGGATCTCTTTATCTTTTTCTTGAGGCTTATCCATGCAGCTATTAAGCTAACCTAGCAATGTAGGGTTTTAATGTCTAATACAATGGTAAGAGAGTATTAGAAGGGTTTTGACCTGATAAAGTTTGCAACTTCAACCTTGCAGATTTTAGATCACTCTTCAGTTTCTTTTCTTTGCTTGGCTTTCCTCCCTTGCAGTGCTAATAGCTTGTTCACCCTTCACGATCTGTCTCCTTGAGTTCTTCAACTTGTTATGCTAATGCACTCCATGGTAACTTGATCAACTCAGAGTCTTGATGCTTTGTTCTTACTCCTCTTGGCTTCTTCACATGACCACACTTAAGACCAACTCCCTCTCATGCATGTGCATTTGATCTCTGACTTGTAACTCCTTATAAAGAACTTATGTTCTTCATTTCCCACTCAAATCTTAATTTGATCTTGAGAAAACTATATTATTTTAACTCCAAATTGTTTCTTCTAGAAATTTCATGATAAGTCCACCAGCCTTCACCTTGAATTGGTTTGCATGGTTTACATAGAATTCTATGACATCTACTCATCATCCTTATCATCCAACTAATTCACAAAATTTGATGTAACAAACTTATCGCTACTAATTTGGCAAATCTTTGACTTAAAAACTAATGTAGCAACTCAACATCATTGGTTTACTGATGCTCAGCTCCTTCTATGTTACTCAACTTCTACTATTATTTTACTAGTGCTCGGCACCTATAGCATTTTTTTTTCTCTACACTTGAATACTCAGTACTTAAATATCACTTGGCTCTTGTATCATGCTCGACACCTGAAGGACTGCTTGACACCTACTAAAGATGAACTTTCTTGGCTTCAATTGAGAATCTATTTGGCTCTAACTAGCTTGCTTGGCTCTCTCCAATGAACTTAGTTAGGTTTTAGAAATGACTTAGTTAAACCTTACATCTTTGTTTTGTCTTAGTGTGTACATCTTCTTAGAGTATGTCATCAATACACTATTTCATCAATGGCTTAGCTGATCCTTATACTTCATTACAACATCATAACTTCAACCTCTCTATAGGTACTTTAGTTACATCTTATTGATTACCACCACCTTAATAATCAACCAATTGATAGCATTTGGATCACTGAAGCAATTGTCATTCCTACAAGTAGCAAGTTTGACATCAATGACAAAACAATGACTGAAAACATTCTTTACCAGTTCCATTATTCTTCATTCATGATCATTTCAATCATTTCCAACACTTTACTACTACATAGATAAATTTCAAGAAAAAATTTCCTTTTAGATTTGAAAAGATGTGGATGCAGCATCCACAGTTTGAAAACAAACTAGCTAAATGGTAGAATATAGACATTGAAGGTACAACTCTCTATATAGTAGCTTCTAAGCTCAAAAATGTTTTAAAACAAGTTAAAATATGGAACAAAAACTATTTTGCTAATATTTTTGAGAACAAAGCTACTATCAAGGAAGATATGCAAAAAATTCAGGATAAAATTCAAAAGGAAGGATATACTCCTGACCTTATTACATAATAAAATGAAAAGTTGGTCCAATATCATGACATCATTACTAAAGAAGAAACCTATTGGAGAAAAAGATCAAGATTGATATGGTTGAGTGAAGGTGACAAAAATACTAGATTCTTTCATCTCTCTACCCTCAAACACAGAGCTAAAACTCACATTTCACATCTAAAAAATGGGGGATCTAAAGATTACTAAGGATAATGACATTATGGAAGAAATGGTTGCCTTTTTCTCTTCTTTAATGACTATTGATCCCAATATTAATCTAGATCACTGGGCTGATTTTCTTAGAGTGATTTCACCTTTCATTTTGAAGGAACATAATAAATTGTTAAGCTCTATTTCCAAAGATGCAAAAAATTTCAAAGTTGTTTGTTCTCTAGGAGGAGACAAAGCACCTGGTCTAGATGGTTTTCCCATGTTTTTCTTCCAGAAATTATGGAAACTCATTGCAAAAGATGTTTGTGATGCTGTGAAGGAATTTTATGGTCTGAAACAAATGCTAAAGGAAATAAATTCCACATTCCTTTGTCTGATTCCCAAGAAGATTGGAGCTGATTCCCCAGATTAGTTTAGACTGATCAGCCTTTGTAATTCTTTCTATAAGATTATTTCCAAAGTGCTTAGTTCTAGATTACTTCTGGTGATTCCTTCAATTAATGTTGATCAACAAAATGGATTCATCCTAGGTAGACAAATTCTTAATTCTATTATCTCAACCCATGAGAATATTCATTCCTTGTCCTGTTCTAATAATCAGGTGTTTATTATGAAAGTGGACATTGCTAAGGCCTATGATAGAGCTAAATAGGCATTCCTATCTAAAATTTTACATGCTTTTGGTTTTGACCATAAGTTTGTTAGAGCTATTTATCAGTTGATTTCAAGCTCTTCTATAGTTGTCTTGGTTAATGGAATTTCTTTTCATTTTTTCAACCCTTCCCAAGGTTTGAGATAAGGAGACCCTTTATCCCCCATTCTTTTTGTTATTATGGCTGATTTTTTGGGGAGATACATAGGGGATTTGGTTCAAAAAGATGTTATTAAAGATTTTTAGCCTTCTTCCCATCCGCTCATTTTTTCTCATGGTCAACTTGTTGATGATACTAGCTTTATGGGTAAATCTAAAGTCAATGAAAAAAAAAACTTGAAACAACCTCCAAATTTGTATTCTTCAGCATTGGGTCAACTAGTTAATTGGAATAAAAGTGCTATGTTTTTTAATCAACACACCAATTCCTAGATAGAATAAAATTGCTAATATCCTTGGGTGTTCTATAGGATCTTTCCCTTCAATATATTTGGGTCTACCCTTAGGTTTGAAAGTCCCTAATTCCTTCTAGGAAGATCTCATAAATAAATTCAATAAGAAGTTGGCAGGCTGGAAAGAAAATCTTTTAAGTCAGGCAGGTAAATTAACTCTTCTCAAAGCTTGTCTTCAAAGTATACCAACTTATGCTTTGAGCCTTTTTAGAATTCCAGTGAAATTTTTTGATACTATTGATAAAATTCAAAGGAATTTTTTATGGACTAGTATTCAGGAAAATAAAGAGACTATCTTTAATTGCTTGGGACCAATTCTATAAACCTATCAAAGAAGGTGGACTGGGAATTAGGACAATAAGAAGTATGAATAGAGCTCTTTTGGTTAAACAAGGATGGATAACTTATCATGATGACAAAGAATGGAGTACTATCTAGAAACATAAGTACCTTTTCAATGTTAAAACTTTAGCTGATTTCATTTCTTCTCTTGATGTTCTTTATCCATTTGTGATATGGGGAGTAGTTTAGGGGACAAATAATACTCTTGGAAAGGGTTATTACTAGAAAATTGGAAATCGGCAAAATGTGAGATTTTTGGAAGATCTTTGGTTAATGGATCATCCTCTACTTGAAGACTTTCAAGATACTGCTCAAGTTGGCATATGTAAGAACAGGTATTGCATTCTAGTGAGTCATTATTGGCATAACAACTCTTGGGTGAAATTGACTAATATTGATCAAGGTTTCAATAACATGCAACTAAGTTTGAATGCTTTTTCTCTATATCCTACTTATGTGGATGAGATAATATGGAAAACTGATCCTAGTGGTCAATTTAAAGTTTCTACTCTCTTTACTTCTAGGGAGAAGGATAATCATCCTTTTTGGTCTCAAGCATGGATTAAGGGTCTCATACCTAAAATAAACATTTTCTACTAGATTATGCTTCAAAATAAAATCCTCACCCAGGATAATCTACAAAAAAAGAGGTATTCTTGTTGTAAATAGATGTACCTTATGTAAAAATGGACTTCAAGACAAAGATCATTTATTCTTGAATTGTTCTTACAATCAACAAGTTTGGACTGAGATTCTTAATTATTGTAATATAACTTGGGTTCATCAAAATAATATTGATCTTTGTTTTAAAAGTTGGAAGCATCCTTCTAGGGATCCTAATGTTGAACTTCTTTG
Source organism: Cupressus sempervirens (assembly GCA_028749045.1). Taxonomy (NCBI): domain Eukaryota; kingdom Viridiplantae; phylum Streptophyta; class Pinopsida; order Cupressales; family Cupressaceae; genus Cupressus; species Cupressus sempervirens. Next base: position 225,132,277 of record CM053784.1, read on the forward strand.
AAAATTAACTCTTCCCCATCTCTAGTGGGGCATCTGGAAAGAAAGAAGTAATAGAATATTTAGAAATAAAGGTTTTCTAGTATGGGTGCTTGGACAAAATATTGTTATAGCAATAAAGGAAAATTTGAAATCTCAGAGGAAAATTGTCCAAACTTTTCAAATTGACAATCCTTTTTGATCATAAGGTCCTAATTTGAAAGTTGATAACCCAAGATTGACAACAAGATGGAATACTCCTCCTAATGGATGGATTAAAGGGAACTTTGATGGTGCCACAAAGGGCAATCTGGGAAGAGCAGGATGTGGAGGATCTTAAGAGATCACACTGGCATTATAATTGATGCCATTATAGTTCCTATCGATAATTCTAATAGCCACATTCTTGAAACTTCTACTGCTCTATACACTATGAAGTTAGTAGCTGATTCGGGTTACCCTAAACTATGGTTGGAAGGTGACTCATTAAATATTATTAACATGCTCACTAACAAAAATTCAATTACTTGGTCGATTGAGGCAACAGTCAAGGAGATTAAATATCTTATTAATAAATTTGAAAAAGTCATAATATCCCACAATTTTCATGAGGCTAATGGGGTACCTAATTTGGTTGCCAACCATGTAGTCCATATGGGTTATAAAATGATGTGGATCAATGAACTAAACAAACACGTTGATCTAAAAGATCTTATTAATTATGATGCTACTCATGCAAAAGTGGGAAATATTTTCCAAGATTAGAAATTTAATTATTTTTGGTAGTGGGCCTACAGTTGTTAGTGTTCCTTCCCTAAGGAAGTACATTTATGTGATTACAAGGTAGGATTTGTACATATCATCTCTAAAGTGGGTTTTATGTGATGTGATGAAAATTTGGTATTTGTTCAACTTGTTTGCCTTTTTCTCTTGACTGCTTCTAGTTTTAGCCATTCTCTATAATTCTCTGAAAATGGGAAGTGAGCCACATAAACAAGAACCCAAAAATTAGAATGAATTGAAGGCTATGAAGGATGTTTGGAAGATTTTGTAGAAGGGAAAGGTGACTAGTTATTTGGAATGTCTTCATGGGTTTAAACCACATATCACCATGGCCTTTTTTAAAAGTTTGACTAAGGAAAAGGTCTCTTTACATGGTGTTACTGTGAAATTGATGGAGGACTTCATAGCTAAGATCACGAGTTTACCCACAGAAGGCATAAAGTTTAGTAAACAAACCAGCATTTGAAATGCTACTTTCAAAAATTTTCCTAAGACGGATGCTGAGGAGAAGAATTTGGAAAAAAGTGGAGATTTCTACGATTTGGAGCAGATAAAGGAAATTTGGTACTCTCCTATACCAATGAGTATTTCATCCTAGATGGTAGAAATAAAAGAGTACATAAATTTTATTTTGTCTTCCTCAATCATTTTAGACATAAGGATAGACTTTCTTTTCCTTTCTATTTGCAGTTCTCTTTGCTTCAAACTTTGCATGCTCATAGGAAGAAGGAATCACATCCTATTTTACATGAAGGTTTAATCCTCCTTATTCAGGGTTATTGTAAAAATAGATCCATTCTTTCCACTCCTTCATTAGATAAAAATAAGGGTTCTATTTATGATTCACATTTTAAAAAGAATAAGAATGAAGAGAATGTCAAGGGTAAAAAGAGGTTTCTTAGACAAAAAACCTCACATTCTCAAAAGCACAAGGTGAAAGAGAACACTAAGTCTAAGAACTCTGAAAGGAAAGAGGATGATACTCTAGAGGAAGAGGAAAATATAGATGTTGGAGACTTTAGTTCTAACCTAGAAGGTTACTTAGAGAGCAAAGAAGAAAGTGGGAAAGAGGATGAGGAAGAAAATAGTGAAGAAAACAAAAAATAGGGTAATACTGGTGATGAGGGTAATTAGAGTGATACTGATGTTTGTGAAGAAGAGATTGAAAAGGCTAAAGAGGACCTTGTTACTATCAGGGAGGAGGAACAAACTATTAAGATTGCTTCACCCACTAGAGAGGTTGTGGAATAGGACAAGGTTGAGGACCCTGCCGCTAAAAGGGAGGAGGAACATATAGATAACACTACTTTACCCACCAGAGAGGTTGTGGAAGAGGAAAAGAATGATTCTCTATAGAGGGAAACTATGCTCTCCTTTTCGCATTCTACTAAGAAAAGAGCTGATTCCATACTTCAAGTTTATTCATGCATATATAACAAAACAATAGGAAAATGGATATTGTGCAACATAACCAAGATATTGACCATGCCAAAATTAGCTAGTAAGAAGTGTAGGTGGGAAACATCCGAAAAAAACTTAATGATTATGAAAAAAACCTTAGAATTATTATTAAGGAAAGTGGTAATAAAATGGAACAGGTGACTTCCAATATCTATGCTACAACTGCTAGTCTTGGAAAATGTACAAATGAAGAGATTATATCACCAAGAGGTCCAAGCAAGAGAACTAGGCAAATTTCTAGGGAGCGGGCTTAGGAGGCTACTAGTATTTTAGCTACTAACTCCATTCAAGATACTGCAAAGATTGGAAAAGAGGTTGTCAAAATGATTAAATAGCTATAGTAGCAACTCTCATTGGGTGTTGATCTCTGGTTTTTATCTTAGCTTTTGGTCATTATTACTGGTTGTGGGTAATGGTCTATATGTTTTTATCATGTTTACTAGTTTTTGTCTGGTACTTAACTAGGTTCTAGGTCCTTGTAAAACTTGGATACTTTTATTGGATATTATTAGTGGTTTCAGGTCCCTATAAAACCAGATTTTGATGCTATTTTTTCAGTAGGTTTCAAGTCCTTGTAAAACCTAGTAGACTTTAATGCTTTATCTTTTTTGTTTTTGTTAAAGGGTTTTGAGGACCCTTCAAAACCTATTTTTACCATAATCTAAAGCAATGAATCTTAGATATCATTCAACATGATCTAGAAGCTTCACCTAATGGCCATTTAAGAATGGTTTATGACCTAGCTCACATGTGTGGAGAAAATATGATTGAGTGTTTGGATATATGTGAAGTATGAAGGTGTAGTAGGGAGAGTGACCGAGCATTATAGGCAAGCAGTGAAGTGTAGAGTTAATGAAAAATTAGATAAGAGAAGTGATCATAAACTATACAGAGGAGATTTGTTATTAGTGTTGGTCTGACTTTTTCTGCAGTAAAAATTTTTTAGTTAAACCATAGAAAAGTTAGATGTTCTATGTCTAAGTGAAGTATAAGGTTTTGGATAAACCATCTATAAGAAATATTCACCATGTAAGCCTTACATTCATCCCTATTTATAAATGGTCGGGCGCGAAATTTTCAAAATTCAAAAGAAGCGAATATGCTTCTGTATTCCTTTTCCTTTCTCCCGGGTTACCTTTTTCCTGTTTGTCCCAACCGTCAGATCCAATTAGATCTACCGCTGGCGTTACCTCGCTATTGAAAGTTGCATGCTCATTAAGTATAGCGAGATAGCGAGTGTTGAGTTTTTAAGTGGTGGGACCATGAAGTGAAGGTGCGGTGATCGGAGATTTGCTATTTAATTGCTTTATTGTGCAGGTACACTTAGCAATTCGCCATAAAAAGGGGGAGAAGGACCCACTAGAATATCTGACATCAGAGCCAGAATGTTGATGTTTTCGGAAGTTTCGCCACTTCGCTATCGGAAAATTTAGGCACTTCATCGTTAGCGAAGTAGCGAGGCCATGTGAAAATCTTAAAATGATGACATTGCATCTTGCTTGTGTCATAATTACACCAGGTGGCATGACTAGTCATAAAGACCGTTGTCAGAATCAGTTTTAATTAACAGAAGTAATTACTGGGTACCCCCTTGCTTTTTTTGGCACGGAATCCTTTAAAGTGCCGAAGCTCGCTACCTCGCTATCGGAAAATTGAGATGCTTCACCGTTAGCGAGTTAGCGAGGCCCCGTAAAATGGTAAAAGATCGGCAAGATCTATGATGACGTGTAATGACAGGTGACTGTGATAAATTTTGACATGTGCTAGCTATGCAGAGATCCGATTCTCATTAATGCCTACCTGACTAAATGTACAAGAAATCTGGAATGTCAGCTTGAAGTGAATCAACGGATCTCGCTATCTCGTTATGAAGAGTTGTAAGGAAGATAATTACAGTGACATAGCGAGATGGGCCCACCGCCTTCTTTCTTAAGAAGTCCTGTAGCGTATCTTTCGATCTTTTTTTGGTCCGATCAACGGTTGTCGCCGCCTCGTTATGGCAAGGTGCTAGTTCTTTATGCATAACGAAGTAGCGACATGCTGACACGTGTTCTCCGTCGTCAGTGGGTCTAAAGGTAAGCGCCATCAAAAGAAGGAATTATGTACGTGGCAAGCTCTCATTGGTTAAAATAACTAACATGGCAAACATAACTCCTAGTTGTTCTCTTTGTACCGCATGATCGTAGGATCTTTGAAGATCAACGGCGCAGTTTTAAATAAAAAATGTAGTGCCACTCTCTGTATTAATTAGACAAGAAAGCTTCATCCGTGAGAAAAAACAGAGTATAATATAGAGAGATTGTATCAGTTTCATTTCACGCGAGAAAAGATTTGAAGCCATTCTTGTACAGAAGCTATTACTGAAAGAAAAGCGTGCCAAGGTTGATAAGAATTGTCAAGTTATCTGTTCGCTGAAATTTTGCAGGAAATCAAAGGAGATTTGAGACAGAATTCAAGTAAGTAAAACTGCCATCATGTTTGTGAGCTTTTAAGTTTTAAAGAGGATAGCCCAAGATGCCTCCTAAGAAGGGATTTACAGGAGCAGTAAACTACCTGGATAGAAATGTGCATGATGATTTGCTTGAGTTACTTCCTGAGTCCACTGTAGAAACGGTGCAAGTTAAGAGGTGAACCTCACTCAATCCTCGGCTTAGGGTAGCTGATGGATTGTATGATAAGGGTAATTGGGTCTGGGATGCTCAAACTGCTCAAACTGGTTTGAGTTTATTCAAGAAATGGTTTGCAGAGAGAAAGTTATATGCCCCTCATGCCAACATTTGGAATTTTGATCTTGGGAAGCTTGTTGTTCCCAGCGTGTTTATGGATTTTGACCTGCTTGAAGCCATAGCAAAAAACTATGAACAAGCCACTAAGGTAGTGAGGAGAATAGATGGTGAGGCTTTAGTTACCATCAGTCCTGAGGAGATTAGGAAGGTATTCAGTCTGGGACCCCTCACCATGTATCATGTGCCCATTAATCTGATAGATTTAGAAAAAGAATATATATCCAAGAGGGATTTAGTTAGACAGGGTGCACTGAAAGCCCACATAGGCCGGATTGGAGGCCTCCCAACCATAACATCATCTTCTAAAGAGCCCTTCAAGAAATCATGTTTTAATGCCAGGGCAGTGGAGATATATAGGACCCTGTGCAGAGTCTTCGGAGAGGGCGAAGAAGATTTTATTCCAGTGAGCTTCATGTATATGATCACCCAAATCTCTTCTTTTGGTGTGGAAATAATTTTTGATTTTGCATCTTACTTGGCAAATGAGATTCATCATGGATTGGTGGGGATTGCACAGGGAAAGGTGGAAAAGGTTTGGGGTCAGTATTCCTTACAGATGCATATGTTTCTTTTTAAAGGGGCCACTTATTTTGGTAAAGAAATGGTTTTAAATAGAGAACAAGAAGGGGAAGCACTACCAGTCCAATTGTGGAGTGCAGACATGACCTGGGAAGTAGAAAATGCTAGCTTCGTTAGATTTGATAGGCACTTTGCCTCCAAACTAAGGTGCCTCTTATTGAGTGACAATCCCAGAATCCCTAAGGCATTAATGCACCTTATCAGGCCTATGGACAAAACCCACAATCTAAAAGTTTCACATAATTGGGGAGATATTATCCCATATTCAGTCTCAATGGTCATCAGAATCTATGGTTTCAAAGGAACACCCCATGTGTTACCCTATCAGGTACCCTTGAAGGTAGGGATAGCTGAATTTTTGTGGCAGTTGGGAGGAGTGGAGGAGGCCTTTTTGCACAAAAGGGGGACAGGATAATTTTTTCCTACTTGTACTATAGCCCACTAATTTGTGATAACTAAAGAAGGGTGGGCCTTTCTCCATAAATTTTTGGATCAATACAAAATGGCAGTGTCTCACTCTCATTTTTGTGATACAGAAGGTTTCTTTAACTCTGCCCTTAGATTGAGAATCAAGCTGCGTCCAGTTCAACATGAATTCTATTTTCCAGAAGATGTAATAAGAAATGAATATTCTCTCCATGAGCAAGAAATAAAGAAAGAAAAATGGAGAGTCTATTCAAAAGTTTTGGAATTCATTAATTGTTTTGATAAAAATTTCAGTCCTCTTAGTAATGCTGCAAACAATGCAGATAAAGTACATAAGCTCATGAGTAATTTCTCTGAGATAATGGAGGTAATGAATGAGAAGAAACGGCATTTTATTAATTCTTTTCCAGATAAAGCCAGAGAAATTATGAGAAAATTGGGTTTCACTCCCAACATTGGAGTAGGTCCACTGGTGGTACGGAAGAAAACAGGATATACTATTGTCCGACAGCAGGTGCCCTTTGTGCATAAAGAAAAACAGATTGTTGGATCTTCCAGCACTGTCCTAGAAGAAAGACCCCCTAAACCTTCCCCCAAAAGAAGGAGAATAATAAGGGAGGAAGAATCCCCTGATGAAAGTGGCTCACCTTCTCAAACCCCAATAAGAGTTGAGGAAGAACAACTCACCAATGAGCAATTTGAACAAATGGGGTCACAAGGAGAAATTTTTGTTACACAAGCAGAGATTGATGAAGGGAACCCTCAGGAAACCCCTGTACCAAGTTTTGAATTAACTACAGCAGATTTCAGAGGAAGGGAATTGGACCCTATTTTGGAACAAGCCAGTCAGCATTTTTTGTCTGATAACAATTTTGTAAGATCTAGGGCTTTCCATCAGTTTGCGTGGAGAGTAAACATGCACATTTTTGAGCAAAGGTGCAATAATATGAGAGCAGAACATCCAGAAATGGATGAGACCTCCATTCAAAATCTAATAAAGGAACAAATGGTTCAAGTGTTCCAAAATATAACCCCTGATGAGGGAAGACAGATGGTAAAAAATGCTAATGTTTTATTATTGCCCAATTGGGACATTGCTGACGCATTAGTTTTTAATTCTGTTTCAAATAATTTAGGACTCCAGGATCCGAATAAAGAGGAATTCTTGGGTACAACATTCAACAATGATCAAGATGCCCTTGTTATGTGGTCCCTGAGAAGAGGATCTAGAGTTACTTCATCACAGCCTGATGACTCAGGATTGACAGGGAGTATCATTGTAAGAAGAGTTGCTGACACTTCAAATGTACAGGCAGCCCACATGAATGTGGATTACTCTAAATTTGCCCTGGCTACTGCAGAAAGAGAAGAGAGGGAAATGATGGATATGCATAATAAATATGAAGTAGTGGTGGAAGCCTATAATCAAGAGGTAAAGAGGAGAATTGAGTTAGAAAATAGGATATCTCAATTGGAAAAGGTACTTGGAAAGAGAAAAGTGGGAGAATCTAGTACATTAAGAATTGCATATCCCCCACAGTCATCTACGGGATTAACCCCTATTATTGGGATACCTGACACCCCTGAAAGACCCATTCTATACTGCAGAGGAGTTTGAAGCAGAAAAAACCAAATTACATGAGTGGCAGATAGAATTTAGAAATCAACAGGAAGAGAAATGGAAGCAAGGTGTGACATACTTGAGGGATAAAATACAATGGTCAGATTTTTATGACCAGTTGACCAGGATTGTAACCCTCATAGATGAGTTAAATAAAGGAAAGAATGGACTAGACTCTCTTGCACAGAAGTGGAGACAGAGGAATAATGATGTTACAATTGTTTGTATATCTGCAGTTCAAATGCCTTATCATCAGGTTGAAAGAATTTTTGATTTATTGAATCAATTAGATAATTTTGAAAATAAAAGAGATTCTTTACAGAGGAAATTGACACTCTGTTTTTCAAGATATCTTGCTAAAAAATTCACCCTATTTCCTTGTGCCTTAGAATCTGTTGATACAGTAAAGGAAACGGACAAATGGAAAAAGGAAATGGATGAATTATTTGATAACAGAATAACAAACATCATCAGTGAGACTGGCTGTTGGTTTTGGGCAAAGACAAATGAAGAGCTGGTAAAAATACAACTGTATTATGCTGATATAAGAAAAGAATTCGATGAATTAGAAGAAAATGCCAATTCTTTAATAAAGATACAAAGAGAAACCCTAAGTTTTGATTGGCCAGATGATGATACTTTCAACAGATGGAAAGATTAGTTTAGTGAACAGATGTCAGGAGAAGATGACGAGGAAGATATAAGAGTAATAGTTACTCTTGTAGTCAGCAATGATGACATAGAAAATCCCCAGGTTAAAGTGATTTTGCATGTAACAGAAGATGATACATCACTTGCAGACCTTATGGATATGTACTCTGAAGATGAGGAATGATTGCGAGAGCAGATCATAACAACTAAGAAGCATAACAGAAAGGGACCCGCCAAGAAGTGCTGTTGTAATCAACCTTTCTGTTATTCTTGTTTTTTGTTTTTCAAAAGAAGGACACCTGTCGCCTACTGTAGCCTGAAGCTTGTTGCATCTCACATTATTTAAGTGAGATCCCAAGGCTAAAGATGGGTCTGAATTTGGTTTTCACTAAGTGTTGTGCTTAGTTCTTTTTTGGTCCAAACATTTTTGGAAAGAAATTTATAGTATGCTTTTTCTGTCAAAATTTCTGAGATATGGATGAATGTAGAAAGAACTGTGCTTCTTCTCTGAAGGTTTTTCTGGGTCTTTTGTAAAGGATATATCATTTTCAAAGGAAATGAATACAAGTTATGAACTGTCCCCATATCTGTTCTTCTCTGAATTTTGTCTCCTTTTTAATACTGAGCTACCTTGATGTTGTGTGAGTAAAAGCTTATGCAATTGATTGCAATTTAGTAAGACTGTACATCCATTTGTTATTGCTGTTAATTCAATGGATTAAGTAAAGGCTTTGATGAATGTGATGAGGTTGCTCGGGTGTTAATAAGGATTTTTGAATGATAAATTCTGGTAAGAATTGCTGATTAAAATTCATTGCAAGGCAACAAATTAGATCTAAGAATTTACTTGACTCTGAATTCCCAATGGATTAGGCACTGATCGAAAGTATTTCAGCCAAAAGAGAAGCATATTATAACTAGCTTTTTCAAAATACATCATAAAATCAATTTTCATTTATCTTTCCTGTAAGATTTTCAAAGTTGGCCAGCACTTGCCTGCCTAGATTGTTTTAGCTTCATTTAGCCATTGTTGTTGGAAACATCTGCAGAGCTATAGAAGATTTCTTGGCCATATCTGTTCAAGGGATGTGTTTATCAGTTATTTACCTATATGTTTAAGGATTTAGAGATGAGAATCAAAATGAAACTAAGGATAATTCTCATACAATTATTCCATCTTTGAACCATCCCCGGGTGCACCCGCCCTGGTTTTACAGAGCCAAAAGAGTAGAAAACCGTCTAAGATTTTATTGAAGTTGGGTCCTAATACTTGGCATATGCAAGTGATAATGAGAATTGGCTATTCTTTAGGTTGTGTATGTACTGATATCTAGGTACTAAGCCTTTTGTCGCCTAGTAGTTTTAGTACTGTTAACATCAAAATAAAACAGCAACAAAATGGCGACTCTGCTGGGGATTCATTAGTGTCAAAACTTGAGAATCTAAAGAAGATATAAACCCAAGTACCATTGCTACACACTGACACATCCAGCTTATCCGAGTGTCTTATCTAACAAGCAAGAGTTGTAGTCTTACAACATCAGTGATTGATCTCTTTGTGCCATATTTTTGTTCCCGCTCGTGTATTGTTTTCTTTCTGTTAGTAAGGATTGTTATTATATTTTCCCGAAAAAGGGTGGCGACTCAGTCAAGGTTTTGAAGCTAGTGCTTATTGTAACAAAAGGAGAATATGGCTGACAAGAGAAAAAACACAAGGGCTTACATGAGGGCCAATCCCGATGTATCAATGTATACTGATTTACCCCAAGGTGGTAGGAAGAACCAAAATAAGAAAAGAATAGATCCAAATCCTACTTGGAAGCCTGGAGGTAATGCCTCTGTAAATTCCCATTATCAACCGATAATAGCAAGAGAATCATCTTCGCTTAGTTCTGAATCCGAAAATACAAGACTTTTAGGAGGTATTTTCAGTACCCCATTACCAGATCAGAGAGTTTTTCAAGATAAAGACGTATCTACTATGGGAATTGCTTCACCCAGACCAGGGCCTGTAGCAGATATAAATTGTAGGCTAGGATTCAGGAGTTCATCTGATAACCTTTTTAATCCCAGAGTAGCCCCATATATGGAACCGAACCTTATAGATCTAGATGATCCTACTGATTCCGAGGCAACCTCTGCTGATTCTAAAGAAGTGCAATCTGAAATAGGATTTTTGAAGAAATGGATTGCTGAGGAAGAAGCTAAGCGCATCCGTCTTGAAAAGGAAAGGGAGCGAGCCACTTTGGATGCAATAATAGAAAGAGATAATTTGCTAAGAAGGATGGCTGCTTTGAAAGAGCAAAATAAAAAATTAGAAGAGAATACCCTCACTCTCCATCAGGACGTCTTTGGAAATATTGATAATCTAAGAGCTAAAGTTCAACAACAGGAAAAACTCCTAAATCAAAGACAAGAACCAATTATTGCTCAAGTTCAAGCTTATAAACCCATTCAAGTTAATCCAATAGAGCCCACTGGAACAGTTCCAGATAAAGGGAAAGGCAAGGCTATAGGAATCCAAATAAATGAGCCTCAAGCTATACCAAGCAAACCTATACAATTCTCCATATCAAAATTAGATCTAGAACTAGAGAAGGATCGAAAGGAGAAGGAAGACCTTGCAAAAGAACTTGAGAAGGTTGAAAATGAAGCTCAGGCCACAGAAACCAGAAGGAAAATCCAATTCATAAAGTCTAATTATGCATTGAATTCATGGCCTAGTTTGTCTATCCCACCTACAAATCCTGCACCAGTTAATGCTCCCATAATCCCGACTCAGAAAGCACCCCAATCTGCTCCTACCTCATCTTCCAATATTGGCACTCAAGTCCCATTTGTCCCACCACAGCTATCCCAAGCTGCTCTCCTAACTCAAGCTAATGCAGCTAGTACCTCTAATGCTCCTGGTTTCCAGAAGAAACCTATATACCTCGAAAAATATAGACAAATATCATTTGTCGGTATTCCTGGTGCCCCCCATCCCATATCTTTTGATTTAAGGGATAAAGTGGTGAAGTTTTCTGGAAATAATGCTGTTACTGGTGAAGAACATTTGAGAATTTTCATTGACATGCTCAATGATTATGAAGTTGAACATGAGGACATGGTGATGAAATTATTTGTGCATTCACTCACAGAGGATGCAAGGGATTGGTTCAGGAGGTTGCCTGATGATAGTATTACTTCATGGAGTGACTTGGAGAAATTGTTCAAGGAACAATATGGGGACAATACCAATGCAGGATTCATGTTGAATGAGTTCAACAATATCAAGAAGAATCCAAATGAATCCACATTTGATTTCAATGTGAGATTTCAAAAAGGGATGTACAAACTATTTGAATTTATGCGGTTAAATGAAGACGTCTGTCTTACAACCTATTTCAATGCCTTTGATAGCAAAATGGCCTACCAACTGAGAGATAAGGATCCAAAAACTCTGAGAGATGCCTATAGAGTTGCAATGAATATAGAAAATAATAGAAAGGCCTCTGGCAAATTAGGGAGGAGGGATGATCCTAAGCTTTTCAACCCTAAGAGTAATAATAAAAGGGAAGGTGACAAAACTCCCATAGGAAAAAGGCCTGAAGAACCTACTATAGGCCATCTTTTAGAAATGCTTAAGAAAATGAATCCCACTAATTTCAATAAGACAAATGTTACTGAGAGAGCCCCTGTGAATAACAGCAATTTCAATAGACAACCTAGGATGCAGAATTACCCTTACACCACCCAATGGAAAGATGGTAAACCAGTTCCTAACCAGATCCAAAATATGAAAGATAAGGGTACCCCATACCCCTTGCAAAGGAACACTGTAAATATGAATGATGATGTGCCTTGGTGCATTATATGCCAATCACCTCATTCTGCTGATTATTGTGATGTTGCCCAGTCGTTCGCCCAAGCTCAAGGAGTGCAAGCAGAAGAAGAAACAGAAAAAAAAAACCATGATGATATAAGCTGCAATATGGCGAATACATCTAATGATTTGATAGATTCTGATTCAGAAGAACTTGAGAATGATGTTACCAGCCAGAGAATTGCTTACCAGTTACATCATCAGCAAATATTTTCAGATGATGAAAAGAATGATACAGATAAGGTATGCAATACATTTTCTGAAGTAGGTTTCACAAACCTAAGAATCCCCTCCAAGGAGGAAATTGATATAATTACAGCCGAAATGATTTCACAAGTCCACAATAACTAAAATTGTAGAAATAGAGCAATAAATAATGAGGTAGGAAGGCCATCTAGTATGTTCATCAAAGACACTACTCATAAGACAGATGATCAACACAAGAAAGTCAGTATAGATATGTCTAAGATCAAGGAGAACAAGGGTCAGAAATGGGAACCAAAAAAGAAGGTTCAATTTCAGAAAGTTGAAGCAACAAAGACCGTAGTGCAACCAGAGAAATCAGAACCGGATGTTGTCAAGCTAAAAGTGGTGCCCACTACTCAAAAGACTCCGATCCCAGGTACTATTGTAAAACCTACTATGGTTGAACCTGTTGATATGATTTCCATGTTATCTCAAATTACTGTGAAAGTACCCTTGTCTGAGCTCTTTAGAATTGAAGAGCATAAAAATAAGGCTTTGTCATGGTTGGGTGGAATAGCAAACAACAATAGTATTGATAATCAAGCTGTAGCCCAACAGACCCCATTAATAATAGAGGACAATGGTATTATATCCCAGATTCCTCAGATGTTCTTAGATGATTCATCAGTTGCGTTCATACAAGATATTGATCCTTTTTTCCTTAGTTTAATCATAAAAGGAAAAACCTTGAAAAATTGTATGATAGATTCTGGAGCTTCCAACACTATAATGCCTTTTAAAGTAATGGAAGCCCTAGGATTGAAGGTGGATACTAAGCAAGGTAGATGCTGAGGGATGGATGCTAGAGAGGTCCCAGTAATAGGTACTATAAATGCCTTACCATTTAAACTGGCTGCATTTCCTGAGGTGGAATTAACCATGTCTGTCCTTGTAGTGGATATACCCCCACATTACGGGATGCTACTTTCCAGAAAATGGAGTGCCGCCATGGGGGGAAGCCTACAATGTGACCTTACTTATGCCACTTTCCATATAGGGGACAAAGCTGTCAGGGTAAATAGGGAACCAAGGGTTAACCACATCTTAGGTGAAGAAATTGACAAAGATACCACCTGTTTCCTAGACACGGGGATTAATGCTTTCAGGGCTGAATTAATTATTCAGGAAGTGGAAAACTTACCTGATATCATTGAAAATGAAGTTGAATGTTGCATGAATTCACCAAAACTGTGGACAATGTTCTTTGATGGGGCTAGTTCTAAAGAGGGTGCAGGGGCAGGTGTAGTCTTTGTATCCCCTGAAAATAACACCTTCAGGTATTCATTCACCTTGAAGTTTGCTTGCACAAATAACATTGCTGAATATGAAGCATTGCTGCTAGGTCTCAAAGTGGCCACACATCACAAAATTAAGAAATTGTGTGTCATAGGGGATTCTGAATTGATCATCTCTCAGATTAAAGGAACATACTCCTCAAAAAATAGGAGATTAAAAAAATATAGAAGCGCGGTCTGGGATCAAATAAAATTCTTTGATGCATTTGGGATCTCATGGAGAGATAGAACCCAGAATAAAATGGCTGATCTTCTGGCCAATGTAGCTATCAAACCAAAAGAAATATCATTTGCAGGAATCTCCCAGATTGAGATTCAAAACAGACCTTCTATAACTGACAACATTGACAATTGGCAGGTGTTTGAAGATGACAAAGATATCACTAATTTTTTGCTAAATGAAGACAAATACCATGGGCAGGAGATGGACTGCAATGGACTAATTGAAACCATAAATGGGAAGGAAACCATTTTTGGTTAAGAAATCATGCAATTAAAAACAAATAAGATGCCTAAGGGGTTGGTAGTCTTGGAGAACATTTTTGATAACCAAGACAGAGTAAGATCGAAAATAAAGGACCCCAAACCGCAGGAGCTAGAAGAAGTGAATTTGGGAACGATTGAAATCCCTAAAAAGGTTTACATCGGCCAAGATCTGCCAGTTCAAATCAGAAAAGCATTGATTGACCTACTTAGAAAGTACAGGCATGTTTTTGCTTGGTCATATGATGACCTTAAAGCTTATAGGGAGGACCTTTTCCAGCATGTCATACCGTTGAAAGAAAATGTAAAACCCTTTAGGCAAAAGCAGAGGCCAATCAATCCCACCCTTGCCCCAAAAATGCAGGAAGAACTGACAAAACTGAGAGATGGTGGAATAATCAAACCAATTAGGCATTCCACTTGGGTTTCAAACCTTGTTCCTGTAAGAAAAAAGAATGGAGATATTAGGCTTTGTGTGGATTTTAGGAATCTAAACATTGCATCTCTAAAAGATAATTATGGCTTAACTAATATGGAAGCCATGTTGCAACAAGTGACCGGCTCTGAATTAATGTCAATGATGGATGGCTTTTCTGGATATAATCAAGTTCTGGTAAAAGAAAGTGAACAGTTTAAAATAGCCTTCACAACCCCTTGGGGAACGTATGTGTATGTGAGGATGCCTTTTGGCTTGATTAATGCAGGAGCTACTTTCCAAAGAGCCATGGATGTAGCATTTCATGAATATATTGACAAATTTATGGTTGTGTACCAGGATGATCTTACAGCGTATTCTAATAAGGCTGAAGATCACTACAAACACTTGAACAAATTTTTTATAAAAGCCCTGGAATATGGGGTATCCCTAAACCCAAAGAAATGCTCGTTTGGGGTCACAGAAGGAAAGTTATTAGGACACATAGTGTCCAAGGATGGGGTAAAAATAGACCCAAAAAGGGTAATGGCTATTGATAAAGTCCCTAAACCTAAAAATGTGAAAGGTATACAGTCCTTTTTTGGCCAGGTTAATTTTTTGAGAAGGTTTGTTACCAACTTCGCCGAAATCAGTAGACCCATTTCGAAAATGCTCAAGAAAGGAGCTGTTATAGATTGGAATGGTGAACCTTCACAGGCATTCCAGGATATAAAAACTGCGATAAAAAATGCTCTAGTGTTGAGGACCCCAGATTATACAAAACTCATGCATATCTTTTCTTTTGCATCATTCCATACTGTGGCTGCAGTTTTATTACAGAAAAACCAAGAAGGGTATGAACAGCCTATTGCCTTTTTTAGCAAATCCCTGCAACATGCTGAACTGAAGTATGAAATAAATGAAAAACAAGCATATGCTTTGGTAAAAGCTGTAAAAGCATTCAGAAGTTATTTGGTAGGTGCTACTATTATTGCCTTTGTACCTAGTGCTGCAGTTAAAGATATTTTCTCTCAGCAGGAAGTGTCAGGAAGGAGATGCAGATGGATCAATAGAATCCAAGAATTTAACATCGATATGCAGATAACTAAGTTAGTCAGAGGTCAAGGTTTGGCCAAAATTATGGCCGAAACTAACCTGGAAGCTAATCAGATAAACTTAGTAAATGATGATTTCAGAACTGATTTATGCGACATGGACCAGTGTGACTGGTACATTAATGTTATACATTATTTGCAACACATGGAAGTTCCTCCCCATCTGCATGATAATGAAAAAAGGAATATTAAATTGCAAGCCATCAGGTATGTAATTGTTCAAAATAACTTATGGTCGAGAAACTTTGAAGGAGTTCTGTTCAAATGTGTTGACAGAGAAAAGGCAAAAGAGATTTTGAAAGAAATGCATGCTGGAGTATGTGGAGGACATTACATGGCCAAAACTACTGCACATAAGATAATGAGAGCTGGTTTTTGGTGGCCCACTTTGTTCAAAGATGCTCAAATTATGGTTAAAAAATGTGATCCTTGTCAGAGATTTGCTGGGAAGATGAAATTCTCAGGAAATACTCCACTAAAGCCAGTTGAAACTAAAGCACCTTTTCAACAATGGGGTCTGGACTTCATAGGAGAAATTTTTCCCAAGTCCAGTACTAGCTATTCTTGGATTCTGGTTGCTACTGACTACTTTACAAAATGGGTAGAGGCTATCCCTACCAGAAATTCAACGAGTAAAGTAGTAAATAATTTCTTATTGAATAATATCATTTCCAAATTTGGATGTCCCCAAAAAGTTGTCACAGATAATGCTATGTGTTTTAGGTCTGAGGAATTCATAAATTTTTGTGATAAATATGGAATGACAAGAACAACGTCTGCCCCATATCATCCACAAGGGAATGGACAAGCTGAGTCCACAAATAAAAGTCTATTGAAAATCATTAAGAGAACTTTGGACGATAATAAAAGGGCATGGGATTCCAAGTTACAGTTCGCAATATGGGCTGACAGAGTAACTGTAAAGAAGGCAATTGGGGTGGCTCCATTTGATTTAGTGTATGGAATTCAAGCTAGAATGCCCCAGAACAATTTGATGGGATTATACAATTACATCTAGTCATATGATGAAGATACTACTGATGAAATGAAAGAAAGAATGAATGAACTGGTAGGATTGACCGAAGCTAGAAGAGAAGCATCTTTGAGAAATCAAAAATTGCAGTTACAAGTCAAAACACTCTAGGATAAAAGAACTGTAAACAAGAAATTTGAAAATGGAGACCTAGTCTTAATGTGGAACGCCATAATTGAAGATAAAGGAAAACATGGCAAATTTGATCCCATTTGGTTAGGCCCATATCTCATTGAGAATGCTTGGGGTGAAGATTCCTACATAATCAAAGATGTATTTGACAATATTCTTGAATTGCCAGTTCATGGACAGTTCTTGAAGAGGTATTTTTCTTGAAAAAATACTTAGTTTCTTCCATGAACATTAGTTTTAGGTTTTCCTGGCGTCCTGTTTTCTGTAAATCCTTGTACAGTCTGAGTTTTTGTTTTTGTGTGTTGCTCTGTGCTCTCTGAAGAAGTTGTCATTTCCCGGATGTGTTGTCTGCTCTCCCATAGATTCTGAATCCTTGCATAGACTCAAGTAGTCTATCATCCCCAGATAGAGCCACTGTTGGTCTGACTTTTTCTGCAGTAAAAATTTTTCAGTTAAACCATAGAAAAGTCAGATGTTCTATGTCTAAGTGAAGTATAAGGTTTTGGATAAACCATCTATAAGAAATATTCGCCATGTAAGCCTTACATTCATCCCTATTTATAAATGGTCGGGCGCGAAATTTTCAAAATTCAAAAGAAGCGAACATGCTTTCGTATTCCTTTTCCTTTCTCTCGGGTTACCTTTTTCCTGTTTGTCCCAACCATCAGATCCGATTAGATCTACCGCTGGCGTTACCTTGCTATTGAAAGTTGCATGCTCATTAAGTATAGCGAGATAGCGAGTGTTGAGTTTTTAAGCGGTGGGACCATGAAGTGAAGGTGCGGCGATCAGAGATTTGCTATTTAATTGCTTTATTGTGCAGGTACACTTAGTAATTTGCCATAAAAAGGGGGAGAAGGACCCACTAGAATATCTGACATCAGAGCCGGAATGTTGATGTTTCCGGAAGTTCCGCCACTTTGCTATCGGAAAATTCAGGCACTTCACCGTTAGCGAAGTAGCGAGGCCACGTGAAAATCTTAAAATGATGACATTGCATCTTGCTTGTGTCATAATTACACCAGGTGGCATGACTAGTCATAAATACCGTTGTCAGAATAAGTTTTAATTAACAGAAGTAATTACTGGGTAACCCCCTTGCTTTTTCCAGCACGGAATCCTTTAAAGTGCCGAAGCTCGCTACCTCGCTATCGGAAAATTGAGATGCTTCACCGTTAGCGAGTTAGCGAGGCCCCGTAAAATGGTAAAAGATCGGCAAGATCTATGATGACGTGTAATGACAGGTGACTGTGATAAATTTTGACATGTGCTAGCTATGCAGAGATCTGATTCTCATTAATGCCTACCTGACTAAATGTACAAGAAATCTGGAACGTCAGCTTGAAGTGAATCAACGGAGCTCGCTATCTCGTTATGAAGAGTTGTAAGGAAGATAATTACAGCGACATAGCGAGATGAGCCCACCGCCTTCTTTCTTAAGAAGTCCTGTAGCATATCTTTCGATCTTTTTTTGGTCCGATCAACGGTTGTCGCCACCTCATTATGGCAAGGTGCTAGTTCTTTATGCATAACGAAGTAGCGACATGCTGACACGTGTTCTTCGTCGTCAGTGGGTCTAAAGGTAAGCGCCATCAAAAGAAGGAATTATGTACGTGGCAAGCTCTCATTGGGTAAAATAACTAACATGGCAAACATAACTCCTAGTTGTTCTCTTTGTACCGCATGATCGTAGGATCTTTGAAGATCAACGGCGCAGTTTTAAATAAAAAATGTAGTGCCACTCTCTGTATTAATTAGACAAGAAAGCTTCGTCCGTGAGAAAAAATAGAGTATAATATAGAGAGATTGCATCAGTTTCATTTCACGCGAGAAAAGATTTGAAGCCATTCTTGTGCAGAAGCTATTACTGAAAGAAAAGCGTGCCAAGGTTGATAAGAATTGTCAAGTTATCTGTTCGCTGAAATTTTGTAGGAATTCAAAGGAGATTTGAGACAGAATTCAAGTAAGTAAAACTGCCATCATCTCTGTGAGCTTTTAAGTTTTAAAGAGGATAGCCCAAGATGCCTCCTAAGAAGGGATTTACAGGAGCAGTAAACTACCTGGATAGAAATGTGCATGATGATTTGCTTGAGTTACTTCCTGAGTCCACTTTAGAAACGGTGCAAGTTAAGAGGTTAACCTCACTCAATCCTCAGCTTAGGGTAGCTGATGGATTGTATGATAAGGGTAATTGGGTCTGGGATGCTCAAACTGCTCAAACTGGTTTGAGTTTATTCAAGAAATGGTTTGCAGAGAGAAAGTTATATGCCCCTCATGCCAACATTTGGAATTTTGATCTTGGGAAGCTTGTTGTTCCCAGCGTGTTTATGGATTTTGACCTGCTTGAAGCCATAGCAAAAAACTATGACCAAGCCACTAAGGTAGTGAGGAGAATAGATGGTGAGGCTTTAGTTACCATCAGTCCCGAGGAGATTAGGAAGGTATTTAGTCTGGGACCCCTCACCATGTATCATGTGCCCATTAATCTGATAGATTTAGAAAAAGAATATATATCCAAGAGGGATGTAGTTAGACAGGGTGCACTGAAAGCCCACATAGGCCGGATTGGAGGCCTCCCAACCATAACATCATCTTCTAAAGAGCCCTTCAAGAAATCATGTTTTAATGCCAGGGCAGTGGAGATATATAGGACCCTGTGCAGAGTCTTCGGAGAGGGCGAAGAAGATTTTATTCCGGTGACCTTCATGTATATGATCACCCAAATCTCTTCTTTTGGTGTGGAAATAATTTTTGATTTTGCATCTTACTTGGCAAATGAGATTCATCATGGATTGGTGGGGATTGCACAGGGCAAGGTGGAAAAGGTTTGGGGTCAGTATTCCTTACTGATGCATATGTTTCTTTTTAAAGGGGCCACTTATTTTGGTAAAGAAATGGTTTTAAATAGAGAACAAGAAGGGGAAGCACTACCAGTCCAATTGTGGAGTGTAGACATGACCTGGGAAGCAGAAAATGCTAGCTTTGTTAGATTTGATAGGCACTTTGCCTCCAAACTAAGGTGCCTCTTATTGAGTGACAATCCCAGAATCCCTAAGGCATTAATGCACCTTATCAGGCCTATGGACAAAACCCACAATCTAAAAGTTTCACATAATTGGGGAGATATTATCCCATATTCAGTCTCAACGGTCATCAGGGTCTATGGTTTCAAAGGAACACCCCATGTGTTACCCTATCAGGTACCCTTGAAGGTAGGGATAGCTGAATTTTTGTGGCAGTTGGGAGGAGTGGAGGAGGCCTTTTTGCACAAAAGGGGGACAGGATCAATTTTTCCTACTTGTACTATAGCCCACCAATTTGTGATAACTAAAGAAGGGTGGGCCTTTCTCCATAAATTTTTGGATCAATACAAAATGGCAGTGTCTCACTCTCGTTTTTGTGATACAGAAGGTTTCTTTAACTCTGCCCTTAGATTGAGAATCAAGCTGCGTCCAGTTCAACATGAATTCTATTTTCCAGAAGATGTAATAAGAAATGAATATTCTCTCCATGAGCAAGAAATAAAGAAAGAAAAATGGAGAGTCTATTCAAAAGTTTTGGAATTCATTAATTGTTTTGATAAAAATTTCAGTCCTCTTAGTAATGCTGCAAACAATGCAGATAAAGTACATAAGCTCATGAGTAATTTCTCTGAGATAATGGAGGTAATGAATGAGAAGAAATAGCATTTTATTAATTCCTTTCCAGATAAAGCCAGAGAAATTATGAGAAAATTGGGTTTCACTCCCAACATTGGAGTAGGTCCACTGGTGGTACAGAAGAAAACAAGATATACTATTGTCCGACAGCAGGTGCCCGTTGTGCATAAAGAAAAACAGATTGTTGGATCTTCCAGCACTGTCCTAGAAGAAAGACCCCCTGAACTTTCCCCCAAAAGAAGGAGAATAATAAGGGAGGAAGAATCCCCTGATGAAAGTGGCTCACCTTCTCAAACCCCAATAAGAGTTGAGGAAGAACAACTCACCAATGAGCAATTTGAACAAATGGCGTCACAAGGAGAAATTTTTGTTACACAAGCAGAGATTGATGAAGGGAACCCTCAGGAAACCCCTGTACCAAGTTTTGAATTAACTACAGCAGATTTCAGAGGAAGGGAATTGGACCCTGTTTTGGAACAAGCCAGTCAGCATTTTTTGTCTGATAACAATTTTGTAAGATCTAGGGCTTTCCATCAGTTTGCGTGGAGAGTAAACATGCACATTTTTGAGCAAAGGTGCAATAATATGAGAGCAGAACATCCAGAAATGGATGAGACCTCCATTCAAAATCTAATAAAGGAACAAATGGTTCAAGAGTTCCAAAATATAACCCCTGATGAGGGAAGACAGATGGTAAAAAATGCTAATGTTTTATTATTGCCCAATTGGGACATTGCTGACGCATTAGTTTTTAATTCTGTTTCAAATAATTTAGGACTCCAGGATCCGAATAAAGAGGAATTCTTGGGTACAACATTCAGCAATGATCAAGCTGCCCTTGTTATGTGGTCCCTAAGAAGAGGATCCAGAGTTACTTCATCACAGCCTGATGACTCAGGATTGACAGGGAGTATCATTGTAAGAAGAGTTGCTGACACTTCAAATGTACAGGCAGCCCACATGAATGTGGATTACTCTAAATTTGCCATGGCTACTGCGGAAAGAGAAGAGAGGGAAATGATGGATATGCATAATAAATATGAAGTAGTGGTGGAAGCCTATAATCAAGAGGTAAAGAGGAGAATTGAGTTAGAAAACAGGATATCTCAATTGGAAAAGGTACTTGGAAAGAGAAAAGTGGGAGAATCCAGTACATTAAGAATTGCATATCCCCCACAGTCATCTGCAGGATTAACCCCTATTATTGAGATACCTGGCACCCCTGAAAGACCCCAATTCTATACTGCAGAGGAGTTTGAAGCAGAAAAAACCAAATTACATGAGTGGCAGATAGAATTTAGAAATCAGCAGGAAGAGAAATGGAAGCAGGGTGTGACATACTTGAGGGATAAAATACAATGGTCAGATTTTTATGACCAGTTGACCAGGATTGTAACCCTCATAGATGAGTTAAATAAAGGAAAGAATGGACTAGACTCTCTTGCACAGAAGTGGAGACAGAGGAATAATGATGTTACAATTGTTTGTATATCTGCAGTTCAAATGCCTTATCATCAGGTTGAAAGAATTTTTGATTTATTGAATCAATTAGATAATTTTGAAAATAAAAGAGATTCTTTACAGAGGAAATTGACACTCTATTTTTCAAGATATCTTGCTAAAAAATTCACCCTATTTCCTTGTGCCTTAGAATCTGTTGATACAGTAAAGGAAAAGGACAAATGGAAAAAGGAAATGGATGAATTATTTGATAACAGAATAACAAACATCATCAGTGAGACTGGCTGTTGGTTTTGGGCAAAGACAAATGAAGAGCTGGTAAAAATGCAACTGTATTATGCTGATATAAGAAAAGAATTCGATGAATTAGAAGAAAATGCCAATTCTTTAATAAAGATACAAAGAGAAACCCTAAGTTTTGATTGGCCAGATGATGATACTTTCAACAGATGGAAAGATCAGTTTAGTGAACAGATGTCAGGAGAAGATGACGAGGAAGATGTAAGAGTAATAGTTACTCTTGTAGTCAGCAATGATGACATAGAAAATCCCCAGGTTAAAGTGATTTTGCATGTAACAGAAGATGATACATCACTTGCAGACCTTATGGATATGTACTCTGAAGATGAGGAATGATTGCGAGAGTAGATCATAACAACCAAGAAGCATAACAGAAAGGGACCCGCCAAGAAGTGCTGTTGTAATCAACCTTTCTGTTATTCTTGTTTTTTGTTTTTCAAAAGAAGGACACCTGTCACCTACTGTAGCCTGAAGCTTGTTGCATCTCACATTATTTAAGTGAGATCCCAAGGCTAAAGATGGGTCCAAATTTGGTTTTCACTAAGTGTTGTGCTTAGTTCTTTTTTGGTCCAAACATTTTTGGAAAGAAATTTATAGTATGCTTTTTCTGTCAAAATTTCTGAGATATGGATGAATGTAGAAAGAATTGTGCTTCTTCTCTGAAGGTTTTTCTGGGTCTTTTGTAAAGGATATATCATTTTCAAAGGAAATGAATACAAGTTATGAACTGTCCCCATATCTGTTCTTCTCTGAATTTTGTCTCCTTTTTAATACTGAGCTACCTTGATGTTGTGTGAGTAAAAGCTTATGCAATTGATTGCAATTTAGTAAGACTGTACATCCATTTGTTATTGCTGTTAATTCAATGGATTAAGTAAAGGCTTTGATGAATGTGATGAGGTTGCTCGGGTTTTAATAAGGATTTTTGAATGATAAATTCTGGTAAGAATTGCTGATTAAAATTCGTTGCAAGGCAACAAATTAGATCTAAGAATTTACTTGACTCTGAATTACCAATGGATTAGGCACTGATCGAAAGTATTTCAGCCAAAAGAGAAGCATATTATAACTAGCTTTTTCAAAATACATCATAAAATCAATTTTCATTTATCTTTCCTGTAAGATTTTCAAAGTTGGCCAGCACTTGCCTGCCTAGATTGTTTTAGCTTCATTTAGCCATTGTTGTTGGAAACATCTGCAGAGCTATAGAAGATTTCTTGGCCATATCTATTCAAGGGATGTGTTTATCAGTTATTTACCTATATGTTTAAGGATTTAGAGATGAGAATCAAAATGAAACTAAGGATAATTCTCATACAATTATTCCATCTTTGAACCATCCCCAGGTGCACCCGCCCTGGTTTTACAGAGCCAAAAGAGTAGAAAACTGTCTAAGGTTTTATTGAAGTTGGGTCCTAATACTTTGCATATGCAAGTGATAATGAGAATTGGCTATTCTTTAGGTTGTGTATGTACTGATATCTAGGTACTAAGCCTTTTGTCGCCTAGTAGTTTTAGTACTGTTAACATCAAAATAAAACACCAACAATCAGCATTGTAGTACAAACTGAAGGATTAGGTATAGATACATTCTAATAAGTATTTAAATGTGTAAATATCTTAACATAGTTGTTTTAACAAACCTTTGTAAATACCTTAGTAGAGTACTTACTTTTTAAGAGGTAAAATATTTTAATCAAGGTATATTAAATAAGTCTTGTAAGTTCTTAATAGGGAAGACCGCTCATAGGTTAGATCATCAAAAGTGATCAAAATTGTAGTTATAATAGGCAAACTTTGTTACTGCAATAGCAAAGATTTTGTGGGTGTCATCCCCACTACAATTTTTCCTTCACCTTGGAGGGTTTCTGTGTAACCAAATCTTTTCATCATGTGTTATGAGTTGTTTATGAGCTTTGAGTGTTATTCATGCAAATAGATATTTTGAGTGTTAAATATGGGCATCTAATTCAACCACACATTTCAAAATGATCATTATAATTTATTTACTACATTCTAAAATGAACATGAGATTGTTCATAAAGCTTGTCTACGCAAGGCGATCTATCACCATCTAACTAAACATGGTTTTACTATGCACTCTAAGAATCAAGAGTTTAGTAATCAGACTAGACTAGAATGAAGAATTTAAAAGAATGAAAATGCAAGGTTAATCTATATTCTTGTGATTTTGTATGTAAAGATATGAATTAATCCAAATTATATGTGCATTAATTTGAGAGAAAGATAAGAAAATTAATCTAAATGGATGCATTGTAATCTATATAATAAAGTATGTAAAAGCAATGGAGTTGTGAATGCAAAGTGTTTGAGTATTGAATCCAACAATGGTTTGATGCTCTTTAATTGGATTCCTCAAATGAGAGGCCAAGGGTCTCTTTTATAGAATCTTTGACCCAATCAATGGTCAAGATTAAACTAGATGTAAGTTTCAAATTAGAGGAGATATCAAGTCTTCTATTTTTTATAGAGCCTAATGAGATGAATTAGGAAGAACTATTGATCCATTAAAATATGTCCTCATAAACCAATATTCTAATTAATTAAATAATTAGTCTCAAAAATTATGGTGACAATATTTAATTAAATCAATATATTTAATTCCATTTTCATATGTATTAGCTAAAGGGGGTGAATTTTAATTTAATTAAAGTGTTAGGACTTGTAATTGAATTAATTTGATTAGAAGATTAATTTAACCAATTTAAATTGATATTTAGGAATTAAAAAAAGGATGAGATTAATATAGATTAGGGGTTTTCTTCATTTGACACTTAGGTCAAGTAAAGACAATCAGAATCAGAAATACCTAGTATAATGGGACTTAATTAATTAAGAAATTGATTTTGTAGGATTGATGTACTAAAATTGGTTCAAAATGCCCATGTCCCAATTTAGGGGTCTTACATTTTCCCCTATTTGAATAAATGTGCAAGTAGCATGTTGATTCAAAGAAATTGAAAGTATAAAGCATAGATCAAGAACTCAGATTGCTTCTAATATTGATGATACAAAAACCAATTGATTATATTTTTATGACTATCATTAAAATGAAACTTAACCCTCAAGAGTCTAGATAGAACACCTAGATATCGGTCAAAGAGAATAAAGATTTTAATGATTCATAGGATCCTTCCCATAATGATACTATATCCTTAGGAGTTAGAATTAGAATGCCCTAATACCTATCCATTAAATAGTGACTAAAATAAAGCTTACCATAATCTCCAAAACAAAGCTTAATCCTCTAATATCCAGATAGAACACCTAAATACTAGTCAATAGGATAGATGACATGACCTATCAAGAGTTATATAATTATCCCTAGAACAAGGCTTAACCTAAGAAGTCTAGATAGAATACATAGATACTTGTCCATTAAGCTATGACAAGGACAACTATGAGTTTGATCAACTAATCAATAAATAAGATAGATAGTATATGATGCCAGATATATGTAACAAATATGCCCCTAGTTTTGAGATACCACTAGCAATGCAGACATTATATTTAGATTTAAATTAAAGCCAAATTTGATTGATTCATTGATGCAATCATTGTGGCCCCTCAGGAGAAAAATTAAAAGATAAGGCATGGATTAGTAATATAAGTTACTAGATTCTTAGATAAAATTGTGATCATATATGTATAATAATGTAGAACATATCAAAAGAGTATCAAGAAAATTTGGAGTGGATTTAGAGTGACATATAGGTGTGGTTGACCAAGTTTGACCATAGTTAACTAGAGTTGACCTTTTATAAAAATTTTGAAATTTTTTAGAATATATTGAGTTGATGGTGTTACGAGATTCATATGGTATCAGAAAGATAGACTACACAATCATTTGATCATGTCATTCCCAAAATTTTAATATGCCATTTTGAGTTGTTTAAGTGTGTCCGATTTTGATTTCAATCCCAAAAATGAGTCCAAAGAAGTCCAATTTGCTAGAGGGGTGACTTTCACACCCATAAGAGAAATTTGAAAAATTAGGTCAAAACATATATAAGTCCCCAAAGGGTCATTTTAAAATCATTTTATCATTCAAGTCTTTTATGGAGAAGAAACTTTAAGGTTAAAGGTGTGGTCCCCATGCTTTCTCATTGATTCAAGTGATCTAGACGACATAGTCAACTGCCATACTATGTAGCACCTATAATTATCAATAATCATCCTTGTGAATTCAAATTTCATGCATTTTGATAAAAAAAATTAGTTGTTTTAGGTCATTATAAAGTACATTGTGTTGTGTCCTAATCATGCAAGGAATCGTTTTATTGAATGAGCCTACAAGAGTACTCATGTGAAGAAGTGCTCTAGTAGCACTAGCTTACATCATCAGTGGGGAATTTTCATGTGAGACATAGCCATGTCTCACATAGGAAACCCTTCAAAAGGGTCAAAGTTCACATGCTCATGTGGAATAATCACATGAGTGAGATTTCTCATGCAACCTTATATATTTTATCACATTTATAAAATGAATGCCTAGCCTGAGTTTTTAGTCAAGTTTGAGTTAGTTTATAAAGACAACTAAATGTTTTTCTTCTATTCAAGTGTTGTTATGAGTCAGTATAACATTTTTGTAGATAGTTTATAGGTTATTTTTCACATATTGGGATAACATGAACTACTGATAGATCGTCATGTTCATTTTATGGTGCAAGTTTATTTCCCAAATGTTCCTTTTTATGTCATTATCTGACCATCAAGGCCTTAGTTAGATGGTTGGATGTAGCTGAACATATACAAATTGATAGACTTGGTCTTGCCCATCTTTGTTATATCCATGACATTGGGGTGAATTTGGCGTTACTCACAACATTGGTGTAGCATTTTCATTCATAGATGAACACCTTCCACCTTCTACTTGGATAGATGACAATCACACCTCATGACATCTATAGGATAGTCAATATTCCCTTCCAGGGTCTATGGATTGAGTATGACACATAATCAAGGCTTGGTAAGTTGGTGTTGAGAACCATATTTTAGGATAATATCATCATGGGTAAGGCTATCCCCATGGAAATAGTATTGTAGTATGAGTGGACCCATAGGCTTGTAGTTGCACAAGAAGAATTCCTTTCTTGTTATTTGATTCTAGATAGAGGTTAGCACAAATTAGAGTGTGGATGAGGTCACATGTTACACAGGATGTTAAAGTAGCCTTCTTATTTTAGTTGAGGTTAGTACATGTTGGCTCATATGTTCTATGAGATGTATGAGATTGCCTATAGAGAGGAAAATATTATAGATATGGATATGGAAGCACTTTCCTATAATGAGGCCAATTTGAGAGGCTAATATAACCATTTCCACATAACCCATAATAGATCTAAAATAAATATTCAATTGAAATCCACAAGCAAGAGAATAGAAAACATACCCACAAAAATTATGAAACAAGATATACCCTAGGAAACCCTCATTACGAAAAAAAACCTAGCCTCCAAAAGCATCCATCACCGTTTATTATTCAACAAAATACCATTTTAATACAACTATTAGCGCACAAAATTGTAGCCCCCATTTTTGGAATTTTGAGAAAATCAAGCCCCATAAATGCCCATAAATGCATGTATACCCGACTGTACCTTTGAGGCCCCTGAGGTGTTTAATGTTTCTAACACCTTCCATTTAGCCTGTCCACATGTTCCATGATGATAAACTATCATTCTGAGCCATTTCGTGAAGTCCCATTTTGAGAAATTGCCAGATCTACTTTTTACCCTAAGTGTTAAACAATGATAGAAGGCTATCTTTGCAAGTTAATATCTCACACCCAAAAATGTTTCATGACTCACCACTTTAGGAGTATCTAGTGTCCTTACCTAAGAGATTATGTTTTAGATTTCAAGTTGTTTCAAATCTATTTTACTAGGTTTTGAATCCATCAAAGTTGGTCAGTTATCAATGTCATGCTGATATGATATGTTCATAATTCTGGGAATCACTGTTTGACTTGCTATAATTTTGACCTAGTTGACCAAAATGTTAAAAAAAAAATTGCGTTGCATTTTAGATGTCAAAGACCTATTTTTTTTAAAGTTTCAGCTAATGATGAGTCTGTTTAATCAGTTTTCAAACATGATTCCAAATGCAATTTCTATCTTTTTACTGGTATCATAAAGTGCAGATTGATTGGAACCCCTGTTCATGATTTTTTAACTTGAGATCTGTGACTGCCTATATTGAATGGATTGTACCACTATGTTTTACTCTAAAAATACTTTGAGTGTGATAGTTTGCAAGTCATGAAAAATCCATTTGCACACTTTTTTAGGTCAATTCCATTTGTAAAAAATTGCTTTTCTGCAAGTGTTTCCAATTTGCAAAATCCAAGTAGCCCATTTTGACTGCTCACCATTTGGCACCCAATTATTCATCATGAGCCCAAATCACATATCCATACTCCTCTCATGACAAAGAACCAATGCCCCAGTTTTCATTCTCCCAAGTATTAGTTTACCCAATTTTCGAAGCTGATTCCAAATGCAATTTATCATTTTCTGACATGTTTTCTTGCAGGTAGTTCTGAGAGGTCAACTTTGACAACAAATATCTTTTGACCTCAAATTTTTCATGAGATGAGAGTTGACATGGTAGGAGTGTGCTGAACAAAGAGTTAATGTGCCAATTTTCAAAGCTCGATTTGGTGTTTTGGTTAGTTTTTAAGGCATGTCAAATGACCTCCTGATGCAAGATTGACATTTTGAAAAAGGATGTAAAATGAGTTTCAAGTTCACTTTCCGTGGTTGAATTTATTTCAAATCAGTGCCAAAGGGTGAATAAGTCAGTTTTGCATATCAATTGTTTGGAAACAGAATTTTTTTTAGCCGGACCCACTCTTGGAACTCGACTAAATTCATCAGACTCATAGGATTGGATGTGTTTGAATAAGTAATAATGCTCTTGATTATACAATAAAATTCAAAATTATTCACCTATTACCATTCAGGATCCTAAAGCAACTTTAGGGTGAAAGGGACATACCTGAAGAACCCAAGAGATGGATTTTTCCTTCAAGGGATTCATATGATGTATTGTGCTTATAGCAGTATGTGGAGTGGAAGCAAATCTAAGAAACTAAAGAAAATTGTGTAAAATAAAATGTTGAACAATTCACTATGTATTAGTGGAAGGCAAGGGAATTGTCCATAATAAGAGGGAGCAGTAGTAGCACACTTTCTGTGTTACTGACACCTCTGGAATTTGATCTGATTAGTATGATTCCTAACATTAAATATTGCGAAAGGGTAAAATGGGCAACCATTGCATTGCAAAACATGCTCAACTCTTGTGGCACAGTAGAATAGATAGTTTCTCTGAGTTCTCCTTCAGAATTTCATGGGCATGATGAGATCAAAGGACATGGGTAGATGAGGTTGTTTTTCTTCTGTGAAATCCAAAAGTGTGGAGTGAATAATTGTTATGTGGAATTTGGGTAAGGAGGGTCTCATTGTAGGAAGCCCAAGGCATGGCCTAAGGGAATCTACTTTTTCGTAACCCTTGAATGGATGCTTCTTCTCATTCAAACTATTCACTTTTTCCTCAATCACATACACAATTAGGATAAATTAGATTCATCTGCCCAGCTCTATAACCAATTTTCGCATCTCCAATCTATAGGGAGGAAGCTATTGGGTAGTCAAATATGCCCACGATGGGGAGATGGTAGCATAGAAGTCGAGGAGCCATGAATTATTATGACTTTAGACATGCCAAGATAGTCTTGGGTGATATCCAAGAGGAAGCTAAGGAATAGATTAAGAGGAGGCCACTGATTTTGCAGGAGTCCAAGGCGGCATTCTTTGGAAAACCCATGTGCATTCATGATAGAACTATGTTTCAAATTAATATAGGGCACTCCATGTGCAAAGGAAATATGGGAATGACACCACATATTTGAAAGCTTCATGCTTGAGAACCCATGCAAAAGAAAAGCCCATCAGACCACGCAAGTAGAGGAGCTACGGTTAGGAGGAACTCAATGGAGAGATGACCTTTCATGTCTGAGGTAGTAGGGAAATAAGCAAGCCATGGCTAAGAAAGAGTAGCCTTTTCAAATATAGTCTCAAAAAAAAGGGAGCCCACATTAAATAGAGTATAACTCTGATTTTGTGATGGTAGCTGATGAGTTACTTTGTTGATATAGAAAACATATGCTTGTTTCTAGAGCCTGACTTAGCAAATGCAATTAGACCTCTTCATGATCTTGTGGGGAATGATGTGACTAAATGGTGTACTCTAGTTATAGGTACAGGTTCAACACAACTTTTTGAAGGATACTTTATATGCTTTGTCTCAATCGAGAAGCTCAAAGCCTACAATCGTCATGTCTGCAGCACCCTATTATTTGTCTTATCCAGTGGTGACAGACTTTTTGAAATCAAACCTTTATAGATAGGCTGATGATGCCTGGAATTATAAGCAAGATATAGATGAAGACCATTATATCAAACTTATAACTTCCCCTAACAATCTTGATGGTTTTTGAGAGAAACATTTGTAAATGGATCTAGACCAGTTATATATGGAAGTTGCCACAAAGAAGGAAGGCAAGTGAAGCATTTTTTGGAGTCGCAAAATGCGTTTGAAATACAAAGAAACATTTTTTTGCAAACTGGCTTGAGCCTACTTTATCCCACATCAGCTCTCAGAGGAAATTTTTGAGTCTTTAAATACTTTTCAACTTAACATACACAATGTCTTAAAGACAAGCGCTTTTTAAGCATGGGCTTTCAAGGTGGGACTCGACATGGAAGATAGTTGGTAGGTCACCTAAAGCAAAATTTTAGATAACTACATGGGTGCGATAATGTGGAAAGGATGGCACAAGATCATGCCACATCTCCACATCCTGTGGATGGCGCATGCCTGCATTTCCAAAGTGCTCGAGAGATAAATGTTGCGAGAATGTGGGATGCTGCCACATGGTAGTGGGTCCTACATGTGATGATGTGGCAATTTAGGGCAAGATAAGAGGTGAGGTGTAGGATCATGACATGTGTCACAATCCAACGGTCTACACATGCCCGCAATACAAAGTTGCAAGAAAGTTAAAAAATGTGAGCTTGCGGGATATTGTCACATGGCACTCAGTCAAACTTAGTTTGACCCCAAATTTGAAGGGTGTGGGCAAAAATAAAGATTTTTAAAAAAATGATTTTTTAAAATCATTTTAAGTGCACATTGGTGAATTTTAGATTCAAAAGGATTATAATCTAAAGTTCTAACTTTAGACTAATTTAAAAAATTTCAAAATTTAAAATTTAAAAAAGTTGCAGACCTGAACCTTCTACCAGGGGAGTGATTTTTAAATTGACCTTTTGGAGGTTTCCTGTAGGCTAACATAGTGATATTATATATCGTCAAAATTGTGAGAAGACAAACTTTCTGATTATGGAGTTCATTTCTACACATGAATTCATTTGTTCAAGTTATAGCCAAAAATGTGAAATTTGGGGCCTTCTCAGTGGAATTGTTAAAAACTGAAAATCCAGTTAGGGGATTAGTAAAACATGGTAAGAATGAAATTGGGGTTGAAATTAATCAAATTCACTTAGTGAAAACTCAATTTTACTGGCATTTCATGAAATTTTAAGATATTTTGATGACTCAACAAGTTTTCATCATTTCAACAAAGATATTTGCAAATCAGTAATAGAAAAATGAGGAAACCAAATCAGATTAGAATGGGAGAAGCAAGAAAGAAGTTGTTCAGTTGTAGAAGATTGAATTCCAAGTGGATACATGTCAGGCATAAATCAGATTCAGGAATTCATCTTCTTCTATATCTTTCTATTTTTCTTTCATTGTAAGGGTTGGTAGTTTTCTCTGGGTAATACTAGCAGGGTTCTAGTGTTCTACTATGAAACCATGGATATGATTGGTTTTGCTTCCTATTTATTGAGTTGAGCTCTAGTAGTGAAGACCAAACACCCGCACCTATGCTGATTTGCATTTCATTTTCATGCATTGTTTCTGAGATATGATAATGGATGCTAGATTATGTGAAATATCTTGAGCTTCATTCTATGTTGCCAATTTGTGTATTTGGTCTTTCCAAGGATAAATACAAAAGTAGATTTAAATGAATTATCTGAGTTCTCTAATTCTATCTCCTAATTCTTCATGTGATATTAACTTTGAGATTAAATGGGTAAGGTTCATTTCATTTAAGGAAACTTGGATGAGTTTTATGTCAGATCTGTTGTTCCTTTTGACTCAAGGAGTTAACTAAATGCTTCAATGCTCTGATAGGGTTTCTAGGTGTACGAAGGGGATATTGCATAAGAATGGGATTTTGGGATTTCAGTTGATAAACTTGATTGTAATGCAAACAAGTTAGGTCATCCTGCTAGTAATGACTCCATGTTTCAATGGATAAGGCATTGATCACTAAATTAGATGCAATTTGATATGAATTACATTTGCACAAAATCTTTTATTCAAATAAATTCAATTTTTCATGTCTTGTAGTGGGCTGAAAGGAATTAACCTACACTCAACTTGTGAGATTCATAGATTCACATTTAGCTACTGTAGATCTATGTCATTTCATGAAGTATTAGGAGATATAGTTTACATCTGTAGTAATTAGGTTCAAATTTATGTTTTAAATGCATGAGTACCATATTTTAGAACTTGAAGGTTAACCCACCTAGGTCTTGCAGAGCCTGAAGTGAAGAAGGATTTATGCCTTATAGTTGGCCCAAGACTATAGTCAGGTGCATTCATCATAGGAAGTTGCTAGCCTTAGGTGCATTTGTCTCGTTTAAAGCCAAAAAAAAGGCAACTTTATTGGAGACTATATTGAATTAGAATGATAGAAAAACCTTGAGAATTTAAAAAGGGATTTAGTACAGTAGGAAGATGTGCATGGAAAATTTTCAAGAGTAAGTTCTCTGATATGTGTTTCAGTTTTCTTACTTAAATGTCATGCACCCCAATAATGCTTTTTTCAGGACAACAATATATTTGAGGGATTGAGTATAGATTGTGTTGCTACTAAGTTTTATGTTCAATCAATGCAATTAGTCTAGTTTTCAAAATACTATTGTAAAAATTAGAGTCAAGAATTTGAAAATGAAGTGTACCCTCTTTCCAAGGTGTTAGTGATTTGCAATTTTTTCATATTGAAAGTCTGTTTCATAATTTACAAATGGTAAAATTGTTTCAAATATTTTCTCACTAAGTGTGAGTGGTGACTCTAAAGTTAATCTCTATACTAGTGCATGGATTTTTTTAATATCAAAAGCTTTCAATATTTTTGAGCAGATCTAGTTTGTTGGGAAAGAGAAATTACAAGCTCTTGATTAATGGTTTATGTGGTTTTTTGTGTCTGCTGAAGTAATTCATTTCAAAGGGTGAATCAGTGTTGTGATTTCATTTTCCTATTCAAGGAGGTGGCATCTCTACAAAGGATTTTATCTATGGTGTGAAGGGTTTCATATTTACACCTATGCTAGTCAGCAGATCTGAGATTTCAAATAGCAATACATAAAGGTATTTTAAGTTTTCATGTCTTTTTCATTCATGAGAGTTGAATGGTAGAAATGGTTGCCTCCATCTAGTGTTTCAGCACTAAGAGAATAGAGGTAGGAGTTTGATAGTTCAAGAGATGGATTTAGAGTCTACATCTAAAAATGACGTGCCAACTCTTGAAAGTCTTCATGCAAATATTGCTAGATTGAAAAGAATGATTCATGATAAGACTATCTTAATGTTAAGAAGTATGATTGATATTAAGGGTCTTAATGGCTTTCAAATTTACATGAAGTTCAAATCAGTAGTTATGAATCTTGATGAGTTGTTTAGACCTAAGGAGTCTTCGTGGCCAGTGGTACTCCTAGAAGTTTTTATGCAAAATTTAGTTTATTGGCCAGCCAAAATAAGATTAGATGAGATGTGTGAAATCCATGATTTTATTATAGAAATTGAAAGTGCTTTGAATTCTAATGAGTCTGATGTTAACGAATGCAATGAGTCCATTGAAAATGATGTCAAGAATGAAGAGTCTCATTTTTATGAATTAGAGGATAGTAATAAGCAATTTGATAATATGCATAATGTGGATTCATCTTTTCGTGATGATGAGTATAAAGAAGAAGAAAGGTGTAACAACAGTAATAGTTCTTCTTCTAGTGATTAATGTAAATGTTCTAAGATACCAGTTGTGGAGGTGTTGTCTAAGGAAGAAGATTTATGTGATGATCAGTGTTCTAATTTTTTAGAATATATTACTAATGAACCCATTGTTACAAATGTGTCAAGTTATCCAGATAATGATCACAACCAAGGAAAAGAAACTAGTAGTGAAATCTTGTCAAGTGTTGATGAGATTTCCGATATGTTGGCTCATGATTTTGAAAGGTATGCTAATCTATCCAAGGATACTTGTGTTGTGCCACATTTTTCATTTCCATATGGTGAAGTCATTTCCCCTAAATTTGATGTTGAAGAAGATGTAGTTTCAGAATATGCTCTGCCAAGTTTGGGAGGTGTATGTGATGGTAATCCGTACGTCAATCCACATGATGACTTTTATGTTGAGAATGAAGATGTAGAGATAAGTTCTATTGCTATTTCATGGTTTTGTTGTTTTCATAAGGCCGAGATACATTCAGATTGCTCATGTGATAAGGAAAGTAATACTAATGAAGTGATTTATTCTAATTAGTTATTTGAGGGAAACATTGATACAGATCAGCATGTTGTTAGAAGGAAATTTCATGATGATTCTTGTGATTTGGTATTTAATCATTGTTGGAATGTGAAGAAAATGTAGCATATTTTCAGTCTAATTTATGGAGTACTGATATTGCAAATGAGGAGAATTCAGATTTTTCATTTTCTTCATATCTGGATGCACAAGGTGAGTTACCATTTGATTCATGTAACTCGTTGAATGAAGTAGAATACCAAGCTTTTTTGTTTCCAGTTGAAGGTGCTCATGAGTTAGTTAGTGATGATCAATTTCAGTTTGATATGAGTAGTTATGATCATGTTGATTCATATTTTCATAGTGAGCAAGATGAAGAGTTTAATGCTGATTTGTACATGCACTATGAGAATGAACGTGTGAATTCAGTTTTACCAAGTATTTTGTTTCAAGATGTTAATCTAATTGGTGGAATTGATGAGAAAAGTAATTTCAGTTTACCTCATGATGAAAGGAATGAAAATCAAGTATATGATAGAGGTAAGAAGTTTTGAAAACTTTTCGGTGGCCCAAGGCCATCACTTGTACATAGTAGTGTAGTTTCACTATTTTCAATAAAGTTGTTCATGAGAGTTTTTGAGGTTCAAGTGTGTGGTCTACTTCTTCTAGAGATCTAAAATCTTGCCATGCTCACAAGGGGCATGCATCCCCAGACAAAGCCACTCTTTGCACTCAAAATTGTAGCCTCGATTTTGCAAATTTTGAGAAAATCATGCCCCATAAATGCCCATAAATGCATGTATACCTAGCTGTACCTTTGAGGCCCTTGAGGTGTTTAATGTTTCTAACACCTTCCATTTAGCCTGTCCACATGTTCCATGATGATAAACTATCATTTCAAGCTATTTCGTGAAGACCCATTTTGAGAAATTGCCAAATCTACCTTTTACCCTAACTGTCAAACAACGATAGGAGGCTATGTTTGCAAGTGAATATATTGCACCCAGAAATGTTTCATGACTCACTACTTTGGGAGTGTCTAGTGTCCTTAGCTGAGAGCTTATGTTTCAAATTTTGAGTCATTTCAAATATATTTGACTAGGTTTCGAATCCCTCAAAGTTGGTCAATTATCAATGTCATGCTAATATGAAATGTTCATAATTCTAGGAAGCCCTGTTTGACTTGCTATAATTTTGACCCAGTTGACCAAAATGTTAAAATTCTTTTTGTGTTGCATTATGATATCAAAGACTTGTGTTTCAAGTTTTTGCTAATGATGAATTCGTTTAATCAGTTTTCAAACATGATTCCAAATGCTATTTCTATCTTTTTACTGGTATCATAAAGTGCAGATTGATTGGAACCCCTATTTGTGACGTTATAACTTGAGATCTGTGATTGCCTATATCAAATGGATTGTACCATTGTGTTGTACTCTAAAAATACTTTGAGTGTGCCAGTTTTCAAGTCATGTAGAATCCATTTGCACACTTTTCTAGGTCCATTCCATTTGCAAAAAAATGCTTTTTTGCCAGTGTTTCCAGTTTGCAAAATCCATGTAGCCCACTTTGACTGCTTGCCATTTGCGCTCAGTTATTCATCATGAGCCCAAATCATAAATCCATACTCCTCTCATGGAAAAGAATCAATGCCCCAATTTTCATTCTCGCAAGTGTCAGTTTACCCAGTTTTCGTAGCTAATTCCAAATGCAATTTATGGTTTTTGACATGTTTTTTTGCAAATAGTACTGAGAGGTAAAATTTGACAATGAATATCTTTTGACCTCAAATTTTTCATGAGACAAGATTCAACATGGTAGGAGTGTGCTAAACAAAGAGTTAGTGTGCCAATTTTCAGAGCTTGATCAAGTGTTTTGGTTAATTTTTAAGGCCAATCAAATGAGCTCCTGACGCAATATTGATAGTTTGCAAAAGGATGTAAAATGAGATTCAAGTTCACTTTCAGTGGTCAAATTTATTTTAAATTAGTGCTAGAGGGTGAATAAGTCAGTTTTGCATATCAGTTGTTTGGAAAAAAAATTTTTTTAGCCAGAACCACTTTTGGGGCCCGACTAAATTCATCAGACTGATAGGATTGGATGTGTTTGAATAAGTCATAATACTCTTTATTATACAAGAAAATTTGAAATGATTCACCTATTGCCATTTGGGATCCTAACACAACTTTAGGATGAAGGGGACATACTCAAAGAACCCAAGAGATGGATTTTTCCTTCAAGGGATTCATATGATGTATTGTGCTTACAGGAGTATGTGGAGTAGAAGGCAAATCTAAGAAACTAAAGAAAATTGCGTAAAAGAAAATGTTAGTGAATTTTAGAATCAAAAGGATTATAAGCTAAAGTTCTAACTTTAGAAAAATTTTAAATTTTTTAAAATGTAAAATTAAAAAAGTTGCAGCCCTAAACCTTCTACCAAGGGAGTGATTTTCAAATCGACTTTCTAGAGGTTTCCTCTAGGCTAACATAATGATATTATATATTGCTAGAATCATGAGAAGATGAAATTTCTGATTATGGAGTTTTTTTCTACATAGGAATTCATTTGTTCAAGTTATAGCCAAAAATGTGAAATTTGGGGCCTTCTTAGTGGAATTGGTAAAAACTAAAAATCCAGTAACATGGTAAGAATGTAGTTGGGGTCAAAATTAATCAAATTCACTCAATAAAAGCTCAATTTTACTAGAATTTGATGAATTTTTCAGATATTTTAATTACTCAACAAGTTTTCATCATTTAAACAAATATATTTGCAAATCAGTAATAGAAAAATGATGAAACCAAATCAGATCAGAATGGGAGAAGGGAGAAAGAAGTTATTTAGTTGCAAAAGATTGAATTCCAAGTGGACACATGTCAGGCATAAATCAGATCCAAGAATTCATCTTCTTCTATATCTTCTTTTTTTTTTTTTCATAGTAAGGGTTGGCAATTTTCTCTGGGTAATATTGGTAGGTTTTCAGTGTTCTACTATGAAACCATGGATATGATTGGTTTTGCTTCCTATTTATTAAGCTAAGCTCTAATAGTGAAGACCACACACCCACACTTGTGCAGATTTGTATTTCATTTGCATGCATTGTTTTTGAGATATGATAATGGATGCTAAATTATGTGACATATCTTGAGCTTCATTTTGTGTTTCCTATTTGTGTATTTGGTCTTTCCAAGGATAAATATAAAAGGGGATCTACATGAATTATCTGAGTTCTCTAATTATGTCTCCTAATTCTTCACGTGCTATTAACTTTGAGATTAAATGGATAAGGTTCATTTGATTAAAGGCAACTTGGATGAGTTGTATGTTAGATCTATTGTTGTTTTTGACTCAAGGAGTTAAGAAAATGCTTCAGTGTTCTAATAGGGTTTCTGGGTGTATGAAGGGGATATTGCATAAGAATGGGATTTGGGGATTTCAGTTGATAAACTTGATTGTAATGCAAACAAGTTAGGTCATCTTGTTGGTAATGACTCAATGTTTCAATGGATAAGACACTGATCACTAAATTAGATGCAAGCTGATATGAATTACATTTGCACAAAATATTTTATTCAAATAAATTTACTTTTTCATGTCTTGTAGTGGGCTGAAAGGAATTAACCTACACTCAACTTATGATATTCATAGATCCACATTTAGCTACTGTAGATCTGTGTCATTTCATGAGTTATTAGGAGATATACGGTGTTTACATCTGCAGTAATTAGGTTCAAATTTATGTTTTAAATGCACTAGTACCATATTTCAAAACCTAAAGGTTAACCCGCCTAAGTCTTGCAGAGCCTAAAGTGAAGAAGGAGTTATGCCTTATAGTTGGCCCAAGATTGCAGTTAGGTGCATTCATCATAGGAAGTTTCTATTCTTAGATGCATTTGTCTAGTGTTTTGGTCATTTTGGAAACTATTAAATCAAGAGCCAACAACAACCATGAAAGCCTTTGAGGCCATTGGCACAACCAAGCAATCGATGTGAACAAGCATGAATCCACACATCCCATGCGATGCTTCTAACCTTCACAAATGCTCCTTTGGCTAACTTGTCAAGTCTTGTCCTGCTCAACTCTTTTCATTTTTTTCTTATGTCTTCTCACACCAACAAAAATACCCTTGTGGCTCCTTATATAGTAGCAAGTCCTACAAAACCACAATGTGGTATTACATAAACCATGTGCTACCTAACCCTTTGACCACACATTTAATATTGGAAATTTAATTCTTTTCCCCACTATTAAATAATTACATGAAATATTATCACAATGTTACAGTACAACTCATCAATTATATCCAATGGGAATCTTTACATGTTGCATGTCCATCTAGGTGTAACATTACATAATAAAATAAAATAATACAACATAACAATATTATGCAATGTGTGCAACATCCATTATCTCAAAAATCTCCCACTTGTTGTATACGTTGCATAGGGTCAATCTATAGCCTCATAAATGAATAAGGGAACAATCCCTCCTAATGCATCTACCATCATGGATCAAAGTGCATGAAGTGCTCCATCCTAGTACCCACAACAAAATCAACGTATCAAACATCTCAAACATTAATGATCTCATCTCCTATTATGCTACTACCACTAGACATACATAGAAGCCTTTCGAAGAGAGAACCACCCAATCTATCGCATTAGAATATCATAAAATCTTGTACCAGCTGAAATTCCAAGAAAAAAAACTTGATCCAAAGGTAACACATGTATCTATAGTTGTCAAAATATCCATCTCTAAAATAACACCTACAACAAGTGTCAAACCCATCCAACTATCCATGCTTCCAATGGTATACCAAGTGAATCTCACATCATCAACATATCCAATCTACAACCTACAATAAAAACCCTCAAGAGCAATACCTACCACATATATACTAAGAAAATCCCACTAGAAAAGATAATGTCAAATCTATAACCAACCCAATTACAATATCTGAAAGTAATGAATGCATGTAGTATTAAGGACATCAACAATACATAAACCAATAACCTACAAGAACAAGTCTAAAAAGTTATATCCAACAGTCTCCCAAGCTCTCCACAACCAACATAAGAAAGAGATAAAGGAATAACCACTTCATCTCTAACATGACATTCATGAACACAAAATAGTGATCACAATCTCTAACCCATCTCAAATCCAATGCAAGTAAAACTGAACATCCAAGAAGGTAACCAAGACCAAAGAGAAACCATGCAAATCATAACTAGTATCATGTCCTTTTACACACACCTCTAGATGTAAACTATGCAAGTATGATCTCCTCCATAACATCCCAATAAGAAGCCACAACAAAACCCAAAGTATACCATATAACTAATCATGGATGTAAGCCTCTCACAAGAAGATCAGACTCATAAACCATTCTTAAATCTTGGAATAACCACTCCTAATCTAATGGATATGCCCAATATAAAACCATCTCCCAAACTCAACCATCATAACAACATATGCACATGGAGATAAAAAGTGCTAATCCACCTTTCAAATGAACCCTCTAGAACTAACTCATGTACCATAGCTCAAGATCCATATCCATGAAAGACAAGCATAAATATAATGTACTTGAGAGAAACAATAGGCTATACCTCTCAAGTAACAAAACTACCAAGTAAACTAAGAGTGGGGAATGAGAATGCTCACGAAGTTATCCAAGACTCAAACCAAGACTCATCTAAGAGAAATTTCCTCTCAAGTCCATATCAAGTGAATGTCCCTTGGAATCTCTTGTTGAAACCATCAACTGTCCCAACAAATAATTCACTAATCCAAGAGAAATCAACATCACCACCATCTTTAAGTATCCATGAGCATGTATAACCAATAAATCTATTCCACCTCTAATGCAACATATAAATATCATGAAGTGTCCAGCTTATGATCAATGTTATCAATACCAAGAAAGTAAATCATGATCAATGTCAAAGTTCCAACCATGGCATTAGGAACATAAACATGACAACATGATCTAAAACATCTAAACCAAAAAGATAACATGCTCCATATGAACATACTATAACATTTCATAACTCTAAATGTGTATCAAGAGTATATCATGACATAATAATGAAATCATCCTAACACCAATGATAAAATATCAAATGAAAGCATAAACCACACTTTAACCAAGAACTCCATTAGTCCTCAAGATGCAACAATCTCCATAGATCATTCAAAAAAGCTATCTCCACATACCATGAAGAACCATCTCCACACACCATAAATATACAAACCAAACAAGGAACTAATCTTGCACTGTCACCCCATCACTACTACAAGCTCTCACTAAACTATTTATCCAAGCTATACATGGCATCATGATGAAGAAAAAACATATTCTAATAATGAGAATCAATCAAGGAATAAAACCATAAAAGAACTCAAAGTGCACATCATGAGCTCCTAAAAAGAAACCAAATAATCATGATCATCAACCAACAAGATATACAACCATAATCAAATTAGGAATTAAAACTAATGGACATCAAGGATGTACATATATATCCAATCATGTCATGCCAAAATATATGGTACCATGATCTCATCCATGAACTGAGCATCTGACTCAATATGTCCAACCTGTCAGCATAAAATAGTCAACCAGAATCCTCCAACATTACTATGTTGAAAATAGATTGTTGAAGACTATTAAAGAGGGAGATTGTTGAGAATATATTGATACATGTATGATCAATATGCTTCAATCATTATTTTATCACTAATGTCAAACCTGATATTTGCTGGTAAGACAACTGCTTATATGATTAAGTACTATCACATATTGGATTGATGAAGAGGATTTGATCAAAACATGTAACAATAGCACCTAGAGGAAAGGTTGAGTTATGATTATGTAAATGAGTACAAGAATTAGTTAAGATAGTGACAACATGATGCATTGATAATCTACCAAAGGTTACAAAGGCTAATTACACTAAGAAAGTTTAGAAGAACAAGTTACACAAAGTTTTTCTACCAAGCTTGACCAAGTGAATAGTAGGTACCAAGAAAATCCAGTGCAAGCCGAGCAGAAAATTAGTTGTAGCCAAGTAAAAGTTTATTCTAGTGTATGCCCAAAAAAATAGTAGATGCCAAGTAAATTTTAGCTGATGTTGAGGACTAGTAAACTTTAGTTTTTGATGAGTGATTTTAATAGAGGATGTCAAGAAATATGATATTTGTTGAGTATCAAAAGCTAGATAATACTAAGTGGCTAGATTATTTCATTGATTGTGAATTCGATGGATCTGAGCTAAAAAGTTTGTTTTCTTGGATTGTGTTAACTAGGTGGAAGATAAGGTTGATGAGCTAGTGGCATAAAATTCAAGGTAAACTATTTTTAGGTGAATTCAAAGAAAATTCAAGGAGAATTTTCTAGAAGAGATATGAACAAAGTGGTAGATTCATTGTATCCTACCTAATCTTTCCTATCCATAAATTGGATGATGGAGAATGAGCGGAAAAAGATCTTAATTTTCTATTTATAGTAATGGTTGGTCAAAAGAAAAGATTGTCATGTGCAAGATCCTAAGGAAGACAAGGAGTCAAGGGTTTTGCTTCATCAAGTTACCTAGGAGAAGAGTCTACATTGGAATGTTAAGCAAGAAGTAAATAAGTAAAAGTCAGAAGTGTTTGAGATCTGACAATGGAGGAGAATTCACATAAAATGAGTTTGACATGTTCTATAATAACAAAGGAATCAAAAGACAAACATATGCTCCTAGAACCCCTCCAAAAAATGGAATTGTTGAACGAAGGAACATATGTATAATGGACTGTGCTGCAATACTTATGATGGAGAAAAATGTTTCTTTAAAATATTGGAGATATGTTTTAAGTACAATTGTCTATACCTTGAACCCTATACAAGTTAAGAAAGGTACTCATTCAACACCTTTTGAACTATGGTATGGATACTCACCCAATGTAATATACTTTAAGGTATTTGGAAGAAAATGTTACATTCTTAAAGACCTAGATACAAAAAGTGAAGAGGGTATATTCCTAAGATATTCCACAAGAAGTAAAGGTTATAAATGTTTATATACTAACACTAACAAAGTTGAAGAAAGTGCAAATGTAAACTTTGATGAATATACGAGATTATATGAGGCTGAACCTATGAAAGATCCAAAAGAATACAAATCATTTGTATACTCTTATGAAGGTATGCCAACTAAATAAGATGTTGCAAATAAAGCTACAAACCAACAAGTTTTAGTGACTACCAAGCCATACACAATGAATGTTGATTTGCATTCAGGAACCAAGTTAGTGATTGACACCAAATGGGTATTTAGAAACAAGCTAGATGAAAATGGTGAAGTAACAAAGAATAAGACAAGATTAGCTTGCAAAGGATATGCACAAGAAGAAGGAATTGACTATGGAGAGACATTTTCCCTTGGTTCTAGATTGGAAGGAGTAAGAACATTACTTGCTTATTATGTATACGAAGGTTTCAAAATTTATCAAATGGATGTTAAATCTACATTTCTGAATGACATATTAGAGGAAGAAGTTTACATAGAATAGCTAAAAGGTTTTGTTGATTTTAACAATAAGAACATGGTATGTAGATTACAAAAAGCTCTGTATGGTTTGATACAAGCACCAAGAGCCTGGTATGAGAGACTTCATAAGTATCTTGTGAAGATTGGATTTGAAAGAACTAATGATAATAATAATCTATATATAGAGAAAGAGAAAGGAAAAGGTATTTTCTTATCTGAAAATTTTGTTGATAATATCATATTTGGAGGTCAAGATGCTTTATATAAGGCTTTTGCAAATGAAATAAAGCAAGAATTTAAGATGTTGATGTTTGTAGAGATCAAATTCTTTGTGGGTTTACAAGTATATAAAATGAAATATGATATATACATAACTCAATCAAAATATTTTAAGGAAATATTTAAGAATTTTGGATTGGAGGATTCTAAACTAGTAAGTATACCTATGGTGATAGGACACAAGTTGACAAAGAATGATGATTCAGCTGAGGTGAATCAAACATTGTATAGGTCTATGATTGGTAAACCACAATATGTAGCACATAATAGACTTGACATTACATTATCTATAGGGATAGTTGCAAGATTCTCTACTAATCATAGGGATAATAATTTGATGGCTATAAAGAGAATAATGAGATATCTGAAAGGAACACATGAGTATGGTCTATCCTATAAGAAAAATGAAAAATTTGAATTAAGAGCCTACACTGATGTTGATTGGGCTAGAAACATTGATGACAGAAAGAGCACCAGTGGAGGAGCATTTTTCTTAGGCAAAAAGCTAGTTACATGGACTAGCAAGAAATAAAATTACACCTCACAATCTACAGTTGAAGTTGAATATGTTGCTGCTACTATAAATTGTACAAAATTGTATGGATCAAATAGTTACTCAGAGGTATGAAGGAAGAGATCATAGAACTAGTAAAACTTTATTGTGATAATACAAGTGCTATCAATATATCAAAGAGTCCTATGATGAACATAAAGACTAAGCACATTGTAATCAAGTATCACTACATGAGAGAATTAGTTCAAGATAAAGAGGTAAAGATGGAATATGGTAACACAAAAGAACAAATTGTTGATATCTTCAAAAAAATGTTACTTAAGGATGCTCATGAGTATCTAAGAGGTAAGCTAGGGGTCATACCCCTATCAAAGGCTATCTAAGTAACAAAACGAGTGCCCTGCATCAAATAAGTTGATTTTCATATTTTACACATTGATACAATGAATCTTACTTTATTAGCTA
This sequence comes from Cupressus sempervirens, assembly GCA_028749045.1. Lineage (NCBI taxonomy): Eukaryota > Viridiplantae > Streptophyta > Pinopsida > Cupressales > Cupressaceae > Cupressus > Cupressus sempervirens. The sequence continues at coordinate 225,177,055 of CM053784.1, forward strand.
CCTAAAGTAATCAAAGAAATGATACTCCAAATTAGTCACAAGAAAGGTGATAGAGGGAGAAAGTAAAGTTCATATCTACATGTTAAGATGACAAGTCTTTGGCATTGTTATCAAAGAGGGATATAGTTACTGATCAAGGGAAATGCAAGAAAGAGGGAATCAAGGGAATCATTAAGGAAGTAATTGCCAAGGGAGATAATTGTTGATCAAAGGAAAGTACAAGTATGAAAAAGGAAAGTATGAGTATGATGAGGGAGATAGTAAAATAAAAGAAAAAGAGAGATAGATATACAAGAGATTGGAGAATTACCAAAGAGGGAGAAATCCCAACATCTAACTAGTAAGAGGGAGATATGATAAGAAGAAATTTAGACGGAGTTATAAGGAAGAATTTTGTAACCTACTTAGAAGATGGAAGTTGCTAATAGAGGGAGATATTTCAATATGAGGAATGATTTTATTTTCATTATTGTCTTGCTTTTTTAACTTAGCCACTTTGGTTGATTAGTTTAGTTTTCCATCAATGCCAAAGAGGGAGATTTTTGAAAATAGACTGAAGAAGACTATTAAAAAGGGAGATTGTTGAGAATAAATTGATACAAGTATGATCACTATGCTTCAATCATTTTTTTGTCACTAATGTCAAACTTGCCATTTGCTAGCAAGAGAACTGGTTGATTTAAGTACTATTAATTATTTGATTAATGAAGAGGATTTGATCAAAAGATGTAACAGTAGCCCCTAGAGGAAAGTTTGAGTTATGATTATGTAAAGGAGTACAAGAATCAATTAAGATAGTCATAACATGATGCATTGATAATCTACTTAAGGTTACAAAGGTTGATTACACTAAGAAAGTTTAAAACAACAAGTTACATAAAGTTTTTCTACCAAGCTTGATCAAGTGGATAGTAGGTGATAAGAAGAGTCAGTGCAAGCCGAATAGAAAATCAGTTGGAGCCAAGAAAAGTTTATTCTAGTGTATGCCAAGAAAAATAGTGGATGCCAAGTAAAGTTTAGTTGATCTTGAGCACTAGTAAACTTTATTGTGTGTTGAGTGATTTTAATAGAGGATGTTGAGCAATGCAACATGTGTCAAGCATCAAAAGCTAGATAATGCCAAGTGAGTGCATTATTTATAATATTGTGAATTCGATGGATCTGTGTCGACAAGTTTTTTTTCTTGGATTGTATGAACTAGGTGAAAGATAAGCTTGATGAGCTAGTGCCACAAAATTCAATATAAATCATTTTTGGTGAATTTAAAGAGAATTCAAGAAGAAGTTTCTAGAAGAGATATGAAATGAGGGGCAGATTCATTGTATCCTTCCTAATCTATCCTAAACCTATATTTGATGATGGATAATGAGTGGCAAAAGATCTTAATTTTCTATTTATAAGAATGGTTGGTCAGAAGAAAAGGTTGTCATGTGTGAGAACATAAGGAAGACAAGGAGTTAAGAGTTTTTCTTCATCAAGCGACCTAAGAAAAGACTCTACATTGGCATGTTAAGAAAGAAGGCTTAAGGGTATGAATGCTTGAAGGGTGAAAAAGCTATCAAAGTTGAAATCTGTGAAGGCCAAGAAAAATGGAAGACTAGAATAGAGATCTGTAATCTACAAATGGAGTTGTAATATGTTATCAAATTAAGACTTATTGTTACTCTCTAATAATTGTATCAGTCTAGGATAAATCCTTTGGATTAAGTTTGGTCTAACAATCATTTGTAAATCTTTTAACTGGATGACATTCCAAGTGAATGGTCTAAAACCCTCTATCAAGGCTCACTCGTAATAGGGTGATTGAAATCCTTTAATAGGGTCACATTTAATAGTGTGTTCTATAACCTTTAATAGGGTTGGCTTTCATAGACATCACTTTAGAAGAGCGAAAAAGAGTAGCATGTTACCGGTGGTTTTTCCCAAATTGGATTTCTGCGCAAATCATTGTGTCAAGTGTGTTGATGAATATGTTATGTTTCACATTTACATTTATGTAAGTTGATTTGATAGTAACTATAAGTTTTAAGTGATTGCATAATGTTATAGATACATTCATGAAGATAAATGTTTTATGGGTTCACTAAGCTATGAAAATTTTTAGTTATACATCTGGACCTTGGATAACTAATCCACCCCTCCTCTCAATTATTCTAAAAGTATTCCAATAGACTATACCTGGTAACAACATCTCATCTCTTCTACATGAGTAAAAATGAGAAAATCATGTGACATAGGGCATAGACAACCCAAACTGAAACCACCAATCTAAATATGCACCAATAATGAAATATTAATGGTAATAGACAACCCATAACCAAGCTATAAATGCAACTTGCAAGTATAGACCACTTACAAAAATGTACAACTTGTAGACCTAACAAGTCATCATACATATCCAAATCAAATAATGATAACCATATCATCATGAGACCAATTTGAAATATGATCTAAGTATACAATGACAAAATATCTTAATTCTCCAAACATACAAAGTTATAAACTCACAATGCTACCATAGTTAATATATACCATAAAATGTTTAGATCAATATATCACCAAATAAACCATGCCATGCTTGCACTAAGTTAAAACCAATGTGTAGAGATTTCTAAGAGCTTTCCAGTGACAACTCAAAGTCTAAACTTTGACTATGTATGCCCAAGTTATGCCCTAATTTGTGTTCAAAATAAACAACATCTGACTTTTAGAATCTTAAAACCTAACAAAATTTCAAAATCATAGAACCAAACCTACACCAAGTTGTATTTCTTTGAATTATCTCTCCAACACCTATAAGAAGTCTAAATTTTGATATCTTGATAGAAGGTTATGGTCATTTTACTAAGATAGTCTCTTTACCATTTTTACTACGATTCTTTTTTTGTGTGATGAAAATTATGATAGGATTAATTTTGATGGGGCTATCATAGGCTAAAACTAAAAAACTCTTTCATTTCCTTTGAACATGGCCAAAATAGGGCATATTCTTATCAAAATTTATGGAAATATTGATACAGATCCAATGGCGATGTTTTTTTTTACCGAGGAGGTAATTTCTACAAGCTCCCCCTAAAAACCCTCATTTCAATGAAACATCCAAAAAACCCTTTTTTCTAAAAATTTCACATGCCCAAAATGTAAAAATATACCATCATTATAACAAACCTAAAGCCATTAGATCTACAACAAACAACTCATATATCTTGCCTTTTCTTTTATCCTCTCATGCTTTCTCATGAATTCAACTTAGGGTTACAATAATAAAACTATAGCTTTGATACAACTTGTAAGGAAACTTGCAAGAAATAATATAACCATTTCCACATAACCTATAATAGATCTAAAATAAATATGCAATTGAAATCCATATGCAAGAGAATAGACAACATATCCACAAAAATTATGACACAAGATATACCTTGGGAAACTCTCATTGAGGGAAAAAAACCTAGCCTCCAAAAGCATCCACCACATTGTATTATTCAACAAAAATACCATTGAAATACAACCATAGAAGCCTTCAAATCCATAGCCACAACCAAGCAATCGATGTGAGCAAGCATGAATCCATACATCCCATTCCATCCTTCTAACTATCACAAATGCTCTCGTGGCTAACCTATCAAGCCTTATACTGCTCAACTATTTCCCTTTTTGCCTTATGTCTTCTCACACTAACAACTACCCTTGTGGCTTCTTATATAGTAAAAATTCCAACAAAACCACCAATTGGTATTATATAAAACATGTGCTAAAATTGTGTGCTACCTAAACCATCGAAGTCACATTTAATATTGAAAATTTGACTCTTTTCCCCAATATTAAATAATTACATGAAATATTATCATAATGTTACAATACAACTCATCAAGTATATCCCATCAAAAATTTTACATGTTGTATGTCCATTTAGGTGAAAATTATATGATAAAATAAAATAATACAATATAATAATACTATGCAATATGTGTAACACCCATTATTTCAACATTAGCTTCCATAATAGGTAGAGAAAGGTTAGTAATGGGATGGTGGCAAGAAAATGTAGGATAAGCCTACTCTTGGATCATAGGGTGGAGACATACTACAATAGATATGGATGTGCTATGAGGGTAATGGGATAGAGTGAGAATAGCATAGTGACAACTAGGATAGATGTAGATTTAGGTAGCACTACGAGGCACACAATTGGCATAGTGGAATCATGAGATTTAGGAAATCCAATATCAGTTGGAGAGATAAAATGATGAGGAAAGGACACAATCAACATGAGAAACCAATTATTATTCTACCTATGTCTATGTCGTACCAGAGGTTGTAGTGCAGGTGCCCTACATAGATGAGTATGCTAGAGCATTAGAGGGTGCTCGTCCTCTAGCTAGAGTAGATGCACCTCCTCCTCCACCAAGGGGATGAGGGGGAAGGTTGTAGTTAGCTTACTTTTTTCTTCCCATTTTTCATTATAGATCACATATATGAGATGTATCATCATGATTTTGTGTCATTTTGAGATAGACATTTTGAGATCAACAATGCTTTAGTCAAACTTATGTTCTTATAGATGTAAATTTTGACTCACATGAGATATATAATAGAGCTATATTTCTAATATCATTGTATGTGCCACTTGTTTTTCTTATGATGTTCATACATGAGATGTTCTCCTAGATGATTTTGATGTATGCAAATTATATGATGGATGAATGCCTAGCATAGATGAGATGTGTTTTATGATGCTTATGTGATGGATTAGATATAGATATGTGATTTATGTTTATGAAATTATTTGATTATATGGAAATGTAAGTGAACAGTATGATAATGAAAAATGTATATGTACTAACATCTTATGTAGGTTTCACATCTGTTGCTCATGAGAAGTGTTCTATCAAATTCATAATGATTGACTATAGGATCAAACGGTTATTCACTCAAGATGAAAAGTGATACATCTAAGAAATATTTAACCTTTCAAGTTGAGGAATGTAATTAAAGAAGTAACTGAGATCATGACCTAATGCCAGTTTAATATAAAATGAAGATCTATGTTAGATGTAAACCCTAGGACTGGTTACTGAACATGTAAGATATAGTTTTCATCATGGAGCATTTTATTAAGACTACCAGATTCCATACAATCCTCACTAACATTGAAGCCTTGGGAATATGAATATGACATTAGTTTTATTTGTTAGGATTAAATCACAAATAAAAATAACAATTACATGCAAATATAAACAATATCAAAATATAGTAGATCACACAGAAGAGAACACAAGACACCAAGTCTTAAACATGGTTTACCCAAACCTTGGGCTACGTCCACAAAATAGCAAGTCCAATATTATTACAATCCAATGATTATAACTTGATTACAATTTTTAATCCCTTACATCTCAATACCATCACACAAAGCAATTTTTGCATTACAAATTATGGAAACCCTTAACCCTAAGCTCCTTTTATACAAGAATTTGACCACTTTAGGGTTATATTTAATACTTACATGTTAGCCCAAAATTCTAATAAAACATCAACCCCCAAAGAATTATGAAGTATGTATTGTATTTTCTTGATTAGTCACCACAAAAAATAATCTCCCACTTGGGGACTGATCACACTCCACACTAGACAACAATCTCCCACTTGGAGAATAATCTTGTAGTAATACTGCTATCACATGGGGCTCCTACTAGATCAAACCACTTTGGACTATATTGTTCTTTTATTCTTGTTCAGTCTAGAAAACCAACCAAAGTTGAGGAGTAATTAAGCTCCCTTGTCACCACCTTTGTAAACATATCCGCTAGATTGTCATATGTATGTATCTTGTCCATGTTTAACTATCCATCATGTAAAACTGGCCGAATGAAATGGTACTACAACTATATGTGTTTTTTCTTTCAATGCATAGTTGAATTCTTTGCAAGATGAATGCCATTTTGGCTATCTATGAACAAATAATTATCCCTTTTTGGGTGTCGCAATTCTTCCATGAAGAACTCAAACCATATCATCTCCTTGGCTACCTCTGTAGCAGCATCATGCTCTACCTATGTAGTAGATAAATCATTAACCTTTTGTAATCGAGAAATCCAACTCACTATTGCCTAGCTAATAGTAAATACATAACCTATAGTACTCTAACTGGTATCAATATCCCTTTCCAAATCTAAGTCAACATAGCCCTATAAATTAGTAGTAGAGCCCCCAAAATGTATAAACTTACTATATGTTCCTCTCAAATACTTGAGAATCAATTCAACTGCATTTCAATGCTCAATTCCTAAATGAATCATATACTTGCAAACAAATCCCACTACATGTGCAATATCTAGCCTAGTACAAATCATAGCATACATCAAGCTTCCTATAGCTGAAGCATAAGGTACCTTAGACATCTTATCCTTCTCTTCTTGTGTCTTGGGACACATCTCCTAAGTTAACTTCAAATGACTAGGTAACGGTGTGCTGACAACTTTAGCATTCTCCATAGAGAAACATTGCAACACTTTTACAATATAATCAGCTTGAGATAATGTCAATTACCTATTCTTTATATCCCTACAAATTTTCATACCAAAGATTTGTTTTTCTACCACCAAATCCTTCATAGAAAGTGCATTTGCTAACCGACATTTCATCCCCTTAATGTGATCCATGTTAGAGCTAGCTATAAGCATACCATCAACATATAAACATAAAATAATGAATCTATCATCATCCAATTTCTTAAAATGAACACAATGATTTAAATGATACCTACTATATCCATGCTCATGAATAAAACTATCAAATTTTAGATACCATTGCCAAGGTGCTTGCTTCAAGCCATATAAACTTTTCTTCAATCTACACATTAAGTTATCCTTACCTTTGACCTATAGTCCCTATGCCTATGCCATATAGATCTCTTCATCCAAATCACCATGAAGAAAGGTTGTTTTAACATCAAGCTACTCTAAATGCAAATCTTCAATAGCCACAATACTTAAAATAATGCAAATAGAAGTCATTTCAACAATAGGAAAAAATGTCTCATCAAAATCAATGCCCTTTTTCTGTGTAAATCCTTTTACCACTAATGTAGATTTAAATCTATTCTTATCTCCATTCTCTTCTTTCAACTTGTAAGACTACTTATTTTTAAAGCCCTTTTACCTATAGGAAACTTTCATAAATCCCAAGTCTTATTTTTCATTAAAAGAGTCCATTTCATCTTCAATTGTAGACTCCCATTTAATCTTAGTATCCACTTGTATATCTTCATCATAGCATTCAAGTTTACCAGCATCAATAACTAAAATGAAATACAAAGAAGGAGAAAATATTTATGGAGTTCTACTTAGCCTTGTTGACCATCTAAAATTCACTAGGATGTGTGGTATTTGTTGTTACAGTTGTTGTAGATCATAAGGAATTGCTAGATCATCATCTTTTGGAGTATCATCTAGCACTACATAATCATTTTCTTTTTTCTCATGGTGTTGCAACAAATCTTTGTACAACACTTTCTCATTGAACATGACATCCTTTCTTCTTAAAATTTAATGATTTTCAAAATCACAAAGCCTATAACCAAATTCATTAATGACACATCCAACAAATAAACATTTCTTTGACTTAGCTTCCAGCTTGGTTCTATTTTTAGAATCTATATGAGAAAATGCTTCACAACCCAAAGTTTTGAGGATAGAATAACTCACCTTCTTACTAGTCCATGCTTCCTCTAGAATACCAAATCTCAAAGGAGGAGAGGGACCTCTAGTAATCAAATATAAAACAATATTGATAGCCTTCATGCATATGTTTAAGGGTAACCCTACATGCAACCTCATGCTTCTTGCATGCTCCATTATACTTATATTCATGTGTTCAGCCACTCCATTTTCCTATGGAGTCCTTTGAATAGGATTTTGTCTATAAATACCATTCGTGGAGAAGTAATCTTCAAATCCATGACTATAATACTCACCACCATTATCAGATCTGAGATATTTTAATTTCTTACCTATCTCATTTCAACCAAGCATTTGTATTTCTTTATCATTTTAAATACATCAAATTTTTTTCTAAGGAAATAAACCCATACTTAGTTGCATCATAAATACAAGTAATTCAATAATAAGAGCCACCAAGGGAAGATACCTGAGCTAGTCCCCATACATTTATATGCACAAGCTCTAATCTCTCACTCTTCTTTTCCTCTCCAATCTTCACAACACTCACTCTCTCTCTTTTTCCATACACACAACTTTCATATAAATCTACATTAATCCATTTTAGACCTAGTAAAAATTCTTTGAATGAAGTAATTTTATACCTTTCTCACTCATGTGCCCAAGTCTATTGTGCCATAGTGTTGTATCAAAATCTAAAACATTTGTTTGTTCTTCCTACTCAACTGCAACAAATATTATTGAACATTCATTTTTCTTTGAGATAATCAAATTAGAAGGAAGCATATGACCTATAAAAAGATCTAAGGTGCCTACTTTCACATCTTTTTCTACTACAAGGGAAGCTTTTGAAACCTTATAATTTTTACCATTAAAAGTAACTAGACAACCCTCATCACTAAGTTGTCTTGCTGAAATTAAATTACTACTCAATCTTGGAACATGTCTTACCTCAGGTAGTAGCCTATTCCCCTTTGAATTTCCTCTTGATTTCTCATAAGTTCTAAAATTATTTCCTCTCTTAGTTATTCTACTCTACTTTATGCATTTAAAGGACTTCTTGATGTAGATCCACCTAGTGTTTTTGTACAAGTTTCCTCACTCAAAATAACATCAATCACATCATCACATTTTAGGGTATTAGATCTAGAAACAAAATTACTCAGCCTTCCTAACTCTTTAGAAAAAAACACAAAATCAAGAGAGCCCTAATTTATTCATCAAAATTAATGCCTATAGATGATAAGTGATGAGTAATAGTATTAAACTTATTTAAATAATCCACAACAGATCCACCTCCTACCATTTTCATATTAAATAACCACTTCATGAGAAATACCTTATTTGAAGTGGAGGGCACTACATATAATTTTGTTATGTTTTCCATCAACTCTTCCATCATCTTTTATTTTGTAATGTTAAGTGTCACCAATGGTGCCAACCATAATCAAATGCTTCCAAGTGCCTTTCTATCTAAAATCTCCTAGTCCTCATTTGTCATAGCTCCCTAGTTCTTAGTTTTTTCTTCCAACGATTTCCATAAATCCTTCTTATAAAGATAGTCCTCCATTCACACCTTCCATAACTAAAATTTCTTCCCATTAAACTTGTCAACCCTCAGCTTACCCTTTTCTTCCATCACTCCCACTCAACTGCGAGACTCCAACTTAAGTGTGAGACTTTTCTACAGAGGATAATTGAAGAAAATACAACCTTTCTTTGATACCACTTGTTAGAATTAAACCACAAATAGAAATAACAATTACATGAAAATATAAACAATATTAGAAATTAATAGATCACTCAAAAGAGAACACAAGACACCAAGATTAAATGTGGTTCACCCAAACCCTAGGCTACATCCACTAAACAACAAGTCCAATATTATTATGATCTAGTGATTACAACCTTATTACAATTCATAATGTCTTACAACTGAATACCTTTGCAGGAATCAGTTTTCACATCACACATTATGAAAACTCTAACCATAAGCTCCTTTTGCTCAAGAATTTACTATAGGGTTATAATTAATAATTACATTTTTTTCCATAATTAGACATAAGAATCAAGGAAAAAGAATCTAGAATGACTAGAACATCTTTTCCTCTTAGTTTAGCAAGTAGACATAAGCATTAGACCATAAATGCTAGGATAACTTGAATGTTTCTTGCATGCAAGCACACTAGACACACAAGAGATCCTTTTCATGATAAGTAATCAATAATTATTCTATCTAAAATGACAGTTGCATTCATAAATTGAGACAAAAGTGTGCTAAGTATACTCACAGTGACCTATTTGTTCACTCCATAGGACAAGTATCAATATTTCACTCTAGTATAGAGAATTCACTCAAAGAGTTAAGGAGAAGAACCAACCTCACTAAATAGTCCATATAAAATATGTCAAGGTACACATGGTTATCCAACATGAGATAGAGGCTCTTATAGTGGACACCCCTTTAATATGGATCATTTAGATCATAAAACAAAGAAAAGATCATGCCCCCGGTCCTTTATTCTATAGTCAAATTAGGCATCCTTGATTTTCTCAAAGGAGAATGACAAAGTGAAAGAAAACACACAAAGAAAATCTCATCATAGCTCAAATAGTTTTGAAGTATTTCCAAGTTAGTTTCAATGTCAAGGGATTAATATCAAATATTTATGTTCAAAATGAATTATAAGAAATTTCTTCACTAGATGGATTTTAGTAGACAGTTGTAGTTAGGATAACTAGTGACTAATGTTAGAGAGAAAATCTTCAAGAGGAATCTCATCAATATACTAAGTGATAGTAGAAGGACATGGTTAGAAAAATTTGTGACTGATGAAAAAGGATATCCTGTAAAACCATAGGGTGTTTCCCTTATGACATTGACTAGTTTCAATCCATGGAGGTTCAAGAGAGTCTCCAAGAAAACTGAAAATGTATGTATGAAAGAAAGAAAGAAACTAAAGCAAGAATACAAAGTACTGAAAGATAGAAAGTAATTGTATAGTATCCAAAAGATGTAATACAAGATGTAGCATTTTAAAAAAGAGGCATGTGTTTACCAGGTTTTCATCTCTTAGTAGAGATTCTATTTTTGCTACCATGATGCCTATTTTTAAGGTTTTCATCAATGACACTTTTGTTGTTTTTCAAATTTTTATTGTTATTTTCTCTTTTTCAATTTTTTGTGGTGTATATTTTATTTTTTCAATTTTTTGGGTTTACGAAGGTGCCCATTGCTATGTTTTCACCAAGATAATAGATTTTTTAAGGACATTTTAGGAATTTTAAGAATTTTTTTAAGACATTTAGATATGTACAAAGAGCATGAAATAATATCAGCTATAGAACCTTTTTAGATAAATGGTTTTGATCATCTCCTTTAGTGATTCTCCTTTAGTAGTTGAGAGCTAGTAAGGACCTGATCCAAACATTGTAGTGATGATGTATGGACCAAGCTATTTGGGCTCAAACTTTCCCAACTATATGGGATGTTTTTGATTCTTAGGATTTTCCATTAGAATGAGGTAACCCACTTGGAAAACCCATGGTTTAACTTTCTTATTGTAACTATTGGACATTCATTTTTGGTAAGCTTGAAGATGATTGAGCACCACTTGCCAACATTCATCTAGTAATTCTATCTATTTTAGCTACGATATTCTATAGTCATCATCAGTAATGGGGCCCATCAAAGAGACTCATAGAGTAGGAATCTCAACCTAAATTTTAAGTACCAAATCTTCTTTGTATACTAAACCAGAAGATGCTGTTCTCATAGAAATTCTAATACTTTTTCTATAAGCCCATATAACTAGATTGATTTGAAGGTGCTAATATATTCCAAATTTATTAACTGCATGATGGAAGATTTATAGAATAAGCTTATTGGATTCTTTCTCTTATTCATTACCTATAGGGTAGTAGATGGAAGATCAATTTTGCATGATTTTGAACTTTGATCAAAGCTCTTTTAGATATTTGTTTTTGAATTGTACTCCATTATCAATAATAATGGAGGATAGTATACCATACCTATAGATGATGTAGTTGAGAATGAATATAGCTACAATTTTTCCATTCACCTCAATAAGAGGGACTTCCTCTATCCACTTTGTGAATTAGTCTATAGTTATTATGATGAGCTTGTGCCCATTCAAAGAAGGATGAATATGACCCACCAAATCAAATGCCCATTATTGGAATTATCGAAGTGTGATGAAATGAATTAGCTCTCTAAATGGAGCATGAATCAAATCTCCATTGAGTTGGCATTGTTTGCAAGACTTGGCATATTTGATTACCTCTTTCTCCATTTTTGGCCAACAGTAACCATTTGAAATAAACTCCCAAGCCAATATAAAGCCATTTGAGCATGATCCACAAATGCTTTATGTACCTCAATTAATACATGTTTTGACTCTTTGAGTTCTAGACACCTAAGGAATGTCAAAACCTCTCATAAAGAAGATGTTAGTGATGATAAAATAACATGAAGAATTTTAGATAAGCTAACATTTCTCATTTTGGATTAGAGTATCCTAAACAATCTAGCCACATAAGTAGGACTATATGTGGCAGTAGTGAGATGAATCATGTCCTATTACATAATAGATCATTCAAGATTCAAGGGAATCATATGCAAGGTAAGACAATGTCTCATCTAGGAACTCATGTTGAAATTTGGTTTTGCACATTTGTAACATAAAAGATAGAGTGGTCATTGCATCAGTCACCTTGTTATTTGACCTTGTTATTTGCTCGAGGAATCTCCTGGAAGGTAACATCTACAAAGTAGTTTTTCAAATCATCAACCATTCTCTTGTAAGGCATCAATTTTTCGTCTATTTTTTGAAATATGTTGTTAACCTAGTTGATCACCATTTTTGAGTCACCAAATATTTTCAATTCATCTACCCTCCATTCAATGGTCAAAGCTTTGTATTTAGCAATGTTGTTTGTACAAGGAAACAAAGTATTGCACGTCTTAGGTAGAGAATATTTCTATAGAGAGATGAATATAAGTCCAACACCAAATCCTTGTTGTGTGAATAATCCATTGAAGAAAATAACCCATGTTTGGTGTGTTAGTAGTAGAATAGACTCATCAGGAAAGCAACATTTAGTGGTTGGTGAATTTACAATGGTGTCTTTGCTAGTTGATTAGTGATTTGCTTTCCTTTGATAGCTTTCCATTCTACATACTTAATATTAAACTCAATCAGGATCATTAACCATTTAACTAATCTTCTTGATATATTAGCTTTGCTAAGGGGTAAGTGCAAGAAGTTGGATCTCACTTTTGGACAAAAAGTGGAAGTGTTTTTCCTATTTTTCAAAATTTCTCATCAATTAATTTCAAAATTAGAGGCATTTAGAGATTGAATATAAATTAAACTTCAAAAATAAAAAATTGCAGTGCATGGAATCTACTTTTGGAATATGTAATTCATTTCTGTACCTATATGATAGACTTTTTTTGGAATGGATCTTTAAAAGCCAATTTTTCAAAATTTGTGTTTCAGGACCATACCTTACTCATATATGGACACCATAATTTGACACAAATAAATAAATTTTAAAAATAATTTTAGAGGAAGTTACTTAACACACAAAATATAGATAAAAATATATTTTCTAAATTTTATATTGGATAATTATTCTATTATTTACTTTTAATCGGCTATAAAGGAAAATGTTAAAACCCCTCACTTATGGACACCATAATTTGATCAAAATTTTACTTTTTTCAAAAAAATCATTTTTTTCCCTAACTTCAAAATAATTGTATGTAGATCTATGACATATCAATTAATTTAAGAAAAATGAAAAATAAAAAAGGTATTAAAGTTTTAGTGAACCTTGCTATTTCACATTTAGGTACCATATTTGATTAAAAAATAGTAACTAAAATCATAACACTAGAAAATTTCTATTTCTCAAATAAGGATAGTGAAATCTCCAATGGGTTTTTATTTCATTAAAATAATTAAATGGGAAGACCTTTTAAAAATTATGGCAAGGATTGAATTTGTCAAGTCAAGGAATAGGCTTGGTCTCACCAAGCCTATCCAAAATTGAAATCCAAGGAAGGAGAAAAAAAATCCACCTCATGTTGTAAGATATAGGCACCCATTTTTTGATATTCAAAAAATGGGCGCCTGTTTTGAAAAGGTGAAAATGTTGTTTAAAACACAGTTGAATTCCCAAATTTATTTATTTTTTTATTTTTAACAACGGGCAACCATTTTTTAAAATAAAAATAGGCACCTGATTTTTGAAAAATAGGTACCCATTTTTTATTTAAAAAAACTAAGTGCCCATTTTTCAAAAATTCAAATTTTTAGTTTTTTTGAAAAATGGCACCCATTTTTGAAAATAAAAAACATGCACTTTATTTTTTTTTAAGTGGGTGCCCGTTTTTTGAAATTTAGATTGGGCGTCCAAGTTTAATATGGGTGCCCATATCGAAAAGAGCATGATCTAAATCCATGGACTTCTGTGGTTTTGAGACCCAACTTATTGCTTCTATCCTTAGAAAATGCTTTAATGGATCAATCTTTGCAACTAGTCTTGTAGTATGAACAAGCATGTAGTTGTTAGAATGTAAAGTCAACCAGTATAATTAAGACACTAGAGGGGGGCATGAATTAGTTAACCAAATATTATAATAATTATCAACCTTATTTATCCTTAACCATATGTGAAATATAACCAAAAACTAGAATAGGATACTCATACACAATAACACTAGTTATGTTAACTAGGGAAACCTTTGATCAAAGGGAAAACTCTGGTGGGGATGGTACCCACAAAATGATGTACTAATATAAATGATTCTTTTTAGAGGATGGACCCTATTAGGAATAAATGAAACATATTAAATACATATCAATTCCTATTAGGATAGTTTGAATCTCTGTTAGGAGATTCCAACCATGTTAGGAGTTGTGTCAACCCTATTAGGAGATGTAGCAGGAAGATGTACCCACTCTTGAAACAACATTAGGGGCAAGATCAGTGAACTCACTGTCCAACTGATCTCTATATTGTTTCTTGTAGAATAATATAAATGAACTATACTTGTACTTCCTCTTCCTCTGTCATGTCAATCAAACTTCTAATCATTTGCATGTCTTTGACTTAGTTCATGCACACTTAACTTTTTCATCTACACATAGTGTAGTATCTGTCCTTAACCATGCTTGACCTCATTATCAATTCTTTGTATGTATGACCTCAATCTTTGTTTACTACTCTACTAGTCTTCACAAAAAAAAATGCTATTTTGATATCAATGACAAATAGAGTCGTGAATGCAACATGTCAATTATACTAACAATCTCCCACAAGCTCTAGCAATGATTATGATACTCCCCCAAAGGAATACCATCAACATTCATGCTAATAGAATTTTCTCAGCTTCTGGGAAGAAAAAAAACTACCCAACATGTCTTGTCAATAATGTTGTAACTCATCTCATGTAAAATCAATGCATGATTGATATAATAAATAGCTTGCTCCTTATTGTTGTTTCTCTCTTGAGTTAGTAAGATACCTAGAGATGATTTTATTGCAGAGATGTACAAAATGAGTGGCTTCCCATGAATAGGAGGTATTAGTATTGGCAGATTAACAAGATACTACTTGATCTATGTTAAGTTTTGATCACAATCAATGTTCCAGTTGTATTTGGGTATGTGCAGGCTCATGGTATAATAAACTATGGCCTTAAGTGGCACTGAAAAATTAGCAAATTAGGGTTATGTCAACTTGAAACATAATTTTAAAGTGGTTATGGACTTTATATCAAAAATTTGTAAGAAAATAATCTATAGGAAATTGAATGTAGTTTCTAAACTACTAGGCCCTCTCAGGAGAAAAAAATAATTGATTGGTCAAAAGTTTGGATTTTAATGCAGTACAATGAAAATTTAAGGGAAAAAATAAAACGTAGGTGTATGTCTAACCACCTTAATCAAAATCAAATGTTATTATTTTTAAAATATAATTATAGATATAAAAAGTAGACTCATGCTCAGATGTGGCACATATTTTTTGGTATTTTTATTTCAAGTAAATAATTAAATATGAATTTTCTACCAAAACATTTTTGAAAAAAAAAGACTCCCATGTCTGACCACTTTAACTAATAGAAAATTTTACCAAATTTAATATTTTTAAAAAAATTCTTATATTAGGCGAAGAATAGAATGTGACAAAACTTTTAGATTTAAAAAATGTTATACCGTTTGAAAGTTATAGCTATTTTTCAATCAGTATGTCAATCAACACATTACAATAATCTTCATTGATAATTAACTAATAAATACTTATTGAACATAGAATTTGATAGCAATTATATTGATGAAATCTTGAGAGCGATATCAAAAAACACTTTTCATTTCATTCAATTTTGATCAAAATAACATTGTCAGATGGCTACTCGAAGTCTGAGTGTCACCAAAACCCTCTTCAAACATGTTTTTTGGGTTGATTGATCAGGGCAAGTAAATACTAGGCCTAATTGGATATCCGATCTCAAATCAGGCATCCAATTTCAAATTAGAATCTAATATGGCTTGGTAAGTTCCTATTCATTTTTGGATGGAAATTTCAAAAGGCAAGCTTTTTAAAATTTTAAATTTGGAGGGAGACAAATTTAAACGGAAATAGACATAAAAAAATAACTTTAGACAATTTTAAAAGAAATTATATATTTCGTAAATGTGTGAACATTAATACTATAAGAATTATTACATTATACTAATATATATGATTATTATTATTAAATATAATATAGTGATATATATGATATATATTATTATTATTAAATCTATAATCTAGTAACATATATGATTCTTATTGTTATATAATCTAATAATATATTATTATTATATAAAAATATACAATATAATATAATTATGAAATATAATATGGACATGTAATGGGTTGAAATGGGGTCATAAATCACACTATGATCCCCTTCAACCCATAAGAATGATTCTAATCTGACCCTAGGGGTCCTAGGACCCCTAGGGACATATGTTATCATGTAATGGGTCAAAGAGGGTCATAGGGTGACCTATGACCCCTTTTGACACATAAAAATGATTATAATATATCCCTAGGGGTCCCACGACCCCTAGGGACATATGTCATCATGTAATGGGTCCTTTGACCCATAAGACCAATTCTAATATATCCTTATGGGTCCTAGGACCCCTAGGGACATATATCATCATGTAATGGTTTGAAGGGGCTCATAGGGACCTATGAGCCCCATCGACCCATGCAAAAAATTCTAATATGTCCTTAGGGGTCCTAAGAACCTTAGGGATATATGTTTTCATGTAATGGGGTGAAGGGGGTAATAGGTCAACCTATGACCCCCTTCAACCCATAAGAATGATTCTAATATGTCCATAGGGGTCCTAGGACCCCTAGGGACATGTAATCATGTAATGGGTCGAAGGGGGTCATAGGTCAACCTATGACCCCCTTCAAACGATAAGAATGATTCTAATATGTACCTAGGGGTCCTAGGACCCCTATGGACATATCACATCATGTAATGGGTCAAAGGGGTTCATAAGTCAACCTATGACCCCAATTGACCCATAAGAACGATTCTAAGATGTTTCTAGGGGCCCTAGGACCCCTAAGGACATATGTCATCATGTAATGGATTGAAGGGGGTCATAGGTCAACCTATGAACCCCTTTGACCCATAAGAATGATTCTAATATGTCCATAAGGGTCTTAGGACCCCAAGGGACATATGTCATAATGTAATGGGTCAAAGGGGGTCATAGGTCAACCTATGACCACCTTTAACCCATAAGAAAGATTCTAATATGTCTCTAGGGGCACTAAGACCCCTAGGGACATGTGTCATCAAGTAATGGGTTGAAGGGGGTCATACGTCAACCTATGATAGCCTTCAACCTATAAGAACAATTGTAATATGTCTCTAGGGGTCCTAGGACCTCTAGGGACATATGTCATCCTGTAATGGGTCGAAGGGAGTCATAGGTCAACCTATGAACCCTTTTGACACATGAGAATGATTCTAATATGTCTATATGGGCCCTAGGACCCCTAGGGACATATGCCATCATGTAATGTGTCAAAGGGAGTCATAGGTCAACCTGTGACCTCTTTTGACCCACAAGAATGATACTAATATGTCCTTAGGGGCCTTAGGACCCCTAGGGACACATGTCATCATGTAATGGGTCAAAGGGGGTCATAGGTCAACTTATGACTACCTTCGACCCATAAGAATGATTCTAATATGTCCCTACAGGTCCTAAGACTCCTAGCGACATATGTCATGATGTAATGGGTCGAATGAGGTCATAGGTCAACCTATGACCCCCTTCGATCTATAAGAACTATTCTAATATGTTCCTAGGGGTTCTAGGACCTCTAGGGACATATGTCGACATGTAATGGGTCGAAGGGGGTCATAGGTCAACCTATGAACCCCTTTGACTCATAAGAATGATTCTAATATGTTGCTAGGGGTCCTTGAACCCCTACGGACATCTGTCATCATGTTATGGGTTGAAGGGGGTCATAAATAAATCTATGACCCCCTTTGACTCATTAGAATGATTCTAATATGTCTCGAGGGGCCTTAGGACCCCTGGGGACAAATGTCATCATGTAATGGGTCAAAGGGGGTCATAAGGTGAACTATGACCCTCTTGAAGCCATAAGAATGATTCTAATATGTCCCTAGGTGTTCTAGGATCCCTAGGGACATATGTCATCATGTAATGGGTCGAAAGGGGTCATAGGTCAACCTATGACCTCCTTCGACCCATAAGAATGATTCTAATATTTCCCTAGGGGTCCTAGGAGCCCTAGGGACATATGTCATCATGTAATGGGTCGAAGGGGGCCACATGTCAATTATGACCACCTTCGACCCATAAGAATAACTCTAATATGTCTGTAGGGGTCCTAGGACCCCTAGGTACATATGTCGTCATCAGCCCCTTCGACCCATAAGAATCAATCTAATATGTTCCCTAGGGACATGTGTCATCATGTAATGGGTCAAAGGGTGTCATAAGTAAACTTATGACACCCCTCAACCTATAAGAATGAGTCTAATATGTCTTTAGGGGTCCTAGGACACCTAGCGACATATGTCATCATGTAAAGGGTTGAACAGGGTCATAGGTCAACCTATGACCCCTTTTGATCCATAAGAGTGACTCTAATACATCTCTAGGTGTCTTAGGACTACTAGGTACATATCTCATCATGTAATGGGTCGAAGGGCTTCATAGGTCAACCTATGACCTCCTTTGACCCATAAGAATGATTCTAATTTGTCTATAAGGGTCCTAGGAACCCTAGGGACATATGTCATCATGTAATGGGTCAGAGGGGGTCATAGGTCAATCTATGACCCCCTTTGACCCATAAGAATGATTCTAATATGTCTCTATGGGCCCTTGGACCCTTAGGGACATATGTCATCATGTAATGGGTCGAAGGGGGTCATACATCAACCTATGACCCACTTTAAACCATTATAATGATTCTAATATGTCCCTAGGGCTCCTAGGACCGCACGAGACATATGTGATCATGTAATGGGTTGAAAGGGGTCATAGGTCAAACTATGACCCCTTTTGACCCATTAGAATGATTCCAATATGTCGCTAGGGGCCTTAGGACACCTAGGGACATATTTCACCATGTAATTGGTTGAAGGAGGTCATAGGTCAACCTATGACCCCCTCCGACCATAAGAACAATACTAATATGTCCCTAGGGGCCTTAGTACCCCTAGGGACATATGTCATAAAGTAATGGGTCAAAGGGGGTCATAGGTCAACCTATTGCCCCCTTCGACCCATAAGAATGATTCTAGTATATCCCTAGGGGTCCTAATATCCCTAGAGACATATTTCATCATGTAATGTGTAGAATGGGGTCATAGGTCATACTATGATCCTCTTCGACCCATAAGAATAATTCTAATATGTCCCTAGTGATCTTAGGACCCTTAGGTAGATATATCATCGTGTAATGGGTTGAAGGGGGTCATAGGTCAACCTATGACCCCCTTTGACCCATAAGAAGAATTCTAATATGTCGCCAGGGGTCATAGGACCCCTAGGGACATATGTCGTCATGTAATGGGTCAAAAGAGGTGATAGGGTGACCTATGATCCCCTTCAACCCATAAGAATGATTCCAATATATACCTAGGGGTCCTAGGATCCCTAGCAACATATGTCACAATGTAATGGGTCAAAGACCTATAACACCCTTCAACCCATCAAAATGATTATAATATATCCCCAAGGGTCCTAGGACCCTTAGCGACATATGTCATCATGAAATGGGTCGAATGGGGCCATAGGTAAAACTATGACCCCCTTTGGCCCATAAAAACAATTCTAATATGTCCTTAGGGGTCCTACGACCCCTAGGGACATATGTTGTCATTACCCCTTTCGACCCATAAGAATGATTCTAATATGTATGTAGCAGTTATAAGACCCCTAGGGACATATGTCATCATGTAATGGGTCAAAGGGGGTCCTAGGGACATATGTCATCATGTAATGGGTCAAAGGGGGTCATAGGTCAAGCTAAGATGCTCTTTCACCCATTAGAATGATTCTAATATGTTCCAAAGGGTCCTAGGACCCCTATGGACATATGTTATCATGTAATGGGTTGAAAGACCTATGACCCCCTTTGACACATAAGAAGGATTCTAATATGTGCCTAGGGGTCCTAAGACCCCTAAGGACATATGTCATCATGTAATGGTTTTAAGGGGGTTATAGGTCAACCTATGACCACCTTTGAACCATAAGAACGATTCTAATATGTCCCTAGGGGTCCTAAGAATGCTAGGGACATATGTTGTCATGGGTCAAAAGGGAATCATAGGTCATTCTATGACCCCCTTCGACTCATAAGAATGATTTTTACATGTCCCTAGGGGTCCTAGGACCCCTAGGGACATATGTCTTCCTATAATGGGTTGGAGGAGGTCATAAGTCACCCTATGACCTCCTTCCACCCATAAGAATGATTCTAATATGTCCCTAGGTGTCCTAAGATTTTGTCATTGTGTAATCACTCGAAGGAGGTCATAGGTCACCCTATGACTCCCTTTGACCCAAGAGAATGATTCTAATGGGTCATAGGGGGTCATATGTCATCATGTAATGGGTCGAAGGGGGCCATAGGTCAATCTACGACCCTCTTGGACCCATAAGAATGATTCTAATATATACCTAGAGGTCCTAGGCCCTTAGGGACAGATGACATCATGTAATGGATAGAAGGGGGTCATAGGTCAACATATGAGGTCCTTTGACTTATAAGAATTATTTTAATGTCTCTAAGGGCCTGACTACCACTAGGCACATATGTCATCATGTAATAGGTCGAACATGATCATAGGTGAACCCACGAACTCTTTTGACCCATAAGAACGATTGTAATATGTCCTTAGGTGTCCTAGGACCCTTAGTGACATATGTTATCATGTAATGAGTCAAAAGGGGTCATAGGTCAACCTATGACCCCCTTTAACCTATAAGAATGATTATAATATATTGCTAGGGTCCTTAGAACCCCTAGGGACATGTTGTCATGTAATCTTTTGAAAGGGGTCATAGGTCAACTGATGACTCCCTGTTACCCATAAGAATTATTCTAATATGTCACTAGGGTCCTTAGGATCCCTGGGGATATATGTCATCATTTAATAGGTCGAAGGGGGTCATAGGGGGTCATAGGTCAACCTATGACTCCCTTCGACACATTAGAATGATTCGAATATATCCTTAGGGGCATTAGGACCACTAAAAAAAAAATTTCATCATGTAATGGGTTGAAGGGGGTCATAGATCACCCTATGACCCCCTTCAACCCATAAGCAAGATTTTAATATGTCCTTAGGTGTCCTAGGATCCCTAGGGACATATGTCATCATGTAATGGATGGAAGGGGGTCATAGGTCAATCTATGACCCCTTTTAACACATGAGAATGATTCTAATATGTCTCTAGGGGCCCTAGGACCCCTAGGGACATATGTCGTCATGTAATGGGTTAAAGGGGGTCATAGGTAAACCTATGATCTCTTTCAACCCACAAGAACGATTCTCATATATTCGTAGGGGCCTTAGGACCCCTATGGGCATATGTCATCATCTAAAGGGTCAAAGGGGGTCATAGGCCAACTTATGACAACCTTAAACTCATAAGAATGATTCTAATGTGTCTTGACGGGTCCTAAGACCCTTAGGGACATATGTCAAGAGGTAATGGGTCAAATGGGGTCATAGGTCAACCTATGACACCTTTTGACCCATAAGAATGATTCTAATATGTCCCTAGGGGTCCTAAGAAGCCTAGAGACATATGTTGTCATGTAATGGGTCGAAGGGGGTCATAGGTCAACCTATGAACCCCTTGGATCCATAAGAATGATTATAATATGTCGCCAGGGGCCCTAAGACCCCTACGGACATATGTCATCATGTAAAAGATCGAAGGGGATCATAGGTCAACCTATGACCCCCTTTGACCCATTAGAACGATTCTAATATGTTCCTAGGGACCTTAGGACCTCTAAGGAAAAATATTATCATGTAATAGGTTGAAGGGGCTCATAGGTCAACCTATGACCCCTTTTGACCAATGAGAATGATTCCAATATGTCGCTAGGGTCCCTAGGACCCATAAGGACATATTTTATCATTTAATTGGTTGATTTCGACCATAAGAACAATTCAAATATTTTTCTACGGGCCTTAAGACCCATAGGGATATATGTCATCAAGTAATGGGTCAAAGGGGGTAATAGGTCAACTTATGACCCCCTTTGACCCATAAGAACAATTCCAATATGTCCCTAGGGGTCCTAAGATCCCTAGGGACATATTTCATCATGTAATGGGTTGAATGGGGTCATAGGTCAATCTACGACTCCCTTGGACCCATAAGAATGATTCTAATATGTCCCTAGGGGCCCTAGACCCCTAGGGACATATGTCATCCTATAATGGGTAGAATGGGGTCATAGGTCAACATATGACCCCCTTTGACATATAAGAATGATTTTAATATGTCTATAGGTGTCCTAAGACCCCTTGTAAAATATGTTATGATGTAATGAGTTCCTTTGACCCATAAGAATGATTATTATATGTGGCTAGGAGCCATAGTACCCCTAGGGACATGTCTTCATGTAATCTTTTGAAAGGGGTCATAGATCAACCTATGACCACCTTTGACCCATAAAAAAAATTCTAATATGTCCCTAGGAGTCCTAGTACCCCTAGGGACATATATCATCATGAAATGGTTCGAAGGGGGTCATAGGTTAACCTATGACCCCTTTTGACCCATAAGAATGATTCTAATATGTCGCTAGGGGCCCTAGGACCCCTAGGGACATATGTCATCATCACTCTCTTTGACCCATAAGAACCAATCTAACCCCTTTGACCAATAAGAATAATTTTTATATGTCCTTAGGGGTCCTAAGACCCCTAAGGATGTATGTCATCATGTAATTGGTTGAAGGGGGTCATAAGTCATCCTATGACCCTTTTTGATCAATAATAATGATTCTAATATATTTATAGGGGCCCTAGGACCCCTAAGGAAATTTGTCATTATGTAATGGGTCAAAGTTCTTCATAGGTCAACCTATGACCCCCTTTGACTCAAAAGAACGATTTTAATATGTCCATAGGGGTCCTAGGACCCCTAGAGACATATGCCTTCATGTAATGGGCCAGAGAGGGTCATAGGTTAACTTATGACCCTCTTTGACCCATAAGAAAGATTCTAATATGTCGATAGGGGCCCTTGGACCTCTACGGACATATGTCATCATGTAATGGGTCGAAGGGTGTCATATGTCAACCTATGACCCCTTTCAATCCATAAGAACGTTTCTAATATGTCCCTAGGGCTCTTAGGACCCCTAGGGACATATGCCATCATGTAGTGGGTTGAAAGGGGTCATAGGTCAACCTATGACCCTTTTTGACCCATTAGAATGATTCCAATATGTTGCTAGGGGCCCTAGGACCCCTAGGGACATATTTCGTCATGTAATTGGTTGAAGGGGGTCATAGTTCAACCTATGACACCCTTCGACCATAAGAACAATTCAAATATTTCCCTAAGAGCCTTAGGAATCGTACGGACATATGTCATCAAGCAATGGTTCAAACCCCCTTCGACCCATAATAGTGATTCTAATATGTCCCTAGGGGTCCTAAGATCCCTAGGGACATATTTCATCATGTAATGGGTCGAATGGGGTCATAGGTCAACCTATGATCACCTTTGACCCATAAGAATGATTCTAATATTTCTTTAGGGGTGTTAAGACCCCTAGGTACATATGTCATCATGTAACTGGTCGAAGGTGGTCATAGGTCAACCTATGACCCTTTTTGACTAGTAAGAAGAATTCTAATATATCGCCAGGCGCACTAGGACCCCTCGTGACATATGTCATCATGTAATGGGTCGAAGGGGGTCATAGGTCACCTATGGCCCTATTCAACCGATAAGAATAATTCTACTATGTTCCTAGGTGTACCAGGATCCCTAGGGACATATGTCGCGATGTAATGGGTCAATGACCTATGACACCCTTCGACCCATAAAAATGATTCTAATATGTCCCTAGGAGTCCTAGGATCCTTAGGGACATATGTCGTCGTGTAATGGGTCAAAAGTCATCATAGGTCGATGTATGACCCCCTTGGACCCATAGGAATGAATCTTATATATTCTTAGGATTCCTACGACCCTTAGGGACATATGTCGTCATCACCTCTTTCTACCCATAAGAATGATTCAATGATGTCCCTAGGGGTCCTATGACCCCTTGGGACATATGTCATCATGCAATGGGTTGAAGGGGGTCATAGGTTAACCTAAGACGCCCTTTCACCCATTACAATGATTCTGATATGTCCCTAGGGGTCCTAAGACCCCTAGGGACATATGTCATCATGTAATGGGTTAAAGGGGGTCATAGGTCACCCTATGACCACCTTCGACCCATACAAAGGATTTTAATATGTGCCTAGGGGTTCTAGGACCCCTAGGGACATATGTCATCATGTAATGGGTTGAAGGGGGTTATAGGTCAAACTATGACCCCTTTTGACCCATAAGAACGATTCTAATATGTTCCTAGGGGTCCTGGGAACCCTAGCGACATATGTTGTCATGGGTTGAAAGGGAGTCATAGGTTAACCTATGACCCCCTTTGACCCATAAGAACAATTCTAATATGTCCCTAGGGGTCCCAGGACCCCTAGGGACATATGTCGTCCTATAATGGGTCCAAGGGGTTATAGGTCAATCTATGACCCCCTTCGACCCATAAGAAAATTTCTAATGTCCCTAGGGGTCCTTAGATCTCTAGGGACATATTTCATCATGTAATGGGTCGATTGTGGTCATAGGTCAATCTACGAACCCCTTGGACCTATAAGAATGATTCTAATATTTCCTTAGGGGTCCTAGACCTGTAGAGACATATGTCATCATGTAATGGGTAGAATGGGGTCATAGGTCAACATATGACTCCCTTTGACATATAGGAATGATTTTAATATGTCTCTAGAGGACCTATGACACCTATGGACATATGTCATCATGTAATGGGTCGAACGGGGTCATAGGCGAACCCATGAACCCCTTTGACCCATAAGAATGATTGTAATATGTCCTTAGGTGTCCTAAGACAACTAGTGACATATGTTATCATGTAATGAGTTGAAGGGGGTCATAGGTCAATCTATGACCCAATTTGTGTTAGATTGTGGAGACTGATTAGGAAAGTATTGTACATACTTCATAAATAGTGTCCTGGTAGCCGACATATTATGGCCGACATATGTATAACCCTAAAGCAGTTTAATACTTGTATAAAAAGAGCTTAAGGTTGGGTATTTTTCATTATGTTGTGATGCGGAATTGGTTCTTGTGGCAGTATTGAGCTATAAGGGATTACGGATTATAATCAGGTTGTAATCACTGGATTGTAATAAGATTGGACTTGTTGTTTGGTGGACGTAGCCTAGGGATTGGGTGAACCACGTTAAATCTTGGTGCCTTGTGTTCATTTCTGTGTGATCTATTATTTTCTGTTATTGGTTATATTTGTATGTAGTTTTTTTATTTTTGTCCATGGTTTATCCTAACACTTTGACCCATAAGAATGATTATAATATGTGGCTAGGGGCCCTAGGACCCCTAGGGACATGTCGTCATGTAATCTTTTGAAAGGGGTCATAGGTCAACCTATGACCACCTTTGACCCATAAGAATAATTCTAATATGTCTCTAGGGGTCCTAGGACCCCTAAGCACATATGTCATCATGAAATGGGTCACTTTGACCCATAAGAATGATTTTAATATTTTGCTAGGGACCCTAGGACCCCTAGGGAGATATGTCATCATTTAATGGGTCGAAAGACCTATGACCCCTTTCGAATCATAAGAATGATTCTAATATGTCCCTACAGGTCCTAGGGCTCGTAAGGACATATGTCATCATGTAATGGCTTGAAAGGTGTCATAGGTTAACTTAAGACCCCCTTCGACCCATTAGAATGAGTCTAATATGTCCCTAGGTGTCGTTATAGGATCCCTGGAGAGATATGTCATTGTGTAATGGGTCAAAGGGGGTGATAGTTTGACCTATGAACCACTTTGACCCATTGCAATGATTCTAATATATTTCTAAGGTTCCTAGGACCCCTAGGGACATATGTTATCATGTAATCGGCAGAAGTGAGTCATAGGTCAACCTATGACCCCCTTCGACCCATAAGATTTCTATGGACATATGTCGTTGTGTAATGGGTCAAAGGAGGTCATAGGTTATTCTATGACCCACTTGGACCCATAAAAATGATTCTAATATATCCCTAGGGGTCCCATGACCCCTAGCGACATATGTCATCATGTAAACGATCAAAGGGAGTTATAGGTAAACCTATGAAACCCTTCGACCCAGGGACATATGTCATCATGTAATAGGTCAAAGGGACCTATGACCCCCTTCGAGCCATAAGAATTATTCTAATATGTCCCTAGGGTTTGTAAGACCCATAGGGACATATTTGCTCTTGTAATGGGTCAAAAGGGGTAATAAGTCAATCTATGATGCTCTTAGACCCATTGGAATGATCTAATATGTCCCTAGGGGTCCTAGACCCCTAGCGACATATCTATTCATGTAATGGGTCAAAGGGTGTCATAGGTTAACCTATGAACCCCTTGGACCCATAAGAATGATTCTAATATGTTGCCAGGGGCCCTAAGACCCCTACGAATATATGTCATCATGTAATGGGTCGAAAGAGGTCATAGGTCAACCTATGACCCCCTTCAACCCATTCAAACAATTCTAATATGTCCCTAGGGTCCTTAGGACCCCTAAGAAAAAATTTCATCATTTAAAGGGTTGAATGGGGTCATAGGTCACAATATGACCCCCTTCAACTCATAAGAATGATTCTAATATGTCTTTAGGTGTCCTAGAATCCCTAAGGAGATATGTCATCATGTAATGGGTCGAAGGGGGTCATAGGTCAACCTATGACCCCTTTCAACCCATAAGAACGATTCTAATATGTCCCTAGGGGTCCTAGGACCCCTAGGGACATATGTCAACATGTAATGTGTCAAAGGGGGACATATATCAATATATGACCCCCTTCAACCCATAAGAACAACTCTAATATGTCTGTAGGGGTTCTTGGACCCCTAGGGACACATGTCATCATGACCCCCTTCGACCCATAAGAGCCAATCTAATATGTCCCCTAGGGACATGTATTGTCATGTAATGGGCCAAAGGGGGTCATAGGTCAACCTACGATCCCCTTCAACATATAAGAATGATTCTAATATGTCTTTAGGGGTCCTACGACTCCTACAGACATATGTCATCATGTAATGGGTCAATGGGGTTATAAGTCAACCTATGACTCTTGTTGATCTATAAGAATGATTCTAATATATCTCTAGGGGCCCTAAGACCCCTAGGGACATATGTCATCATGTAATGGGTCGAAGGGCTTCATAGGTCAACCTATTACCACCTGTGACCCATAAGAATGATTCTAATATGTCTATAGGGGTCCTAGGATCCCTAGGGACATATGTCATCATGTAAAGGGTCAGAGGGGGTCATAGGTCCACCTATGAGCCCCTTTGACCCATAAGATTGATTCTAATATGTCTATAGGGGCCCTTGGACCCCTTGGGACATATGTTGTCATGTAATGGGTCAAAGGGGGTCATACGTCAACCTATGACCCCCTTCAAACTATAAAAATGATTCTAAAATGTCGCAAGGACATATGTCATCATATAATGGGTTGAAGGGGGTCATAGGTCAACCTATGACCCCTTTTGACCATTTAGAATGATTCTTATATGTCGCCAGGGGCTCTAGGACCCATAGGGACATATTTCATCATGTAATTGGTTGAAGAGGGTCATAGGTCAACCTATGACCCCCTTCAACCATAAGAATAATTCAAATATTTTCTTAAGGGCCTTAGGACTCGTAGGGACATATGTCATGAAATAATTGGTTAAAGAGGGTCATAGGTCAACCTATGACTCCTTTCGATCCATAAGAAGGATGCTAATATCTCCCTTAGGGTCCTAAGATCCTTAGGGACATATTTTATCATGTAATGGGTCGAATGGGGTCCTAGGTCAATCTACGACCCCCTTGGACCCATAAGAATGATTCTAATATGTCCCTAGGGGTTTTAGGACTCTTAGGGACATATGTCATCATGTAATTGGTCGAAAGGGGCCATAGGTCAACCTATGGCCCCCTTCGATCCATAAGAGCGATTCTTGTATGTATTTAGGAGTCCTACAACCCCTAGGGATATATGTCGTTATGACTCCCTTCAACCCCTAAGAATGATTCTAATATGTCCCTAGGGGTCCTAAGACCCCTAGGGACATATGTCATCATGTAATGGGTCGAAGGTGGTCATAGGTCAACTTAAGACGCCCTTTCACCCATTAGAATAATTCTAATATGTCCCTAGGGATCCTAGGACCCTTAAGGACATTTGTCATCATGAAATGGGTCGAAGGGGGTCATACGTTAACCTATGACCCCCTTTGACCCCTAAAAATGATTTTAATATTTTGCTAAGGACCCTAGGACCCCTATGAAGATATGTCATCATTTAATGGGTCTAAGGTAGTCATAGGTCAACCTATGACCACTTTCAACACATAAAAATGATTCTAATATGTCCCTACGGGTCTTAGGACCCCTCGGGACATATGTCATCATGTAATGCATCGAAAGGGGTCGTAGGTTAACCTAAGACCCCTTTCGACCCATTAGAATGATTCTAATATGTCCCTAGGGGTCCTAGGACCCCTAGGGAGATATGTCATTGTGTAATGGGTCAAAGGGGGTGATAGTTCAACCTATGACCCCCTTTGACCCATTAGAATGATTCTAATATATTTTTAGGGTTCCTAGGACCCCTAAGGACATATGGCATCATGTAATCGATCAAAGTGGGTCATAGGTCAACGTATGACCCCCTTCGACCCATAAGATTCTTATGAACATATGTCATTGTGTAATGGGTCGAAAGGGGTCATAGGTCACCCTATGACTTGCTTGGACCCATAAGAATGATTCTAATATATCCCTAGGGGTCCTAGACCCCTAGGGACATATGTCATCATCTAATGGGTAGAAGGGTGTCATAGGTCAACATATGACCCCCTCTAACATATAAGAATAATTTTAATATGTCTCTAGTTGTCCTAGGACCCCTAGTGACATATGTTATCATGTAATGAGTTGAAGGGGGTCATAGGTCAACCTATGACCCCCTTTGACCCATAAGAATGATTATAATATGTGGCTAGGCATCCTAGGACACCTAGGGACATGTCATCATGTAATCTTTCGGAAGGGGTCATAAGTAAACCTATGACGATTTTTGACCCAAAAGAAAACTTCATATGTCATCATGGAATGGGTCAAAGTAGATCATAGGTTTACTTATGACCCCCTTTGACCCATAAGGTGATCCTATGAACCCCCTCAACCTAGTGACATATGTCATCATGTAACAGGTCGAAGGGACCTATGACCCCCTTCGACCCATAAGAATTATTCTAATATGTCCCTAGGGGTCGTAGGATATATAGGTACATATATCGTCATGTAATGGGTCGAAGGGAGTAATAAGTCAATCTATGCCCCCTTTGGATCCATTAGAACAATTCTAATATGTCCCTAGGGGTCCTAGATGCTTAGGGACACATGTCGTCATGTAACGGGACAAAGGGGTTCATAGGTCACCTTATGAACAGCTTGGACCCATAAGAATGAGTCTAATATGTCGCTAGGGGCTATAGGACCCCTACAGACATATGTCAACATGTAATTTGTTGAGGGGGGTCATAGTTCAACCTATCAACCTATGACCCCCTTTGACCCATAAGAATAATTCTAATATGTTCCTAGGGGTCCTAGGAACCCTAGGAACATATGTTGTCATGGGTCGAGAGGGATTAATAGGTCAACCTATGACCCTCTTCAACCTAAAGGAGTCATTCTAATATGTCCCTAAGGGTCCTAGGACCCCTAAGGACATAAGTCATCTTATAATTGGTTGAAGGGGGTTATAGGTCGCCTTATGACCCCCTTCTACCCATAAGAATGATTCTAATATGTCCTTAGGAGTCCTAAGATCCCTAGGGACATATGTCATCATGTAAGGGGTAGAAGGGGTTCATAGGTCTCCCTATGAATCCCTTTGACCCATAAGAATGATTCTAATATGTCTCAAGGTGTCCCATGACCCCTGGGGACATACATCATCATGTAAATAATTGAAGGGGGTCATAGGTGAACCTATGACCTCCTTTGACCGAGGGACATATGTCATCATGCAATGGGTTGAAGGGGGTCATAGGTCCACCTATGACTTCGTTTGACCCATATGAATTATTCTAATATGTCATTAGGGGTCACAGGACCCCTAGGGACATATGTCATCATGTAATGGGTCGAAGGGGGTCATAGGTCAATCTACAACCCGCTTGGACCCATAAGAATGATTCTAATATGTCCCCAGGGGTCATAGACCCACAGGGACATATTAGAATCATGTAATGGGTAGAAAGGGGTCATAGGTCATAATATAACCCCCTTTGACTTATAAGAATGTTTTCAATATGTCTCTAGGGGCCCTAGGACCCATAGGGACATATGTCATCATGTAATGGGTCGAACGAGGTCATAGGTGAACCCATATACCCTTTTGACACATAAGAATGATAGAAATATGTCCCTAGTTGTCCTAGGACCCCTAGTGAAATATGTTATCCTGTAATGAGTCAAAAGGGGTCATAGATCAACCTATGACCACCTTTAACCCATAAGAATGACTATAATATGTTGCTAGGGGCACTAGGACCCCTAGGGACATATCGTCATGTAATCTTTCGAAAGCGGTCATAGGTCAATATATGACTACCTTTGACCCATAAAAACAATTCTAATATGTCCCTAGGGGTCCTTGGAACCCTAGGGATATATGTTATCATGAAATGGGTCAAAGGGTGTCATAAGTTAACCTATGACCCCCTTTGATCCATAAGAATGATTCTAATATGTCGCTAGGGGTCCTAGGACCCCTACAGACATATGTTATTATTTAATGGGTCGAATGTTGTCATAGGTCAACGTATGACCCTTTTCGACCCATAAAAATGATTCTAATATGTTCCTAGGTGTCCTAGGACCCCTAGGGACATATGTCATCATGTAATAGCTTGAAGGGGGTCATAGGTCAACCTAAGACCCCCTTCAACCCATTAGAATGATTCTAATATGTCCCGAGGGGTCCTAGGACCCCTAGGGAGATATGTCTTCATGTAATGGGTCGAAGGGGGTCATAGTTCAACCTATGACCCCCTTTGACCCATTAGAATGATTCTAATATATCCCTGTAGGTCCTAGGGCCCCTAGGGACATATGTCATCATGTAATGGGTCGAAGGGAGTCATAAGTCAACCCATGACCCCCTTCGACCCATAAGAATGACATATGTTATCGTGTAAAGGGTGGAAGGGGGTCATTGGTCACCCTATGACCCCCTTTGACCCATAAGAATGATTCTAATATGTCCCTAGTGGTTTTTAGATTCATAAGGACATATGTCATTATGTAATGGGTTGAAGACCTATGACCCCCTTTGACCCATAAGAATGAATATAATGTGTCCCTAGGTTTTCAATGACCCCTAGGGACATATGTTATCATATAAATGGTCGATTGGGGTCATAGGTGAACCTATGAACCCCTTCGACCTAGGAACATATGTCATCATGTAATAGGTCAAAGGAACCTATGACCCCCTTCCATCCATAAGAACTATTCTAATATGTCCCTAGGGGTCATAGGACCCATAGCGACATATGTCATCATGGAATCAGTTGAAGGGGGTAATAAGTCAATTTTTGGCCCCCTTGGACCCATTAGAGTGATTCTAATATGTCCCTAGGAGTCCTTGACCCCTAGGGACATATGTCGTCATGTAATGGGTAGAAGGGGGTCATAGGTCAACATATGATCCCTGTTGACTCATAAGAATGATTCTAATATGTCTTTAGGGGCCCTAGAATCTCTAAGGACATATGTCATCATGCAATGGGTTGAAGGGGGTCATAGGTCAACCTATGACCCCCTTTGACCCATAAGAATAGACTTATGACCCCCTTTGACCTATATGAATGATTGTAATATGTCCCTAGGTGTCCAAGTACCCCTAGGGACATATGTCATCATGTAATGGGTCGAAGGGGGTCATAGGTCAACCTATGAGTCCCTTTGATCTATTAGAGTGATTCTAATATGTCCCTAAGGGTCCTAGGACCCCTAGGGACATATTTCATGATGTAATGGGTCGAAGGGGCTCATAGGTGAACATATAACCCTCTTTGACCCATAAGAATGATTGTAATATGTCTCTAGGGGTCCTAAGAAGCCTAGGGACATATGTCATCATGTAATGGGTTAAAAGGGGTCATAGGTTAACTTATGACCCCCTGTGACCCATAAAAATGATTCTAAGATGTTTCTAGGGGCCCTAGGACCCCTAGGAATATATGTTGTCATTTAATGGGTCGAAGGGGGTCATAGGTCAACCTATGACCCCTTTCGACCTATAAGAATGATTCTAATATGTCCCTAGGGGTCCTAGGACCCCTAGGGACATATGTCATCATGTAATGTGTCGAAGGGGGTCATAGGCCAACCAAAGACCCCCTTCGACCCATTAGAACTATTCTAATATGACCCTAGGGGTCCTATAACCCCTAGGGGCATATGTTGTCGTGTAGTGGGTCGAACAGGGTCATAGGTCAACCTATGACCCCCTTACCTATGACCCCATTTGACCCATTAGAAAGATTCTAATCTATCCCTAGGGGTCCTAGGACCCCTAGGGACATATGTCATCATAAAATGGGTCGAAGGGTGTAATAGGTCATGCTATGACCCCCTTCGACCCATAAGAACTATTCTAATATGTCCCTAGGGGTCTTAGGACCCCTAGGGACATATATATTATATTTATATATTATAATACTAATAAGATAATATATTATTATATATTAATAACATAGCTCATAATAATTATAATATCTTATAAATTATAATAATAATATATATTAGTAACATATATATACATATAATATTATGTTATTTTATTTAATAAAAATATAAGAAAAATAATAATAATATAATATAATAATATATATTATATTTTTAGATTATAATAAGAATAATGTAATATATTAAAATATATGAATAGATTATATGTTATATCTTTATGTTACATTATCATATTTATGTAATATATATTTTTCAATAGTAATATAACTCAAATAATTGATAAGTTATAAACTATTAACTCACAAACTCGATTTTTCCTCCAAAATGTCTTTAGGAGGCATATTGGATATCCAATAATACTAGCATCAATTTAGAACATATTCCATGTCCTTGCAAACCCAAGAACATCACTTTTTGAGTTGTTTTTTTAATGGTTTTACAAGAAGTTGTGTTGTGGGACCCAACCAATCAAAAAAAGTTTAAAAATATAATCTTACTTGTCTAACATTGTCATCTAAATGGGGAGCAGTAGTCATCAAAAGGCTAAATGCAAAAGGAAGATATCCAATGAAGACATTGAGGCATATAGGTAAAGAGAAAAAATGGAACATCGAAAAAAAAGACAAGGTATGCTAAATATCAATCAAGTTGACATTGAATTAGTCGAAGGTGAAATCATAGAGTTAGATAATGAATATGTACAGTTGGAGAATGAAAGTGTACCTATTGAAAATGATAATGCCGAAATTGAAAATTTAGAGAATGAAAATTTTGACGATGAAATGCTACCAAGTCATAATCCAAATTGCATAATTGAACATGTCGAACATGATAATGCACATGAAACTAATGCACAAGAACCTTACATATCTACTAATTATAATCGACATGAAGGTTCTAAAACACCAAAATGGATAATTGAAATTGATGAAATGATTATTACTAGTTTGGTAGGAAAAAATCAGAAAGAACCATTCGGTTATGGGCTTCAAGAACATATAAGATGTTTTTCAGCAGGAAGACAGTGGTAGCACAATGTTAGCTTTTCATGCACTTATTAAAGATGCAAAAGATGAGACCTATGCTTTCCAAATTGAAGATTTATCTCAAAGAAAAAGTTGGAAACAAATACCATTATTGTGAAGAATCTTTTCAGTGCTTTCAATAGCATTGAGAAAAATAGCAGGTAGAAGGATAACAAAGCTGCTCGAAGGGTTATTAAAACCTCTTTGGTAAGTCATCATTCAAGAAAGGATAGATATATGGGGCAAAATTGTATTGATTTGAATTTAAATCATACTACTTTTAGAAGAGCACTTAGTCAACGAGAGAAAATTGATGACCCTCTTTAAAACGAAACATGGGCATTTGGTGGGAGACTTCCATGTTTTGATAAGAAGCTATTTGATGATGTGAATGAAGAAATTACACAATTTTGGCACTCTAACTCACAAGTATCACCCAATGCTAAAGTTGTGTTAAAGTTGAGAACTAGCATCAGAGACCGCACACCACATCCTAAACAGTATTTGGAGGTAAGTCAAACTATGTTGTTAAGAAAATTTAGAGAGAGTCATCCAAGTCTTCATATATCACAAAGGGGTTTTGAATCTTTGAAGCGATTTTATTGTGTGCCACTCATAATTTGAAATACATGTTGCAAATATCATGTTGAATTTTCTATGCACCATGAACTATTACGCTCCATCTGTTCTACATTGCATAGTAAAGAAATGTTGGAGGATTGTGGTGCTAGTGGGCTTCAAAAATCATCAAGAGACTTGCTAGATCAATTTTTATGTCGTAGGGTTGATGGGTGTTTCTTTTATAGAAATGCTTTCTTAAATGAGAAGTGTTCAGAATGTGGTGGCTTATCCAAGTTTGAAAAATGTTTACATGAGGGTTGCGAACAAGATCTTGGAAAGACAATAGTGAAAAAAAAGGTATATGAAACCATGAAATACACATTGAAGAGTGAAGGTGAGAGCTCTAGATGTGAATTAGTTGAAAAAGATATCAGTGTGGCTAGTTTTATTTCAGATTTCAAGGAAAATCTTTTTTACAAGTATGAAAGACATAGTCACAGGTCTTAGTGGTTGGATCAACAATTTAGAATGTGCAACAAGATTTTTCTCATTGGCACTATTATATTAGTCGTTGATTTTGCTGAGAACTACACATTGCAACCTCAAAATGAGACACAATCTCAGTATTACAACTCTATTTAGATTGCTATTTTTGTTCACATAACATATAGACATGCCCCTGATAGTGTGGAAGATAATCAAAAGATTATTAGACAGTATCATTTTTATATGAGTGATGATGGATCTCACTCTCATGAGTTTGTGCAACATTGTTTCGAGAATTATTTTGATTTCTTACATGAGCATGCAATTGTTATGGATAGACATATCATTTGGTTAGATAACTGTACAAGTCAATTCAAGAATGCTTGCATGTTTTATTGGTTGTGTAGGATGCACGTAGAGAGAGGGGTGCCTCATATTTGGAGTTTTTTCAAGTCTGACCATGGAAAATGGGAACATGATGGAGTAGGGGCATGTGTGAAGAGAGGTATAGTTAAGGAGAAACTAAAGATTTTAGGAGAAGAGCTTCTTGTTTCTTGTAGCATTGTTGATTAGTGTAGTTTAGCATTATCACAGGGGGGGACTCTTGATTCAGTGGTAGGAAGGTTCTTTTGGCTAGTTGAGGAAGGGTCCATAGTTGGTAGATCAGATTGTGCTACAGTGAGAGACTCATAAAAAATGTATTCATTTTGGAGCTTTGATTCTAGTACATGGAACATTTGGGCATGATAGCTAGCTTGCTTTTGTCCTAGTTGTTTTAAGTGTGATTGGGACCACTGTGAGTAAAGTGAGTGGGTGGACACATGAGCTCCACATTATTTTACTCCATTGTCTATCATACCCTCTATCAGAATGATGACATAGAAAGTTCACTTGAGTATAACCATCTATTAGATCTACTTCAGCTAGGACATGTCTTTGCATTGGTTGCAGCACAGGGGAATGATGAGAAATTTGATTATGGGTTAACTTGTTGTGTAAGTGGTAAACAAAAACTTGCAAAACCGATCATAGATGATGATAGATTCACATATCCTACTAATTTAGTGGTTTTTGCTAGAACATGGCTATGGACGTACATGCTTAGAAGGAATAGAATTCCTATATTCAAAGACAATCAGAAGCACAAAATAATTCTCATATATTCGCATCTTATTATAGTGACAAATGTAAAGTTGTTTAAGCATCAAGGAAGACCAAAAGTAAAAGTACTTTTTACTATTGCTAATGTTGATCATGAAGCCCTATTGGAGATTTTAATGTCCCTTTCTTTGATTTAATATGATATTTCAAGCCTCAAATCAGATCTTTAAAATCAAGCAACCAATATTTCAAAGATCCACCAAGTTCTCAATAAACCCCAAATCGGGTATGCCAGAAATAGTGCCAAAAGCTTCACAGCTTCACCTATTATTAATAAATCTGAAAGTGGACATTTTTACATAAATTTTAGCAGCATAACAGAATATAAAATGATACTTCCAGATCTGTATAACATGCACACAATAGCTTTCAAACGGAGGACAAAAACAATGCTCATCGGGCTCCCGAAAATAGCACAAAATAGCCCGGAATCACCACAAAAACTTAATAATCTATCAAAAAAGTATAATCATATCCAAATAAATATATTCAACTCTATTTTAACATTTTAAAGTCTGATATATAGCAGCAACCCAAACTGATATGAAATACTCAACCAGAATCACCAAACTCTTACAAAAAACACACTCGAAAACCCACAAATCTGCACTGTTCACCACAAAGGAAAACTCTACATGAGCATGCACATGGAATAGCTTCAAAATCCCATCCTTATCCTTCTTGGAAACCTAAAAACTCCCGTTCTTGGGTCTCCTTCTCCACAGTTTTGGCAGCCTTTGAAGAACAACAAAGAAAATGAGCAAAAAACAAGTTCTGGAATGAGCCCAAAATGCCTCCAAATCCCTTAAAATAGGGCATAACCCTAACTCATGTCCAAGAGGGGTTAATAAAATATAATTTAATCATAATTTTTATTTATTAGTCCATTGGTTTCCAAATATTAGCCCCTTTTTCTAAAACTTCACCTTTTTGGGGCCTGCGTGCCTTAGCAAAGTTTATTATTTTTAATTATTCGAAAAGGGGATATGACAAGTCCTCCCCTCCAAAATATTTTTTTTCCTCAAGAAATGAAGGTTAGAATTCTCAAGAGTATGAGCTCCTTCACAAATTTCATCCTCTAGTGGTAATCCTTTCCATTTGACCAAATGCTTTATGACGCTCCTGTTTCTCAATCTTTTCTCTCTTGTATCCAAAATATCTTTTGGTACCAAAACTAATTTCCCTTCATCATCAAGAGGTGGTAATTTTGTAGATACTATAGTTTTCTGGCCTAGAACCTTCTTCAGGAAAAATACATGGAAAATATTATGTATTTTGTTGTTTGGTGGGAGCTCCAATTCATAAGCTACCTCTCCTACCTTCTTGATGATCTTATAAGGCCCATAGAACCTTGGCTTGAGTTTCTCTGCCCCACTCCTCTTCAAGGTTCTTTGCTTATATGGTTGCAACCTAAAAAATACCAAATCTCCCACCTTAAAAGATCTTTCAATCCTTTTCCTATTAGCATATAACTTTTGTTGGTTCTATGCATGTTGTAGATTATCCTTGAGGGACCTTATTATGTCTTGGCTTTGCTTGATGAAATCACTTGCTGTAGGTACTCTGCTATCGAAAAGTATTAGATCAACAAAGGAAAGGGCATCATAACCATAAAGAGCATGAAACAGAGGCATACCAATAGACATGTGATGAGATGTATTGTAACAATACTCCCCTAGGTGTAACCATTTCACCCAAGCATTTTGTTGATTTGAAACATACTTCCTCAAATATCCCTCTATCCATTTATTAACTATCTCTGTTTGTCCATCTGTTTGAGGGTGATAGCTAATACTGAGAGTGAGTTCAGTTCCCGCCAAATGAAAGAGCTCTTTCTAAAAAGAGCTGAGAAATCTACTGTCCCAGTCACTAACAATGTTTCTAGGCAAGCTATGTAATTAAAAAATTTCCTTGAAGAACAATTCGGCCACTTGTGATGCCTTGAAATCAGATGTGATAGGAAAGAAATGTGCATACTTAGTTAGTCTATCTACCACCACATATATGAAATCCTTACCTTGAACCTTGGGCAACCCAATGATGAAGTCCATGGAAATACTTTCCCATTTTTGTTCAGGAATAGGAAGTGGCTGCAACAACTCTGCAGGAAAATTTTGCTCACTCTTTCTTTGTTGGCATACTATACATTCCTTAATGTGTTTAAGGACATCCTCCTTCATAACCTTCCAGAAAAACCACTTTCGAATTTGCCTGTATGTCTTGAAGTATCCTTGATGACCAGCCAAAGGTGTGTCATGAAAGGCCCTCAATATCCTCTCCTTAGTTTTTGATCCTGGCACTAAGAAGATCCTATTCTTGTAATAAATCAATTCATCAACAACCTTGCACCTGTTATCATCCACTAACTTGTCCAAAATTGTGGTGGTAAAGGAATATTTAGCATACTCTAAAATTATGGAGACTTTCCAATCAGCAGAGATAGATGTTAAGGAACACAAAGTGACCTTTCTTGAGAGAGCATTAGCAACCACATTATTCTTTCCTTTCATGTATTCAATATCAAAATCATAAGCTTGCAATTTTCTTACCCATTTTTATTGATGATCATTCAAATACCTTTGGTTCAAGAAGAACTTGAGGCTATTATGGTCTGTCTTTACAATGACTCTTCCACATACCAAATATTGTCTAAACTTATGAAGTGCATGCATGATTGACAACATTTCCTTATGATAGATGGAGTAACCTTTCTCTGATTGATTTAATTTTCTACTCTCAAATGCTATTGGATGTCCCCTTTGAGTTAGGACAGCCCCTATACCTTCTCGAAAAGAATCACATTCAACAATAAAAGGTAAAGAGAAATCTGGAATTGCAAGCACAGGGCATGAACTCATTACCTCCTTAAGCATATCAAATGTTTTTTGTGCCTCTTTTGTCCAAACAAAAGCTCCTTTCTTTGTCAAATCAGTCAAGGGGGCAGCAAGTTGAAAAAATTCCTTGGCAAATCTCCTATAGTAGCTACACAACCTGAAGAAACCTCTCAACTGTGTAAGATTAGTGGGTGGAGGCCAATTCAAAATTGTCTAGATTTTTCGTTGATCAACCTGTACTCCTTTAGAACTTATAATATATCCCAAATAGAGGATCTCTGTCAAACCAAACTTGCATTTAGATAGCTTAGCATAGAAGGATTTTTGCTCCAAGATTCCCAAAATAGTGTTTATGTGCTTTAGATGCTCTTCCCATGTTTTACTGTAAATCAAGATATCATCAAAAAATACCAAAACAAATTTTCGAAGATGCTGGCTGAATACCTTATTCATACAAGATTGGAATGTCACAGGTGCATTAGTGAGGAAAAATGGCATAAAAAGAAAGTCAAAGTGCCCATAGTGACATTTGAAAGCAGTCTTTTCCACATCTTCACTCCTCATTTGGATTTGATGGTACCTTGATCTTAAGTCAATTTTTGAGAAGTATACATCACCATATAACTCATCAATGAGTTCATCTATATGTGGTATGTGATACCTATTTTTTATGGTCTTCTTGTTTAGAGCCCTGTAGTCTATACACATTCTCATTGTACCATCCTTTTTCTTGACAAGTACCACAGATGATACAAATGGACTAGAGTTAGGCCTTATGAATCCCATGTCCAGGAGTTCTTTAATAGTTTTTTCAATTTCTTCCTTATAACCTCTTGGATGGTAGTATGGGGTTGTTATAACTAGTTTGGCACCCTTTTCTAACTGTATAACATGCTCAAAACCTCTATCTGGTGGTAATCCTGGAGGCAAGTCATTGAAAACTATACTATGCTTATCAAAAATATTTTGAATTTCAAAATGAAAATTAACTTGATTCTTTGGAGAGCTTGTTGGATGGATTATGACTCCTGCTTCCCATGCTACTTGTCCTCTTCGAAAAGTCCTCTCCATCCTCTTTGCAGAGACTGCCTTAGGTGCTCCATTCGATAAGCCTCTCAATATGACTTCTTTCCCATTGGAATGGAATTTAAACTCCATAGTTTGATGGTTCATGTAATAGCCTCCAATAGAGTGCAACCATTGAACACCCAAAACAAGATCTGTCTCCCCAGTACCAACCACATAGAAGTCATCACATAATTTATAATCTCCTAAGGTCATCTTGAGTTGTTTCACCACCTGTGTGCAAGGCATAGTGAATCCATCAGCTACAGTAACATTGAATCCCTCAAAATCTTCTACTTTAATCCCTCTTTTCATGACAAATCGCTCATCAATAAAATTGTGAGTTGCCCCACTATCAAGAAGAACTGTCAACCTTTGCCCTGCTAGTACCTCTTGAATTCGAAAGGGATGGTATCTTGGGACTCTTGATAATGCTACTAAAGTACCATCCTTGCTGATTTATTTTTCTTTCTCTTCTTCTACCTCCTCCTTAGTGTCATGAAATTCCTCATGCTCATCTGAATCAAATTCTGAAGCAACTTCAATATAGTGCACTTGACCTTTATCTGTGTCCTAGAACCCATGGTTCTCTACAAGTAAAACAAAGCTTTTTCCTTTGTAATTCACTCCTAGTCTCTTCATCTACCTTCTTTTTTGCCAAATTTATCACATCTTTTGGTGGTAGTGTTGGGAAAGTCTTTTCCTAAAAATTTCCCTTATGTTGCCAAAGATTTGAGGGTTTTTGATTAGTGACTGATTTCATAGGCACGCAAGTTTCAAGTTGCAAGCTTCTTTTGATAGCTTCCTGTAA
This sequence comes from Cupressus sempervirens, assembly GCA_028749045.1. Classification (NCBI taxonomy): domain Eukaryota; kingdom Viridiplantae; phylum Streptophyta; class Pinopsida; order Cupressales; family Cupressaceae; genus Cupressus; species Cupressus sempervirens. The sequence goes on from CM053784.1 coordinate 225,218,395, forward strand.
GGTTGAGGGTGAGAAAGCCTTAACCAAACCCTTAACAAAATCTTCTAAACCATCAAGAAAAAGATAAACAATCCTCTTTTCACTCATATTAGGTACCATAAAAACCACTTTTTGAAACTCTTCTATATACTCATTAACTGATTTGGTTTGCTTCAACTTTGACAATTCTTTAAAGTACTCTTCATCATCCTTGAGGTCAAATCTATCTATCACTCTTTGAATAAAATCATAAAATGTAGTTACCTGATCATGACCTTGAGTAGTCATTCCATGATACCACCAATCATAGGCTGCATCTTCCAAGTGTAGACTTGCAAATTGAACAGCATCACTCTCCTTCATGGTGTTAAGTGTGAAGAAAGTCTATAATTTTTGTAGCCATGCTTTAGCTGAAATTTTATTTGTTCCATCAAAAGTAGGTGTTGTAAACTTGCTTATTTTATTTTTGAGCTCTCTTCCACTTATGTCATGCTCCCTCCTGTTCTCTTTCTTGGGCATCAAAGTGTTCATCATATACACATATTCTCTAAAAGGAACCAAACTACGAAAGTCATCATCTAAGCCATTGTAAGAAGCTCTTAATGCAATCAAGTTACCTGTAACCTCTTCCATGGGATTAATAGTTGGATTTGGTACTGGTGGGTCATCTGCAGTCAAGAAAATAGTTTTGATTGAATTAGATGATGTGGATTTCAGATTTCTTGGCTCCTTTGACGTGCTCCCTTTCTCATTAATAGTTGCAACTCATTGTAGTTTTTCTGTCAATATTCACAAAGCCTCTCTAGTTTCTGCCAAACTATCCACTATTTGCTTCTAAGTATTTTGAATGTCTTGGAAGAATTTCTTTGCCATCTCATCTAGATCAGCCATACTTTTCCCTTCTTTGGATTTTGTACTTTTACTTTCGGCTCGCGGTTTGATCAAAATTTCTTTATTCTTTTCTCGCTGCAAATATATTTTTTCTCTTTCACTTAGTTGCATGCGACCATAAATTTTGACATGCAACTGATTAGAAGCAACATGCAACCATAAATTATGACATGCAAGATCTGGGTAGTTGCCAAAACTGACATGCAAACTTCTACAAACCCTCAAGCTGGCAAGATCATAGCTCTGATACCACTAAAATGTCCCTTTCTCTAATTTTATATGATATTTCAAGCCTCAAATTAGATCTTTAAAATCAAGCAACCAATATTTCAAAGATCCACCAATTTCCCAATAAACTCCAAATCGTTTATGCTAGAAATAGTGCCAAAAGCTTCACAGCTTCACCTATTATTAATAAATCTGAAAGTGGAAATTTTAAAAAAAATTTGAACAGCATAATAGCCTATAAAATGATATTTATAGATCTATATGACATGCATAGAATAGCTCCCAAACGGAGGACAAAAATAAAGCTCATCGAGCTCCTGAAAATAGCACAAAATAGCCAGGAATCACCACAAAAAATTAATAATCTATCATAGAATTATAATCATATCCAAATACATATATTCAAATCTATTTTAAAATTTTAAAGTCTGATGTACAGCAGCAACCCAAACTGATATGAAATACTCAACCAGAAACACCAAACTCTTACAAAAAACACACCTGAAAACCCACAAATTTGCATTGTTCAGCACAAAAGAAAACTCTGCATGAGCATGCACATGGAATGGCTTCAAAATACCATCCTTAGCCTTCTTGAAAACCTACAAACTCCCATTCTTGGGTATCCTCCTCCACAGGTTTGGCAGCCTCTGAAGAACAACAAAGAAAATGAGCAAAAATCAAGTTCTGGAATGAGCCCAAAATGCCTCCAAACCCCTTAAAAGAGGGCATAACGCTAACTCATGTCCAAGAGGGTTTAATAAAATATAATTTAATAATAATTTTTATTTATCAGTCCATTTGTTTCCAAATATTAGCCCCTTTTGCTGAAACTTCACCTTTTTGGGGCCTGCCTGCCTTAGCAAAGTTTATTATTTTTAATTATTTGAAAAGGGGACATGACAGAGATCCTAAAACAGAGAGAGAACCCTATTGGAACACTCAACTATGTATATTTACTTCTTATGTTATTTTCTTCATAATGATTCAATGGACTGAAGATTATCTTATTTAGTACAATAAGTTACTAATTTTTTTATGATATTGGAATGTAGGTACCTATTTAAAGGATCTACAAAATAGCTGTTAAGATAACCTATCACCATAGGGTTTCCTTTCTAATATAGTTTTTAGAGAGTATTAGGTGTAATCAACCTTATAGTTTACAATCCTTTGATTGCTAAATACAGGCACTTGATCTGCTTTCTCTGATCTTGATCCTTCATTATCTAATATTCTTCACTCTAAAAAATAGTTTCCCTTACATATCTTCGTCCTTCTTCATACAATGAGACTTAGTCTTCCTTATAAATACATTCGAAGACTTAGGATTAGATGTGGATCTATGATCCATATTGAATCTCTATTTCCTGCTCATTCCTTGCAATTTTATTATTGGTTGCATGCCTTCTTCATTTTTCTTATTGGTTGCATGTAGATTGCATGGGAAATACAAAAGATTTGATCTTATTATTTAAGCCTTCGAGATTTGTCATATGTCGGCCATGAAAATGGTTTACATCTAAATTTTTAAAGTTACAGACTGATATGTGTATTCTGTGTTACTCAACACTTACTAATCTAGATGCTCGGCACATGTAACAAATTGGTTTACTCAGCTCCTGTTACATTTCTGTATTTCTCGGCATCGTCTGTGAATCAGCACTCAAATATCACTTGGCACTTGTATCATCCTTGGAAGCTAAAGTCATTCGGCACTTGGTCTTCACTCGGCACGTGATCCTCACTCGGCACTTGAAAGCTACTTGGCACCTGAAGATCACTCGGCACCTGTTGGATTTCCTGACTCAACTTATGTTGTGGCTCGACATACATAGTGTGCTCAGATCCAATGTAGAAAATGGTTAAGTGTGATGGCACTCAAATGTCAAAACCATTTTGAAACTAACAACCTCCCCCTTTGACATGAGTGACAAAAACACTTAACTGACCTTATGAGTACATTTAAGTTTTAAAACCTTGATCAAAATTTTGTAATATATAATATATACCTCAAAATTGTTGTAACTCCCCCTGAGTTGATTGTGCCATTATTTGTGCTATCTTAGTATCCAAAATTTAATGTTGTATATCATGCTCCCCTTTTATCTATCTTCCCTTGTTAACTTCCCCTTTAATCTTGTCTCCCCATCTCATCTTGTCTCCCCCTTTTCATCTTGTCTCCCCCTTTTGATACTTATGTCAAAGGGTTTTAAAGGTTAAGACCATATTTTGCAAAAAATGTGTTGTTTACCTCCATAATCATCTTGAGAGCTGCACCCCAATTATGCAAAGCAATTTCTAATGACTTGTGCTAGATGGCAGTCTCTGCAGCAAGGTGAATAAGTCCTTCTGAAGTAGAAAGATTAGGATATTTCTTGAGAACAGTTTTAGCATAGACCTATTCTTTATGGAGTACTTCTAAGTGTGGGGTAATGGAATATTGGAGCTGTATTAGTTTTTCCTTGATGGTGGTCTCTTTTGCTATTAATATAGCTATTTATTTTTGAGTGGGAAGCGTTTGGGAAAAATGTTTCTCACTTTGAGCTGGATCTTTGGGTAGCTGCATGCTTGAAATATTAAAATTCCTCTCTAGGCTCATTATCTTTTGGCTAGTTTTCTGTGTGAAGTATGAAAAGTCACACAACTTTGTGTACAATGAGAATATATTCTCAAGTACCTTTTTCACTTTGTCTATTACCTTTGCCAATTCAATCTATGAAAGTGCTATTTCATTAGATATTTTCTCATTAACTTTCCCTTGAAATTTCTTTCAAACCATTCCATAAGTTTTGCATTTGTCTCTTGGTCTACATTTTTCACCTGGTCAACAATATTTGATAATTGTTCCATGATATGCTTGGACTCATCTGGTGACTGAATACTGAAGGCATCCATAAATATGTCTTTAATTTCATGTAAAGTTTGTTTTTGTTGATACTCCTTGAATATCTCTTGCATCTTTCTTCTATTTAATTCTTCCTGCACCTCATTGATTTGATCAATGTTTATTGTTTTTGAGTCATAACTTTGTATGACTATCTCCTCATCTAGTTTAGGGTCTCCATAGTGAAGTACCCTTGCAACTTTTGTAGAGCTTGATCCTAGTGCTGATATTTGTAATGGCTTTTGTGAAGGAGTCCCCAAGGTAGGAAAATTTATCAATGTTTGTATTGCCTCCTGCTCTTTAGGGGTTTCCTCTATTTTCTCCTTCTGCTATCTACCTTGATCAATTATTGTAATTTTAGGGAGTGCACCTTGAGTTTGTGCTATAAGATCAGATATAATAGTCTATCCTATTTCTTTGTCTGCTACTGCACTCATCTTTTGTATTATTGTGTCACCTATGCTTGATGAAATAACTGTTGGCATTTGAAGTTGACCACTAGTACATATAGAGATGATGGAAGGTGGTTCTTGTGGATTCACCTTATCTCTAATTGTGTTTTCTACTAGTTTTTTTAATTCATCCATACTGACCAATACTAGATCTGCACATAATCTTGCTTGTTGTGTGGATTGGTCAAGGATTCTGAGATCTGCAATTAATGGATTGATGTTCTGAGCAGAAGTGTCAAGAACATCTTGTACTGTTACAATTTCTACAGGTGTGATGGGTACATGAGGAGGGATAGAAGGTGGCAATTGTGTTTCTTGCACACTCTAGTCATTTTTCTACTCTTGCTCAGCTATTGTTTCTTCATCTTGCTTTTGTGTCTCCTCCTCTATTTCTTTCATTTCTTCTTCTTGTTTCTTTTCTTCTTCCTTCTTTTCTTCTCTACCTTGCTCTACTTCTATCTTCTCTTCTCTCCTTTTTCTTCTTTCTTCTGGTGGAGCAGTAGCTTCTTCCTTGTATTCTTCTTCAAGAAAATATTCAAACTTTTTGTACAAATTCTTCCATGATTTTTTTGTTCTTTGTACAATTTCTTTCATTTTGTTTTGGAGAATGAAGAATGCCATGTACTTAGGTGTAAACCTAGCATTATGCCTCTTTACTGCTTTCTCTATTTTCTCCTTAGTCAAATCAGGCGGTATGCTTGCTAGGGTTGATTCTCTCATCTCCTTTTCTATTTTCAAACAAAAATTCCATCTGTCTTCTACAATTTTAGACAGTTCATTTGGAAAATTTCCATCTAGTTCAAGAGGAGTATACCTGAACTGTGCCATCATTCCATACTCTGATTCTTCTATTCTATTTTGTTCATCTTTAGTGAACTTATTGAAATAAACTTTATTTATGTTGCTTAAATCTCCATTTACAATCTTTTAACATAATGTATCAACTAAAAAATGGCTTACCTTTTTAGATTGATCTTCTTCATCAGTATCAGGTTGAGCCACATATTTTCTTCTTTTCCTTGGCTCTTCCTATGTCTTCTTGATTTTTTTCTTTCTTGTGGCTTCCTCTTTAGCTTTTTGTGTGGAGGCCCTCATTGTAGCTCTGGTTGTTGGCTTTTGGGGTGATGGCATGGCAGTTTTCTTTGGTGTGGGCTGAGCTGGAGGCTATTCTGTTGCCTTTCTCTTCTTTGGCTCAGCTTGGATTGGTGCTTCCTTGGATTCTAATTCCTCAACACCTTCCTCCATGTCTTCACCTAGGCCTTGAGTTAATTCCATTGGGCCTTGTTCTTGTTCACCCTCATCATCATCATTGTCATAATCTTCTTCTTCTTCAGCTTTAGCCTCTATTCCTTCACCAAATTTCTTCTTAATTTTCTTCATCAATTTATCTTTCTTTTTCAATGTGGAGGCAGTTTTTAATTCCATATTTATCTTTGACCTTACTACATCATAAGTGCCAAAGTGTGGGGCACTCTTATCTATCTCTTCTACCAATAATGTAGTTATTTCTGCAAATGCTTCATCTATGTTGATCTCATAACCAAATGGCCTTAGCCATCTCCCCTTGGAATTGCTGCTTGGATATAGGTGAAGTCAATATCAACTAAGAAGAATATATTATTAATATGTTTTTCCACTAAGGAAACTAGTATTCTCACTCTTTTCTTCATGGATTTCTTGAAATCCTCAAAATAGCTTGTCATCAAGGTATCAAAATTGTCTCCCATTTTTTCTATATATTCATTTATTTGGGATATGATAGTTCTATCACTTCTCCATGTAACTTTGCCAAAAGAGGGAAACTCATTCTGAACATAAAAGAATACACAAACTAGAACTACTCCAAATTTAAATTGAGCACCTTTGTTCTTCTTATGGTAGCTAGGTTTTCATTAATCTATTGTAGTTGTAGTTTTGCAAGATCATAAGTATGATCCTTTTTCACTAGTTTGTAGCCTACATCTATTGCAATACATGGCACACTATTGATCCTACTAGATTGGTAGAATTTGTGGGCAATAACTCTAACAACAAACTCAACTAGAGGATCCTAAATGGTATGAATTGTCATTCCTCTTTTGTTCCACTAAGCACCTATGTTCTTTTCTATAACCTCCTTGGATTCACTTCTCAAGGTCTTGTGCTGATCTAGGGTAGGATAGCTAGTTACCCTATGAATGATTCTTTTTGTGATTTTGATAGGGACATCTTCTAACCACAGACTACCATCATGAATTTTTCTCAACATAAGTCTGATCCATTCTATTTTAAATACGATAGGAAAACTCAAAACTCATGTTAAACCCTTCTTTTCAAAAATTTTGTATTCATGTTTCAAAACTCCATCGACACACATCTTTGCATAGGCTTCTCTTATTTCCATGTCTCCTATGGCTCCTATCTTGCAATTATAACATCTCCTCACATCCTAAACCATAACAACATTTGGGGGTATGCAAGAAATGGCTTTGGCGCGATCATTTTTGTATGCAACTTCAGGGATAGGGCAAAAATCAGGTTGTCTAACCTCATTAGATACTAATTGGACTTCAAACAACTCTTTGTCCTAGGTTGTCTTAGAACTCGAAGCCATTTATGCAAACTAGTGTTTCCTTTTCACAAAAATATGAAACTGTGTAACTCATCACAAATGGAAAATACCTCAAGATCGATGAAAATGTGTTATAAGAGGTTGCAATCTACTTCAAATGCTGGATTCACTAGTATGAAGTCACTCTTCTCTCTTTTTCTTCTTTTCTTCTTGATAACGATGAAGAAAAATGATTGAAATCGCGATAATATACCCTATTTCTGTTGCATTAAATGCTCAACTACAAACTTGGCCTCTGAAGGATTTTTGACATTACTTGGCTCACGCTACATTTCCACTTTGCTTGGCTTCCATAGGAGTTACTCAACTCAGCATCAGCTATCAACTTGATTGCTGTTAGGAACTCAACATGTATTGGTGTTTTACTCAGCATCCAAAGGGAACTTGGCATCATCATTTAACATTTTGTCTTGGCATCTTGTTTCATGCTTATCCCTACTTTGCATTGCTTCTTCATGGTTTAGGGCTGATGTATGATACTTTCTTGTGTTTAATTGAATGAGAAATGATCACTTGACCTTGTGGATGAAGTGACCCTTTCATTGGATGAACTTGATTCATTCTTTTTCTGCCATGTTTTCTTCATGTTTTTTCTTAAATGTTTCACTTCAATCTTTTCTTTTCCATTGTTTACTTCAATCTTTGGTGCCTTTGACCTTGTAGGATAGTTTTTGCTGATATGACTAGCTTTCAGGCAACTAAAACATGTGGTTTGGTTCAACTATCTTTTATAGTTCCCTTTGAAATGTGTTCTTATGTAGTTCTGGGGTATATGTCCATATTCCTAACAATAATGATAGCTATACTTGGTGTTGTAATCCCAATGGTACTGACTTTCATTTCCTTTTGTTTTTTCTTGTTGATTTGATGCCCACATAGACTTTGATCATCATTCAAATGCTCTATGTCCATACTTCTTACAATTATGACAATGACCATCAAATCTTTGTGTCCTTGTGACTTTGGATTTGCAATCTTGTGTCATATGTCCTTTGCTTGTTGCACTTGTGATAGTAACTCTTGCTCTTGGGTGTGTTTTTTTGATTGAATCTTCTACTCCTACAAATATTAGTAGTATGCCCCTTTTAATTACAATAATGAAAATTGGGTTTAGGATCCTTACCTTTGTCACCTTTTTGCTCAACATTCTTTGACGATTCCCCAATTTTAGTGCTGTTGTATCTAAGTCCTGATGTATCATGGGTTGATCTTGAAAATTTCATCAACTGTTCAAAGTACTTGATGGCCTCACTTGACTTGTTTAGATTCTCTGCTACCTCTTTTTCTTTATTCAATTCATTCACTATTTGTTCATTGTGCATCTTCAGAGTGGAGATCTCAATATCTTTCATATTGATTTCATGATGAAGGTTCATCATTTGGGCAAGTGTATCCATCTGCATGTTTGACATCCTTGTTAATTTAGTACATTTTTCTTCAAGCCTGTTTGCAAGATTTCTTTTGTCATCTTCCATCATGACTCTATCCTCAACTACTCTTTTCTTTTGTTCAGTAATTTCACATAACATTATGGCTTGTGATTCATGTTCCATCTTGAGAGATCTTATCTCTTCTGCTTGAACTTTGTTTTTCTCCATCAGTTCTGCTATTGCTGCATCAAACTCTTTAGTGTCTCCATTGGAAAACAATTTTGTGGTATCAATCTACTTGTAGTTTATATCATTTTCAGCTATGGCTATATCCTTTCTTCTTTTCAAGGATTTTCTTAGTTCCTCCCTTGCTTCCTTTACTTTGTGTAGAGCTAGTTGCACATCAATCACTTGATTGACAATAATCTTTCCAAGTTTGAAGACTTCCATATTCAAATCTTTTCCTCCAAGTTGTTAGACTTCTTCTTGTGAGAACCTTACAGCTCTAATACCAATTGTTGGAATATCTTAATGGAAAGAATGCTTCTGAGAGGGGGGGGGTGAATCAGAAGTACTAGCTTTTAACCTATTTTCTCAAATCCTTAATAACATAATATTGAAATGTTCATGCATGCATATCAACATTAAGCAATTATGAAAACCACATGTGCATAACCACATAACACTAGAAATTTTGGTAACCTAGAAACCCTCTAGGAATAAGAAGGTAAAATTGGGGTGGAGATGATACCCACAAAATTATTACAGCAATAATGTTTAACCACTTCTAATGGTCTACCTTGTTAAAGGCTTTACACTGTATCAATAGTGACTTGGTTAAAGGATTTACAAACACTTTACAAGAATTGTTACCCTGTTAAAAGATTTAATCACCTATTTAAAGGATCTACAAAAAAACTGTTAAGCTAACCTATAACCATAGGGTTTCCTTTCTAATATAGTTGCTAGAGAGTATTAGGTGTAATAAACCTGATAGCTTACAATCCTTTGATTGCTGAATATAGGCACTTGATTTGCTTTCTCTGATCTTGATCCTCTGAGATCTGATATTCTTCACTTTGAAAAATAGTTTCCCTTACATATCTTCATCCTTCTTCATACAATGAGACTTAGTCTTCCTTATAAAGACATCTGAAGACTTAAGATTAGATGTGGATCTATGATCCATATTGAATCTTTTTTTCCCGCTCATTCCTTGCAATTTTATTATTGGTTGCATGCCTTCTCCATTTTTCTTATTGGTTGCATGTAGATTGCATGGGAAATACAAAAGATTTGAACTTATTATTTAATCCTTCAAGATTCATCATATGTCGGCCATGAAAATAGTTTACATCTAAATTTGTAAAGTTACAAACAGATATGTGTATTCTATGTTACTCAGCACTTACTGATCCAGATGCTCGGCGCATGTAACAAACTGGCTTACTCGGCTTCTGTTACATTTTTGTATTGCTCAGCATCATCTGTGACTCAACACTCAAATATCACTTGGCAGTTGTATCATGCTTGGCACCTAAAGTCATTTAGCACTTGATCTTCACTTGGCACCTGATCCTCACTCGACACTTGAAAGCTACTTGGCACCTGAAGATTACTCGACACCTGTTGGATTTCCTGACTTGATTTATGTTGTGGCTCAACATACATTGTGTGCTCAGCTCCAATGTAGAAAATGGTTAAGTGTGATGGAACTCAAATGTCAAAACCATTTTGAGACTAACACTTTTCTACATTATTAAAAAATAGGAGAAGTGTGAAAGTTTATTGATATTTTCCAAAGGAAAGGTATCTAAGTCTTATGTATGTTTTGTGAAAGGATAAAGGGTATCCAAAAAATCCATTTATTCAAGGAGTCTTTTAGAAAAAATAAAATTTATCCAACTATTTGTCTTGCTACTATCACATAATTGTAAAGTTGCATAGACAACATTTTAGCATGTTGTGCATTTTGGCTTGAAAAGTATTGAAACTCAAGGGTAAGTGTTGGAGCATGGTGAATATGTCAAAACAAACTCATTGATGCCTTAAAACCTCCTGGAGTTGACCATTTGTGGGATTTGACCATTAGGACCTAGAAGGGTCACTTGGCACATTGTTACAAATTTGCTCATTTTAGGTTGTTACTTGTTTCCATCACCCTATCCTCTGCATCACTTGTATATTGTCAACATTTGGGACTGAAGCAACATGTTGCATTTGATCCTTTCCATAATCATCTTTATGTTCAAGTGCATCGTGGTTCATAGTATTTCTACTTTTTGTTGGTTCATCATGGTTAACATGCATTATTAAAACCATACCAACTCTTCCTCCATTGGTTACCATGCTTAGAATCACTGAGAAAATTGCATATACTTTAAATTTTTAGTAGCAAGGTTCTCACAAAAAACTTTTACAATACTATAAAAATAATCTTCTAAACTTTGGTTAGCTATTATCTCCAAATGAGCTATTCATTAATATGGTGATTTAACATGATTCTAATATGTTGGACTCTTAGGCCCACCCCTTGAAACAAGAGTAAAATCAGTAAGAATTTCTTTGCATGTAGTCTCAAGCCTCCCCAAATGAACTAGTCATTACCAAGGTGGTTCAACATCACCCATTAGTGTTGAACCCTTAGGCCCACCCTTCCAACTAAGAGGAAAAATGGTTCTTAGTCTAATAACATTAATGAAATACAAGGAAAACTAGTGCAAAGCACATAATCATTTTTCTTCTCTTTATGTAATAAGGTCAAGGGATAGATCTAATGATCTCCCTATGACCGTCCACATTTTTAATGGACATAAGACCCCATGGTGCAACTATAAGCCTTGGCCATCAATTGGTCTAATAAAGTGGAGTTTTGGTAAATTCCATATTTTTTAGGTATGTCTAGATGCTTAGAACATTATTAGGGTCCCTAGGAGTTTGTAGAGTTCATTTGCAATCAAATTTGAAATAAAACTTGTCTTAGAGCAAAAATTGCAAAAAGTTGCTTAGCAACTTTTGCAATTTTCTTGACAACCTTTCAAAATGTAACTCCTAGTGGCTAGAACTATTTGAATTTTTAGTGCCATTAGCTCCAGGTTGGTGGGTGAACCCTAGTGACACCCTTGTTCCAGCCACGAAGACCATCCATCATCCGCGACCACCCGATACCAAGGAGTCCCTAAGGTTCTCTAAGTGTGTTTTGAGGTCAATCTTTCAAGGGTCATAACTTGGAGCTTGTGAGGGCTATCAATAAACTATCAAATGCTACAAGATGATGATGTTGAGGCCTAAAATAAACTATCTCATTTTTGAGAGATCACATTCTGTTTGGATTCGGCACAATGATCTCGCTCGATGCCAAAACTTGCAGTGTGCCTTAGTTCATAGGTGCACCACAGCATAACTTTGAAACCATTGATCTTGGCATCAAATCATCAGTGCCATTAGTTTTGGGTGGGTGGGTGAACCCTAGTCACACCCTTGTTCTAGCCACAAAGACCATCCATCATCCATGGCCACCCTGTACCGAGGAGTCTCCAAGGTGCTCTAAGTGCATTTCGAGGTCAATCTTTCAAGGGTCATAACTTGGATCTCATGAGGACTATTGAAAAACTATAAAATTCTAGAAGATGGTGATTCTGAGACCTAAAATAATCTATCTCATTTTTGAGAGATCACATTCTATTTGGATTTGGCACAATGATCTTTCTCGATGCCAAAACTCACAGTGTTCCTTAGTTCATAGGTACACGATAGCGCAACTTTGAAACAACTGATCTTGGCATCAAATCGTCAGTGCCATTAGCTCTGGGTGGGCATGTGAACCCTAGTGACACCCTTTTTCTAGCCATAGAGACCATCCATCATCTATGGCCACCCCATACCGAGGAATCCCCAAGGTTCTCTAAGTATATTTTGAGGTCAATCTTCCAAGGCTCATAACTCAGAGCTCGTGAAGGCTATCGATGAACTGTTTAATGTTATAGGATAGTGATCTTGAGGCCTAAAATAAATTATCTCATTTTTGAGAGATTGCATTCTATTTGGATTCGGCACATTGATCTTGCTCGATGCCAAAACTTGCAATGTGCCTCAGTTCATAGGTGCACCACAACGTAACTTTGAAACCACTGATCTTGGCATCAAATCATAAGCACAATTAGCTCCAAGTGGGTTGGTGAACCCTAGTGACACCCTTGTTCTACCCACAAAGACCATCCATTATTCGCAACCACCCCATGTCGAGGAGTCTCCAAGGTTCTCTAAGTGCATTTTGAGGTCGATCTTCTGAGGGTCATCACTCGAAGCTTGTGAGGGCTATCAATTAACTATAAAATGATACAAGATGGTGATGCTAAGGCCTAAAATAACCTATCTCATTTTCAAGTTATCACATTCTATTTGGATTCGACATAGCAATCTCGCTCAATGCCAAAACTCGCAGTGTGCCTCAATTCATAGGTGCACCACAACGTAACTTTGAAACCGCTGATCTTGGCATTGAATCATCAGTGCCATTAGCTATGGGTGGGTGGGTGAACCCTAGTCATGCCCTTGTTCCAACCATGAAGACCATCCATCATCTGTGGCCACCCCATACTGAGGAGTCTCCAAGGTGCTTTAAGTTCATTTTGAGGTTGATCTTCTGAGGGTCATAACTTGGAGCTCGTGAGGACTATTGAATCACTGTTGAATGCTACAAGATGGTGATGCTGAGATTTAAAATAAACTATCTCATTTTTTATAGATCACATTCTATTTGGATTCGGCACAATGATCTCGCTTGATGCCAAAACTTGCAGTGTGCCTTAGTTCATAGGTGCACCACAACACAACTTTGAAACTGTTGATCTTGGCATCAAATCATCAGTGCCATTAGCTTTGGGTGGGCAGTTGAACCCTAGTGACACCCTTATTCTGACTATGGAGACAATCCATTGTCCGTAGCCACCCCATACCAAGGAGTCTCCAAGGTTCTCTAAGTGCATTTTGAGGTCAATCTTTCGAGGGTCATAACTCAGAGCTTGTGAGGGCTATCAATGAACTATCAAATGCTATAGGATGGTCACACATGTTTTTTATATTATTATAGTTTATGTTTAAAAGACAAAATATATGTTAAAAGCATTTGGTTAGCTCAACCACTCAGAATAGACTTTCCCAGTACTAGGGACGTTGAGAATAAATATTGAATTCATATGATATTAATTTTTAAATGGGCTAGTGAAATGACTGATTTTGATCTTGAAAATTTTATGGTTAAATAGGTTTTGAGTTAGAGTAGTGCAAGGATGGAGATTTTTAAGAAGTTTTGTCATCTATATCAGCATTGCCAGAATGCAATAAGTGCTAAATAGACCATACATTCATATAAGTCATAAATCTGTACAAATCACTACTCATATAATATGAATCAATAATAAAAATTTGAATTGTAATATACCATTTATTAATAATGAACATGTTAAAAGCATAATTTAAAATTGGTGATTGACAAACTAAATGGATGTCTTCTTTTCCGTATTTTTCATTCATTCATCAATTAGACCAGCATATCTATAGACAAAATATTCAAATATATATCAAAATACAGAGATCCATATACAAAATGCGGCTGATCATGCCATCAGAATGTGTATAATATCAATGTTTCTGTATACAATGTGGCATATGCCATCTCAAAATGTCTCATGATGCATCCTATGACAAATATACTATCCTAGGGTGTTGGTGGATGATCAAAATGCAGCCTCTTTGCTGCATTAGGTGGATTAGATGCCTCCTACATAAACAAAAACAGAAAACCCAAAGTTATACTACTAAATTTATATGATTCTTTGTATCTGACATTGAATTACTCAAATGCATAATGATCTTTTTTGTAATGAAGATTTATACTATCAAAATTTCATAATAAATACCTCTCTCATCAACCTCCTGCACTGGTCATGAGTCCTCTCATATGCCCTCGGCAATGCTTCTACCTCTCTAATTGTGGGCTATATATGTTCAAGTACATTTGTGAGATGAATCTAAAATTTAAACTATAGCATTTTAATTCATAGCATGCTAAATTTATAACATATTTAATCATGAATTCAAACTACAACTTACTATTGTAGGCTTCTCCTCAGGAGAGAGTGGCTGCATCATCAAATCTACATAACTCTCCCGTTGGACCTCATGTGCACTAGGAGTCTCCAATGAGATACAAAATAGTAGTTGTTAATATCATGGAAATCAGTTTTGAATTTATTTATGAAGATAAGGATAATAAAAAATAATTGATATTTATATATATAATGGGGCTCTCAGTGTGAATGGAAATCCCTAATGGTCTTCGATGTAGAATCTATACATGCTCATCGCTAGTAGCCACACCCTATATACAATAAAGAATGTCATTGAATGGGATTACCAGAAACATGTTACAAGAATGCATTGATATTTAATCAAATAGAAAGAACCTAATTAACTTTCCTTTGTCAATGCATGTTGGCTCACCCCCTGCACTTTATCCCCCTTGGACAGGTGGTACCTACGAGATAAAAGAAAGTTTAGCAACCATATATGCTACAATATCAAATAGAAAAAAAAAAGTGAACACAACATAATGTACCATAGATGTCTCAAGGCCAAATGAAATGGCTGAGAGCATGGCATCATCAATCTGTCTGAGCCCCTCCTCAGTCATCAACTAAACATGAATGAAGATCACATACATATAAAAGTCAATATGGCTTAAAAATTAAAATTAATCTATTATAAAAATTAACTTTAAATCACATACGTCATAACAAAAAAAGTATACATGTACTGAGACTGAAGGAGTCCATGCCTTTGCATTCCCCTCCTATCTCGCATTAGGGTCTATAGCCTCTATGCATGTGTCTGGTGTATCCTCGTCTAATACAAAATGACACTCAAGAAGATCACCTATGGGACCCAGGAAAATATTCTTGCATGTAATGCAAGTGTGAGGCACACAAATATGTGATGAGCTAGCCGATGATGAACTGGCACCAGCATCATCAACATTAGGAGGCAAGACTGACCTAGCCTGAGATATCATTAGGCTACTCAGCCTATGAATGGCTCTAATGGTATGAGAGCTACCCTCTATCATAATATTTGGATGCTGCACTTGAGGAGGAGGGGAGATATCAATGTGGGGGACAAAAGTACTAGCTTTCTTCTGCTAGGAAGAGGGTCTATCCTGAGGAGCTCCTAGTCCTAAGCCCATGTTGGGCTTCATGCTCCAATAGTTCACTTTAAGCTTCAACACAAATTCTGTTATAATTTTCTAAGGAAATAAAATGGTATGTCATATCAAAGAGCATCCACCAATGATCCCAAAAGTTTGCACGTATGGTGTCATTTATGCACCATTTAATGGATAGTTTGGATTTTTTTGGGTTTGCAAAAAGGCTAGCCAAATCATCTTTGGTTATGTTGAGGGACACAACCTCATCATAGTCCAAACCATCATCAAACATCTCATGCATTTCATCACACCAATGAAGAGCGACATTTTGTTGGTTTGTAATGGTTTCAATGTTATGCACTATGGTGTTTAATGTGAATAACATAGGAGCCAATGCAGGTACATTATTATATGTTCTATGCAAACCTCTCAACTTAGTGAGATTTTCATTTATCAAATCATCCATTCGAGGAGGGTTTTGAGGGGGTAGAGGATCATTTGGTGGACAATTTTATGGGGGTATTGGATCGTTTGGTGGGGGGTTATGAGGAATATTATTCCCTACCTCAGTGTCATCATTTTCATTAGGCATTCCTATTGAATTGCAAAATGTAATATATATTTTTTAAAAACCTTAATTTTAACCATTTTTTTCAAAAAAACCCTATATTCAACTAAAAAAACAAAATCATGCTAAAATTTATTTAATTTAGGTTAAAAATGAGTTGGAAAAAAAAAACATACCTTAATATCTGATATCTGATATTCAATCATATATTTGATTGCCCTAACAAAAAATTGACCCCAAATAATGTAATAATGGGCCCGCTGGTCTATGTTTTATGTTTTATGTTGTGCACAGATATTGGATATTATATATTAATTATAACATATAATATCTTATGTTTTTATTATTATATGATATTTTATATATAATATATTACATTATATTATATATTATATTATATTATATTATATATTATATTTTTTAATATTATATTATAATAATATAATATAATATTTTATATTATAATATATAGAAATATATTATTATTATATTATATTATTATAATTTATAATATATTATACATTTTTTAATATATTATATTATAATATATTATTATAATATAATAATAATATTATTATATTATAGTATAATAATCATAATTATGGGATTGTGATTATCAAATATCTGATAATATTGGATATCCGATGTCGAATCGAATATCTGATAAGGCTTGGCCTTACCTTCCAAGTTTGGTACTTGGATAGGTGGAAAAATGTCAGAGCAAATTTTGAAGCACTTTTGGATGTCTTCAAGCTCTATTTTTTTCACATCGCCACTTTTTGGCACACCATGATCCTGCACATACCCATTTCACACCCTTATGTAATTTTTTAGTGAAGGGTTGTGATTTATTTTCTAACTATGATATGGACCAAAAAATACATTAAATTCTTCCCTATAGTCCTCTCATTTGATTAATGTTTCAAGGTGGAGGCATATCCAATATAGCTTGAACCTTTTTAGGATCCACCTCAATACCTTTAGTAGAGATAGTGTACCCAAGTAATTTACTTGATGTGACACCAATGGCACAACTCTTAGGACTTAGTTAGAGACTAAATTTATCCACGTGCAATCTAAGAGATGTCCCAAATCTTGTAGATGAGTGCTTTTCTTCAATCTCTTGGATAAAGTATCATCAACATAATCTTGCCTTATTTTGTGCATCATATCATGCAATATTGTTGTAACTACTCATTAATATGTTGCCCCAACATTCTTTAAGCCTAATGGAATTATGCTCCAACAACATGTCCCCCATGCATAGGTCAAAGTGGTCTTTTCTTGACCTTTTAGTGCAATTTTTATTCTATTATAGCTAGAGAAACCATCCATTAATGAGAACATTTCATATCTAGCAGTCATGTCCACTATCATATCAATGTTGGGTAGAAATAATACATCCTTAGGACATGCTTTGTTGAGATCCTAAAAGTCAGTGCAAAATCTAATCAATATATTTTTTGTGTTTGAGACTAGAACAATATTTGGTATCCCTTTAGCATAATCAATGAGACGAATGAAAATAACTTTGAAGAGTTTTTCCAACTAAACTTTAACAAGAAGTGCCACATGAGGGTGCTTCTTTCTGATTCTATATTTAATAGGTTTTACTCTTGATCCAATGGATAAATGATGCATAATAAGATCAAGATCTAAACTTGGCATATCTAAATATCTCCATACAAATTTGTCTTCTTTTCCCCGATGAAAGAAATGAATTCCTAATTTTTATTTGCAGATAATTATCATGCAATTGATTTAAGGATGTTCCTCACTACACATTTTTAATGGTTGGTTTGGTTCTAACAATACTGATCATCACTCCTAAAAGTCGCTGGGAAGTGAATCAAATATCCCATCCAGAGATCCAAGATGTTTTCAACTTTAGATATGTCTTTTGCTTTTACTATTTCTTGTTTTGATACTACTAAAATATGGTTTTCACCATTGGAATGACTATTATTTTTTCTTTTGATCGAATGCCTAAGATATTTGATGTCGACTTATGTCCTATTGACATTGTTCTCACTACTGGAAGACATTATCAGTTCAACAACATGTAGATAACAAGGGAGAGCATAGTTGTTCTAGAATGTGGGGACTTTTCTAGATGTAGTATTTTAGTTCTCTAAATCTATTAGCTAAGGATAAGTGAGTGTAAGAGAAGTGGTGGGTTCAATTACATTCACATTATAGTCATCAAATGGATGGACAAGTAAATCATGACCTAGAGTGATTTTGTCCAAATGTATGTTCCAATTCCTCTAAGAGTTCTAATGACATCAATCAAAGACAAGTTGACATTAGTAGGGTGAGACTCATCAGACCATGTTGATTATGTTTTCATCATTGGTATATGTGTAGTTGACCTTGTTGTTATTTTTTGGTTTATAAGTTTCTCCCTTGTCATATTTAGGAAATGTTTCCTTAAAATCTTTTTATCTAATTTTTTGATATCTCCTCCTACAACTATGTCTCCATCATCAACGAGGTCTTGACTCTTATGTCTTAGATTAATATAGTTGTTGGCTTTATGACCTTTGTTTTGATGGTAGTCATAGTATACATTCTCATTCCACCATGTAGGTCTTGGTTGTGGCTCATATGGATGAGACTTGTCAAGTGGAGTAAGAATATAATTTTGAAGAAGAGTCTTATAAACCCCTTCAGGATGTTCACCCAAAGGTGTGTAGTCCTGTTTGGGTTTAGAAACCCAAGATGTGTTTTTTGCTTTATTTCCAAATATCTTGTTGTCTATAGTAGCTTGATCAATGGCTTTAGATGCATGCATGCTATCTGTTGTCCACCATTCCACCATGTACTAAATCTATATTTTAGTTAACATACTTGGACTTGCCTTTCTAGAGTTGGATCCTTGTTTTATGTCTTTTTGAAGGGTTATCTCACCTTTTGTAACCATGAATTCATCTATGCAAATACCTTGTGTAATAATGTCTTCGAAGGTATGTGCAACTTTAAGTTGTATTTTGTCTAAAAAACTAGGTAAGAGGTTATCCATGAATGTATATATTTTCTTACTTTTAGGTATCTTATGTGAGTATTTGGTTTATACTTGTCTCCATCATAGGAGGAATGTTAAGAAAGGTTCTCCAATTATTTTTTTAAGGTTACAAAGATTGATAATGTTAATCAGATGTTCGATGTTAAGTGAGTACTATTGTATGAACATGTTGGAAATATCATCAAAAGTTTTGAATCTAATAGGTAATTATGAGAACCACTCCATTGCTTTGCTTCATAGACTTTGTGGGAACAAGTGCATTAGGTATGTTTGATTGTGTATAAAATCCATGGACAAGACACCAAAATCCCTCAAGTGATCTTCAAGATTGGATGTACCCATCTACTTGTCATTTTTAGATAGCTCAACTCCTATAGGAAAAAGAGGCATGCACATATCCTTGTCAAAAGGAAATGGACAAATAGCATCTAGTGTGTATTGTTTAACTGGTTTGCCTTTTTCTTTCATCATTTGTACCAATTCAACTTTCATGTGTTGAAGATGTTTTTGAAAACTTAGAAGTTTGAGATTCCTCTTCTTGGATGACTTTCAACATTGTAGTCTTGAGGTAGGTTAGCTCCTCCTTGATCTAGTTTGAATAAATACTTCTCTTTCACATTATTGAGTAAGATTTCCATCATCTTTTGGATGTTTTTATCTCTAAACATTTTTTCTATATCTTCTAGGGTTATTTCTTTAGTATCCCCATAGTTATTTGTATGGGTGCAAAGACCCTTCAACGTTTTAATTCTTTGGAAGTCTCTATTTTCTCTCCTAATATTTTTGCAAGTTTCTTTATTTTATTCTTGCATCCTATTAGAATGCAAATTTTTAGTTTATCTAGAACACATAGGTAGATTGAATAGAGTTTCAGTCATTTTTTTAAGGATGTAGGTGTTTTGTCAAAGTTAGGATCTTTTGGAAATAATGGATTCCTAACTTGTTATAAGTTTATGGAAGAGAATCGTCTAATGTTAGGTGGACTGGTAGGTGAATCCTTAATTGTAGATATATATATATATATATAACTGGGAAGAAAATCTACAATGATTTTTACCTCTATCTCCACCTCATCTAGGTTGATGGGGAGGAAACACATTTCCACTCGTAGTTGTAATAATCATATACAATGACATATGAAAAATTTTAGACAAGGATCACACCTAGAGTTTTGTCTCAAACTAAGTAAGTAATAGTAAGTGTGATGTATACCAAGGTATGAGTAGTTAGAGAAAGGGCTAGAACATCTAAGAGGTTGAATATAGCAATGACTATTGGAAATCTAATTGAAAAAGAGTACTATCAAAGAAGGAGATTGTTGCAAAGAAGGAAGATGTTGATAGAGAATATTTTCAATTTGATATTTGCTAGAATGACAATTGCTTATAAGACCCAAGTACTACCACTTAGTTGATTAATGAAGAAGATTTAATTAACAAGATGTAACAAAAGTACCTAAGGGAAAGGTTGAGTTATGGTTTTGTAATGAAGTGCAAGGAATAGTTAAGAAAATGGTAAAATGATGTATTGATAGTATACTTGAAGATACAGATGTTGGCCACACTTAGAAACATTGGAAGAATAAGTTGTAACAAGGTTGTCTGCAAAGCTTAACTAAGTTCATTAGTGAATGTCGAGCAAGCTAGTTCAAGCTGAGCAGATTTTTGGTTAGTGTCGAGCAAATGTAAAAGCTAGTGTGTGCTAAGTGATACAGAAGGAGTTGAGCATGTTTAGGTACCAAGCATTAGAAAAACCTAGTGGATGCTGAGTGAATCCATAGTAGGTGTCGAGCATCAGTAAAATGTAGTTGGTGCCAAGTAACACAGTATGTGTTGAGTACTAGAATTTCAATAGTACTGAGCTAGTGCATTATTGGAAAAGTCAAAGATTTTCCAAATTTGAGCCGACAAGATTGTTACCTTGATTTTTTTGAACTAGATGGAGGATAAAGATGATGAGCTTGAGGCACAAAATTTTAGATAAACCATTTTAAGGAAAATTCAAGAGGATTCTTCATGATGTTTCCAGAAGGAACAAGATATGGGTTAGATTCAATGAATCCTACCTAATCCATTTGCACTAAAATTAAAGGAGGGATGAATCAAGTGGTAAAAGAAATTAAAAATTTCTATTTATGAAGTCATACCTGCTAAGAATCTAGAGTTGTTGGTGTGCCAAATTGCAAAGTGGGTAAAGGGTGTCAGGGAGAAGACATCATGGAGAAGAAAGAATAAAGCACAGAGACTTTTCTTTGATAAGTGGTCACATAGAGATTGTACTGGTATATCAAGCATGGATACTCAAGGAGAGACAACTTGAAAGGAGGACAAGTTGTCAGAGTTGTAGAGACTAAAAGCCAGGCAATGTTATGTGTTGAATAGAGATTTGAAATTTGCAAATTAAGTTGTGAATTGTATCAAGTCAACCCTATTGTTACTATCTAACAATTGTATTAGTTAGGGTAAAATCCTATGGCCTTAGGTTGGTTTAACAACCATTTGTAAATCCTTTAATAGGGTGGCATTCCAACTGAATGTTCTAAAGTCCTCTAATGAGGCCCACTTCTAATAGGGTGGTTAAATCCTAACTAGGTCACATTTAATAGTATGTTCTAGCCTTTAATAGGGAAAGCCTTTCATAGGGCATCACTTCAGAAGAGTGAGAATTGAGTAGCATGTTAGTGGTGGTTTTTTCCAAATTGGGTTTCCACATTAATCACTATGTTATGTGTTGATTCTTCATGTGTTATTCTTGGACGTTGATTTTCAGTAACTTGCTAAGTAGGAAAGTTTATGCTTGGATGAATGAATAGTTAAATGGGCTCATTTTACTTGATAAAAGGTTGTATTAGGAAATTTGGACCTTGAATAACTGACTCACCCCCCCCCCCCCCCCCCCCCTCTTAGTTATTTTAAAGCATTTCCTCAATTGGTATTAGAGCCATCTACTAATTTAGTTTAAAGATACTAGAAGCAAGAAGATCAAGATGTCAAACAGAGAAGTTCTCAAGCTTAACAGAGACAACTTCATTGCATGGAAAAGCCTAATGAAGCTGCATCTTGAATAAATAAGTGATCATACACAAACCTTAATTGAAGTATGACATGTTGACCAAGCTGTACCCACTGCAGAATATATGAAGAAAAAGAAGGAGCACAATCAAGCAATGTTGGATATTGTGTCTGCCCTCAACTATGTTGAATTTGATGACGTCAAGGGATGTAACTTTGCATTCAAAATGTGGAAAGCCTTAACTAAAATTTATGGAGGAGATAAGAATGTTCAAAGTGCAAAAAGAGAAAGCCTTAGAGGAAAGTTTTATGACATGAAAATGGAGGAAGGTGAGAATGCTGCTCAATATGACTCTAGAATGAAAGAAGTAGTAAGTACAATAAGAAGTTTGGGTGGTCATCCAGAAGATGACACTGTTAATAGAAAATTCTTAAGAACCTTGTTCCCCATCTATGCAATTAGAGTTTCAGTCAGCCATGAATTAAGATGTGTACTGGGAAACAAACTAACCTTTGAAGGGATAGTAGGAAGACTTATTACATTTGAGTTGTCCTATTTTGATAACTACAGACCTAAGAATCTTGAATCTACTTTCAAGGTGAAGCTAAAATTAGAAGACACTGAGGAGATGAAACCAAAGAAGAAAAAGAAAAATACAAAGTATGCATATAGTGATAGCAGCACAGACGAAAAATATGTGGAACAATTGGAAGCATTACTGGCTAGAAGATTTCATAGAGGTAAAGGTAAATGCAAAGGTAAGCTACCTATCAAATGTTTTAATTGTAATGAAGTATGACATATTGCTACAAGAGGCACTTAGAAGAAGAACTACAAAGAAGAAAACAAGTACAAAAAAAAAAGAGAAGATGATAGCAGAGATTAAAAGGACAAAGGCAAAAAGTACTACATTACTGAGGTGGTCTATGTAGCCATGAAGGATGAATTAGATGAAGATGAGGCAACAACATTGGTAACCCGTGTGAACAAAAATGGCAAATGGATCATAGATAGTGGATGTTCACATCATATGATAGGGGAAAAAAGTAAGTTTATTACTTTTACTCACTATGATGGAAATAGTGTTAGATTTGAAAATGATGCCCCATGTCAAATGAAAGGAAAAGGTTCTATTCAAATTATAGAGAAAATATCATGTGATAATGCATACTATGTTGAAGGATTGAACTACAATTTTTTGAGTGTATCATACTTAGAAAATGTAGGTTGCAAAGTAGAATTTGGAAACAAAACTACCAAAATCTATGATACTAATGGAAATCTGATAGAAAAAGGTGAACAATCTAGGATTAATCTGTTTTACCTAGATATGGAAGATGCAACCTGTCTCATTCTAAAACTTGATGATGTGTGGTTATGGCATAAGAGGCTATGTCATGTTAATTTTGATAACCTGATTAGTATCAGCAAAATGAAGAAAGTCAGAGGTTTTCCAAAATTGAAAAAGCCTGAAAAATATAATGTGCAAACAATGTCAATTAGGGAAAATGACCAAGTCAAGTTTCAAAAGAAAAACCTACACCTCCAAAGAAGTATTAGAGCTAGTCCATAAGGCTTATGTGGCCCAATAGAAGTACAAAGCTACCAAGGATATATATATATATATATATATATATATATATATATATATATAATGTTATTTGTGGATGACTATTCTAGAATGATGATTGCCATGTTCTTAAAGAAAAAATATGATGCATTTCAAATGTTTAAGTGGTATTTGTCCAGGGTTGAGAAGGAAACAAGAAAGAGTCTAAAGTGCTTAAGATCAGAAAGAGTAGGAGAATTTGCATCAAAAGAATTTGAGACATTTTGCAATGATAAAGGAATCAAAAGACAAACATTAGCACCAAGAACTCCACCTTAGAATGGCATTGTAGAGAGGATGAATAGATTAGTGATAGACTATGCCAGAACATTAATGATGGAGAAAAATGTTGTTTTGAAGTACTGGGAAGAATTTGCATGTATGACTATGTACACCTTGAATGGAGTCCAAGTCAAGAAAGGTACAAATGTAACACCTTTTGAATTATGATATGGTCACTAAACCAATGTAAAACATTTCAAAGTATTTGGTTGTAAATGCTATATTCTTAAAGATACTAGAAATGACAAGTTTGATTCAAAAAGTGACGAAGGCATATTCCTTGGATACTCCACTAGAAGAAAAGCATATAAGAATTTGAATACTAATAATAACAAGATTGTGGAGAGTGCAAATGTAAATTTTGAGGAGCATTCATAAGTCCAAGTTGATGACTCAAAGAAATTAGAAGATTATAGATCTTTTGTATACCTCTTTGAAGGAATACCTACTAAAGATGAAGCTACCAACCAAGTTGAGAATCAACAAAAAATCTTATTATCAATTGAGTCACAACCAGTGAATGTCAAGCTGCATTTAGAAGCCAACTTGAAAAATGAAAATAATGAACATTTTGACTCTAAATAAAGTACACATGAGAGAGATGATAAAATGCTAGGAAGAGATGTGCATAGTGACTCTAAAGCTAAAAGATGAAACATGGAAAGAAGGATAGAACCAAAACTATCCAAGTATGTGAGAAAACACCACTCTACAAAAAAAATCATTGGTGACAAGGAAGCTAGACCAATGAAAAGGAATAGACTAAGAAATTAATCATGTTTGATGAGCAATATTGAACCTAAAATAGTGAAAGATGCACTACAAGATGATGACTGGTATAAAGCCATGTAAGAAGAAATAGATCAGATAAGGAAGAACAAAACT
Organism: Cupressus sempervirens; assembly: GCA_028749045.1. NCBI lineage: Eukaryota > Viridiplantae > Streptophyta > Pinopsida > Cupressales > Cupressaceae > Cupressus > Cupressus sempervirens. The sequence goes on from CM053784.1 coordinate 225,243,398, forward strand.
TGGACTTTAGTTCCAAGACCAACTATATGAATGTGATTGGTACTAAATTGGTGTTTAGGAACAAGCTTGATGAGAATTGTGAGATCACAAGAAATAAGGCTAGATTAGTCTATAAAGGTTATGCACAAGAATAAGAATTGGATTATGTAGAAAAATTTTCCCCTGTTGCAAGAATGGAAGGAGTAAGAACTCCACTTGCATATGCTACCTACAAAGGTTTCAAGATTTACCAAATTGATGTAAAGTCTACTTTTCTAAATGGTATACTGGAAGAGGAAGTCTACATATATAGAACAACCAGAGGGATTTTTTGATGCAACAACAAGGATATGGTTTGCAAACTGCACAAAGCACTCTATGGTTTGAAGAAAGCTCCTAGAGTATGGTATGAGAGATTACACAAATATCTTGTGAAGATAGGATTTGAGAGAATCGATGACAACACTAACCTGTATATCAAGGCAGACAAAGGTAAAGAAATTTTGATATCTAAAATCTTTGTTGATGACATAATATTTGGAGGAAAAGATGCCTTGAGAAAAGACTTTGATGACAAAATGAAACACGAGTTTGAGATGTCAATGTTTGGTGAAATCAAATTCTTTGCTGGATTGCAAGTACATCAACTAAAGCATGGCATATTTTTGATCCAATGAAAATATATCAAGGAGATACTCAAGACATTTGGTCTAGAAGATTCAAAACTAGCCAATACACCAATAATCACAAGACATAAGTTATCCAAGAATGATGAGTCAGCTGAAGTGAATCAAACATTGTATAGATCAATGATTAGAAAGTTGTAGTATGTTCTGCATAGTAGACCAGACATTGCATTAGCAATGGAATAGTGGCAAGATTTTTTGTAAATCCAAGAGAAAATCATCTTATGGTAGTGAAAAGAATATTGAGGTACTTAAAAGGAACCAATGACTTTGGCTTATACTACAAGAGGAGTGAAAATTTTGAGTTGAAAGCCTACACTGATGTAGACTGGGGAGGTAATATTGATGACAGAAAGAGCACTAGTGGAGAAGCACTTTCTTAGGTAAAAGATTGATTTCTTGGACTAGAAAAAGGAAAATTTGTACCTTACAATCCACAATAGATGTTGAGTATGTTGCTACTACTATTAACTACACCAATATTGTATGGATCAAACATCTATTGCAAGGTATGAAGGAAAAGGTAATCAAACCAGTGATACTCTATTGTGATAACACAAGTGCCATCAACATATCAAAGAATCCAGTGATGCATGCCAAAACAAAGCATCTTGCAATTAAGTATCACTATGTAAGAGAATTTGTGGAAGATAAGCAAGTGAGAATGGAATATTTCAGTTCAAAGGAATAAATTGCTGACATCATTTGAATATCTTAGAGGTAAGTTAGGGGTGATACCCCTAGCCAAGGCTACTTAAGTAACAACAAAGATTGTCTTGCATTAAATGAGTTGATTGTTGAAATGTTGTGAATTGATGTAGAGAATACTTACTTTAGGATTTCTGCCTAAAGTAATCAAAGTGTTGAAGTTCCAAATTAGTCACAAAGCAAGGTGAAACACTACACTTGCATGTTAAGATGTTGAAATAGTATGTCTTTGGAATTGTTTTCAAAGAGGGAGAAGTAGCAAGAAATTGATCAACAAAATTCAATTAGATAGAGGGAGAAGTAGCAACAAACTGATCAAATCTATAGGATCAAATGGAAAGAGGGAGAAGTAGCTAATACTAGAATAGCAAAACATGATAAACACATTATAAGATAGAAAAATAATGTAAAGAAGGAGTGAAGAAAAGTACAAGATCAACATGAATGGTGGTAAGCCATAGAAAAGAGGGAGAAAAAGGATGTTTAGGAAGATATAGCAGAAAGGAAAGAATACACCTAAGAGGGAGAAGCGAAAGTAAAGTAATGAAGATAACATATCAAAGAGGTAGAAGTGAAAACTAATGGTAAAACATTTTTATTTTTGGCATTTGATGTACTATTTTAACCTAGTTAGCATTTTGATAACTTGGTTGATCAGTTTGATTTGCCATCAATGCCAAAGAGGGAGATTTTTGGAAATTTCATTGAAAAAGAGTACTATCAAAGAGAGATGTTATTGCAAAGAAGGAAGATTGTTGATAGAGAATGTTTTCAATCATTATTTTATCACTAATGTCAAACCTGCTATTTGTTGGAATGAAAATTGCTTATAAGAGACAAGTACTATCACTTAGTTGATTGATGAAGAGGATTTAGTCAACAAGATGTCACAAAAGTACTTAAGGGAAAGGTTGAGTTATGGTTTTGTGATGAAGTGCAAGTAATAGTTAAGGCAATGGTAAAATTCTGTATTGATAGTATACTTGAAGATACAAATGTTGGTCACACTTACAAATACTAGAAGAATAAGTTGTAACAAGGCTATCTGAAAAGCTTAACTAAGTTCATTAGTGAGTGTCAAGCAATCTAGTTCAAGCTGAGTAGATTTTCAGTTAGTGCCAAGCAAATACAAAATCTAATGTGTGTCAAGTGATATAGAAGGAGCCGAGTGTGTTTAGATGATGACAAAAATTTAGGTGCTGAGCATTAGATAAACCTAGTGGATGTTCAGTGAATCCACAATAGGTGTCGAGCATTAGTAAAACATAGTTGGTGCTAAGTAACACAATATGTGTTGAGCACTAGAATTTCAAAAGTGTCAAGCTGCTACATTATTGGGAAGTCAAAGATTCACCAAATCTAAGCTGATAAGATTGTTACCTTGAATTTTGTGAACTAGATGGAGGATAAGGATGATGAGCTAGTGGAACAAAAGTTTAGATAAACCATTTTTAGGTGAATTCAAGAGGATTCTTCATGATGTTTCTAGAAGGAACAAGATATGGGTTTGATTCAATGAATCCTCCCTAATCCATTTGAACTAAAATTAAAGTTGGGAAGAATTGAGTGGGAAAAGAAATTCTAGACTTATATTTAATAACTCATAGCCTAAGAAGCTAGAGTTGTTGGTGTGCCAAATTGTGAAGTGGTTGAAGGGTGTCAAGGAGAAGGCATCAAGGGGAAGAAAGAATAGAGTAGAGAGGCTCTACTTTGATAAGTGGTCACATAGAGATTGCACTGGTATATTGAGAATGGAGACTCAAGGAGACAAAGCTTGAAAGGAGGACAAGCTATTAGAGCTACAAAGACTGAAAACTAGGCAATGTTATGAGCTGAACATAGATTTGAAATATACAAGCTAAGTTGTGATTTGTATCAGGTCAAAGGCCCTTGTTGTTACTCTCTAACAATTGTATCAGCTAGGGTAAAATCCTATGGAATTAGCTTGGTTTAACAACCATTTGTAAATCATTTAATAGGGTGGCATTCCAAGTGAATGTTCTAAAGTTTTCTAACTAGGCCCACTTCTAATAGTTTAACCATGTCACATTTAATAGTATGTTGTAGCCTTTAACAGGGCAGGTCTTTCATAGGGCATCACTTCAGAAGAGTGAGAATTGAGTAGCATGTTATTGGTGGTTTTTTCCAAATTGGGTTTCCACATAAATCACTATGTTATGTGTTGATTCTTCTTCTGTTATTCTTGCATATTAATTTTTAGTAACTTGCTAAGCAGGAAAGTTTAAGCTTGGATGAATGAATAGTTAAATGGGCTCACTTTACTTGATAAAATGTTTTATTAGGACATTTGGAACTTGAATAACTAATTCACACCCCCTCTCAATTATTCTAAAGAATTTCCAATAATGAAAACACAATAGATCAAACAAGATAGAAAACTGATGAGACTAGTTCATATGTGGATTGCAAGTGTTCAACTAAGAAAGTTGCATGAGTTTAAGACTATTGTAGAGAGAGAAATGAATTATTATACTTAAGACAAATACTAGATTTGGATAGAGTTTTGATGAGGATGCTAAGAATTACTAACTATTTTTGACAATTTTTGATAGAATCAGGTGATAAATTCCTTTTGAAGCAACTAAAATAGAAAGACTGGGTAAGTGAACCTCACAGATAACTTTGAGCAATTTTTGACAGTTTAAGGACAAACACTCATGCAAGGATCATAGTAGACCCATGCAAGGAACTACTTAAACCAGTTTGAGAAAAAGGAACAAAAATTCCCAAGTTCCTATCACATGAAAAGTTTCTCAAGTGATCATGTGACGAAGTGACAAACTGACAGGTTTATCTCAATTTTGGACAAATGTTGATAGTATTTGTGTACAATCTCACGTGGGAAACCATATATTTTCATGTGAATAAGTAAGTGGAGTAACATGAGAAAATAAAAATCACTAGACCCTAAGGTCTTGGCTCAGATGAGATTTTGTAGCAAGGGTTAATGCACAAAGTTGGGTCACAATTCCATGGAAGTCAATTTCACAAAATGAGACCTCTTTAGAAATGGGTATCCAATTCGTTAGAATTGGGTACCCATTATGGTTCAGGTACCCAATTTGTATTAAAAAATCAAGCACCCAATTTTTGAATATGGATCGAGTACCCAAACCATGATTTTAAAATTGAGTGCCCAATTTTAAACAAATTAGGTACTCAATTTTGAAAAAGCATATAACCCATTTTTTGAGGGTTTTTATTCATTTTTATCCTCATTGTGAATGGGAGCTCTTTTTTTGATTTCTACTAACCCCTGGCTATTGTTTTTCACTCTACCAGGTATTTTACATTTTTTTTTCTATTATTTTATTTCATTATTTTTAGTTTTTTCCTTTATAATTCTGTCAATTTATTTCTATTTTTCACGTTTAATACTTTTGAATACATAAAATTCTACATTTCCATTGTAAATAGTTTTATATTTAGATTATTATAACTGTTCATTTAAATAGTTTTGTATCTGTTCATTTAAATTTTTGTTTTGTAGATATTCATTTAAAAATTATTATTTTAGATATTCGATATTTTTAATAAAAGTTAAAGTCATGAATGAATAGATAAATGTTTTGATTTCTTAAACATGTAATTACATTGATGTTTTAGATTTATTTTAACTAAATCGTAATTAATTGTAAATTAGTTTGTTATACATATTAAATACATGTTTATATTCATAACCTTACCATATAGACACAAAATTTTAAATGTAAATGTGAACCATGATGCTAACTACCCATATTCATAGCTTAACACTAAACCTAACAAATTTTAATGAACTTATACCCTAAAATGTTATTTATAAAACTTAACCATGTAACACTAATCTTGTAGTTTAAGGTGATGTATGTATGTTTGAATTGAAAGTAAGTTTAAAATTTTATGTAGATGTATTAAATTTGTAAAAACTGGTAAGTGTTGCGGTCTCTCAATTATTCACATTTATTGACATGCATGAATTGATAGTTCATTATAGAAAACAATCAAGTTAGAATTTATTTTAATTTTTAAATAATAAATAATCAACCTTTATGTATGGGTATGTGCAGGATCATGGTCAACCAAACTATGACCTTAAGTGGTAGTGAAAAACTAGCAAATAAGGGTTATGTCAACTTGACAAATAATTTCAAAGTGGTTCTAGACTCTATATCAAAAAGTTTTAAGAAAATAATCTATAGGAAATTGAATGTAGTTTCTAAACTACTAGGCCTTATCTGGAGGAAAAAATAATTGATTGGTCAAAAGTTTGGATTTTAATGCAGTACTACAAAAATTTCAAGGCAAAAATAAAAAGTAGTGTATGTCTGACCACCTTAATCAAAATCAAATGATAATATTATTTTAATATAATTATAGATATAAAAAGTAGACTCATGCTCGGATGTGACACACATTTTTGAAGATTTTTATTCCAAATAAATAATTAAATATGAATTTTCTGCTAAATTTTTTTTGAGAAAAAAACTCCCATGTCTGACAACCTTAACTAATAGAAAACTTCACTAAATTTAAATTTTTATTTATTTTTCTTATACTAGGTTAAACATAGAATGTGATACAACTTTTGGATTTAAAAAATGTTATACCATTTGAAAGTTATAGCTATTTTTCAATTAGTATGTCAATTAGCATTTTACAATCATCTTCATTGAAAATTAACTAATAAATACTTATCGAACTTAGAATTTGATAGCAATTATATTGATGGAATTTAGAGAGTGTTATAAACAACTAGTTTTCGTTTCATTCAATTTCAAAGAAAATAACATTGGCACATGGCTACTTGAAGTCTGTGTGTTAGTGAAACCCTTCTCAAACAATTTTTTGGGTTGACCGAATAGGCTTGGTAAATACCGAGGCTAATTAGATATCCCAATTCAAATCATATATCCGATTTCAAATCGAATATCCAATCAGGTCTGGGATTTTTCAATTGAAATTTGGAGCAGATACTCGATTTCAAATCGAGTATCTGATCACGTCCGAGATTTTCCAATTTAAATTTGGAGGGAAATTTGAGAGGAGATAAATTTAAGAAGGAAACTTTAGAGTGTTTTAGAGGGAAATTTATTTGGGGGAAGTTTGGACATTGATATTATTATTATTAACTATTATTATTATTATATATGATTATAATTATTATTATATTATAGTAATATTTATGATTATTATTATTAAATATAATATAGTTATAAATATAATAATTATTATAACCAAATATAATATAGTAATATATATGATAGATATTATTATTATTAAATATATATAGTAATATTATATGACTATTATTATATATAATAATATATATGGTTATTATTATTATTAAATCTATAATCTAGTAACATATATGATTATTATTGTTATATAATATAATAATATATTATTATTATATTAAAATATACAGTATTATATTATAATTAAATATAATATTGTCATAAAATGCATCAATCCCAATGGGTCCCTAGGGATCCTAGGGGTCCTAGGGATATACATTATCATGAAATGCATCGAGAGGGGTCATAGGTTAACCTATGACCCCTCTCGATGCATTAGAACCAACCAAATGTGTCCCTAGGGGTCCTAGGACCCCTAGGGACATAGGTTATGATGAAATGCATTGAGAGGGGTCATAGGTCATCATATGGCCCCTTTTGACCCATATAAACTATCATAATATGTCCCTAGGGGTCCTAGGACCCCTAGAGACATATGTTGTCATGGAATGTGTCAAAAGGGCCCTTTTCAACCCATATAAACAATTATAATATGTCCCTAGGGGTCCTAAGACCCCTAGCGACATATGTTATAATAAAATGTGTCTAAAGGGCTCATAGGTCATCCTAAGGCCCCTTTTAGGCCATATAAGCGATTCTAATATGTCCTTAGGATTCCTAGGACCCCTAGAAACATGTCATCATGGAATGTGTCGAAAGGGGTCATAGATCATCCTATGACCCCTTTTGACCCATATAAATGATTCTAATATGTCCCTAGGGGTCTTAGGGCCCCTAGAGACATGTGTTGTAGTAAAATGTGTTGAAAGGGGTCATAGGTCATCCTATTGCCCTTTTCGACCCATATAAATGATTGTAATATATCCTTAGGGGTCCTAGGATCCCTAGAGACATTTTTCATCATGAAATGTGTCAAAAGGGTCCATAGGTCATCTTATGGCCCCTTTCAACCCATATAAACAATTCTAATATGTCCCCAGGGGTTCTAAGGCCCTTAGAGACATATGTTGTAATAAAATGTGTCGAAAGGGGTCATAGGTCATCCTATGACCCCTGTTGACCCATATAAACAATTATAATATGTCCCTTAGGGGTCCTAGGATCTCTAGAGACATATGTTGTAATAAAATATGTCAAAAAAGGTAATAGGTCATCGTATGGCCCCTTTCGACCCCTATAAATGATTGTAATATGTCCTTAGCTGTCTTAGGACCCCTAGAGATATATGTTGTCATGGAATGTGTCAAAAGGGTGTCATAGGTCATCTTATGGACCCTTTCAACCCATATAAATGATTGTAATATGTCTGTAGGGGTCCTAGGACCCCTAGAGACACATGTTGTCATGGAATGTGTCAAAAGGGGTCATAGGTCATCATATGGCCCCTTTTGATCCATATAAACAATTGTAATATGTCCCTAGGGGTCCTAGGACCCCTAGAGACATATGTCATCATAGAATGTGCTGAAAGGGGTCAGAGGTCATCCTATGGCCCCTTTTGACCCATATAAATGATTTTTATATGTCCCTAGGGGTCCTAAGACCGCTAGAGAGATATGCCTTCATGGAATGTGTCAAAAGGAGTCATAGGTCATCCTATGGCCCCTTTTGACCCATATAAACAATTATAATATGTCCCTAGGGGTCCTAGGACCCCTAGAGACATATGTAAGCATTGAATGTGTCAAAAGGGGTCATAGGTCATCCTATGGCCCCTTTCGACCCATATAAATGATTGTAATATGTCCCTAGGGGTGCTAGGAGCCCTAAAGACATATGTTGTCATGGAATGTGTCGAAAGGGTTCATAGGTTATCCTAGGGCCCCTTTCAACCCATATAAGTGATTCTAATAATAATAACAATATTATATGTTGTTATAGTAACAAATAAATTTAATATAGTAAAAATATAATAATATAGTAAAAATAATAATAATATAATATAATAATCATACATATATTAATATATATTATATTTATAGATAATAATAATAATAACATAATATATTATTATATAGTAATAACATAGGTCATAATAATAATATATTATAGATTATAATTTATAGATGAAGATAATAATAATATATATTAATAACATATATAATATATTACGTTATTATATTTAATAATAATATAGTATAATAATTTCATATATATATTATAGATTTATAGATTATAATAATAACAACATATATTAATATATTTAATAATAATAAAATATAATAATACATTATAAGGTAATACATAACTCATAACTCATATATTTTGGTAATTCATAACTCATTACTCACTAATAGTGAATAGTAATTCATTTTTCCCTCAAATATTTGGATGACAATATCAGATATCCGATTTGAAATCAGGCATCCAATCTAAAATAAAATACCCAATATTTATTGGCATTATTTTTCCAAAATATTCCTTGTGATCTGAATTGAGACATCATAGCATAGAGGGAAAGAGACAAAATAGAACATTGAAGAAAAAGATAAGGTATGTTAACTGTGAGTCGAGTTGATGATGAATTAGTTGAATGTGAAATCATAGAGTCAGATAATGAATATGTGCAATTGGGGAATGAAAATGTACCAATTGAAAATGATAATGCTGGAATCGAAAATTTAGGGAATGAAAATTTGGAGGATGAAATGCTACCAGGTCATAATGTAAATTGCATGATTCACCATGCTGAACATGACAATGCATAGGAACCTTACATATCTCCTAATTATAATCAACATGAAAGTTCTAGAACACCAAAATGGATAATTGAAATTGATGAAATGATTATTACCAATTTGGAAGGAAAAAAATTAGAAAGAATCATTTGATTATGGGATTCAAGACTATATAGTATGTTTTTCAGCAACAAGATAGTCGTTGAGCAATGTCAACTTTTTATGCACTTATTAAAGATGCAAAAGATTAGACCTATGATTTCCAAATTGAAGATTCATGTCAATAAAAAGTTGGAAAGAAATGCCATTATTGTGAAGAATCTTTTTAGTGCTCTCAATAGCATTGGGAAAAATATCAAGTAGAAGGATAAGAGAGCTGCTCAAAGGGTTATTACAACCTCTTTGGTAAGTCATAATTTGAGAAAGGGTAGATATATGAGACAAACTTGTATTGACTTGAACATAAGTTGTACTACTTTGAGAAGAGCACTTAGTCAATGAGAGATAATTAATGATCCTCTTCAAAATGAAACATGAGCTTTTGGTGGGAGACTTCCACATTCTAATAAGAAGCAATCTAATGATGTGAAGGAAGAAATTACACAATTTTGGCACTCTAGCTCACGAGTATCACCCAATGCTAAAGACATGTTAAAGTTATGAATTGGCATTAGAGACCGTATGCCACATCCTAAACACTATTTGGAGGTAACTCAAACTATGTTGTTCAAACAATTTAGAGAGAGTCATCCAAGTCTTCTTATATCAAAAAGGGCTTTTGAATCTTTGAAGCCATTTTATTGTGTGCCACTTAAAATTTGAAATACATGTTGTTACAAATATCATGTCAAGTTTTCTATGGACCATGAACTATTACGCTTCATCTGTTCTACTTTGCATAGTAAAAAAACATTGGATAATTGTGGTGTTAGTGGGCTTCCAAAATCATCAAGACACTTGCTAGATCAAATTTTATGTCATAGAGTTGATGGTTGTTTCTTTTATAGAAATGCTTGCTTAAATGAGAAGTGTTCAAAATGTGGTGGCTTATCGAAGTTTGACACATGTTTCCATGAGAGGTATGAACAAGATCTTGGAAAGACAATATTAAAAAAAAAAGTATATGAAATGGTGAAATAGACATTGAAGAGTAGGGGTGAGGGCTCTAGATGTGAATTGGTTGCAAAAGAAATCAGTGTGGCTAGTTTTATTTCAGATTTTAGGGAAAATCTTTTCTACAAGTATGCAAGATATAGTCACAGGTCTCAGTGGTTGGATCAACAATTTAGAATGTGTAAGGAGACTTTTCCCATTGACACTATTATATCAGTTGTTGATTTTTCTAAAAACTATACCTTTCAACCTCAAAATGAGACACAATCTCAGTATTACAACTCCATTCAAATTGCTATTTTCATCAACATAACATATATACATGCCCTTGATAGTGTGTAAGATAATCGAAAGATTATTAGAGAGTATCATTTTTATATGAGTGATGATAGATCTCACTCTCATGAGTTTGTGCAATATTTTCATGAGAATTATTTCTATTTCTTACAGGAGCATGGAATTGCTATAGATAGACATATCATTTGGTCAGATAATTGTACAACTCAATTCAAGAATGCTCACATGTTTTATTGGTTGTGTAGGATGCATGTAGAGAGTGGGCTGCCTCATATTTGGAGTTTTTTTGAGTCCAGCCATGGGAAAGGGGAACATGATGGAGCAGGGGCATGTAAAGAGAGCTCTAGTTAAGGAGCAATTAAAGATTTCAGTAGTAGAGCTTCTTAATGCTCATAACATTGCTGATTGGTGTAGTTTAGCATTATCATAGGGGGGGACTCTTGATTCAGTAGTACACAAGTTCTTTTGGTTGTTTGAGGAAGGGTCCATAAGTGATAGATCAGATTGTGCTACAATGAGAGAGTCATAAAAAATGCATTCATTATGGAGCTTTGATTCTAGTACATGGACCATTCAGACATGACAACTAGCTTGCTTTTGTCCTAGTTGTTTTTAGTGCAATTGGGATCACTATGAGTTGACTGAGTAGGTGGACACATGGGCTCCACATTATCTTACTCCATTTTCTATCATACCCTCTATCAAAAATGATGACATGGAAATTTCACTTGAGCATAAATCTTCTTCAATCAGAACATGCCTTTGCATTGGTTGCACCATAGGGGAATGATGAGAAATCTGATTATTGGTTAGCATGTCATGTAAGAGTTAAACAAGAGCTTGCACAACCAATCATAGATGATGATGGATTCACATATCCTAATAGTTTAATGGTTATCACTAGAACATGGCTGTGGATATACATGCTTGGAAGGAATGGAATTCTTACATTCGTAGACTATTAGAAGCACTAAATAATTGTCATATATTCATATCTTATTATAGCAACAAATGTAAATTTGTTGAAGCATCAAGGAAGACCAAAATTAAAATAATTTTTTACTATTACTAATGATGATCATGAAGCCCTATTGGAGACCCTAAAATAGAGAGAGGACCCTACTAGAACACTTGACTAGGGATACTTATTTCTTATGTTATTTTCTTCGTAATGATTTAGTGAACTGATGATTATCTTTTTTAATACAATAAGTTACTAATATTTTTTATGATATTGGAATGTAGGTTTATCATGAAGAAGGGGGGGGGGGGGTGGGGGGGGCGCATTGTTGGGGAGAATTCCTAAGATTTATGATGTATTATAATGCAAAATGTGAAGTTTTTTTTGTATATGGCTTTTGTAATAATGAAAACCATAGGTTAAATTAGTTACACATTCCTTAAAATATAAATGAACAATTAGAATACTTGATTCCTTAAAAAATAATTTGGGTTAGGTGTCAATAAGTTTGAATACTCATTCACAATGAGGCATTGAAAAAAGAAGTGATTTTATGATGCTAATATTGTGTAAGCCTTTTACTACAAGTCTTATCAATTCATTTCATTTTTCTTTTATGGTGTGAGGTTCCCATTGTATATTTTACTCATTATTTTATTCTAATAATGTGATCTTGTATATTGTCAAAGTTAAACCCTTGTATATTGTCAACATTTGGGACTTAATCAACATGTTGCATTATATCCTCTCCATAATCATCTTCATGTTCAAGTGCTAGTTTGAATGGTGGCTCCTCCCTTGACTTGAGCTGGGAAAAATACTCAATTGCACAGCCTCTTCAAAGCACAAACTTTAAGCTTGATTTTCTAGTTTGTATAGTGTTTCTCCTTTTTGTTGGTTCTTCATGGTTACCATTCATTATTACAACCATTCCAACTCTTCTTCCATTGGCAAAATGTTTGGGAACAATGCTTACCAAATTGATTTGCCCCCTAGTATTAACTTGTCTCCTATATTTAATGTTTTTGACTTGTATGCTTTCAAAGGTGGAGTTAAAGAAATCCATACCAGCTATGCCTAAACTAGTGGTAGAAAATATTTTGGACAAGAGGATCAATAAAAAAACAAAGAGGAAAACATATTATGAGTATCTAGTACAGTAGAAGGGGCAAATAGAAGCAGATGCCACTTGGTTGACTAAGGAGGCTCTTAAGGCCTATCGCATTGAACCTTCACTTCTCAACACTCTAGAGACTGGAGTTTTTGTTATGTAGGGGAGAATGGTGCAGAACACCTAATTTTTTGTTTTCTTTTCTTGATGTAATAAGGTCTAATGATCTCCCTATGACCATCCAATTTTGTAATGGACATACGACCCCATGGCGCAACTATAAGCCTTGGGCATCAATTGGTCCAATAAAGTGGATTTTTGGTTATTCTATGTTTTCTACATATTCTAGGTGTTTAGAACACTAGTAGGGTCCCTAGGAGTTTATGGAATCCATTTACAAGAAAATTTGCAATAAAAGTTGTCTTAGTACAAAAATTACAAAAAGTTGCTTAGCAACTTTTGCAATTTTCTTGACAACTTTTCAAAATGTAACTCCTAATGGCTAAAACTATCCATAGGTTGGTTTAATTAGTTGTAAATAGCCTATAAAGGCTTTAAACATTTGAAGAAGGAGATAGATTGAAAAAACACATTGTACTTGCTCTGAAATCAATAAAAACTTGTTGTTTCCAAAGCATTTTTTTATGATTTCTCACATACAGTATGAACCAAATGGTTGAAGGGTTAAATTTTTGCATTGATAAGTAGGAACTATTCATTTATAAGATCTTGGTTTTGGTTTGAAGTCCCTATCAATCATTTTGCAAAAGATATCCTATTTTCTTGGTTGATGGTCTGAGAATCCCTTAAAATCAAGTTTTGGTGTAAAAAATGACCCTAACTTGATTCTCCCTTAGTGTATTTCTTTCCATTTTGTCATGGAGCAAGTTAGGGATGTAATTTATCATATTTTGGAAGTTTTGGAGTAGGAGGTTGCATTGGTGAATTTTGAGAGCGAGCCCTAGGTCAAATATCTCTATGTATTTGACCCTGTTCTAGAGGAATTTGAGTTGATAGGATGGTGGAAAGAGTTTGAAAATTTGGTATAAAAATAAAGTACCCTTATCTAATTTTGAGGCCTCCATGTTATTTTGATAATTTGACCATGTACGGACTCATATAGGAGTTTTTCTATTTCTTTTGCAAGGCTATGACCCGTAAAACTTGGAATCTCAAAAGTAGGAGGTATACTTGGATATTGTAGAGCATCAACATGCCTAGAGCTTGGAAATTCATTTTTGAGGGCCTCCACTTTACTAGGTTGGTTCATTGACTAGGTACACAAGGTGGTTGGGTCTTTACCTCTTGGAATTGAGAAAATTGTAATCTCATCTACTCTTCTTTTATAGTTATCTCTCTTGCAAAATCTTCGTCATACTTCCTTTGTTGCTAATCCATTTTTTGTTGATCTTGGTAAGTACACTCATCATTATGCATGAAATATTGTTGCTGTTTATCAATACTCCTCATCTCCTCTTATGTTATCAACATGTATGAGATAGTTCAGTAAAGTTCATAGCTGCACCACATCCATAAAAGTTCATAAAAATAACATTCTATGACATTAAAGGATGATAGTCCATTTGAACACACTCTTTAGCATCTCCAAATGAGCTATTCATTATATGGTGATTTAACACCACCAAAACATGTTGAGCTCTTAGTCCCACCCCTTCAAACAAGATTAAAATTGACAAGAATCCCTTTGCATGTAGTCTGAAGCCTCGCCAAATGAACTAGTCCTTACCAAGGTGGTTCAACAACACCCATTACTGTTGAACCCTTAGGCCCACCCTTCAAATTGAGAGGAAAATTGGTTCTTAGTCCAATAACATTAATCAAATACAAGTTTGTTGATCATTCACATACCTAGTACATCTAATAATAAGAGTTTTCAAGAATGCATGGCATGTTTCCAAGAGCATATCCATAAAAATGCACAAAAATGAAATTCTAAAATATTAAAGGATGCTAGTCCCTTTACACACACCCTTTAGCATCTCTAGAAGAGCTAGTGGTTTCCATGTGGATTCAATATCACCTAAACATGTTGAGCCCTTAGGCCCACCCATTTGAATTAGTAGAAAATTTGATTTTTTATCCAACAATGTTCATGCTAAGAAAGCTTGTTAATCGATCACATACCAACCACATCTCATCAAAAAAAAAAAAATCAACTAATGCATACATGAGTTATGCACAACCACTAGCCATTCCATGCACTTTTTTATCACATAAATACATGAAAAACTAGTCCAAAGCACTTAATATTTTTTTTTCTTGATGGAACAAGGTCTAGGGATAGATCTAATGATCTCCTTGTGACCATCCTCATTTGTAATGGACATAAGACCCCATGCTGCAATTATAAACCTTGGGCATCAATTGGTCCAATAAAGTGGATTTTTGGTGAATTCCATATTTTTTAGGCAATTCTAGGTGTTTAGAACATTAGTAGGGTCCCTAGGAGTTTTAAGAGTCCATTTGCAAAAAATTATTGCAATAAAACTTGTCTTTGTGCAAAAATTGCAAAACTAGCAAAAAGTTGCTTAGAAACTTTTGCAATTTTCTTGACAACTTTTCAAAATGTAACTCCTAACAGCTAGAACTATCCATAGGTTGGTTGAATTAGCTATAAATATCCTATATAGGCTTTGACCATTTGAAGAAGAAGATAGATTGAAGAAGCACATTGTACTTGCTCTCAAATCAATAAAGAACTTGTTGTTTCTAGTGCATTTTTTTGATTTTCCATTTGTAGTATGGAACCAAATGGTTGAAGGGTGAACTTTTTGCATTGATAAGTTGGCATTTTTTATTTATAAGATTTTGGTTTTGGTTTGAAGTCCCTATCAATCATTTTGCAAAAGTTATTCAATTTCCAACTACACATCTATAAAAGTGCATAAAAATAACATTCTACGACATTAAAGGATCACCACAACATAACTTTGAAACCACTGATCTTGGCATCAAATCATTAGTGCCATTAGCTCTAGGTGGGCAGGTGAACCCTAGAGACACCCTTGTTCTATCCACGAAGACTATGCATCGTCTACAACCACGCCGTACCAAGGAGTCTCCAAGGTGCTCTAAGTGCATTTCAAGGTCGATCTTCTAAGGGTTGTAACTTAGAGCTCATGAGGGCTATCAATGAAATGTCAAGCTCTATAGGATGGTGATGCCAAGGCCTAAAATAAGCTATCTCCTTTTTGAGAGATCACATTTTGTTTGGATTCGACACAATAATCTCGCTCGATGCCAAAACTTGCAGTGTGCCTCATTGCATAGGTGCACCATAGTATAAATTTGAGACCGTTGATCTTGACATTGAATCATCAACTCCATTAGCTCTAGATGGGTGGGTAAACCCTAGTGACACTCTTGTTCTGATCACAGAGACCCTCCATCATTTGCAGCCACCCCATATCGAGGATTCTCCAAGGTGCTCTAAGTGCGTTTCAAGGTCAATCTTCTGAGGTTCGTAGCATAGAGCTTGTGAGCACTATCGATGAACCATTGAATGCTATAGCCTAAAATAAACTATCTTATTTTTGAGAGATCACATTCTATTTGGATTTGGTATAGTGATCTCACTCGATGCCAAAACTTGTAGTGTGCCTCATTTCATAGGTGCACCACAACGTAACTTTGAAATCGTTGATCTTGGCATCAAATTGTTAGTGCCATTAGCTTTGGATGGGTGGGTGAACCCTAGTGACACCCTTGTTCCAACTGTGGAGACCCTTCATTTTTCATGGCCACCCATACTGAGGAGTCTCCAAGGTGCTCTAAGTGCATTTTGAGGTTGATCTTCCAAGGGTCATAACTAGAAGCTTGTGAGGGATATTGATGAACCATCAAATGCTATTGGATGGTGATACTGAGGCCTAAAATAACCTATCAAATTTTTGAGAGATCACCTTCTATTTGGATTCGACGCATTGATCTCACTCGATTCCAAAACTCAGAGTGTGCCTTAGTTCATAGGTGCACCACAACATAACTTTAAAACTACTGATCTTGGTATCGAAAAATCAATGCCATTAGCTTTGAATAGGTGGGTAAACCCTAGTGACACCCTTGTTCTAATCCTGGAGAACCTCCATCATCCACAACCACCCCGTACTGAGGAGTCTCTAAGGTGCTCTAAGTGTGTTTCGAGGTCGATCTTCCAAGGGTCGTAACTCAAAGCTCATGAGGGATATTGATGAACCATCAAATGCTATAGGATAGTGATGCAGAGGCCTAAAATAACCTACTTCATTTTCAAGAGATCACCTTTCGTTTGGATTTAGCACATCGATGGTGCTCGATGCCAAAACTCGTACTGTGCCTTAGTTCATAGGTGCACCACAACATAATTTTGAAATTGATCTTGGCATCAAATCATTAGTGCCATTAGCTCTAGATGGGAGGGTGAACCCTAGTGACACCCTTGTTCCATTGATAGAGACCCTCCATCATCTACGGCCACCCTATACCGAGGAGTCTCCAAGGTGCTCTAAGTGCATTTTGAGGTTGATCTTCTGAGGTTCGTAACTCGAAGCTCATGAGGGCTATCGATGAACCTTCAAATGCTATAGGACGATGATGTCAAGGCCTAAAATAAGCTATCTCATTTTTAAGAGATCACATTCCATTTGGATTTGGCACAATGATCTTTCTCGATGCCCAAACTCATAGTGTGCCTTAGTTCATAGGTGCACCACAACTTAACTTTGAAACCACAAATCTTGGCATCAAATCATTAGTGCCATTAGCTCTAGATGGGTGGGTGAACCCTAGTACCACCCTTGTTCCAGATGCAGAGAAACTCCATCATGTGTGGCCAACCCATATTGAGGAGTCTCCAAGGTGCTCTAAGTGTATTTCGAGGTAGATCTTCTAAGGGTCGTAATTCAGAACTCATGAGGGCTATCGATGAACCATCAAATGCTACATGATGGTGATGCCAGGGCCTAAAATAACCTATCTCAATTTTGAGAGATTGCATTTTGTTTGGATTTGGTACAACGATCTTGCTCAATGCCAAAACTTGTTGTGTGCCACAGTTCATAGGTGTAGCACAACATAACTTTGAAACCGCTAATCTTGGCATTGAATCATCTGGGCCATTAGCTCCGAATGGGTGGGTGAACCCTAGTGACACCCTTGTTTTGGTAATGGATATCATCCATCATCTATGACCACCCCATACCAAGGAGACTCCAAGGTTCTCTAAGTGTGTTTTGAGGTTGATCTGAGGGTCGTAACTCAGAGCTCGTGAGGGCTATCGATGAACCATTGAATGCTATAGGAAAACGAGCCAAAAAAATTTCTTGTAAAGTGAAAATGAGTGCAAAGAGTCAGTTAGGGGTTTGAGCATGACCATACAAGTTTGGAGACACCTATATAAGGTGTGAAATGATAACATGCATTAATGAAGCTAGTTTTTTAAAGTGAATCAATATGGGTAATCTGATCAATGTGAGAAATGTATAGATGTTATTCATTTGGATATGGTATTGGAGAGCCAAGTAAATTTTTTTGAATCTGATCAAGTCTCTTAAGTTGGGATATTTTGAGGTTATGTTAAAATTGAAAAGTTGTAGTATGAGGATAGTAACAAATTGAAGTGCTAGTTATCAAAGATTATGAGTCTAGGAATGAGTTTGTGGTTGGGAATAGAATCCATGGTTGAGAAGTAGAGTCCTTAACTATTTTGAGATTAGATTTGAAGCCAATATTTAGTTTCAAGGTTGAAGGTGGATTTTAAAATTAGTTTTGGGGTTATTTGAACCTTATGTAGGAGGTTAACAAGTGTGTTTATGTCATGATATCACTTTAACTTAAACATTGCATCCAAATTTGATAATAAAGGTTGTTAAAATGTTATTCTCAAATTATTGAATTTGAATCAAATATAAAAAAAAAATCAAAATTAATGATATTCCATAAACATGAACAATATACATGATCCATGATAAATTGAAAAATACTATATACTAAATTAATATGTATATCATTGTGCACATAAATGACAAAAATATATATCAAAATACATGTATCCATAAAAAAATTACACAAATATATATCAAAGATTATGTATCCATAGAAAAATTACACAAATATATATCAAAATACATAGATCCATATACAACATGTGGCTGATCATGCCACCAGAATGTGTATAATATCAATGTTTTTGTAAACAATGTGGCATATGCCATCTCAAAATGTCTCATGATGCATCTTATGACAACTATAATATCCTAGGGTGCTGGTGGATGATTAAAATGTAGCCTCTTTGCTACACTAGGTGGATCAGATGCCTGCTACATAAACAAAAAAGAAAAACCCAAAGTTAGACTACTAAATTTATATGATTCTTTGTATCTAACATTGAATTACTCAAATTCACAATGATATTTTTATTTTTATGAATATTTATACTTTTAAAATTTCATAATAAATACCTCTCTCATCAACTTCCTTTGCCAATCAGGAGTCCACTCGTATGCCTTTGGCAATGCTTGTACCTCACTGATTGTGGATAGTGTATGTTCAAATATGTTTTTTAGATGAATCTACAATGTAAACTATAAAATTATAATTCATAGCACGCTAGATATATAACATATTTAATCATGAATTCAAACTATGACTTACTAGTGTAGGCTCCTCCTCAAGATATAGTGGCTGCATCATCAAATCTACAAAACTCTCCCATCGAACCTTATGTGCACTAGGAGTCTCTTATGAGATAAAAAATAGTAGTTGTTAATATCATGGAAATAAGTTTTGAATTTATTTATGAAGATAAGGAAAATAAAAAATAAATGATAATTATACATACAATGGGGCTCTCAGTGCAAATGGAAATGCTTGAGTGTCTATGATGTAGAATCTATATGGGCTCATCACCAGTAGCCATGCACTATATACAATAAAGAATGTAATTTAATTTTATTACCACAAAATTTTTACAAGAATGCATCAATATTTAATCAAATAGAAAGCACCTAATTACCTTTCCTTTGTCAATGGGTGCTGACTCATCCCTCATCCTTTGTCCCCTATGGACAGGTGATAACTGCAAGATAAAAGAAAGATTAGCAACCATAAATGCTACAATATCAATTAGAAAAATAACGAGAACACAACATAATGTATCATAGATGTCTCAAGGCCAAATGAAATGGCCAAGAGCATGGCATCATCAACCTTTCGGAGCTTCTCCTTAGTCATCAACTAAACATGAATGAAGATCACATACATGTATAAGTCAGTATGGCTGAAAAATGAAAATTACTCTATTATAAAAACTAACTTTAAATTACATCTTTTATAACAAAAAATTTACACATGTACCGACATAGAAGGAGTCCATGCCTCTACATTCCCCTCCTCTCTTGCATCAAGATTTGTAGCCTTTGCATGTGTGTCTAGTGTATCCTTATCTAATACAAAATGATACTCAAGAAGATCATGTATGGGACCCAGACAAATATTATTGCATGTAATCCAAGTCTGAGGCACACAAACATGTGATGAGCTAGCCAATGATGAATTGGCACCAGCATCATCAACATGGGGAGACAAGACTGACCTAGCCTAAGATGCCAATAGGCTACTCAGCCTATGAATGGCTTTAATGGTCTAAGAGCTAGCCTCTTCCATAATATCAGGATACTGCACTCAAGGAGGGGGGGACATATTAGTAGGGGAACAAAGGTGCTAGCTTTCTTCCATTGGGAAGAGGGTCTATTCTAAGGATCTTCTAGTCCTACACCCATGTTGGGGTCCATGCTCCAATAGTTCACTTTGAATTTCAACACAAATTCTGCATATAATTTTCTAAGGAAATAAAATGGTACATCTAAATTGCTATGTGGAGCGATATTAAAAACCGTCCACCAACAATCCAAAAAGTTTGCATGTATGGCATCATTTGTGCACCATTTAATCGATAGTTTGGGTTTTTCTTAATTGACTAGTATACCAATTTTTGGGTTCGCAAAAAGGTTAGCCAAATCCTCTTTGGTTATATTGAGGGCCACAACCTCATCATAATTCAAGCCATCATCAAACATCTCATGCATTTCATCATGCCAATGAAGAGAGGCATTTTGTGTGTTGGTAAGGGTTTCAATGTTATCCACTATGGTGTTTAATGTGGATAACATAGGAGCCAATTTGTGTACATTATTATATGTTCTTCACAAACCCCTTAATTCAGTGAGATTTTCATTTATCAAATCCTCGATTTGAGGAGGGTTTTGGGGGGGGGGGGGGGGGGGGGTAAAGGTTCATTTGGTGGATGGTTTTTTTGGGGCACTAGATCATTTGGTGGGGGGTTATGAGGAATAGTATTCCTTGCCTCACTATCATCATTTTGATCAGCCATTCCTATTAATTTTCAAAACATAATTTATATTAAAAAAAATCTCAATTTTAACAATTTCTATCAAAAAAACCCTAAATTCTAACAAATTCAACTACAACTAGAAAATTCATGATAACATTTATTAAATTTATATTAAAATTGATAAAAAAATGCTTACTTATATCAGATATGCAATATGGAAGACGATATCCAAAACCTTGTGCACGAGATTCACTATGATAACAACCTACGAGTTGCTTTTTAGTTTTTTTATAAAAACTAGCAAATATTGGGTATACGATACAATATCGAATATCTGATATTTGCCACATCAACCCCATGTCAACCCACGGGTTGTCTTTTTTGAAACACCCCGTAGGTCAAAAATAACATATTAGTAATTTATACTATACTATTATATTATACTATACTATAATATTATATTATACTATACTCATTAATATTTGTGAATAATTTTTGAAATATAAAAAATATTAATCTTCATAAATAATATAATATATATTTATTATTTTATAACTATATAATGTAATAACTAATTTATTATTTCATATTACTTTATATATATTTCATACTATATAATATCGGATATCCAATATCAAATCGGATATCTGATAAGGGTTGGGCCTTACTTTCTAGGTTTGGTACCTGGATAGGTGAAAAAAGTCAGAGTAGATTTTGAAATGCTTCTAGACGTTTTCAAACTCTATTTTTTCACATCGCCACATTTTGGCACACCATGATCCTGCACATACCTATATTAAAATAAATTCTAAATTTAAATATATCAAATAATGGATAGTTTATGTAATTTACCTTTATATCAAATGATCTAGAGCTATGTACATGTAAAATCCTAATCCTAAACAATTATAACCAAATCCTTAACATAACCTTAGCCCTAGTTAAGACATAGACCTAGACTAGTTCTTAATTCTATTTTTGATTTTAATAAGTGATGTTTCCCTTCCAAACAAAATGTAAAATTAAATATAAACTTGATATTTATATTTGGAATAAAAGTGATATTGCAATAGATATAATTTTAAATATAAATAAATTTAAATTTAAATTCTACATTTATCAACATACTTTTGGTACTGGTGATGGATGGTATTTGACTTCCATCACATGTAAATCATGAGGTGCCTAGCTACTTTCTTAAGAAACTATGTGTTGAGTTTGAAACCAAATTATTTTGATATTAGAGCATTTTAAGGGATGTGTCAAGGGATGCATTGCAGACGTCCACAAACTCTTGAACCACTTCCTACACTAGTTATCCTAGCACATCTCCATCATCAAGAAATTTCCACTACTCTTACTTCATTAAGTGTCCTTTAGGGCAATTTAGTAATGTAGTAGATGTAGGTGACACATATTCATCCACGTGGACACATTTGTACTAGTTGTGGAGGTATATGTAGAGGCTTCCAGGGTGATGATAATGCATCACAAGATGACCATGATGCCAAGAAAGATAGTTTTGATGATAAGGCATGCATTGCTAATGGTGGTGGTAGTGATGATATTGATGTTGAGTCATTTGTTGACCTTCTTTGTCAAGAGGGAGAGATTCAGGAGGGAGAGAGTCATGAGTAGTAGGTAAAAATTTAATTTTAAAATTTATAAAGTACATAATTATTTACTTTCTACATATATGAATAATTTTATTAGCCATATTAATTTATGTTGATTTTCAATTAATAGATGATGGAGGATATTGTTCCTCCTAGGAGGCAGTGTAGTCTTTTTTCAAGACCTTTAGACATTGGCATCTCTCATACAATATGCAGTTTGAATTACATTGTAAATAATGTACATTGGAACTCAAATTTAGTTATAACATGTTCTCATATATTCTTTTTGTCTTATTTTGTTGTGATTTTCATTTGTTACATAGTTTGATGCTTATAGAGGTCTTGATCTATCGACCACTATGGCACAACATCAAATACCTATGATATGACCTAAGTTTGAAGACATATAATTTGTACTATTTTTATGTACATATTGTTATTAACTTATCTTCAACTTTGATTCATGTACAGTAATGTATTTTGGTTTTATGAATAGGAAATGGAGCGTACTTATCCATATAGGCCGCAATATAGTCTATTTTTTACTCCTCCATCTTTTGCTCATTTTAGACATGTTGATGATCATCATGGTAGCATATCTCTAGAAACATCTGTGACACTATCTACTACTCAAGTATGATATATATTATTTAATTTCAAAAAATGTAGTGTAAATTATGTACTTTTTAATTCATGTATATATAATTTGACTCAAGGTTTATGTATCCATGATTTTAGGACTATGTCACCATGAGTGTTGTTGAGACTACATGACTAAGCTAGATGGAGGTACAAACATCATCCTTTTAGGTCACTATTGTATGATTTATGCATACATAGTTCATTATGATCTTTATCAAATTTTAGAAATTTATGTACACTGCCTCCTTTTATAGAGGGACACCTATCTCACGTGGTATTAGTTTTACTAAGTACTAAATATTTAATTTATTTCCAAGCTAGATTTTGAAACTCATTTCAATCAAGCATGTAAATATTGTCTTCTTAGGATGTGACATGTGATGCCCCAAAGGATGTCCCACATGATGAGACACATCATGTTACATAGGATGATCCATTTGAGTCCTCTTCACATGGAGTAAAGAGGGCTACATATTGGATAGATTAGGTCTTTTGGCACCTTTAGATTGTGTTATTATGACACATATTGTTTATTCTAATACACTTTGTATTAGGACAATTAACTATATATATATATTTGACTTCATAGATCAGATTATGACATGTTAGACCATGTTATAGATTTTTATGACTTATTATCATGCTTGTATATCCAGTATAGATTATTATGTTATCATGTTGTGAGTATGAACCATTTTCTCTATTGTGACATTTTATTCATGTTATGACACATTTTGTTACTATATGTTACATAAACAATAATTTTAATTAAATATAAGAACATT
Organism: Cupressus sempervirens; assembly: GCA_028749045.1. NCBI lineage: Eukaryota > Viridiplantae > Streptophyta > Pinopsida > Cupressales > Cupressaceae > Cupressus > Cupressus sempervirens. The sequence goes on from CM053784.1 coordinate 225,267,582, forward strand.
AATTTAAACATGTTTGAATGTAAAAGTAATGGAAAAATATAGGTGGTCATTACTTGAATTCACAAAGAACTTTTAATATCAAGTGCACACCTTTAACTTTCAAATAGAAGCAAACTCCTATATTTTACACAACTGAAATCATATAAATTTAAAATAAGTGAAGTCATATATATGTAATACAATGTGAAGGACATAAATAGAAGTGCACTCCTATTTTAAAATGTTTATGACATGTTTTGATTTTAAAATAAAAAATTGGTTCCACACATTTTTTCAAATGAAGTCTTGCAAAATAATTTTTTTAAAAAAAGTCATGTGTTAATAAAAGCATTAATTAATAAGAGCTATATGTATTATGTAAATATGTGTAATGTATACATACTTACTATGTCTAATTGCACAGGATGTTGATGTTTGATCCACCTTAAACATTCAAGTTTGCATAAATTGTAATTGAGACCTGAATAAGAGGTATATATAATTTCTTTAATTTTCTATTGACAATGCATACATACTTTTACATTATATAACTGCATATATTAAAAAGAGCACAATAAAAGAAAAGCATACATTTGTTTGATTTAAATATAGTAATCCCATTGTACCATCTGTATCCTCTCTCCTTTGCAATGCATCTATGATTGTCTCATGCTCATCCATTGAAAAAGTCCATAATACCTTATTGGTGGGTCTCCCTTTGTATCTTTCAAATTTGATATGAATTTCCACAACCAAATAAGAATAGTGTAAAATCTTCTTTTCCGATTGGAATTCTTCAAATGCTGGTAAACCATTTCTTCGTACATTAGGTTTGTACATAGCCAGGTGATAGCTACAACAACAAAATCAATTTGATACTCAAAACCATCATCATCTACTTGATGACATATGAATTTTTTCTTAGGTTTTGTACATCTACATAGCCAATACTTAGTTTGTTCATCATTATCATTAGGTGCAATAAGAACATAAACATGTAATATAAGATAAGATAAAGTATATAAAAACTTTAATCATATGTGGACATAAATAAATAAATATTAATGACATGTAATTTAATTATATTAATGACACGTACATAAATAAATTGAAGCATAATCAGAAAAAAAAGTTAAAAAAGTAGTGGATATTAGGTTGTATGAGGTTTGAAATATGACCATAGTCTTCTGATGCAAAAGTAACATTCTGGCCTTCATTTGTTATATCATCTTGAAAATGTGTGTTAGTAGGTGCTAATGATTTATGTTTCCAATCTTCAACCCATTCTATATTCTTACATTCTTCCCATTCACCTACAAGACAAAACTGACAAAAGCAAGCAACCTCCATAGTCCATATAGTCCAAGTGCTAGAATTTGAACTCTTAAATAAATGCCATTTAGCTAACCTACTAATTGTGTCACATTAATATCTTGCAAATATATTCTTCTCTTCAACTAGGTAGAAGAAATCTATGATTGTAGAATTCTAACTTGATCCTGTGTATAAATATTTGTTACACCATTTCAAAATCTCATGTGCATTTTTGAATTTGACTTTTTCCTCAAATTTTAATTGGTCTCTAGAAAGGGCTCTCTTCATGCATGCAGCAACACCATCATGTTCTCCTTTATCATTTCCAACATGAAAAAACTCCGCACATATTGGATATTACTTTTCCTATGTGTCCTACTCAACCAATAGAAGATTCTAGCATTCTTGAATTGTCCTATATAATTATCTAACCATATCCAATGTTGTGTCATTTGAATTTTTCTGTCTCTTAAATTATCATAAAAAATCTTGAAATAATATTGGAAAAAATTAGATGAATGAATTTTATTATCACTCATATAGAAATGGTAATCTTTCAATATTTTTTGATCCTCCACTAAACTATTAATTGCATGCCTATAAACTATATCAACATAAATTGTTACTTGGAATGAATTGTAATTTTATGGTTGTTCCTCATCTTGTGGTGTAAGTTTTTATTTCTTTGAAAAGTCAACAACTAAAAGTATAGTACCAATTAGGAACATGTTCTTACATATTCAAAATTGTCCATCAAGCCATCTAGCATATTGAGAGTGTGTAACATATTTTGGTATGGTATCACTCTGAAAATCATCCATAAATGCATGACAACTAAATTTATCTATAACTATAGCACACCTTCTTCCAATGTTCCCATCCTTCAATGGATATTTAATAGTTTTAAATCTTTTTACACCAACTAATTACTGTCCAAAAGCAGTCAAAGAATTTCCATGCAAAAATTCATCTAAGAAAGAAAGATTGCTACACATATTACATGTACGAAAAATACATGCATTAAAAAGAAAATATTGGTCATTAGGTGGCTTACAAAACAAACCTGATATGAAATACTTTCTAGTTTGAGGTGGTATTTTTACACCACATTCTTGCAACATTTCTTTACTATGCATGGTACCCTATGTAGATTAAAATACATCACAATGGTAATGAAATTGAACATGAGTTTTACAACAATATGTGATTATTTCTTTGTTGATCCTTACATACTATGGTTTACAATTTTCAAAATGTCTTTGACTAATGGTAATAGTTAACACCTTATCATCTAAATTTTTTTTGAACAATTCAGTTTGAGTCATGTCAAAAAGGTGTTTAGGATGTGGATCACATATTTTTGAGACAACTCTCAATTTAAGAACATCTCTTCAATTAGGTACTAGTCTTGTATTATCATGCCAAAAAATTTCAACCAAACTTTTGACTTTGCTAGTAAGTTTCATATCAGATCTCGGTAGTCTACCTCTAGAAGTCCACAACCTAATTGTTGGGTTGTATTCAAAGTTAACCCTTCTCTTTAAAATTCTTTCTAAAGTCTTAAAATTCACATTAAAATATACACTTATGTTACTAATCAATCTTCTATTAGTAGTCAATTTGTTAACTAAAGTTATTGTTATTGCTCATCATGTTGCATTCTTATCTTTAGAGTGACTTCTCTTTTTGATAACATCAAAGGCATTAACAATAGTGGATACAACTTGTTTTAAAGACTCATTTTTATTCTTTTTTTTCACATACATTCCTAATCATTTCATTACTTTTTACATTTTATACATTTTTATTAGTTGCAAAATCAACTAACATTGAAACCCAAATTTCTTAATATAAAGGAAATGTCTATATAATCTATTAACATGTGTCCTAATTTGTCTCCGTAAAACTAATCCATATAGATTACCTAGCACATCATTAGAAAAATTAAAATTATGTTCACACACTTTAATATAATTCAAACATTTTGTTTCGGTACTTGATGTTTCCATGTCTACATTCATACCAATGTTATTTTCAATTGACATTTCATTTTCAATGTTATTTGGAATTTGAATCTCATTTTCATTTTTTCTTGGTATTTCTTTTAGGGCTTGCATTTCCATTAGAGTTTTTTGTGCATGATCATTTGGAAATCTATTGTCACGAAGAAAAACTAACTCATTTAAATCATAACCTGCTTCTACAAAACCACCAATTTCATCATGAGAAAAAGCTCAGGGGTTTGGAGACATAATTGTATTGATTGTTTGATTAGAATGTGCACTTAAATCTCCTTGTACTAGGTTCTCTTCTTTAGCCTCTTCATCTACATGGTATCCTCAATGTCTTTCTTGCTTGAAAGATTGTTCAACTCTCTAATTCTTTGTATTCTTTCTCATTGACATTGTGATTTATTCTCTTTGTTTATTACAATCTCCTCATTTATTAGAACTTTTATTTTCTTCTTTCTTCATTGTTTTGATCCCATGTTTGCACCAATTTTTGAATTCAAATCAATAGCTTACAAATTGTAGAAGATGACAAGAAAATAGAATAATTGTGATAGAAATTTCCTGTTGCAACTCAAAACTATAATTCAATCATTATGTAATGATTGATAAGTGCTTTGCGGGGTAGATTTTCTCACCCAATGAGTACTTTTGAATCAGGTACATGATTTTTAAATAATTAGGTAATAAATTTTTTAAATATTGGGTGCACAATTCTGATAAAAGCTAAATTAGAATTGGGCACCCAATTTTTGAATTACAAATTAGGTGCCCAATTCTAATGTGATGGGTGCAAATTTGCCATGGGTGGGAATTTGCATAGGGTTTTTCCCTAGGGAAAGACATGGCATAGGCTTGGTGAGACCAAGCCTATTCCTTTATGAACCAAATTTTGAGTAAGGCATTTAATCAACAATTTCAAGGATTGTCATAATTTTTAAATGGTCATCCCCATTGAATTTTTTAACAAAACAAAAACCCATTATAGGTCTTACCATTCTATTTTCAAAAATGTAAATTTTATAGTGTTATGAATTCATCTTCTAATTTTTCATTATTTATTAATCAAAGGTGTCTCTTAAACATAAAATAGTGAGATTCACTAAAAATTTTATAATATTTTTAGTTTTTCATATTTCTTAAATTAATTTACATGCCATCAATCTTCACATAGTTCTTTTGAAGTTTAAAAAAATTCCAAAATAGTTGAATTTTGATTAAATTATAGTGTTCGTACATGAGAGGTTTTACAAATTAGCTTAATCATCAATTAAAAATTAATAAAAAAGGAAATATCAACATTTACCTAAGTGATAGGGGATGAATGGCAGTGTGATAGGAAGATCGTCAGGGAGGTCGACAATGGCAGTATGGCAAGAAGATTGGAAATGGTAGAAAAACCATGGTGGAGCATTAGGAAGGGTGCCCTTGTTGGTTAGGGAAACCCACAAGTAAGCAAGTAGGTAATGTGGATGAAAGATGTTAGATCAAGTAGGGAGGTTGACAATGGTAGATAGGTCATATTGTAGAAAAAATTCAGTCGATTAAGCATTCAAGTAGGGTGGATTAGGGTTCAAAGAAATCTTGGGATGAATTTTTTTGCAATAGAGCTATTGTATAGCCAGCAAAACCCTTTTTCCTAAACCCTAGGTTTCATATCAATAGTAATACCAAACCCAAGAAGAAGATACCTTTTGACATCTATGAAAAAGAGATGCCATTTAATGGCCCTCTGCGAGATTCGATTGTTGAACATAGGGTTATGGATGGTGATTTCTCCACTCAACCAAGCAAAGGTTTTTCTTTAAAAATATTCATTAAGAAGGAAATATCAACATTTACCTAAGTGATAGGGGATGAATGGTAGCATAGCAGGAAGATTATCAGGGAGGTTGACAATGACAATGTGGCAGGAAGATTGGAAATGGTAGACAAACCATGGTGGAGTGTTAGGAAGGGTGGCCTTGGAGGTCAGGGAAAGCCATAGGTAAGAAAGTAGGTAATGGGAATGAAAGATGTCAGATCAAGTAGGGAGGCTGGCAGTTGTAGATAGGTCATTTTGCAAAAAAAAATTAGTTGGTTAAGCATTCAGGTAGGGTGGATCGAGGTTCAAAGAAATTTTGGCATGAATTTTTTTGCAAAAGAGCTATTGTACAACCAACAAAACCCTTTTTCCTAAACCCTAGGTTTCATATCAATAGTAACACCAAACAAAAGCAAAAGATTCCTTTTGACATCTATGAAAAAGAGATGCCATTTAATGGCCCTCTGTGGGATTTTGTTGTTGAACACAAGGTTATGGATGGTGAGTTCCCCACTCAAATAGGAAAAGGTTTTTCTTCTATATAAAATACACCACCCATATTATCAATAGAGTGAGTTGCTATGGTAAATTCAAAGACACACTCCTCTAATGATGCAATTAAGGGGACATGGGAGAAGGGTGAGAGATCGCTACAAGGGATGCAAAGAAAAATGACCTCCGAAGAGGTTAGGAGTGATCCCATTAAAAGAAACTCCTACAATTAATACAAATGTTAGAAAATCAAAAAAGATTTGGAGGAAGAAGCAAGTAGATAGTATTGCTCATGTTGATACTATTCATGCAAACACCAGGTTTAAAGATTTGGTAGTAATGAAGATCACCATTCCAAAAAGTTTGATATCCCCACATGTTCAATTTTTGAGACAAATAGCACTCAGACAAAAAGTTTGATATCCCCATGATCTAAGCAAACTAGACATACACAAATGGATTCTTAGCAACTGGCTAGGCACTAAGGAGGTATTATTCCATGACCAAGATTTGAATTATTTTACTGTTCTCTTTTCTTTTGTCCAGTTTAGGGATTGGGTACACAAATTCAAAGGGCGATTCTGTAAAGGCTTTGGCATCTCTACCTACCCATTTTCCCTAGATTTTTCCCCTAACTCCAGTGATATTACCTTTTTTCCCAACTGGATAGAATTACCAGATCTTCCACTTGAATATAGAGATACATAAATTCTTGAATTGATTGCAAATAAGGTGGGCATTTTTATTAAACATGATCTCATCCCTTTTGAACAAATATTTCACCCAGCTAGGGTGTGTCTACTTTTGAGTTTTTTGAAACCATTACCACAACAAATTATTTTCCATTCTAAATGGCGGGATTGGAAGAAATATATTCATATTCAAGAATCAGAGGTTTTTGATAAAAACTCTTTGGTTTTAGGTCATTTTAATGTTGATTACCAAGGTGCTGATCTAGATCAGATTATGGTTTGTGAGGACCATTCATCTTCGCCTCAAAAATGCAAGTTCAAAAAGTTAGTTGTGGATAGCATAGATCTTCTTCAAACTTTTAATTCAAGCTTGGACTTTCCAAATGCACCTTCACAAGACAAAATCCTCCCTTTATATCTAGAACTTGAGATTGACAATTAGACCTTGCCTTCATTTTTGGAAATTGAGAGTTGCAACCAATCTCCTTAAACTTGTGTGAATCCTCTGGATATGGAATTTTTGATTAGCTCTAGATTAGAATCTTAGATTTCTATTACTACACATAACTATCACCAGAAAATGGACAAAAGGGGCTTTGTGAAATGCCATTTTTTGAAACAATTTCCAATATATTTGCTAGCAGTAAGTTTCAAAAATCAATTTCTTTTGATGGCTCACACTCAAAAATACCATAACATTTCTTATCATCAAAATATTTGTAGGTTGTTGAACTATCATGTTTTTTTGCTACTTGTAGGAAACAAACAAACTTGGTTTACAATAGATTTATTCACACATCATGTTATGTTTAATCAGTCCTCTATGGAGATGTTTGTTCTAACTTGTAAACAGACTATACAAGGCCTTAGGTTGGGTAGTAATGTGGAAGTTGAGCTACATTAATTAGCAAATGAGATTTCCACATTTGTAGTTTAAAAAAAAATTCAATTAATTGAAGATGAAGTTATGTAAGAAATATCCCAGATCTCTAGAGTAGCTCTTGAGAAAGATCATAGTCAATTTAATGACTTCTAGCCTTCACAAGTGAATAATGGAATCATGGGGTGTGGGACCACTTTTGATTTCTCACAAACCCTGTCGATCATGAAGACATCTGGAGATCCCATTATGATATCCTCTATAGGAGTTGATGAAATGCAACTCCACAGCTCACCAAGATCACCTACATGCAAATAACCTACTAAAGGGAAACCAAGAAGGAAGAGGTGGAGCTTCGAAAATCCCTAAATAGACATGAGAGAGAACATATTGCAAAACAAGAAAAATGTATTTACAATGAAAATGAGATGTTTATGCATTAACCTAAGTAAGCTTAAGTAAATATACTAAATAATAATAAATTAATTATTTACTCTAACACCCCACCTTAAGTGCAACTTAGGGGAATTCCTTAAGCTCACAAAACTAAGATGAAAATATAGAATGGGTCCCAACAATGAGGCCATGTTAGGTACCCATGTACAATTGAAAGAAATGCAACCTTTGAAAATGGGGAAAAAGAGAAAACCACATGGCAAAAACCCTCCCCCAAAAAGAGGTAACCTAGTGAAGAATTGAAGAAGCCTCCAACTAGGGGAATGTCCCCTAAAATAGGAACAAAAAGTGATCATGAAAAGCATCACTGAAGCATGAAGAAACTATAAATTCTACCATCAGAAGAAACTGTTGATCTAAAGAACCTCCATGGAAGAAGAAGACATGAACCAAGCATGTCTATATGGTAGATGATCCATCTCATTGAAATGCTTAGGTAGCTAGCCACAATAATTGCTTCATATATAGGATCAACCATTAAATATATAGTTCGCACTATCTAACCATTGAACCAAGGATACATTAGAACAACAACATAACCCCCCTTAATGCAGATGGGGTAAGATGACAGGCAACCGAGAAGGTGGGTCAAAATCCCCTACAGATAGAACTAAAAACAACGAGAAAGGAAGAGGTACACACACCTATAAAGACATGGTCACACCAACACTACATAGGAAAATAAAGGGAAGAAGGCCTAGAATAGCAAACAACTATCCCCCCATGGTGCTTTATAAAATAGTGCAAGTACAACTATCTTAGAACAACGTTCATGAATCAAAAATGCAAGTGGCACTTTATCTCAGTGCGTATACATAAAAGTGCTTACAAATGATGTCTATAATAACTAGAGAAGGAAAAAATCTGATACAAAAGATAGTACAACCTTAAACAAAGAGAACCATGCTAGGAAAATGATCCTTAGACCTGAAAGACCCAAGATATCCATAATACAGAAAAAATGCAAAAGACATGATAGAAAGAGAATGGGATAGAATCTAAGGAAACAGACTTGATTTTTGAGAAGATGACAAAACCAACTTTCCAAAAATATAATGTTTTCAAAAAACTAATATGGGACACAAAAGATATACATGCCAGAATTAAAAATAGAAGTTCAAAATTTAACTAAAAAAAGAGCAAAAAAATTGCATCAAAAGCTAAAAATACCTATACTAATGTCTCTGTCTCATAACCATATTTCTAGTGCTTCTTTTAGATTGGAAAAATACCTTTGTATGCTCAAGTTATGGCCAAAAAATTGCAAGTAGGTCAAAAAGGAATCTAGAGAGGTGCAGGAGGCTCATGATGTAGTGTTGACATCAGCATTTCACCACAAAAAAATTGATGGCCTAGGGGCCATCATGGAAAAAAGTGTGCCATGTGGAAAATAGGTTGATGTGGTAGGGGCCATGTGGTAAAGTGCCACATGGCAACCCTTCCACATGTCACACGGTGTGCAATGTTTACTAGGCAAAAAGCCACATGGGCACTAAGTATAACAAGCAGAGGTGACTGTGTAGGAAAATACATTGTCACTGCTAAATGTGCCATGAACTATCCATGAAAGTAGGTTGACATAGGAGGTAGCACTGACATCTGACAAGTAGAGCAGAGGTGGCATTAATAGGTGCTTCCCGCCAGTGGTAGAATGGTGGTTCCATGGCGGGGAATGAAGAGGCACCATCCAAAGGGTTGTGGCAGAGGCTGGGCTGAGACTAAGCTCTACAAAGAAGGCACCACCAGTGTTGGAGGGGTACATGTGGAGCATGATTAGCCTCATGGTGGCCGCTAGGTAGTGCCATGGTGGTATAGCCCGAAAATTGATTTTTTTAATTTGTTTTACAAAAATCCATCTGTACAGTTCGTACGACCCCTTGAACTAAATTTTTTTGGGCCTCTCAAAGCCTTGTCACCAAAATGGACAAATTTTATATAGAGCCTGACTAAAAATGGCCTTTTGGATCCAATGGCAGTGTCCATTTGGGCCCAAAGTGCTCCAAAAAAATGCTCTTCCCCTAGATTGAAAAAAAATGCACAAACAAACTAGGGTTTGTGTCTCTAAATTGTGGCTTCAAAAAAGCTTCAATGAAGTAGTAGTAGGGAGGCTCTGATACCATGTAGGAGTTGATGAAATCCAACTCCACAGCTCACCAAGATCACCAGCATGCAAATAACCTTTCGAAGGGAAACTAAGAAGGAAGAGATGGAGCTTGGAAAAACCCTAAAAGGACATGAGAGAGAACATATTGCAAAATAAGAAAAATGTATTTACAATGAAAATGAGATGTGTTGTGAAAATACAAAGAGAGATCCTGAATATAAAGGCTTCATGGAAGCTTTTAGAACAAGCTAAAAAGTGGTAGAAGATAAGGTTGACAACTAAGAACTCTTCCACAAAAAGGTGGAACATGTTAGAAGGGAACAAACTCCCATGTTGTCAACAACTCATCATTACAAAAATTAACTAAAAATGCATTAGCCTAAGTAAGCTTAAGTAAATAGAATAAATAATAAATAATAAATTATTTACTCTAACATCCTCCACACCAAAGACTCAGGGTAGAAAGAGTAAAATCACAAAAGTTAAAAAATAAATTGTAGTTGGAATTTAGTCCACTTTGGAAGACAAATTTCAATCAGTAAAATGTGTCACCAGAAGGGCCAAGGGCCTTCTAGTGGAGGGATGAAGATCATTACATGGAATGTCAAGGGCAGTAATGATAGGGTATGGTAGACATGTCACCACCAAGTTGCCCTTTTACATGAGTGAACGTGGAATTAAGATAGGAGAGCATATTTAATATCGTGGAAACAACTTGCAAGACCGAAGCATATTCCAAATCAACCTTGCTAAGTGCACGAAAATGAAATGTTAAGTAAGCCATTAAATAAAAAAAGAAGTGAGATTAAAAAACTACTTGATGAGTCAAGAGATGACATTATTCTACTCTAGGAGACAAAGTTATCAGATGAAAAGTATGAGTCAATTGCAAAATGGACACAGTGGAAATCTATACATTGCCCTAGCATTGGGGCATCGAGAGGCTTAACTACTTTATGGAATCCACAAGCTCTTACTAGAAACTTAATAGAGCAAGAATAAGGGTGGTGATGTTTCAAGTTTCAACATTTTGAAACTTTGATGGTTATCTTTAACATTTATGGTCCTTCTAATATTTCAGATAAAGCTAAACTGTGGAATGTCATTTTAGGAAAAATTAGATCCTTACCATAGCAAAATTGTATCATAGCTGGTGATTTCAATGCAATTTGAAATAATAAGGAGAAATAGGGAGGGATTTTTCCAGCTCCAAAAACTATGGAGGATTTTGACAACTTCATCATTATTAATGATTTTTTTTGAAATTGAAATGTCTAATGGATGTTTCACTTGGCACAATAGAAGAGATTTCTTTTTGAAAATCATAGAAAAAATTCACAAATTTTTGATTTCACAAGCATGGAAAGTATCACCTATCATATTTTTGGCAAAAATTCTCCCCTTTTCATGTTTGGATCACTTTCTTGTTTCATTATCCTTAGATAATAAAGCTGACTAGCAGTCATCATGTTTTAAATCTTCATTCAAATTTGAAAGTATGTGGTCAAGACATCCAATGTTAGGTCAATGCTCCTTATGTAAAATGTAACAGTATGTTTTAGTTCTATAAAAAAATTCAATACCTTAAAGGAAAAATTAAAGTTTGGAATATGCAGGTCTTTAAAAATATTTTTGAAGAAAAAAAGAAGGTGCAACAAGAACTCCAAGAAATTAATGAGGAAATTATTAAGTCACATTTTAACTCAACTTCATATTGTCGTCAGAAACAGAAGCAACTACTTTGGCCAAAGCTGTGTCATAGGGAGGAAGAATATTAGTGGTAAAAATCTGGAGAATTATGGCCTAGTGATGGTGACCATAACACAAAATTCTTTCATGCTTCAGCAAGTCAAAAAAAGGAAAATAAATCCATCAATTCAATCAAGGAATAGCTTACAAGCAACATTTTACTAGATGAGGTTAGTATTAAATGAGAAAGGGTCAGATTCTTTAAAGAACTTCTTCATTGAGCAAATAAAGTGGATATAAATAGTTAGCAACTTAATGCTTTCTTAGAGATGATTCCAAGAATTATTTCAGACCAGGATAATTATGCTCTCATGAAACCCTTTTTTTTGGAGGAAATTCAAAAAAGAATTCAATCCCTGCCCCCAGAAAAAAGAACCTGGTCTTGATGGTTTTACTACCCTTTTCTTTTAGAAATGTTGGGATGTTCTAGGTTGGGATTTACTTATGGCCCTTGAATCCTCTTGTTTCAAGGGTTATATGTATGGAAATTTTAATACTACTAATATTGCCATCATCCCCAAGATTGGCGATCCCCAAACTTTTGCTAATTTTAGACCAATTTCATTATGTAATACTATTTACAAAATTTTCACAAAGGCAATTTATTCTAGATTGCAGCTCTTGTTTCCTAGCATCATTTCTCTAGAACAGGGTGGTTTTGTGCCAGGAAAGGAGACTTTAGAAGGGGCAATTGTCGCTCATGAAACTCTACATCATATTAAAGAAAACCAAATCCCTACCTTTTTCATCAAGCTTGACATGATGAAGGTGTATGATAGAGTTAATTGGTTTTTTCTTATTAAAGTTTTGGGAAAATTTGGGTTCAACAAAGCCTAGTACAAATGCATCAAAGCTTGTATCTCGGGGGCTACTTTTTTGGTTCTCATTAATGGATCCCATGAGGGGTTCTTCAAATTTTCTCAAGGTATTAGACAAGTCGATCTTCTCTCTCAACCCCTATTTATTCTAATGGTAGAAGCTTTTAGTAGAGCCATTCTTCAATCTCAATAGTTGGAGCTTTGAAAAGGTATCCAGTTTGGAGGAAATGATCTAGTAGTCAGACACTCTCTCTTTGTAGACAACACTCTACTATTTGGCTCTGCAAACATTAATGCAACCAAGCATATTAAATGTTTACTTGACCAATATAAACTTTTTTCAGGTTAGAAAATCAGCATGGTCAAATCTAGAATCTTCTTTTTCAATAAAACTCCCTCTATTGTACAAAGGATTAAAATGATTCTTCAGTTTGAGGAGGATAAGTTACCATCTACATACTTGGGTGTTCCTTTTTTCATGGGCAGTAATAAAGCTTCTTATTGGAAAAATATTATTGATAGAATCAAAGCCAAAACTATGGCTTGGAATGTAAGATGACTCTCTCTATCTGCCAAATTTTTTTAGCTAAATCTATTTATGATCTATTCCAAATTATTACTTTTCTATTCTATCAGCACCCAAGCATATTATCAAGCAGATTGAAAGTATCATTAGGGATCCTTTTTGTTCAGAAAATAAAATAGATATTAGCAAATTCCCTCTCATTTCTTTAAAGGAAATGTCTTTAGATAAATATCAAGGTGGGATTAATCTTCCCAATCTAGCTTTAAGAAATCTTACTTTTGGAGGAAAATTAGTTTGGTCTTTGCATGAGAAAGATGAGGCTAAATGGTGTAGGATATTCCAAATAAAATATTAAGATTCTCTTGACTCTAGAATTTTTACTATGGAGCATTTGCCTAAAGGATCAACTGTTTGGAACTTCTTGGTGGAATCCTAGGATTTAGTTGCTAGATACTTGACTTGGAAAATTAATAATGGCTCCAAGGCTCATTTTTGGTAGGATTTATGGAATGGCCTTCCTCTTCTTTGTAACTCTCCATCTTTTCATAACTGGACTTCAATTTTTTGTGCTAAATGCGGATCGTATGTTGTAGATTATTTCTAGTTTGTTGATCCTATGTTAGGCCAAATTATTTGGAAAAACCCATATAGGTTACCAATACCTGATTAGGTCAAAAAAAATTCATTCATACTTGTAAATCAAGGATTTTTTTAGTTTCTAATCTCCCAATTACATTGATCTAGGTCCCACACCAAGAGGGAAAATATTCAGTTAAACTAGGTTACCTAGTTACCAAGAATATAGAAATTGGTTATAAATCATTTTGAGCTTTCAAATTCTGTTGGAATCTAGTAGTCTTACCAAAGGTAGGAAACTTTGCTTGGTTAGCTTTGAAAATAAGAATCTTGAAAGGTGACAAGTTATCAAAATTGAACATTGTTCACAATATGCAATGTGTAATATGTATGGAGAAAGTGGTGAATGTTGACCACCTCTTTTGTTGGAAATGATTGAAATAATCATGAGAAAAGTTGGAACTAGTAAAGAATGTCCTCAATCATTGTTTTTTCATTGATGTCAAACTTGCTACTTGCAGCAATGACAATTGCTTTAGTGATCCAAATGCTATCAATTAGTTGATTGTCAAGGTGGAGGCAATCAATAAGATGTAAGTAGAACACCTAGAGAAAGGTTGAAGTTATGATGTTGTAATGAAATACATGGATCAGCTAAGCCATTGATGAAAAATTTTATTTGATGACATACTATAAGATACAAAGAAGGAGCACACTAAAAAATATCAAAGATTTAAGGTTTTAGCTAAGTCTTTTGTAAAGCTCAAACTAAGTTCATTAGAGAGAAGATGCCGAGTAAACTCCAGATTTTGAGTAAACTTTAGATGTCGAGTAAACTCCAGATGCCAAGTAAATTTCAGATGCCGAGTAAACTCTAGATGCCGAGTAAACTTCAGATGTCGAGTAAACTCCAGATGCTGATTAAACTTCAGATGCCGAGTGACATAGAGAAGAATCAAGTGCCGTGCAGGTATAGGTGCTGAGTAACACAGAGGTGCCGAGCACCAGTAACCCAATAATGCTGAGTTGCTGCATTATTTTGGAAATCAAAGATTCGCTAGATCTAAGCTGACAACATTGTTATCTAGAAATTCATGAATTAAAGGGAAGATAAGAACGATGAGTTGGTGGCATAGAACACCATGTAGAATGTTTTCTTTCAAGGATACAACTGGTCTAGAAGAAAAAAAGATATGGGGTAGATGCATAGTATCCTACCTAATCCATTTTCAAACCCTAAAATTGGAGAGGGAAAATTGAGCGACAAAGGAAAATTAGTTTTCTATTTAAGAAGACACAAGTTAATGAGAAGAGAGAGAGAGAGGTGGTCAAGCATAAAAGCATGAAGTACTAAAGAAGGTGCTAAGGAGAAGAAAGCACAGAAACTCTATTTGGATAGACGACCACAAGGATGACTGCATTGGAAAAATGAGTAAGAAGACTTAAGGAGATGAAGCTTGAGAGGAAGACAAGCAGTCTGAGCTGAAGTGATTGAAGCCAAGCATAAGGATTGAATTGAGAGTGTGATATGAAATCTGCAAAGTATGTTGTACGTTATATAAGATCAAAAGACCATTATTGTTACTTTCTAGCAATTGTAATAGTAAGTTTAAATCCTATGGACTTAGGTTGGTTTAATAACCATAAGATAAATCCTTTAACAGGGTGACATTCCAAGAGAATGTTCTAAAGACCTTCAACCAGGCCCATTCCTAACAGTTTGGTGAAATCCTCTAACAATGTCACATTTAACAATGTGTTGTAAGCCTTTAACAGGGCAGGCCTTTAACAAGGCATCGCTTCAGAAGAGTGAGAATCAAGTAGCATGTTACTGGTGGTTTTTCCCAAATTGGGTTTCCACGTAAATCATTGTGTCATGTGTTGATCTTGAATGTTTTATCTTTGCATGTTGATTTATAGAAACTTGCTTATATGATTGATTTAAGTATTGGATGGATAAAAGATGTAGGGATTCATTAAAAGTAGTAAAAAGGCATTAAAAGGGAATTTTGGACCTTGAATAACTGATTCACCCACCCCCCTCAGTTATTCTAAAGAATTCTAACAATTGGTATCAGAGCCTGACTGTCGATTCAGTTTAAAAGGACTACAAGTAGAAAAGATCAAAATGGAAAAAAGAGAAGTTCCCAAGCTCAACAAAGACAACTTTGCTGCATGGCAAAGATTGATGAAGCTACATCTTGGATCCATAGGAGATTATGCTCAAAATTCAATTGTCACTGAACATGTAGATCCAACAGGTGCTCCTACTACAGAAGACATGAAAAAAAAGCAAGAACACAATCAGACGATGCTAGAAATTGCCTTTGCACTCAGTTATGCAAAATTTGATGATATCGAAGGATGTGACACTGCATTCAAAATGTGGAAAGCCCTATCAGACATCTATGGAGGATATCAGAATGTACAAAGAGCAAAAAGAGAAAGTCTTAGAGGAAAGTTTGATGACATGAAAATGGAAGAAAATGAGAATGCTGCTCAGTATGGTGCAAGAATAAAAGAAGTGGTAAGTGCAATAAGATGCTTGAGTGGTCAACTGGATGAAGATACTATTAATAGTAAGTTCTTAAGAACCTTGCTCCCTATCTATGCTATTAGAGTATTAGCAATACAAGAGCTAAGATGTATACCAGGAAATAATCTAAGTTTTGAAGGTATAATCGGTAGACTCACTGCATTTGAGTTATCTAACTTTGACAACTACAGACCTAAAAATGTTGAATCTCCTTTTAAGGCCAAGTTATCACTGAAAGATGCTGAACAGATGAAATCAAAGAAAGGAAGAAAAATGAAGTATGTATCCAATGACAGTAGCACTGATGAGGAAGATGTGGAACAATTAGAAGCATTGCTTGCTAGAAGATTTCATAGGGGCAAAGGTAAGATGCCTATCATTTGTTTCAATTGCAATGAAGTAGGTCATATTGCTGCAAGGTGTCCACAGAAAAAGGATTCCAAGGAAGGAAAAAAATACAAGTACAGAAGAGATGATGACAAGAGAGATTACAAAGAAAAAGTTAAGAAGTGCTATATTGTTGAAGAAAATTCTGATGACAATGATGATGAAGTTGTTTATGTAGCCATGAAGGACCAATCCGATGAAGAAGAGCCCACAGCACTGGTAACATGTATAAACAAGAATGACAGATGGATCATAGATAGTGGATGCTCACATCACATGACAGGAGACAAAAGTAAGTTTGTTAACTTTACTCAATATGATGGAAATAGTGTTAGATTTAGTAATGATGCTCCATGTCAAATCAAAGGAAAAGGTCATGTCAAATCAAAGGAAAAGGTTCCATTAATCTCACAGAACAAATTTCATGTGGAAATGCATACTATGTTGAACGATTAAACTAAAATTTACTAAGTGTCTCATAGTTAGGCAATATAGGTTGCAAAGTGGAATTTGGAAACAAAACTGCAAAAATCTATGATACTGATGGTAAACTAATAGGAAAAGGAGATCAAATAAAGAGTAATTTGTTTTACCTTGATATGGATGATGTTTCCTGCCTATTTGCAAAATTTGATGATGAATGGTTATGGCATAGAAGATTATGTCATGTCAACTTTGACAATCTAGTCAACATCAGTAAAATGAAGAAAGTCAGAGGTTTACCAAAATTGAAGAAGCCTAATAACATCATGTGCAAACAATGTCAGCTAGGAAAGATGACAAAGTCAAGTTTCAAAAGCAAAAACTATACATCTAAAGTGATACTTGAGTTAGTTCATGCTGACTTATGTGGTCCAATGGAAATACAAAGCTATAGAGGAGATAAATACATAATGCTATTTGTTGATGACTATTCCAGGATAATGACTGTTATTTTTTTAAAACAAAAATCTGAAGCTTTTCAAATGTTTAAGTGGTATGTGGCTAGAGTTGAAAAGGAAACTAGAAAAAGCTTGAAATGCATAAGATCGGATAGAGGTGGTGAATTTACATCAAATGAATTTGAAATATTCTGTAATGACAAAGGAATCAAAAGACAAATGTCAGCTCCTAGAACTCCCCTGCAGAATGGAATTGCTGAGAGAAGAAACAGATATGTGATTGACTGTGCCAGAACATTAATGATGGAAAAGAATGTTTCTCTAAAATACTAGAGAGAAGCTGTAAGTGTAGCTATTCATACACTGAACCAAGTACAAGTCAAGAAAGGTACAAATACAACACCTTTTGAATTATGGTATGGTTACTCACCCAATGTAAAACATTTCAAAGTGTTTGGTTGCAAATGTTTTATTCTTAAAGATACTAGAAATGGAAAATTTGATGCAAAAAGTGATGAAGGCATATTCCTTGGTTATTCCACTAGAAGTAAGGCATATAAGTGCTTGAATACTAACACTAACAAAATTGTGGAAAGTGCAAATGTAAATTTTGATGAGCACACAGAAGTCCAAGCTGAAGTACCAAAGAAAATGGAAGAGTAAAAAACCTTTGTGTATTCTTATGACGGAATGACTGATGATAAGGATGATGTAAATCAAATTGAAACTCAACAAAAAATCTCAGTATCAGCCGAGTCTCAACCAGTGAATGTTGAGTTGCATTTAGAAGTCAAGTTGCAGAATGAAGAAAATGTACAATCTGATTTTGAAAATAGTACACATGATGAAGAACAACCTGATAACGAAGTGCATACTGATCCTAAATCTGAAAGATCAAACATGGAAACAAGGACAAAGCTAAGATTATCAAAATATGTAAAAAGACATCACCTTACTGAAGAGATAATTGAGGACAAAAATGCAAGACCAATGACAAGGAACAAACTAAGACAAGAATCATGTCCGATCAGCAAATCTGAACCCAAGACAGTATATGGTGCACTACCAGATGATGACTAGTATAAAGCTATGGAAGAAGAAATTGATCAAATAAGAAAAAATAAAACCTAGAGTTTGGTTCCCAGACCAACTAACAAGAATGTGATTGGCACGAAATGGGTATTTAGAAATAAACTAGATGAGAATGGTGAGATTACCAGAAAAAAGCTAGACTAGTATGCAAGGGTTATGCTCAAGAAGAAGGAATAGACTATGGAGAAACATTTTCTCCTATTGCTAGAATGGAAGGGGTAAGAACTTTACTTGCATATGCTACCTACAAAGATTTTAAAGTCTATCAGATGGATGTAAAATCTTCTTTCTTAAATGGTATACTAGAAGAAGAAGTCTACATTGAACAAACAAAAGGTTTTGTTGATGAAAACAACAGGGATATGGTGTGTAAGCTGCATAAAGCACTCTATGGTTTGAAACAAGCACCTAGAGCATGGTATGAGAGACTTCACAAGTATCTAGTGCAAATTACATTTGAAAGAACTGATGATAACATAAACACGTACATCAAAGCAAAAGAAGGTAAAGACATTATTGTATCTGAAATATTTGTGGATGATATAGTGTTTGGTGGTAAGGAAGTACTTTGCAAAGGCTTTGCTAACAAAATGAAACATGAATTTGAGATGTCTATGTTTGGAGAAATCAATTTTTTTGTTGGATTGCAAGTACATCAACTCAAACATGGAATATTTGTTACACAATCAAAATACATCAAAAAAATTCTTAAAACATTTGGATTGGAGGAATCCAAACAAGTCAGCACACCAATGGCCACAGGAAATAAGCTATCCAAAAATGATGAGTCAGCTGAAGTCAATCAAACAATGTACAGATCCTTGATTGGAAAACTACAATATGTTGTACATAGTAGACCAGACATAGCATTAGCAGTTGGAATAGTGGCTAGGTTCTCTGCTAATCCCAAAGAAAATCATCTCATAGTAGTAAAAAGAATAATGAGATATCTTAAAGGAACTGATGACTTTGGTCTATACTACAAAAAGAATGGAAAATTTGAGCTCAATGCATATACAGATGCAGACTGGGGAGGAAACATTGATGATAGAAAAAGCACAAGTGGAGGTGCATTATTTCTAGGAAAAAGGCTGGTCACCTCGACTAGCAAGAAACAAATATGTACATCCCAGTCCACTGCAGAGTCAGAATATGTGGTAGCTGCAGTCAATTGCACAAACATTGTATGGCTCACACATCTATTGGAAGGAATGAAAGAAGAGGTAACAAAACTAGTGATATTGTATTGTGACAATACAAGTGCTATAAACATATCCAAAAATCCAGTGATGCATGCAAAAACCAAGCATATTGCAATCAAGTATCATTATGTCAGAGAATTGGTAGAAGACAAACAAGTAAAGTTGGAATGCATTCACACAAAGGAACAAACTGCAGATATGTTTACCAAACTATTGCCCAAGGATGCCTATGAATATCTTAGAGGCAAGTTGGGGGTAATACCCCTAACTCAAGCAGTTTAAGGCAACAAGGAAGCTGCCTTGCATCAAAAGGAATACATAATTGAAATATTAACAGGTTGATGCAAGGATGACAACAGAAGCAAAAACTCCAAATCAGTCACAAGTATGGTGACAGAAGGAGAAAATTAACAAGAAGCCAAAGCTTATATTTTTCATAATAAAGATGCTACATCTTTGGCATTTATGTCAAAGAGGGAGAAATATGCAGAAAACTGACCAATACAAAGAAGAGGGAGATATATATGAAAGAGGGAGATATGTAAGATCAGTAGTAAAAATACAACAAGACAATGTATACAATCTTAGTGGTAACTGAATTGATTACTTGATCAGTTTGTTTTGCCATCAATGCCAAAGAGGGAGATTGTTGGAAATGATTGAAATAATCATGAGAAAAGTTGGAATGGGTAAAGAATGTCCTCAATCATTGTTTTGTCATTGATGTCAAACTTGCTACTTGCAAGAATGACAATTGCTTTCGTGATCCAAATACTATCAATTAGTTGATTGTCAAGGTGGAGACAATCAATAATATGTAACTAGAACACCTAGAGAAAGATTGAAGTTATGATGTTGTAATGAAGTACAAGGATCAGCTAAGCCATTGATGAAAATTTTTATTTGATGACATACTATAAGATACAAAGAATGAGCACACTGAAACATATCAAAGATTTAAGGTTTTAGCTAAGTCTTTTGTAAAGCTCAAACTAAGTTCATTAGAGACAAGATGCCGAGTAAACTTCAGATGCTGAGTAAACTCTAGATGCCAAGTAAACTTCAGATCCCGAGTAAACTCCAGATGCTGAGTAAACTTTAGATGCCGAGTAAACTTCAGATGCCGAGTAAACTCCAGATGCCGAGTAAACTTTAGATGCCAAGTGACATAGAGAAAAATCAAGTGCCAAGCAGAATCGAGTGCCAAGCAGTATCAAGTGCCAAGTAGGTATAGGTGCTGAGTAACACAGAGGTGCTGAGCACTAGTAACCCAATAATGCTGAGTTGCTGCATTATTTTGAAATCGAAGATTCACCAAATCTAAGCCGACAAGGTTGTTATCTAGAAATTTGTGAATTAAAAGGAAGATAAGAACGATGAGCTGGTGGCATAGAACACCATGTAGAACATTTTTCTTTCAAGGATACAACTGGCAAAGTTTCTAGAAGAAAAAAAGATATGGGGTAGATGCATAGTATCGTACCTAATCCATTTTGAAACCCTAAAATTGGAGAGGGAAAATTGAGCAGCAAAGGCAAATCTGTTTTCTATTTAAGAAGACACAAGTTAATGAGAAAGAGAGAGAGAGAGGTGGTCAAGCATAAAAGCATAAAGTACTAAAGAAGGTGCTAAGGAGAAGAAAGCACAGAAACTTTGTTTGGATAGACGACCACAAGGATGATTGCATTGGCAAAATGAGTAAGAAGACTCAAGGAGATGAAGCTTGAGAGGAAGACAAGTAGTTTGAGCTGAAGTAATTGAAGCCAAGCATAAGGATTGAACTAAGAGTGTGATCTGAAATCTGCAAAGTATGTTGTAAGTTATATCAGATCAAAAGACCATTATTGTTACTTTCTAGCAATTGTAACAGTAAGTTTAAATCCTATGGACTTAGGTTGGTTTAATAACCATAAGATAAATCCTTTAACAGGGTGACATTCCAAGAGAATGTTCTAAAGACCTTTAACCAGGCCCATTCCTAACAGTTTGGTGAAATCCTCTAACAAGGTCACATTTAACAGTGTGTTGTAAGCCTTTAAAAGGGTAGGCCTTTAACAGGGCATCACTTCAGAAGAGTGAGAATCAAGTAGCATGTTACTGGTGGTTTTTCCCAAATTGGGTTTCCACGTAAATCATTGTGTCATGTGTTGATCTTGAATGTTTTATCTTTGCATGTTGATTTACAATAACTTTCTTATATGATTGATTTAAGTATTGGATAGATAAAAGGTGTAGGGATTCATTAAAAGTAGTAAAAAGGCATTAAAAGGGAATTTTGGACATTGAATAACTGATTCAACTCCCCCCCCTCTCAGTTATTCTAAAGAATTCTAACACTCTTTGTCCAATGCAAATTGGTACATCAATGTTGGATCTTCATTCTTCAAAAATGAAATTATAGTATGCCCATTCGTAACAACTTATGGGACTTGTTTCATGATTGGCCATCCCTAATCAACCATTCTTTTTATTCCTATATCTAGAAGTGTGTCCTAGAAATAATTATTTGGGCTATTTGTTGGGAAAGGAATAAAAGGATTTTTAGAAATCAACCCTCGACATTTGAATCTATATTGTTAGCATTGGAAGTAGCAGTTGGAGAAGTTGTTCTTGCCTATGTTAGACAAACTTCTGAACACCTTATTGTCATAGGTTGGGATATTTCTTTGGCTAATAGATGGGAATCTTCACCCTCTCCATCTTGTTGGGACTAAAAATTGCATGGTCAATTTTGAGAACCATTGAAAAAATCAAACCCTTAAATGCTTTTAAATGAGATTGTACCTGGTTGTCAGTCTGAGGCCTAAGAGGTGTTTAATGTTTCTAACACCTTTCATTTAGTGCATCTTTGTGTTCTATGAAGTTAAAATGACATTTCAAACCATTCTGTGAAGTCCCATTTTGAGCTAGTGTCAAAATTTGCAATTCTGCCCGTGTCAAATAGCGATCAGAGGCCTAGTTTGCATTTTAATATCTTTTACCTAGAAATGTGTCATGACCCACCACTTTGAGGATGTCTAGTGTCCATAATAGAGAATCTATGTTTCAATTTTCCAGTCATTTCAAATCCATTTGACTAGGTTTCAAACCCCTCAAAGTTGTTCTTTTAATGTTTTGTACATTTGTGTAGTTGTTCACAATTATGGGAAGCCCTGTTCGACCAATCATATTTTTGACCCAATTGACCCAAATGAAGAAATTCTTTTTGCATTTTTTTCCAGGGGTCAAACACTTCATATTTTCAAGTTTTGAGGTCATAACGAATCCATTTGATCAATTTGCTAACATGATTAAAAACCCAGTTTGCATTGTTTGTTGCGGCTAAGGTATCCAGATTGATCCATACCCTTGTTCGGAACATTCTAACTTTGGTCCTCTAATTGGTGAGCCTAAATGGATTGTATTATTGTGTTGTCTCCTAAAAATCCTTGAAGTATGCCAGTTCTTAAGTCATGAAAAATCCATCTGCATACTTTCATATGTCTGTACATTTGTCAAAAATCACTTTTTGACACTTTTCCCAGTTAAAATTTCCAAGTGCATGTTTTCGGAAATTCGCCAAATGTGCCCTGTGATTCGTCATGAGCCCAAAACATGGAATTATTTTCTCTCCATGGCAAAGAACCTATATCCAGGTTTTTAGAAGCCCAAGTGATCAATAACCCCAATTTATAATGGAGAACCCGAGCCTAGTTTATGTTTTTTAACATTGTTTTCTTTTAGGGTAATTGAAGTATGGATGTTCGGCAATTAAAATCTTTTTACTAGAAAATCGTCACAGGCTAAGAATTTGCAGTGTGATAGAGTGTGCAGGATTGAACACTCATGCCGATTTTTGTGGATTGGTTACTTGGTTGACTCAATTTTTAATGCCAACTCGCAGGCCTCCAGACATAAATTCACAATGTGTAGAATTGGTTAAAAGAAGTTGGCTGAAAATATGTACAAGATTGTTGAACTTGCACAAGGATCAAACACCTCCATATTTGATTGAAGTTTTGAGCCATCATAGCCAACAATAGCATAGTAGTCAAAGCCACACATTAATATCATTATTTTTAGAAGTGGGAAATGTTTTGAATGAATGCCAAGTTTGAAGCAGCACCAAATAAAATAGAGCACATGCACAGGTCAAAGGAAGAAGTTGTATAACATACCATAGGTAAAAAGAGCCCACGTGTGACAACGAAAAGAATAGCAAGCTGATGCCATTAGAGACAGTCACACCGAGTAAAGAGGAATCTATCTTAGAAAAGTTATGCAATCGGTTGGAAGTAGCATGAAAATGTGAATTAGATCATGCTAAGCAATGGAGGAGTTGTTTTAGAGAACCCATGGTTAATGTGAACTGAATCTGCATAGTGGAAAGGCTGAAACATAATAAATAAGCTCATGCATTCATTGAAGAGAAGCTCAGTCAAAACCGTTTGCAAGTAAAAGTTGTTCACAAGGAGAAAGTGCAGATTGAAAGGCAGTCAAAGTCATGGAAAGGCAAATAAGAGCTCACGGCTAAGAAAAATCCATAGAGCATCATTTAAAAAGGCTCAAGCCATAGCCTGTAGTCCATTCATGCATATAAAAGCCACTAGCATATTTTTTTTAAAAAGACTCATGCCCGTGATAGAGCAAAGGTAATGAGCATCAAAAGGAAAATATACCAATAATTAAAAGACCAAGTTACAGTTACAGGTGAATTCCAACAATGCAAACTACAGGGAAGCATTGATTCCAAATATCCCATATTGGTTATGCGGCAAGTCTTTTAAATCTTTAAATACCATAGCCCACACAAAGTAGGTTGTCTATAAGACATGAGCTCTTTTGTGAAAGCCAATGCATGTGGAGGTGGGTCCATCCTATGCTCAGCCAAAGGTGACATCACCATGACGAGGGCATTGTTTTGAACGAAAAAGAAACTGTGATGATGTGGCAAAATGCGCGAGATTGTGCCACGTGTCCAGATCGGACGGTGGGCGCAATCCCACATTTCTAAGTTGTGCGGAGGATAAATAATGCGAGAATGTGGGAAGCTACCACGTGGTAGTAGGTCCTGCATGTGTGATGTGGCAAATGTGCAAAGGGCAAGCGAATCAAAATGTGCCACGTGGCATGGGTCAACAGAGCTTTGACCTCAAAATTGAAGGGTTGGATAAAAATAAAATAATTTTAAATTTTCATTTTAAAATTGTTTTCAAAACTGTGGCGTTCAGAATTTTATTTAAATAAAAGAGGGGGTTAATTCTAAAGTTTTAACTTTAGATAAATTTAAAATTTTAAAATTTTAAATTTAAAAGTTGCAGATTTGAACTTTTATAGCTAGAGAATATTTTTTCAAATCGGCTTTTTTGGCATTTCCGGAAGGCAAAGTATGCCTTATCATATACCGCCGAAATCATGGAAGTCTAAATTTTCCAATTCTGAGGTTAATTTTTGCACAGGAATGTATCTATTCAAGCTACACATGGTTTTCTCCCAGGTTTCCAACTTGCAAGCGATTTCAAGTGAGAAGGTTCAGAATTGGTTTTTGGCAAGGTAATGACTTGAATATGCATAAAAGATGGTAAAAATGTAGTTGGGGTTGAATTGGTTACATTAAAATCAGTAAAAATTCACAATTTCACCATAATTGCATACGGTTTCAAATCTTTTAGATGCAAAAGGATTTCATCATTAGGCAGAGATATTTCAAAGTAGTTAGAGTGTAATGATGAAATAGAAGATCATATCAATGGTAGAAAGAAGAGAGAAATGATTCAGTTGCACAAGATTGAATTCCTAGTGGATAGATGTCGGTTTTAGTTTCAATCTGGGAATTCATCTCCTTGCTATATTATTCTTTCTTGCTTCCATTTGAAGGGTTCCAATTTTTTGGGAGGTTCTAGTTCCTTAAAAAAAAAATTAGCTCATGACTGTGATACCAGATTTTGGATCCAGTTCTTGATGCATTTCCAATACTGAGACACCATTTTCTTTCAGCAATTTCTTCTCATGTGAACAGTAGTAGTGCAGATAATACAAATAGTTATGAGATATTAGGTTGTTTCATGTTTTAATTTTATGCATCTGAATGTATAGTTTCAAGGAAATGAATACATATGAGCAACAATTTCACTAGTTTTGTTTTGGTGCTTGTCTCATGTCTCAGCAATTTGTAAGTCTTATGTGGTTTTGGAAAAAAGATTTGAGACCCATTTGCATCCCTTTCAGGTTGTATGTTTGATGTATTTTGCTATTGGACCAAAGGGCCAAGTAAATGCTTGATATGTTTAAACAAGGTTATTGGTTGTTTGAGAACGATATTTTATGAGAATGAGACTTGAATGAACACTGATGTCTGAATCACAAGGTGGTTGGATAGATCCGATGTCTGGGTATATGAAATACATCTTGATGTCACAGATGTATGTTTTGAATTCATGGAATTGTCCAATGGATTAGGCACTGATCAGTTATAGGATCACTGGTTATACTGTTGCATTTTTGAGGTTTTGTTAAATCAACATCGTTAATCAAATGAATTTCCCTTTCATGTTGAAGAGCTATAAACAGAATGCCCTCACTCAGCTTATGAATTTCATTGCTTTACATCTAGCTACTGCAGATATATGTTATTTCATAAGTTATTAGGAGAAATAAGGGTTTCTATCTGCTTTGTATTAGATTCAGTGTATGCTTTGACAACTGGTACCATATAAAGAATCTACAGGTCTACCCACCTAGGTTTTGCAGAGCCTGAAGTAGAAGAAGGGTCATGCCTTATAGTTGGCCTGGTGTCTGAATGGATGTGTTGATAATGGGAGTTAGCTACCCCTAGATGTGTCATATTCTCATCAGGGTAATTGGAAATGGGTAACGTTTTCAAACACCAACACATCTTACCAACTAATTACTTTGGGAGGTCCTTCTTAGAAGATCAACAAAAAGATGGTTAAATGGATTCCCCTTGCTCGAGGAATTTGTAAGTTAAATTTTGATGGCTACTCGAGAGGCAATCCTAGCGATTCAAGAGCTGGTGTGTGCATAAGAGATCATAATGGACATGTATTGGGTGTGTTGGTTCATAAATTACCAATTGGTACTAATAATAAAGCTGAAGCCATGGCACTATTGCTTGGTTTATAATTGGCATCTTGATTAAGCATTACTAATATTCACATTGAGGGGGATTCTTCACTAGTTATTAATTCCTATGTCAAGAAAAATTCTTAGAATTGGAAATTTGGCTATATTCTAGAAACAGTTTGGGAAATGATTGATATATTTGAAACAATGTCCTTCTCTCATACCCTTTGGGAGGGAAACTGAGTTGTAGATAAGTTATCTTACATTGGTTGTGAATTGAAGGACACTGAGGTAATTTTTAGATTTTATTCCTACTAATTTTACTTCTTTATTTTCCTTAATCCAGAAAGAGCAAATTTTTTAAGTGCTAGATTGCTCCATCTATCACTTTTGCTAAGTTAGAAGTCTAGGAGATCCTAAGGTTTATCATTTGTTGAGTGTGCTAGCTGAACTACCTATTGCTGGATGAATTACTTAGTTTGGTGGATTGGATATTGACCTCATGTAATATTGACTAAACATGGTCAATTTTAGTCGAGCTTGGTCATGTGAATTGGTAGTTTTGATCGAACATGGTCAAGTTCATTTATTTCTATGGTTCTCTATCCAAAAGCGGATTGAACATCTACTGAGTTACTTGGCTCATGCAGATTTGACCAAGTTTGCTTGGGTACATTGCTGATTGAGTGTGGTTGGGTTATTTATCTACCGAGTTATGACTCATGCATACTTGATCGAGTGCGGTCGGCTTCTTCATC
Source organism: Cupressus sempervirens (assembly GCA_028749045.1). Lineage (NCBI taxonomy): Eukaryota > Viridiplantae > Streptophyta > Pinopsida > Cupressales > Cupressaceae > Cupressus > Cupressus sempervirens. The sequence continues at coordinate 225,294,899 of CM053784.1, forward strand.
TACCGAGTTATGACTCATGTAGACTTGACTAAGTGTGGTCAATTTCTTCATCTACTGAGTTACTTGACTCATGTAGACTTGACCGAGTGTGGTTGGGTACATTGTTGACCAAGTGTGGTTGGGTCTAATGCTTACTAAGTTACTCAGTTTATAGTTCACCATAGATCTTTCTGCATTGGTGAGCGAGTTCACTCGGGTTTGACTGACCACCATGAACTATGTGGTGTTGCCTAAGTGTGAAGGGGGGTAGTGCTTACCAAGCCAATCGGTCAATGAAGGATGTAATGCTTGAGTTTTCATATTTCATGAGTACAAAATATTAATTGGAAGTTCATTTCAATGTTTAAGAAGGGTGGTATAGATTTGTCATATTTAATTTGGCACAAGTTAATTCAAGATTTAATAGTAGATTTGGAGTATTTTGAGTTGCATGTTGAGAACTTATGTACATTATGTGGATGAATTAGGATGATTTAGTTCACCTCATGGCACTCGAAAGGTCCTTAATTGAGCTAGCTTCTCTATAAGGTGGGGAAAGGTGCCTCTGGTTCTTTATTAATTACTATCATCATGAAACTAGTTAAATATGTGGATTTGTTATTGTGTATTTGTATATATTTAGAGGTCATGGAGTTTTAGGATAGTATGTGTAGCTTCTTCAGAGTGTTCATCTCGGTATGTAATTTTTATCTCCCACGGTTCAAAAATGTGCCTACAATTGAGTCAAGGGAAATTTTGAATATCAATTGTGAAATTTGTATGCTTTGTTTCAAAGAAATTTTGGGTTCTCCAACTTTGTGCTCATTGCAGCAACATCTCTTCCCCCCTACACACATTTTATCTCATTTCTTCACATATGCCACTGACATCCTCCGAGATTTGACTTTGGTGGACCATATTGTAGAAAAACTTGGTTTTGGTATGCTCCTTGGAATGGAAGGTATTCCTAGTACTCTATGTGAGTATGTATTAATTATGGGAGGGCTACCCTATGCTGGGATAAGTGGTTTTCTGCACAACATGTGTAATTTAGACTTCCAAAATTTTGTGTTCTCCTTTTCTAAAGCTTTGGGTGGAGGTGATTTAAGTGAATTTGACCATCTAATATGGTGTGATAGACCTACCCTATCACCTTAGGCTTGTGTGCAACTACAAGCTAAGGCTAGTGCAGTAGATGCACTTATTATGCATGACCATGAACTATTGGTGCAATTTGGTTTGGTGGGGTCTTCATCTTAACATCCTCTAAATATCATGTAGATTGATCATCCCTTGAATTGGTTGAACATTTTGGTTGATAGTGAACCCTCTCAAATGGAGTGGGAACCATACTGACAGTTTCCACTTTTGTTCAACTGGATTTTTGGAGAGCATCATACTGGATTTAACATGATGTTGGTATTGTTGTGTTGGTTCTGTAACATTTTTTATACCATTTTGAGGTTATGCCTATCAGATTTAAATTTTTTATTCTTCATAGCTCAGTTCTTCGTGTTAATCTGCATTAGCCACAAATGTATTTTTTAGCAAAGGATATCAATTTTGTGGTAATATTCAGCGATGTATCAGTTTACTTCTATAATTTGGATAAAGACTGAAGGGTTTCTTGTTGTGTTCTTCCCTTCACGAGCCCTTGAACCATCCTTATATATATATATATATATATATATATATATATATATATATATATATATATATATATATATATATATATATATATATATATATATATATATATATATATATATATATATATATATATATATATATATATATATATATATATATATATATATATATATATATATATATATATATATATATATATATATATATATAGGTAGCTTGCCACCTTTCACCTATATATATATTTTCATTACAAAATTTAAGAAATTTAATCTCATTAATGTTTGGTTTGTTAGGTAACTTCATTTAAAAGAATTCACAAAAATTCATTTAGTTGTGTTAAATTATGGTGTCTGCACATGAGTGTGGCATGGTCTTGAAATAGGCATTTTGAAATAATATGGGTATACAAATAAATTATATATTCAAAAATTAGATTCTAGGCATTACAATTTCCTAGTTTGGACTAGATTTTGAAGAGATATTGATCAATTCTGATAGGTTTTAGAATTTTTTTAGACATCATTTTTGGTTTTTAGAGAGTGTTGGACATCACTTTTTGATTGACATAGTTATGAACTAGTTTGGATGTATGATAGTTAGTTTTTTAGACTTATTTGTAAAAACAAATAACAGGACACAATCAGTAGTCGTAAAAAATTCAACTAAAGTTAAAACAACTCAAAGGGATGGATGACTCTCGACCTTTGATTTTGAAAGTTGTTGAATCAAAAAAGAAACTTTTTATCCCTATAACTAAAAATGGTAGAGGCATCAAAATCTTTATGTCACATCTTATGTGTATACATTCACTTCACATAGTTGTGTCACCCTACTAGAGGGTGCCCACGTTTTTGGTGTATTCCAAGAGCTCAATAACATATATGTTCAAAGATTACAATTTATGCAAGGGGAAATGACATATACCACCTTCTAATTTCTAGGTACATGCCTATGCTAAGGATCTATAGGAGAGATTCTCCCCACTCCTCATACAAATATTATGTTCCCTTTAGGAGATGACCTAGGCAACAACTAACTACAAAATTTTAATTGGATTCTCTTCACATTAATTTCTAGTGTCCTCACAAGAGATGTTAAGGCTAATAGGTACACTGACACCTAAAATGCACACACTTTACTAGAAAGACTAGGGGTGACGCCATCTAGTGTAATAGAAAAAGCCTCCTCTTGATATGCAATCAAGAGGAAAAAATTAACATGGCTTTGGAGTCTTTCACTCAACAAATATTCTCTATTATAGTGAGTTGGAAATATCAACATTAGCTAAGTGCTCACTTAGGTCATTCCCAGAGGTTGGATTGCTCTGGTTTGGATAACCTTCTAAAGGTTGACTAAGACTTGGTTTGGATACAAGGGTCTAGGTTTCTAATTTTCCCAAAAGTAAAAGAACATAATCCTATACCTTTTCACCTAACCCAAATACATAGTACACATTCATCATCGAGCTAGCTTATCAATCCCAACATGTCTTATTCAAGGCTTTTGATTTTTCCAAAGGGAGAAAACCATAATATTTTCATTAAAATATTCATTAGGGAGAACCCCTACCTTCATTTCCTCCCTCGAGTACCATCTTCCAAAGTCATCTAGGTTTCTAATTTACCCTTCGGCATCACTTCCAAATAGAAAAGAGCATAATTTGCTATTCCTTTATCTAGAGCCCTTCAAAGTTCAGAAGGCATATTTAAACTATGGGGATTGAAGGTTTTTAATTTCTTTGACAAGTGTGTTGCAACCAAACTATTAGCAAGTATTTTGTGTTCATTTAAAGGTATCTTTGACAATTGTCTTACAAACCATTGTTATGTTGTTCCAGAAATCATAAATCATGAAATAAATTCTTCAAAAAGAGAGGTTACAATAGAAATAACAATGAAAAATTGTAAGGAATGCAAAATTTTGGATACTCTATTGTCAAGTCCTGCATGAGACTTTTCACCAAGTCATGCAAGTAAATGCTTTGTGTCACGTGAGAGAATGTCATCTCCATATGAGCATATATAGTTCTATGTGAGAAGGTACAAAGGATGGCATGAGGAATTAGAATTATCATGTGAGAAATGGAATTCCTACATGACATCTTGCTATATTGTATGGAACATAATCCAAAATGTTGAAAATGAAGATAGATGAGGCCAGAAAATTGATTTTTCTACCCCATCATGGGTTCCAGAAATGGGAGTGTTAAAAATGGGCCTCTGATTCAACCACACACTTCAACATGATCAATATTTTTTGTTTACATCCTAGAAGGAACATAAGATTATTCATTTGGCATGTGTGCACAAGGCAATATGTTACCTTCTAACTAGATGGGGTTTTACTATGCACTCTCAAAATCAAGAGTTCACTAACAAGATCATACTAGAACAAATGATTTAAATGAATTCAAATGTTGAGTTTTTTTATGTGAAGATATGAATTAGTCTAAATGATATGCAGATTAGTCTAAGAAAAAGATAAGTAAATTAATCCAAATGGATGCATTGTAATCTATATGATAAAGTATGTAAAACAATGAAGTTGTGAATACAAAAAATTTGAGTGCTTAATCTAATAGTGGTTTGATACTCTTGAATTATATTCATCAAACAAGAGATCAATGGTCTCTTTTATAGAACCTTGGACCTATTAGAATTAACCTCAAACATAAATAATAGTTACATGCAAATATAATCAATACCAAAAAATAATAGATCACATAGAAAAGAACATAAGACACCAAGATTTAACATGGCTCACCCAAACCCTGGGCTATGTCCACCAAATAGCAAGTCCAATATTATTATGTTCTAGTGATTACAACCTAATTACAATCCATAATCTCTTATAGTTCAATATTGTTGCAAGAAGCAATCTTCGCATCACATCTTATGAAACAATCCCTAGCCCTAAGCCCTTTTATACAAGTATTTTTTTTACTTTATGGTTAAAACTGGTTACAACATGTCGACCATAAATTGGTGAATATAAGTAATAGCCAATTGGAAAATATTAGCCATTAGAAAATAGTAGCCCACCATTGGCATATAGTACAATACTTCCCTGATCATTCACCATAAACTAACAATCTCCCAGTTGTGGACTAATCAGACTCCACACTAGACAATAATCTCCCACTTAGAGACTAATCTTGTAGCAATACCACTACCACATGGGGCTCCCACTAGATCAAACCACCCTAGACTATAATATTCTTTTATTCCTGTTTAGTCTAGAAGACCAACTAAAGCTAAAGAGCAATTCAACTTCTCCCTTGTCACTACATTTGTAAACATATGTATTGGATTTTTGTATGTATGTATCTTGTCCAACTTTAACTAACCATCATCCAAAATTGGTCAAATAAAATGGTACCACACTATTATATGTTTGGTCTTTGAATCTAGAGTAGAATTCTTTGCAAGATAAATGACACTCTGACTATTTGTAAATAAATAATTATCCCTCTGAGGGTGTCCCAATTCTTCCAAGAAGAACTGAAGCCATATCATCTCCTTGGCTACCTCTATAGCAACAACATACTAGGCCTTTGTAGTGGATAAAGCATTAACCTTCTATACCCTAGAAACCCAACTCGCTGCTAGCCCACCAACAACAAATACATACATGTAGTACTCCACATATTATTAATATCCCTTGCCAAATCTGATTCAACATAGCCCAATAAATTAGTAGTAGAGCTCCCAAAAGTGTAAACACTTACTTGAGGTTCCTCTCAAATATTTGAGAATCCATTTAACTACTTCCTAATGCTCAAGCCCTGGATGACTTATATACCTGCTAGCAACTCTCACTACATGTGCAATATCTTGCCTAGTACATACCATAGCATACATCAAGCTTCCTATAGCTGAAGCATAAGGTACCTTAGACATCTTGTCATCCTCTTCTTATGTCATGGGACAAATCTCCTTAGTCAACTTCAAATGACTAGGTAATGGTGTGCTAATAGCTTTATCATTCTACATAGAGAAACATTGCAACATCTTCTCAATATAATTAGCTTGAGATAATGTCAATTTCTTGTTCTTCCTATCTCTGCAAATCTTCATCCCAAGGATTTGTTTTGTTGCCTGCAAATCCTTCATAGAAAATGCATGTCCTAGTTGGTGTTTCAACCCCTTAATATGATCCATATTAGACTCAATTACAAGCTTCATCTGAGGGTAAACCCCCCAATAACGAGTTCAACTTTTTGACCAATTTTGACATTGAAATCAATATTTTTGAAATAAAGCTCACATTCGAGTGACTATATCTCTAAAACTATAAATAATTTCAAGATGATGTAAACTAGTGATTTCTAGTACTCTATTCCTAATTTGTAACCATATTTTTTAATTTTTTAAAAAAATTTATTTTGGTCAAATTTTTCATCTCCCCCAAAAAGTGGTACATATGAATTTGATTCAATTTGGTTGAATATTGTATAGTTTATGAAGTTTTGAAGTGAGATCAATCATAATTTAGACATACATTCATTTTGACATAGATAACTTGAACTCAATTCATCATAAATCTAATTTTCATTTTTTTAATGGAAAGCTATCTCATCAACCTATTTCCTAGATATTTTTCAAATTTTATTTTACCTAATTTACAAATTTTCCCGAAGTGTTGAAGTCAGTTGATGTCCAATCATTAGTGAACCTGTAATGAGTTAAACTCATATTTGGAAGTCTTCATGAATATAATATGTATTACAATTATAGTCATTGCAAAGCTTGCTTTGAGCAAAACAAATTGGCATTTTTTATTTTATAGTAGGAGATCATTCAATCTCAATTTTGGGTGTCAAAAAAACCAATTTCAATTTTTTAAAAGAAAAGAGCACCAAAATTTTCTTCAATCTACACACTAAGTTCTCCTTACCCTTGACCTCATAGTTCTTGCATGCTCCATTATAGTCTTGTTCATGCATTCAGCCGCTCTATTTTCTTGTGGAGTCCTTGGAACAATTCTCTGTCTACGAATACCATTAGTGGAGCATTAATCTTCAAATTCATGACTAAAATAATCACCACCATTATCAAATCTAAGAAAATTTAATTTATTTTTAGTCTCATTTTGAGCCAAACATTTCCATTTCTTAAAAGTTTGAAATACATCAGATTTCCATCTAAGGAAATAAACCCATACTTTCTAGTTGCATCATCAATAAATGTAACATAATAATAAAAGCTACCAAGGGAAGATACTTGAGATGGTCCCCATACATCTGTATGCACAAGCTCTAATTTCCTACTTTTATTCTCCTCCCCAGTCTTCACAAAACTCACTCTCTTTTGTTTTCCATACACACAACTTTCACAGAAATCCATAATAACACATTTCAGAATTGGTAAAACTTTCCTTGAATGAAGTACTTTCATACCTTTCTCACTCATGTGCTCAAGTCTATTATACCACAATGTTGTATTAGAATCTACAACAATTATTTGTTCTCCCTACTCAACTGCAACAACTATTCTTGAACATTTAATTTTCTCTGAAATAATCAAAGTAGAAGGAATAATATGACCTATACAAAGATATAAGGTGCCTACTTTCACACCTTTTTCTACTAAAAGGGAACCTTTTGAAACCTTCAAATTTTTATCATTAAAAATAACTACATAACCCTCATCACTGAGTTGCCATGCTAAAATTAAATTCTTACTCAGTCTTGGAACATGTCTTACCTCATGTAGTAGTCAATGATTCCCATTCAGCAACTTAATCTGAACTTTTCTCTCCAACAATCTTATAAGGTTCATTATTGCTTCAACAAACAAGTCCAAAATCCCTTGAGACATAATCAAGGAAATAACCTCTGTGAGGTGTAGCATGAAATGAAGCACCATAATCTAAAACCCATAAATCATGAACACTTTCTAAAGATAGAAGAAAAGCATCCTCTTAAGATTTGTTACTGACCACATTTGTCTTCTTGTCTCCATTTGGTTTATCTCCTTCATTTTTCTTTTGAGTTCAACAATCTTTCTTTTTATACCATGTTTTACCACAGTACTAACATTTATTTGGTCCTCTCGATTGAGACCTCCTCCCCTTTGAATTTCCTCTTGATTTTCCATGATTTCTAGAATTACTTCCTCTCTCATTCATTCTAGCTTGACTTTGTGGGTTGAAAGCACTTCCTGATGTAGATCCACCTGAAGTTTTCCTATGAGTTTTTTCACTCAAAATAACATCAATCACATCATCATATTTTAAGATACTAGGTCCAGAAATAGAATTACTCATAGCCATTACCAAGCCATTCCAACATAGGAAAATAACACAAAATCAAGAGAGCCCTAATTTCTTCATCAAAATTAATACCCATAGAAGATAACTGACTAGTAACAATATTAAACTCATTTAAATGATCAACAAAAATTCCATCTTCTATCATTTCCATATTAAATAAATGCTTCATGAGAAATACCTTGTTTGAAGTAGAGGGCTTTTCATACAATTTTTTTACGGTTTCCATCAACTCTTCTGTTGTCTTTGCTATTGTAATACTAAATGCCACCAATGGTGCTAGGCATAATCGAATGTTTCCAAGTGCCCTTGTGTCCAAAAGATCCCAGTTGTCATTTGTCATAGATCCCTGATTCTTGGTTTTTATTTCCAACGAATTTCATAAATCCTTCTACTAAAGATAGTCCTCCATTTGCATTTTCCATAACTAAAATTTTTACCCATTAAACTTGTCAACCCTCAACTTACCCTCATTTTCCATCACTCCCACTTAATTGTGAGACTCCCACTCAATAGTGAGACCTTCCTACAAAGAATCACCAAAGGTAAAAAATGACTACGGTTTGGCTAAAAGAAATTACAATAGTCTAGCTCTAATACCACTTGTTAGGGTTAACCTCAAACAAAAATAAAAATTACATGCAAATGCAACCAATACCAGAAGATAAAATATCACATAGAAAAGAACATAAGACACCAAGATTTAATGTGGTTCACACAAACCTTGGGCTATGTCCACCAAAAAAAAAGTTCAATATTATTACGATCTAATGATTACAACCTAATTACAATATGTAATCCCTTACAGCTTAATATCACTGCAAGAAGCAATTTTTGCATCACACCTTATGAAACAACCCTAACCCTAAGCCCTTTTATACAAGCATTTTTGCCACTTTAGGGTTAAAACTACTTACAACATGTCAACCATAAATTGGTGAATATAAGCAATAGCCAATTGAAAAATATTAACCATTGGCAAATAGTAGCCCACCATTTATGAAGTGTGTAAAATACTTCCTTGATCAGTCCCACAAAGTAACATGAGCCAATCAATAGTCAAGATTAAACCGAATGCACGGTTCAAATTAGAGTAAAAATTGAAACTTCCAATTTTTATGGATTTTAATGAGATGAATTAGGAAGGAAAATTGATCCATTCAATTATGACCTAATAATATAGTATTCTAATTAATTAAATGACTAGTTTCAACAACTATGGTGAGGATATTTCATTAAATCAATATATTTAATTCTATTTTCATGTGTATTAGCTAAACGGGGTGAATTTTAATTTAGTTGAAGTGTTGGGACTTGCAATTAAAATTTGAAGAGACAGTTAATTTAGCTAGTTTAGATCTATATTTTGGAATTAAATAAAGTATGTGATTAATACAGATTAGGGGTTTTCTACATTTGACATTTAGGTCAAGTAAATAAAATAAGATTCAAAAATGCCTAGTACAATAGGACTTAATTAATCAAAAAATTGATGTTGTAAGATGGATGCACCAAAATTGGCTCAGAATGCCAATGTACAAACTTATGTGTATTACTGATATTAGATTTGACAATTTATTACAGTGAATATTAGATTTAGTTTATAGTAATGTTGAGATAAGGGTTAATGGTGAAGTTATCAGATATGGTTAATGATTGAAGTGTTAAAGTTTTAATAGATTTGGATCCACCCCCTACCTCTCAGTATCTCATCTTCCCATTAGATTTTTGATGGGTTCTTGATTTGGAGGCAGTTAATATTGTTGGGAACACAACATGTCTAGTTAACCGCGTGACAAATGATAGCCGGGCCCGAGGGCCCTCCGCCCCACTGTTCGTTCCTGGGGTATCATATTACGTATAGATTAGTTGATTGCCCCATGGCGGTGCCTTACCTTATAATAGTAGGGGTAGGGCTCGAATTCTATCCTAACGGGTGTGGGTTCCCTACCAAAACTAGAGTGATCATAAGAAAGAAGAAGTCAATTAGTGATGTTCTTGATAGGGAAGATATTAAAGAAGTTGTTAGTAGAATTAAAGAGCTCATTAAAGACTTGGTCAAGGAATTTGCATTAATTTTAGTTCACTAGTAGTTCTGGCCTCCTAGTGTCTTGTGTTAGTTTTCTTTTCTTTCTTTTTTCTAGTTTCAGTGACCTCATTTTAATTTTTTTGTTGGATTTTGTAGTAAGTGTGTTTCTTCTATTAGGCACTCTTTTGTTTGGGGTTGAATTTTTCTATCTAATCTATTAACTCTTAGGGTTTTCAATATCCTATAGAAAACCTATGTTAACCCTTAATAAATAAATAAATAAATAAAATTTGATGGAAGTGTCAAAAAAATGGTTATCACTCTCTTTGAGGTTTGTGACAAGTCACATATTTTGTGCGGTAGATTTTTAGACTACTAATTATATAGGGCATCATTAAGGTCAATCTTTTGGTGCAATAGAAACTGTACTTACAAAAGGTGTTACCAAATCTTTCTCACATGTTTGATTCCCCTTAGGTATTTTTTAGGGGAAAATTTTTGAAAAAATGGTGAATACTCCAATTGGGGCTCGCAACAAGGCACTAATCAAGTCTAGTAAGTTCTATGAGTCTAGTAGCTATATCAGGTATTGTCAAGGTCAATACTTTGGTGCAATGACAACCAAACTTGCAACAATATTTTATATGACCATTCCTCAATAACCAAGCACCATGAAATGGTTTCTAAAAAGGTTCCTATAAATTTCAAGTCAAGGATGAAGTACCCTATTAACATCTTTACAATTTTCACTTTAAGTAGTTCCATCGTGTCATTATTATAACCTCTCATCTTTGTTCTCTTAACATCTATTTATTCATTATCTTTGAAGAACAAAGTTTCCACCTTGTCCAAAGCTTTATGGTACTTGCCAAACATATAAAAATATTTTGAAACATGTATTCTAGACTAGCGAGTCATATAAATCATTTACTTAGAGGATCAAGAATGGTATCATGTTGTAGAAGTCATATTTATTGCCTAAGTATTTATATTTCTCAAGCATTATATCTTGAGGATTAGTGGTTTTGTTAAATGAAAAGATAGAGAAGAGAAAACATTGTGTAGTAAGAAGTATTAGAAGAAGTAATAATTAGAATTATATTTCTACTATTATAGAACTTATTTTACAAACTCATGAACATGGAATTTTTGAACATTTTTTTGTGCCTTAACAATTGTAATAATTGTCTAAACCATTTTAATATGATGAAATGCTATATTGTTATCTCACATGATACCAATATTGCATCTTTTGATTAGGTAAAATGGGATATGGTTTGAACTCATTTGTATGATAGTAATTGACATGGAAAATTTGTGCCTCACAAATTGGAAACTACCCAAAATCTAAAGAGAAGTTAGAACATCCAAATAGGATTAGCAAACAACAACAAAAAGAGGAAAAAATAGAAAAATCAGTTTACATAGAAATCTAATATTGCTTAAGAATCATGTAACTTGTACACCCCATCATTTTTCTTTAACAGTTTTGGCTTAAATTGTGTATAATTTACTTTTCATCATATATGTTTTAGATCATACATTGTGATCCATGATCAAGTTGGAACAAATAGTTAGAGAGTATAAATTATCTTAAACATTGTTAGAGAGTATAAATTATCTTAAACATTGATATGGATCATGTTCAACTATTTCTTTTATCTAACCATTTGTTTCATCCTCATGATGGGTCATGACATATAATTGAAATGTGGATGATGACAACTGTCACAGACAAAAAGTCAAAAGTAGAAAACTAATAATGTAAACTATCAAAGATACTAAGGTACCTCATGTCTTAATCATGAAACATTGTTACAGGTTGAAAAAGTTATATTAATAAATATATTACTGTATGATTCAATCATTGAAAGAGAATTAAAAAAGAAATTAACAATTACTAAATATATATCAAAAGAGTTACTACACCTTATGACTTCAACAAATAGATTAAAAAAACCAACCAAAAAAGATGGGACCATTGGGGTAAACTCAAGTAAATTGATATGAACACACTAAACATCATGGGACCCTGGTTAAAAGATTACTTTGTAGACCTACCTAAGCAACGAATTGCGAGATCTAGATGTAGTGAAAGATGGAGAAGAGGATGTTGAATTGGTTCCTAGTACATAGAGATGGAGATTTGAGAGCATTGTGTCGTTTCATGGGCGACAGAGTAGGTGAATTCTATAGTGTTCTTGGGCAGCTGCAACGTCCATCAATCACTTGAACTTAGCCAAGTTTCCGAGAATTTTAACCTATAATGTGGTTGAATCTCTTTAGCTTAGGCCAAGTTTCTTAATCTGATAGGCGTCCGGGACAAAACATTCATAGAGTGGGTGGAGCGAATGAAGAAGAGAATTCACCCACTCAAATAAATAAAGTACATGTCAATCAAACACCAACCCTAACCCTAATTCTACGTCCTTGTTTTCCCCTATCTCTGCAGCATTAGCCGACACGTGGAACCAATTGTCAATGATAGCAGACCATCTAAAGCTACTATCGATTTCTTATCATGAAACGTCCATTTCAGTCTAAATTATAAGCCAAAGTCTGTTTGGCTTACATTATGAAGCTAGTTCCTGTCTTTGAACATTGTTTGGTGTGAGAGTACATGGAATTTGTTGAATTTATGTTTCAGGTTACGGCTCATACTGTTTGTGTACAGTTTTTGAAAGTAATCATTAACTAAAGTAGAACAGTCTCTTCCAGCGTAAATAAAGCAAGAACATATAAATAATGTACTTTAGTATTTTGATAAATTATTTATTTTGGAATATGAAATTATATGACTTTTAGAGAGTTTATTTAATTTTGTTTACAGACAAATACTTGTAATGTTTGTATGTATTTTTCTAAAATGTTGTTACATTATTGCTTCCGAATATGGGAAACACCATAGACTGGACTAGTTTATCTGTAATGTATTTACGCATATCTCTAATTAGTTTGTAGATTATTTATTAATTTGAATATGGTAGATATTACATATCATTAGCGACTGCATTAGTTGTAAGGAACTTCAATTTTTTTTAATAGTGATTAATATTTTTTTAAATTAAAAATTAAAAATGATTGATTTAAAATAGAAATGAAAATTGATAGGAAAATTGAAATTTAAGAAAGTTCAGAGTTATTTATTATGTGTATTATCAATAATATTATTATTGGGGTTTCAGAAATATATCAATATTATATTTATACATATTTCTAATTGACAACAAATGTATTTATATTTAATAATTTTCGAAGTTATTATTTTAAAATTATTATATATGTTAATTGTTAGCATCGATCTAATGACCTATTTATTAAAAAATAAACAATAACTATTTTTTTCATTAAGCTTTGAGGCTTTCTTCAAAAATATCATTCATCAATCTAAACTTTGAAGAGAATGTCTCCCAAAACATGGGTCCCATCCTCATTACCATTAAGTAAGTCATATTTACCATGCCAAATTTACTACTGGTGTTCACCCTTTTTAAGAATAAAATTACTTTATTGAGATTTTAATATAGTGAACTCATTTTTTAAAGCTAAAATAAATGTTAATAATCATTAAAAAAAATTGCATTGGAATGTAAAGCGGTTGGTAAAAAAGGTATAAAGATGTCATATTTATTGTAATGTTGAATTGAATCCAATAGATGAACTAGAATACTAGGTATAAGTGTGAATTACATGCATTCGATTACTATTCCACAACTCTATCAATTTTTGTCACTTCCTTCCATAGGCTAAGAACCATAGGCATTGGCTCAAACTTAACTAGTTATTAAGAACAAATATTTGATCCAATTAAATAAAGTTTTTTATATAAGCATACCTTAAAAGTAAATTAATAATTTTTATTGTAAGTATTATTATTTTATATTATCACTTTTTGTTTTGCTAAAGTATAAATGTTATTTCTTAAATTATTGAAAATATTTTAATGAAAATTGACTTGCTAATAAATTTGAATCATATAGAGTAGATTTTGAGTAAACACTACTAGCAATATACAAGAATGCTCCTTTATATAAAAATATATTAAATTTTAATTTTGTTTTAGGTTAGTTTTCTCTCTACTAGTTCTAGATTCTAGATCTTAACAATATTTTTATATTCACATATTTCATCCTATTTAGAAAATATTCTCCAAAGAATGTTTTGTACACTAGTTGATCATTTTTTATTATTTATATAAAAAATAAATTATTATTTTGGATACTATTATACACCACTTCTATACTTATTGTTTTTTCATATATTATAAAATCATTTTATTTAAATAAATTCTTCTCATCTAACTTTTACTACCTATATTTTCCTTTTATTTATTAAATTCATTTAATAATTGAATAAATTTTAAATTATAAAAACTTAGGGCAAATATAAGCCACTACGTGGTGCTTGTTTTCAAATTAGAGCTAATGTTAGACATGAATTATCACTTTAATTTGTTCTATTGATAAATTCAATGAATACTAGCTAGGAACCTTGCAATCAAGGATTTAGTGGAGCTTGAAATTTAAATTGAACTAATGTTCTTATAAGGAAGACTACTATCTTCAATGCTTAATACAATTAACATTTTTCAGTGTACATAGTTTGCAATGGGCATTCTCTCATCCATAAAAAAAATATAGCATGAGTTAAATTTCAAGACTATGTATTAAGATTATAAATTTGGTACCTTTAATTGCATGATAATATTTCACAAGATGTAACGATGTCATATTACATTTAACCACTTTAATTTCTATGGAGTAACCTATAAATGTATGGTGAAACTAATTATAGAAAAATGAGACCACTAAACGTTGTGACCACTCAAATATTTTTAAGTAGTCATTTTCTAGATTGCTATTGTTGACATCTTTTCATTATATCATTTGTTTTGGGAGATTGTTCAATTGAAACATATTTTATATCATTTGAAAAATGTTATAGTTTTTTTTTGTAGAATAGCAATTTTTTAAAAGATTCAATCTATAAATAGGTAATCTCTAATGTTCAATCTGAACAATATATTATCTAAAATTCTATAGTGATTGACTGAAATCCTTTTTAGTTTTCTATTAAACTTGAAAATTTACATTTACTTCTTCAGTTTGTTTATGAAATGAAATAGAGAATAGTCTTTTATTTGTAGAAGAGAGAGGAATAAAAAGACTCTTTATATCCCATTAAATAATCTGTTGGTGGTATGGTGTATGATAGGGAACTTATAAATTGTTAGCTATATTAAAGAGTATGTTGATGGGATAAGAAACTCAACATACTTCATTGAGTGGATTCACAATACTTTGAGCCCTTGTCATATAATTTATAAAGGAACTATAAAAATATATTCAAAATTTTTAATGTCTTACAATATAACCTAGATCTTTTGTATTCAATTTTTAAATCCTCAACTAAATTATCGAACATATATAGATTAATTGACATAGCTCAATTTTTTTTTTCTTTTTGTCTAAGATTGTATAATATTTTATATCTCTTATATTAATATGTTTGTGAGCTCAATTGAAATGATTCAACTTTTTAAACAAGTCAATAGTCTATTAAGAATAAATAGTGAAAAAAAAACATAGAAACAATGAAACTTTTCTATAATTAAAAAAAGTAATAACTCTTGACTTTTCCTTTCATTAAAAGCATGGGGCATAGGAGAAGCCAACAATTGAGAAGAATGAGGAAATTGATTTGGTTGAATCGTAGGAAGAAAATGAATGGGGTAGGAGAAGGTTTGGGAGAGTTGCAAAAAGAAGGGCTAGGATGAAACAAAAAGCATGTAGAGAATGAGAAATTAATGAGGAAATAGAGTTTGCGATCAAGGATAGGGAAGAGAAAAAAAATAAAAAGCAGCAGAGGGAAGGATGAGGAGTTAGATGAAATGGGGATTGAAGAGACCAACTCAACGTCGGAGGAGATTAAGACCAGAAAAAAAAAAAAAAAAAAGCTAGCTAGAACACAACCTATGTGTCAACTAGCTTTACTATTAGCATGATGGATTTTACCTCTGGAGTGGTCCCCACCCAAATAAAGAAGAAAGATTAATTACTAATGAGGATGACCTCTTCTCTATGAGTGAACAAGAACATTAAGAAGATGATTTCTACTAACACTGTTTGTTTGCAAGTTAAGGCTTCAAAGGCTGACAAGAGTAATTGTGCTAGTTGCTAGGAGTTGTTTGGCAATGTCAAAGACATTAAGAAGAAGATTTAGGTGCTTAAGGAATAGTTTAATCCCTTATATGGGAGCTCTACCACTATATCCAAATTTTTGCTCAAGGTCACCCATGTTGCTGCCATCACTCTCTAGCCATTTTAGCAAGATAATGAGGAGAATAACCATGGGTTGGATGACTTTAAAAAGCTCTACGACTTCTTTGTGGATGATTGCACCAAGATCCCACTGGCAAAGAATGGGAAAGTGAAGGCCAATGTTTAGGCCTTGTGTTTTTAACTTTTCAGTTCATAGTACTTTGCTCATGGTTATGTATCTGGGTTAGATCACTATTTGATATACATAATTTTTTATGTTTTTGACATAATAGATTGTTGATAGTATTTTTCTATAATTTTGTTGTTAATAGTCTTATTATGGTAATATACTGAGTAATATACTGAGGGCCAACCCACTTGATTTTTACTGCTATTAATATTAAAATCATATCCTATCATTCATTTTTCTATTTCCTTTAAAATTATAGCTCAATATTTTATCATCAACATAACAAAATGCACAACCATTCCTCATTTATAAATTACTTAGAACAAAAATAGTAACCATTCTTCCTTTCCTAAATTAGTCGGGTTTTCCTCATATCATTCTAATTAACTTGATGGTCCATAGAAATAATTGAAATTGGAAATTTTAGACCTTATTGTTTACCATATCAAATTATTGAACATTGGATACTCATACTATAGAAAGGAGCGCCTAATAATTAATTACTATAAATAATGATATTCAAATGTCGTCTTCAGCAACACAATCCTGAAAAGCCATAGAGAAACCTACAAATCTAAGTTCTTGATTTCTAAAATATAAAGAAGGGTCCACGGTCGTTGTCTATCATAAAGCCATCTTTTTGATATTTAAAGAGACCTATAGCTTGGAACCATAGCTGTGATTTTAAGTTGTCCTCTACATTTTTCAATGTTCTCCACGTGTTAAACTTTCATTGTCCTACATGATGTAATGAGTAATCATTACTATGTGAGTTTTACTGTCTAACGTGATGTAATATTTACCCACTAATCATTGAAAGTCCAGATATCGGTTAAACCCAAGTTTCTCATGTAACAATCTTTTTCAATTGCATCAAGGATAATTCATTGAGGCAAAAACATCCATACAAGGCCAAATCAGAAGGCTCAATTCAACCACCCCGGTTAGAATCATTGATCTCTATTTGATTTTTTTTCACTTATATTTAAAACAATGATATCACCGTAAGGAGTAATATGTCTAACATATGCAATAATTCTATATTATCATATTTTATGTGGTAACTTTCTTGTAACTATTTTTTTTTAGGCTAAATTTAGATTAGTAAACATAATTAAAAAAATTAAAACTTGATCAGCAAACATAATTTAAAAAATATATAGTCAGATTAAAATATACATATTAATTTCTATTGTACAAAATTCTTATGTAAAGAGGAAGCCCTCCAATATATCTGACAAGGAAAAATATATAAAATTAAATTGTTGGTATGCCTTCTAAAGACTTCATAATGTAAAAGGAGCATTTGTAAATTCTAAAACATCACTCAAGTGCTAGACTAAAAAGAGGGTTTTCTTACCTATTTTTTCCCCTTAACTATACCTAGATTTTGAATGAGGTAAATAAATAAATTGTAAACTAATTTAATTTGAAATAAAATATAAATAATAGTTGATTTTTGGTGCTTTTGGAGCGAATTACAGAAGCACTATCCACAATACAATTGAGAATTCACAATGATGTGCACACACTATTCAAGATGGAAGATGTTTCTCTTGGGAAAGTATTAGACATATGTATGGTAGAATAACTAATAACCTATTCCATTTAACAAAATCTAGGGTGAACATTTTTGAAGTGTACGATTAGACTCTTCCTTGATTTTTTTTTGCTAGAGATAAAAATAAATGAATATTAATTCAAATTAGAAAGGAGGATAAATCTCCTTAAAAGAAAGAGTAGGAGTCTCATAAATGGAGCCAAAATCCTTCATTATAGAATCTTCTCATATCCTATTAGCAAAAAACACCTTAGTCATGGCCCTAATAAGACTCTCATCCAAATTGAATCCATTCCATACAGTCATTTTATGAAAGTTTTTATCATTAACAAAATTCCATGAACAATAGAATATGAGGGACAATTTATTTTGAAAAATGAATTCTTACATAAGAGAATATAGCCACTAAATCCAAAATAACTTCTTCCACTAAAGGAAGGTAGGACATTATAAATTTAATAAGATTTCTTGTAGTTAATTGTGTTATAGTTGATGTTCTCTTAGTCATTCTCATCATTAGTATCTAGAACATCCTTTTCTTAACAACCATTAAAGACGTTCTTTTCACAAAGAATTTGATTATTATACCCATTTTATATCAAATTAATTACTAGATATTAAACTATAATAAATTGTTAAAATTGAGTCCTTGGTTGCCCCCATCCTTCTCATTCATTGTTGTCTCTCTTCCTTCTCAGGAAGGATCCCTAAACCCTATTCTTGTTTGGGGTGACTCTTGCTCTCTTCTTCATCCTCCTTTTTAGGTTTTTTGCTTGCTCTTTTATTTCCACCATTTGCTGTTCCGTTTGGCACTATCTTCTTGGTTGTAAGCTCCCAATCCCATAGACTTGTGTTATGTTCTCTTGTTAGACATTAATATTGTCCTATCTTATCTTATCTTATCGAATATTCTTACCACTTAATACTATTTTCTACAAATCTAATAAATTAATCAATATACAACATACTAATATTTATTATCCTAAACTTGATCTCTTTAAAAAGAATAGAAGAGTATATAAAACCTGTTCCGTTATCATCTTTAGCTTTTGTTTTCTTTTTTCTCCATATTCTTTCCTAGCTATTCTTACAATCGTAAAATCCTATAATTTTTTTTTTGAATAAATGGCACTGGCATTAATGTGAACAAAACTTAAATTCTCCAAAGTTCTCTATCAATCAAATATCATTCTCGGTGCCCACCAATTAAAATAAAATAAAATATGTTGCAGTACTTTCGAGGATTAAAGAGAAGTTCGCTATAAAAATGCAATACAGTCAAATTGTGAAGATTTTCAGAGATCCCAAATCTTTAATGTTAAATTAGAAAGTAGTGCTGTAAAGGAAAGTAGCCTAGTTTACCTTTTACATCACATAGAAAGAAAACTAAATAATATCTCATTATGAATAATATTAAGGCAACATTCTCATGTTCTTTCCATTTTATCTTTTACCATTATTTTCCTAAATAAGTGCAATAATTGAGAGAGGATTAACAGGGCGACAAGAAAAATCCTCATTAAATCCAGTAAGATTTGGAGACAGATATACTTCTTGATAAAGTGGAGTACTTTGGCAATTATCGATTCTTATGTTTGAAATAAGCAGGCCCATTGTCAAATCAAACGAGGGAGAGTGGAGTGGAAAATACAGTAAGAATGTTGGACCAGTTTTAGTTCCAAAGTTACTTTCATTATTGTAATGTGAAAATTAGTTTTAATGAAATCTAGGAATATAAGTAATTCGTTTCCTAGGAATGGAGAGAATAATTTCATGACTAATCCTACAGAAGGATTTGACTTGTAAGTGTCTAAAAATTACTCCAATTAAATTTGGATGGAGCGTTTAGAAGTACAAGGAAGTCCAAAACAAGTTGTACAATCACAAATCACATAGTTACTTTGTTACTTTTTGTTGCATTTTAGAAAAAAGTCAAATAAATAAGATTTAGTTATCGTTGATACTTTCATATGATAAAGACATAGAATAAATAAAAGATTAGATATCTCTAGAAATAATGGCACTCCTTATAGAAATCTCTTAGTCTTCCATAATTTCTATTTGGTAAGAGATATGCTAACATGTCATGATTAGATGAATCGGGATAAGACCCAAATTCTTAACAACAAAATAACAACAAGCATCATAACACTCAAAAGACGATTCACCATGAGTGAATACTAGTAACTAGAAATTAAGAAAAGCAGGAAACTATACAACCAACTAAAGCTAAAAACTACTAAAATTGTAAAACACTAGCTAATAACGAAAGAAGGGAAAACAAGAAACTAACTATAACAAGAAAACAACCGACATAGTGAAGCAACAAAATTGTATAACAATGCCATTTGCACAAAGACCATGAGCCATGGCAATAAACTCCATCATAGGAATACTAGGAACCAACCTATCAAAGCCCAAACACTACATCCTACCAGTAGGAGATGATAATTGTAAAGTGATGTAGGAGCATCCTGGGTGTAAGGGCAATTTTGTATCACCCAAAATTATTTTTGGTTATTTCTTTTCAATAAAGGCTATTTCTATTTATAGTTAAGTACTATTTGTAGAAACTTACTATTTTTAGTAAGTGGATCATACAAGCTTATAATGTTATTATTTCATAGGTGGAGGATCATCTTAGTTATTTCAGCCTACTAGTGGAGTTGCATTGTCATACCATATGTATTGCAAAAGTTATTGAATTTTTTGGGTACAAAGCATTTGAGCTTAATTTTGAAGGCCTAAATGGTCTTGAAATGAGAGCAAACCTCAACTCATGGATGCTTGTGCAATTACTCATTGTAGATTAAGAGTCAACAATTATGTAAAATAATTATAGTTAAAAATCAAAACTTGTAAGCAAAATTTATGGTCTCTGAAAGTTGGGCTACATAAAAGTATAAATCATAATTTATTTTTGGCCAACCTACTATAAACTAATTTGTTTTGTCCTAACCTTATGAAAATAATAATTATTTAGAGGTCAGTTAGAGGTTAATGCTAAATGTCAATAAACTTCTTGGATGGTGGGAAAATGTATATATAAGGAAGGTCCATAGGTCATTTAGGTATTTTTTGCTATAGATCATTTCTCTATCTTGGAGAATTTTGTAAAATAAGTGTCGATGTGGCTCTGCATATTGTATTTCTGCAAATTTGTAAATTTCATATTTGTAGAGATAATAAGAAGTTAAGTTAATATTTTTGTAAAAATTATGTTGTTTCTCTACTTCTACTGTGTGTTTGTGGTATAAATTGTACAACCCTTCATCATTAGGCTCTTTGAGATTCTCCAATAAGGAAAAGCGTTCTTCACTATCCTTGAAGAACCAGACCCCTAACCATTGTCTTATATTTTTTACTTAGCTAGACACTTTCATCCCTCCTTTCCTCCCCTCTTCTCCTTTTCATTATTACCTCTTCAAGCTTAGCCTAGATATTACCTCTTCAAGCTATATGTTTTTAGTGAGGTTAAAGCTTGTTTAGTGAGCTTGGATTTTTGTCAGAGATATCTTCATGATTCTATGTTTAAGATGAAAAAGGAATTTTTTCATTATGTGATGGTTGTTAAAGTGAAAAGTGTTCAATGTTCACTATCAAGTTGACTATGTTATATAGTTTATGTAATTTATATTATAGCTATATGTTTTTAGTGAGGTTAAAGCTTGTTTAGTGAGCTTGGATTTTTGTCAGAGATATTTTCATGATTCTATGTTTAAGATGAAAAAGGAATTTTTTCATTATGTGATGGTTGTTAAAATGAAACGTGTTCAATGATCACTATCAAGTTGACTATGTTATGTAGTTTATGTAATTTGTATTATAGCATGTAGAATTTAATTCTAATATCTTTTGTGTTGATCTCTCTAAGTTTTGTTATCTATTAGTGTCAAACACTTAGTCATATACAATGAATATTTTCTCAGGATCATTCTGATAAAATTACTCTATATAGGCTAAGCCATGTATTTGTAAAGACTTGTAAATAATCCTCTATATTTTGAGCTTTATAGGAGCCGAGCAAGATTTTGGTTGCCAAGTACTCCTATATTAGTTGAGTTCAGTAAATGGTGATTAAAAAGAACATATGGATGTTGAGTCATACATAAGGAGAAAATTTAGTTAAGGATGAGTATTAATAAGAAGAACAATTATGGCCAATAATTAGACACACTATGTGCGGAGTAATAGAGGGCATACATGAATGCCTAAAATGGAAAAAACTTTGAGGTAAACCATTTTGAGCTAACATATTAAAAAAAAAAATAGTGATCATAGAGGTTTTCATAATAGTTTTTATGCATTTTTATGTAGATCATATTATCTTCTTCATTATATGATTCATGTTTTAAAGCAATGTAAACCATTTCATCATCATCATTACTACTAGAGTTTTAATCTATAAAACAAGACTTCTTGCCTTTTTCTGTGTAGTCTTTGTACTTTTTCAAGCCCTTCTTGCTTTTATACTTGTTGTTCTTCTTTTCATCTTTTTCCTCTTTGTTTGGACACCTTGAAGGAATGTGACCAACTTCTTCACAAGAATAATAGATTAGAGTAACTCTACCTCTATACTTTCCTTTTCCCTTGGGATATCTTCCTACAAGCAGTGCTTTAATGGTGTTACCTTATGAAGGTAGGACAATCATTTAGATGAAGAAACTAAAAAGGGAAGCATCTAGAAGATTGATATTTTTCTAGAATACTCTATATGTCTTTTATAAGGGAGAATCAAAACCTTATTTTGTGTGTGTGGATGAGAAGAGAAAGGTATTGAAGTATTTTAAATACTTATGTGATGGAGTTATGTTTTTGAAGCTACAAGAAAAATTGTGAAGTAACAAAGTGTAGTGACTTAGTAGAGTAGTGAAGCTAGAAGAAGTAAATATATATCAGATAGGAGATTAGGCTAGAGATTGAAAAGAGGAGATTTGTAATCTGCATTCTAAGTATAGACCAAAGGATTAGGTACTAAATAATTTTGGAAAAGTGAATTAGGGTAAATATCTTAATAGATTGGTCCTAACATGCCTATGTAAATCTCTTAATAGAGTATTTAATTCATTGTAAGTGTTAAATTCTTTAATCAAGGTAGACCTAACAGTTTTTGTAAAGATTTTAGTAGGGAAAACCCCTCACAGAGTAGATCATTAAAAGAGATTATTATTTTTAGTCTTAACAGGATAACTTTATTACTATAGTACTCAAGATTTGTGGGTGTCATCCCCACCCCAGTTTTATCTTCAGCTTGGAGGGTTTCTAAGTAACCAAAATCTCTTTTGCTATGTGTTTAGATTTATCCTAATTGATGGAAGTGAGACATAGGTAGATCTATTTCAGAATTCAAAATTTAAAGTAATGTCATATATAATCTAGATATGAGATGGATAATGTGGTGAATGTAGTGATGTTGTTTTGAAGGTTAAAAGTTTGAGTGATCCTAATTCAACCCCCACCCCCCCCCCCCCCTCTTAGTATCTCAGTTTCCCATTAAACTTCCAACAATTGGTATTTGAGCTTTGTTATCTTAGGAGTTTAACCACTTGAGAGTTGAGATAATCAAAATGGAGGCTTGCAAATTAAAAAAGATTATTGATATTTAAATTATTGACATCTACCTCATCTTACATCAACTTGAAGCAACAAGAGAGGAACTAAGGAAATACCTAAGGAAAATAAAAGATATGGCTACTCAACAAAATGGCACACTCTATCAAAAAGTTGATACTCAATGATTGCTTAACAATGATTCAAGTTCTAATGAAAGTGATGTAGATATTGGAGATCTATTAGAAAATAATAGTATTCTAAATGAAGAAGTCGGAGGATTGAAAAGAGAAAATGAACTCTAGTTAGTAAGGCTATGTGGGGTGACCAAACAAGAGAAGAAAGTTGAAGAAGATAAGGTTATGGTTGAAGAAGAAAAAAGACAAATGACTACTAGACTTGAAGAAAGGTTATCAGATTACTAAAGCTTAAAAGTACTTAGCTAGACATGATGGATCAATTGATACTTGAAAATTAAGAAATAAAAAAGAAATACATGGATATAGAAAATCAAAGGTAACAAAGTGACCAAGTAAAGAATGAGCTAAGATCTAAGGATATTTTTTTGGAAAGAATGAAGAAGCCTAGTGAAGCAATAAGATATTTTGAAGAACTAATGAGATCACGAAGGTCATCTAGTGACACCTCTAGATTAGGGCATATCAAGCACCCTTCATGTACTCAAGAAGAATAAGAATCATCCAAGACATGAGACAAAAGGAGTGAAAATTCTAAAGAAAAACCTATATGCTATCATTGTGGAAAAATTAGACACATAGAAAATATTTGCAGAAGCAAGAATGGTATGAAAAATTCTAAACCTAAGTTTACTTGTAATTATTTTAATTGCAAGAAGAAAGGTCATCAAACACATAAATATAGATCAAAGGTGAGAAATACACCTACTCCACCCATATTTGAGGGATATTGCCACAATTGTCAAAAGTATGGACATACAACACATGAATGCAGATAATAGGCAAAGTCTAAATAGACAACCAAAAGGAAAGATAATGCACCTAAGAAAGGAAACTCTTGCAATTGGGATTATAATACATGCTATAGTTGTCATTATTGTGCAGAGTATTGTCATATTCTTGAAAATTGCATTAGAACACATTTCAGGGTCAATCTCAAGAAATGGTTGAATGCAACATAGTTTTATATTGTTGTCACAAAGTTGAAAATGTAAGTAAGAACTAGAGGACCCAAGAGCCAACACCAAATGATGAAAAAATCAAGGGAAAATGAAAATTGGATGTGGAAAAAACAAACAAGGAGATTAATCAAACCTGGGAAAAGAAGGTAGAAGCTAGAATCAGTGGAACAAATGAAGCTGAGATCAACAAATCCAATGGATAAGGTGATCACATTATCTCAAATTGATCAAGAAATGTATGTAAGGAACTATCTATTTGATGACTTATATTACACCAGTTCCTAACATAAATTGTCCCAAAGTTCATATCTCCATAGGGTAAGATGCATTAGAAACAATGTATTGAAAGAATAGTGTGATGCACTCACTTACTTTAATGGATACTGAGCATCAATAATATTGTCTATATTGATGGAGTATTGCAATGTGGACTGAGTACCTAAAATGACAAAACTAATGTATAGGATGAGTTAGATGGTATTGACCAAGCTATATAATGGAGACTGAGTTAAAAAGTGGAAGGATGACTAAGACAATTGAATTCCACCTAACTAAGCACACAACATTTATGAGAGCCCTTATTTGAATGAATGAAGGTATATATCAAAAGTTTGGAACAAATTTTCACACCTTGCATTCATATTTCAGATCCTACACTAATTTGAGAAAATTGTGAATTGATTTCTAAGGGATTGAAAGAGAATTTGTTATAGATGTGTGATTGAGCATTGATTTTTTCTTGTGCCAAGTTGATCAAAAAGAAAAATCCCAAAACCTTACTACAAAAATTACATCATCATCACCAATGACAAATAATCAAGGTGAAGAGGTTGGCAATATTCAATTGGTGAAGTGTGACACTTTTCTTCCACTTAAATGTTGTGCTATTCCTAAAATTTCCATGAAAGGAGACTTAATGAGTGCATTATCATTGATACCACCTAAGGTTATTATGATTCATGATGTACAAAGTTATTGTATGTGCAAAATTGGTGAAGTATGAGATTATGAAATTCATTTGGAATACCATAAGTTGTGTGATGAAAGAGTATTCAAGGATGAATTCAAGAATGCCTACAGGAAAGGGTTAACACGTGCCCTAGATTTTCCAATAAATTTCAAAATTAAATGGATCAAGGTTATGCTAAGTCAAATTCATGACCTTGAGTTATGGTTGGAGAATGGATCGGTCAAAATCCTAAAGAATATTATCCATGCTCTCACAAGATACAAAAAATTTGATAAAAAGAAGACCATATGATGTTAGATTAAATAAGAAATTAAGGAAAACAACAAGGCTAAGTGGAATGGATATCACATATCTATTTCAAAAATCACTGATCCATTAATTGATTTCACAGTGAGAATGATTAAATGAAAATTCTATCATTCAAGTTGATTGAATAATGTTCCATGTATGGCTGTAGATCAAGCTTGGAAGATTAGGAAGAATAACCATGAATATGATATTGTCAAGCTCCAATGATTACAATTGATAGAGAATCTGATCTTAATCATAAAGGCCAAGAATTCAATTTGTATGTTTGGATCACTAATAATGTGTCGTTTCTTTTATGTACAAAGTTATTTTCCTGCTATTGGCAATGTTTAATGGGAATAAGGTAAACCTTCTACTAGGGAGATAAGTGAGTATATTGCTAGTTTGGGAGAAAATTTTGAGAATGTGTTAGATAGATAATTTGATAAATTCAAACAAAAAATGAGGAAGAGAATAAGTATTCCTAAATCCTTTGTTGAAAAGTAATATAATGATTTATATTTTCTCATTGACATTGACTACACATATGTACAAGCAGTTAAGCCGAGAGTATCCTAGCTTAAACCATTGGATATGAAATTGGAAATGATGATGTGATTTAAATAATTACTGCACTACTCGTTGAAGAAGTTCATGCAATGGTTGTGCCATTTGGAAAGTATGAAGAAGAAAAATAAAGAATAAAAGTAGACATAAGGATTGCTTCTACTAAAAAGAAAACAAAGAAAATGATTGAAGACCTAGAAGAAAAACTAGGCACACAAACTAGAGGAAAATGACCTTTAATGATCACACAAGGACTTTGAGAGGATCAAGATACTTATGATAATGTAGAGGAAGAGGAAGAAAGTGCAGAAAAATAGGGTAAAGACCTTGCAGTTGTCACCCCACCAACAAAGAAGGTGAAAATAGTCAAAATCATAGTGCCTAAGGTGAGGAAGAATTTAAAGAAGGTAACATCTAACCCCCTCTCTTCTCCTAAACTAGTAAGAACAAGAACCAAGGTAACACTAGCAACTAGTGCCAAGCCACCATTGAAAAAGGATGTTGTAAGGTTTACAAAACCTAGTAAAGATTCAAGTTCTTAGTTTATGGTGACTAATTAAATAAAAGAGCTTAGGGTTAGGGATTTCATAATGTGTGATCCAATAATTGTTTCTTGCAAAAGTATTGAGTTGTAGGGGATTATAGACTATATTTAGGTTGTAATCACTAGATCATAGTAATATTGGACTTGTTGTTTGATGGACGTAACCTAGGAATTGGGTGAACCATGTTAAATCTTGGTGTCTTGTGTTCTCTTTTGTGTGATTCAATATTTTTTGATATTGTTTATATTTGCATGTAATTATTATTTCTATTTGTGGTTTAATTCTAACTAGTGGTATCAAAGCAATGCTATTTTTTTAGTTATTCTCTACAAGAGAGTCTCATGGTTGAGTGGGAGCGATGGTAGACAAGGGTAAGCTGAAAGTGGAGAAGTTTAAATGGAAAAAATATTAGCTATAGAAAATGCAAATGGAGGACTATCTAAATATCAGAAGGACTTACATAAGTCATTGGAAGGAAAAACAGAGAAATAAGGAACTATGATAGATGAGTACTAGGATATTTTAAACAAAAAGACACTTGGAAGTATTTAGTTATGCCTTTCACCATAGGTGACATTTAACATTACAAAAGAGAAGATGATGGAAGAGTTGATGGAAACCCTAGCAAAATTGTATGAAAAGGCCTCTACTTCAAATGAGGTATTTCTCACGGAGAATTTATTTAATATGAAGATGGGAGAAGGTGGATCTATTGTGGATCATTTAAATAAGTTTAATACTATTACTAGTCAGTTATATTTTATGGGTATTAATTTTGATGAATAAATTAGGGCTATCTTGATTTTGTGTTCTTTGCCCGAAAGCTGGAATAGCTTGGTAATGGCTATGATTAATTTTGTTTCTGGACCTTATACCCTAAAATATGATGATGTGAATTGTGTTATTTTTAAAGTAAGAAAATTCATAAGAAAACTTCAAGTGGAGCTACATTAGGAAGTGCTTTAAACACACAAAGAAGAGGTAGAACAACTAAAAGAGGAAACAATTTTAGAAATCATGGGAAATCAAGAGGAAAGTGAAAGGGAAAGAGGTCTCAATCCAGAGGACCAAAAGATTTTTCATATTATGAAAAACTAGGGCATAAGAAGATAAATTGTTGGACTAGAAAGAACAATGAAGGAGCTAAACCGGAAGGGAACAAGGAGGCAAATGTGGTAAGTAACAAATTTGAAGGGGATGTTTTTCTTCTTTCTTTAGAAAGTGTTGATGATTCATGGGTTTTAGATTTTGGGGCTTGATTTCATGTTGCACATCATAGAGGTTATTTTATTGATTATGTCCAAGAAGATTTTGGGCTTGTTTATTTGGGGGATAATGAAACCTATCAGATTTTTGGAATGGGAAAAGTTAAGATTAAGTTGCAAAATGGGAATCATTCGCTACTACATAAGGTAAGATATGTTACAAGGCTAAGTAGGAATTTAATTTCAGTAGAGCAACATGGTGAGGAAGGTTGTATAGTGACTTTTAATGATAAAATATAGAAGGTTTCAAAAGGTTCCCTTGTAGTAGCAAAAGGTGTGAAAGTAGTCACCTTATAGCTTTGTATTGGTCATATTGTTCCTTCTAATTTAATTTTTTCATAAATAAATGAATGTTTAGGAACAATTGCTATAGTTAAATAGAGAGAATAAAAAATGTTGCAGATTATGATACAACAGACTTAGGCACATGAGTGAGAAAGGTATGCAATTACTTCATTCAAAAAAAGTATTACCATGTCTTAAATGTGTTAATATGGATTTCTGTGAATGTTGTGTATATGGAAAATAAAAGAGAGTGAGTTTTGTGAAGAGTGGGAAGGAAAAGAAAAGTCAGAGATGAGAGCTTGTATATATAGATGTATGGAGACTAGCTCAAGTATCTTCCCTTGGTGGCTCTCATTATTATATTACATTTATTGATGATTCAACTAGAAAAGTATGGGTTTATTTCCTTAAACAAAAATTTGATGTATGTCAAACTTTTAAGAAATGGAAATGCTTCCTTGAAAATGAGATTGGTAAGAAATTAAAATTTCTCAGATCTAATAATGGTAGTGAGTTTTGAAGTCATGAATTTCAAGATTATTGCTCCACTAATGGTATACGTAGACAAAAAATTGTTCCAAGGACTCTGCAGATTATTGCTCCACTAATGGTATTCATAGACAAAAAATTGTTACAAGGACTCTGCAGGAAAATGGAGTGGTTGAACACATGAATAGGACTATAATGGAGCATACAAGGAGCATGAGGTTACATGGAGGGTTTCCCTCTTACATGTGGGTGAAGGCTATCAAAATTACTTTATATTTGATTACTAGAGGCCCCTCTACCCCTTTTGGTTGTGATATTCTAGAGGAAGCATGAACTGGTAAGAAGGTGAGTTATTATTTTCTTAAAACCTTTGGTTGTCAAGCATTCGCTTGTATAGATTTTGAAAATAGAACCAAGCTAGAAACTAAATCAAAGAAATGTGTATTTGTTGGATATGACATTGATGAATTTGGTTATAGGCTTTGGTATTTTGAAAATCATAAAATTGTAAGAAGTAAGGATGACATATTCAATGAGAAAGTGTTGTAATAAGATCTACTACAACACCATGAGAATAAAGAAAATGATTATGTAGTGTTGGATGATACTCCAAAGAATGATTTTCTAGTAGTTCCTCTTGATTTGCATCAATCACAACAACAAATACCACACACCCCAATGAATTTTAGATGATGAACAAGGCTAAGTAGACCTCTAGAAATATTGTTTCCTTCATTGTACTCTATTTTACTAATAGATGCTAATGAACCTAAATGTTATGATCAAGCTATGGAGGTGGATACTAAGATTCAGTGAGAGTCTAGAATAGCAATTGAAATAGACTCCTTGCTAAAAAATAAGACTTGGAATTTATGAAAGTTGCTAGTAGGTAAGCAAAATTTACATAATAAATGGGTTTACAGGTTGAAAGAAGAGGATGGAGGTAAGAAAATATTTAAATCTAGGTTAGTTGTAAATGGATTTGCATAGCAAAAGGGCATTGATTTTGATGAGATATTCTCTCTTGTTATTAAAATGACTTTTTTTCACACTATTTTAAGTATTGTGGCTACTAAAAATTTTCATTTGAAGCAACTTGATGTTAAAAAAACCTTCCTTTATGGTGATTTGGATGAAGAGAGATATAGGGCACAGCCACAGGATTTGAGGTCAAAAGTAAGGAGAACTTAGTGTGTAGATTGAAGAAAAGTTTATATGGCTTGAAGAAAGCACCTCGAAAAGGCTATTTGAAATTTGACAATTTTATGCATGAGCATGGATGCAGTAGGTGTCATTCAGATCATTGTGTTTACTTTAAGAGGCTGGATGATGATAGCTACATTATTTTATATTTATATGTTGATGATATGCTTGTAGCTAGGTCTGACATGGATCACATTAAGGGGCTAAAACGCTAGTTATCACATGCATTTATTGTTAGGATTAAACCATGGATAGGAATAACAATTACATGCAAATATATTTTAAAAATAAAATAATCGATCACATAGAAAACAACACAAGACACCAAATTTAACGTGGTTCACTCAATCCCTAGGCTACATCCACCAAACAACAAGTCAGATATTATTATGATCCAGTGATTACAAATTGATTACAATCTATAAGCCCTTATAGCTCAATATTTCTACAAAGAATTAATGTTTGCATCACAACACTGAAATAATCCCTAATCCTAAGCCCTTTTATACAAGTATTTTTATCACTTTAGGGTTATAATTAATAATTACATGTTAGCCAAAAATCTAGATAAATAATTTATGAAGTATGTACAGTACTTTCCTAATTAGTCACCACAAACTAACATTTATTATGAAGGATTTGGGGGCAAAAAAAAAATTAGTATGAAGATTTTTAGATATAGAAAGAATGAGAAATTGACATTATCTCAAGCTAATTATATTGAGAAGGTGTTGCAATGTATCGTTATGGAGAATGCTAAAGTTCTTAGCACACCTTTACCTGGTCATTTAAAGTTGACTAAGAAGATGTGTCCAAAGACAAAAGAAGAGTAGGATAAGATGTCCAACGTACCTTATGCTTGAGCCTTAGGAATATTGATGTATGCTATGGCATGTACAAGGCTAGATATTGTACATGTAGTGGGAGTCGTTAGTAGCTATATGAGTCATTTAGTGCTTTTCCATTGGAATGTAGTTAAATGGATTCTCACATATTTCAAAGGAATATCCAGTAAGTGTCTACATTTTGGGGGCTCTACTACTGATTTACCAAGGATATGTTGACTCAAATTTGGTAGGGGATATTGATACAAGGTGGAGTACTATAGGTTATGTATTTACTGTTGGTGTGGTAATAGTGAGTTGAGTTTCTTGATTGTAGAATGTTAATACTTTATCCACTATAGAGGTAGAATATGTTTTTGCTATTGGTTTAAAGAATAATTTTGACAGATGAGTGTTAATACACATAAACATTTTTCACTATACCTGCTAAGAAAAGAGTAAGTGTCGAGTGATATCAAGTGCCGAGTGATATCAACTGCCGAGTAATATCAAGTGTCGAGTAACATAAGGTGCCGAGTGATACAATTTTGTTTACATGCCGAGCTATCCAAGAAATAGCATGTGCCGAGCATCAGTAATGCTTCATGAGCCGAGTAACTTAGAATATCAGCATAAGAGTTTGTAATTGCACAAACTATGATATAAACCATCTTTGTAGCCGGCACAAGGTAAATCCTGAAAGATCTAGAGATAAGAATGAATCTTTTACACTTCCTATGCAATCTGCATGCAACCAATTGGAAAATTGGAAAGACATGCAACCAATCAGCAAAAAGGGAAGTATTGAGCAGGAAATTGAGATTCAATGTGGATCATAGATCCATATCTAACCCTAAGTCTTCGAAGTCTTTTTAAGGAAGATGAAAGTTTCATTTTAATGGAGATGAGAGAAGGAGAATAGTGTTAAGGGAAAAAACATAATGGAATTCAGTGAAAGGAGACACAGAGAGTAAGAGCAGCAATTCAGTATTCAGTTGATCAGAACAAAGCAAAGGAGATGAATAGAAATCAGATCTCAGAGGATCAAAATCAAAGAGAAAGCTAGAACAAGTGCCTGCATTCAGCAATCAAGGATTGCAAACTATCAGGTTTATAATACCTGATACTCTTTTACCATTGTATTAGAAAGGAAATCCTATGTAGATAGGTTGGCTTAATAGCTATTTGTAGATCCTTATCAAAAGGTGATTAAATCCTTTAACAGGGTGACACTTCATGTTAAGTGTTTGTAAATCCTTTAATCAGGTCACTATTGATACAGTGTAAAGCCTTTAACAGGGCAGACCATCAGAAGTGGTTGAACAATATTACTGCAGTGATTTTTGTGGGTATCACCCCCACCCCAATTTTACATTCTTATTTCTTTAGGGTTTCTAGGTTACCAAATTCCAGTATTATGTATTGTTGATGCATGTATTAGTTTCATGTTTATTTGATGTGTTTACATGCATGCAATTTACTTTTAGTTAAAAGTTTTATTGCTTAAAGTGTGATACTTCTAATTCACCCCCCCCCCCTCATAAGTATTATTTCCATAGTTGAATATTCCAAGAATTGGTATCAGAGAAGATTAGGTTCTCACAAGAAAATTCCTAACAGCTTGGAGGAAAAGATCTAAAGATGGAAGTTTTCAAACTCGAAAAGATCATTGAAAACCAGGTGATAGATGTGCAACTTGCTCTGCATAGCTTGGAGGAAGCTAGAGATAACTTGAGAAATTCCTTGAAAAGAAGGAAGGATTTAGCCATAGCTGAAAATGAGATAAACTACAAGGAGATTGATACCACAAATATATTTGGCAATGGAGATACTAAAGAGTTTGATGCAGCAATTAGAGAACTGATGGAGAAAAACAAAGTTCAAGCAGATGAAATAAGATCTCTCAAGATGGAACATGAATCACAGGCCATAATGTTGTGTGAAATCACTGAACAAAAGAAAAGAGCAGTTGAAGATAAAGTCATGATGAAAAATGACAAAAGAAATCTTGCAAACAGACTTGAAGAAAAATGTATTGAATTGACAAGGATCTCAAACATGCAGATGGATACACTTGCCCAAATGATGAACCTTCATCATGAACTCAATGTGAAAGACATTGAGATCTCTACACTGAAGATGTAGAATGAACAATTGCAGATTGACTTGAGAAGAGAAAAGGAAATTTCAAAAAGCGCCAACAAACCCAATGAAGCCATCAAGTATTTTGAGAAATTACTAAAATCCCCAAGATCAACCCATGATACATCAGGACTTGGATACAACAACACTGAAGTTGGAGAATCATCAAAGAGTGCTGAACAAAGAAGCGACAAAGGTAAAAATGTCAAACCTACATGTCATTTCTGTGGAAAGAAAGGAAATACATCTAATGTATGTAGAAGCAAGAATTCCCATCAGCATGATAAGCCTAAGAGTGTAAACTATTGTCATAAGTGCAAGAAGCAAGGTCATCAAGCACATGAATGTAGAACCAAGACTATTAAGACATCAAGATTTGAGGGTCAATGTCATAATTGCAAGAAATATGGGTGTAGAGCTTTTCAATGTAGATCAAAGCCTATGTGGACATCAAATCAACCAGCAAAGACATCAAACCATGAAAATCACTACTATTGGGATTACAACACCAGGTGCAGTTTTCACTATTGTCAAGAATATGGACATATACCCCAAAATTGCATAAGAATGCATTTCAAGGGGAACTATAAAAGATGGTTGAGTCAAACCACATGTTTCAATTGCTTAAAAACTAGTCATGTCAGTAGGAATTTCCCAACAAGGTCAAAGGCACCAAGTTCTGAGTACAATAATGAAAAGGCAAAGATAGATGTCGAACACATCAGAAGTGAGACGAATAAGACATGGAAGAAGAAAGATGAGTGAAGCACATCAAATGCAGAGATCACTTCACCTAATGGGTTAAGTGATCACACCTCATCTAATTAAGTAAGAATGGGTGTGTGTGGGATCGATAAACTAAGTTACATCATACATCAATCCCAAGACATAGAAGAACTACAAAGAAGAAATCAACATAAACAAAGATGCAAAGTCAAAATTAAGAATCTTGCAAAAAATTTCAAAGTTGTCTTTAGGTGTCGAGTTGCTAATAGTGACCAAGTTGATAGATGATGCCAAGTTATGAAATATCAATGGGAGCCGAGCAAAGTGAAACAAATGGGTGTCAAGTCATGTTGAAATCCTTCAAGAGCCGAGTTGACAGTTGTCAACACACTAAGCATTAATTGCTCTATTTTGAAGGGAACACAGTTCAATTTTTTATCACTTCTCACCATTCAAACGCGAAGCAAAGACAAGAAGAGTGCAGAAGAACAAGTTTAGCTCAGAAGCCATTTGCAAAAGATTTCCACAGTGATTTAGCACAAGTTTCATCGATTTGAGGTATTTTACTTATGTGCTGAGCTATGTAGTGTTTATAACCTTATTTAAACTGTAAACCCTAGTTTGGAAAACAATGGCATCTGGCTCTAGAACCACTAAGAGCAAGGAGTGTCATGAAATATAGTTGGTTAGTAATGAAGTTAAGCAACCAAAATTCAAGCCCATTCTAGAAGTTGCATACAAGAATGATCCCGCAGGTGCATTATCAGTTATTCCTGATAAAGTTGTTATGGTCCAAGATGTTCGTAGATGCTATAATTGCAAAATTGGAGCCATAAGAGATTTAGAAATTTACAATGCATATGAAAGGCTATGTGAGAACAAAATACTAAAAGATGAGTTCTCAATAGTCAAGAGAAAAGGATTGACCAAATCCTTAGAATTTTTTATTGTTTTCAAAGTTGAATACATGATGGGTACGCATAGTTTTGAGTAGAATACATGATGGAGCCTTTTGGTTAGAAACAGGGCCAGTGAAATTTACCAAGAGAACTGTTCATAGGTTTATTGGTATTCCAACCCTAGATCAGCCAAAGACCCTGCGTAGTGACAAAAAGGAAGTAATAGAGAAAAACATAGGTGCTAAATGGAACAATAGGGGAATGAATATTGATACAATCATAGAACCGTTACTAGATTTTGCTGTGAGAATCATTTCACACAAATTCTATCAGTCAAGCAAGTTAAACAGTGTGCTTTGTATAGCAGTTGATGTTGCATACAAATTGATTGAAAAGGATCATTGCTATGATCTAGCAGAACTCATGTTTCAACAGATTAATGAGAATCTGGGAGCCATAAGGAAGAGCAAGGGAGCTCAGTGCAAATTTGGATCAGTTTTGGTGTGCATGTTTTTCTATTTGATGAAAGAATTTCCTTTTGTGGGTAAGGTGAAATAGAATCCAGACAAAACAATTGTTGAACAAATCAATGGATATATTGAATAGATGGGTGATAATTTTGATGCCAAAATGACTACCTACTTTGAGGACTCCAAACAGTCCATGAAACAAAGAATGAGGATTCCAGTCTCATTGACTGAGAAATATGAGAAAGACATTTGCTTTCTTGTAGATATTGATTATACCTATATACAAGCAGTCATACCTAGAGTGAGATGGCTTAGGCCACTAGGTTATGAACTCGATATTAATCAAGCCTCTGTAGCAATAACAACCCTCCTTGCAGAAGAAGTTGATAAGAATGCAAAAGCCTTTAGAACCTATGATGTTGTAAAATCAAGGGTGATAATAGATTTGAAGACTGCCTCAGTAGTAAAGAAGAAAGAAAAATTGGTAAGGCAAATCAAGAGAAAATTTGGTGTTGAAGGAGAAGGAACTGCAGAAGAGGAAGAAGAAGACATTGAAGATGAGGAAGATGAACCTCAAGTTCTGACTCAAGGGTTAGGAGAAGATAAAGAAGAAAGTGCTGAGGAAGAAGAAGCCGAGGAAGCACAAGTTAAAACCAAGGTCATAAAAAGAAAGGCCACAACTCCTCCTGCTCCTGCACCAAAGACACCTACGACAAGGGCTGTAGCACAAAAAGCCCAAGAGGAGGCAAAAGAGAAGAAGAAAGCTTCAAAGAAGACTGCTGCCAAGCCAAAGAAGAAAATAAAAATTTGTTGCCCAGCCTCAAATAGATGAAGAGAAGATTGAGTCAGAGGACAACAACCAATTTCAAGTGGTAAGGCACAAACCTTGGACTACTATTGATAAATTATGCAGAAAAATTAAGAATGATGATTTGAAAGGTTTAAAGAACCTAAATTTTTCTAACCTCACCAAAGAAGAACAAAATAAATTAGAGGAATCAGTGTATGCTATGATGGCTGAGTATAAGCACACACCTCTAGAGTTAGATGAATCAATACCTAAAGAATTGTACAAAATTGTAGAGGATAAATGGCTTTTTTGTTTACAAATGGAGAGGGAGATAAGGGAATCAACATTAGCAAGATTTTTGCCTAGTTTGACTAAGGATCAAGTAAAAAATGTAGTTAAGAGGCATAACAATAGATTCACTCCTAAACATAGAGCTTTCAGCATTTTGCTGAACAAAATTGAGGATGTAGTTACAAAATCCACAAGATTGTGGAAGATAGTTTACAATAAAATAGAAGATGTATAAAATGAAGAATATAAGGCAGAGGCAAGTGCCAAGGAAAAGGAGATGAAGGTATAAGGAAACAAGGAAAAAGAAAAGGAACAAGTGGAGAAGAAGGTTGAAGAAGAAAAGGAAGAAAAGGCACATACAAAGGAGAAAGAGGAAGAGAAAGATACAACTGTACCACAAGATTAAAGTGTGCAAGACACACAGGTATCCCCTCCTAGTCCTCCTCATGCCATCATCACACCTATAGATATTGTTAAAATCAAGGATATTATAGACACTTTTGATCCAAACATTAATCCATTAACTGCAGAGGATTTAGAAATCCTTGACCGATCAACACTAGTAGCAAAATTATGTTCAAATCCTGTATTGGTCAGTGTTGATGAATTGCAGAATCCAATAGTTAAAACAAAGGTAGTCAAGGTGAAAACACAAGAACCACCTTCAACCATACAACCAACTAGTATTCTATTCCTTCCTCCACCACCTCCACCAAGTGTAGTCACTGATACACTTTAGATGCTGAGTACAGCAGTAGGGGAAGTTAAAAAAAATTTGAACAGCCAACAAGTTCAACCCCACCTAGTGATCACCAAAAGGATTAACTAGCTGAAGAAAAAGATGAGACAAGTAAGAAGGAGAAGTCTGCAATACAAACATTGGTTGCATTACCCAAATTTGGTACTCCAACACAAAATCTTCAGCAGTCGAGCACTGATAGGTTACCATTGCAAATCAGGACACTAGGCTTGAGCTAATCAAAGGCAGTCAGGAAACTTCACTATGGAGTTCTTGAGCTTGATGAAGAAATAAAAATTCCATATTATGAATCTAGCACTCTCACTAAGAGAAGATCAATGAAATTCAGAGTGCATTGGATAGAAGAAGGAGACAAGAAGCACTAAGAAGAGAACACAAGCACAAGCATACCTTAAATAAAATCAAACACATATTCACAAAAGCTTTCTGCTTACAGTCTCTAGATGAGTCAAGGCCAATTATAGAGAAACTATCTGATATAGTTGACCAAGTGACTAGTCAAGACTAGGAAACAAACACCAAATTACTAGAATGGTCAGGAAGAAAATTCCAAGGCAAGGTAAATAAGAAAATATCTGGTGATATAGCACTATAAAAAATGGAGCTGGCTAAGAAAATTGAAATTGTCAAAACTATACTTGGAAACATATTTTCCCTGTACAACAAGTTGTGTGATTTTTCCACATTCACACAAGACACTAGCCAGTAAATATTGAGCTTGGAGAGAAATCTGAAGATTTCTAGCATGTAACTGCCTACAAATCCAACTCAAAGTGAGAAGCATTTTGCCCAATCGCTTCACACACAAAGAGAGTTAGCTATCTTAGCAGTAGAGGAGGCAACCACCAAAGCCAAATTGATGCAAATTCAATCCTCTATCACTCCTCATTTGGAAATACTTCACAAGGATTAGATGAATGTAGAGACAGTTCTCAAGAAAGACCCCAATCTTTCTACATCTGATGGACTTGTAGACCTAGCAGTAGAGATTGCCATCTAGCATAAGTCATTGGATGTTGCACTAGCAAATTGGGATGCAACTTTGAAGGTACTCCTTGAAGTAAACAATACATTTTTGGCCAAGTATGGTATATCCCTATAGAACCCTTGACATAAGTGTCAAAAAGGGGGAGTTAAGTAGAGATTAAGCATGGGGGAGTTCAGTATAGAATGAAATGGTAAGTATGATGAAAGGGGGAGATACAAAATTTTGGGAGAATTTTGACAAATTTTGATATAACATATTGGTCAGAATGTAGAAAGAGGACAGAAGTCACTGAGTGTACCACACATAATCAATTCACAGGGAGTCATAAGGTATATTGTTATTTGTTCCTAAATTTTTTGAAGCAAATAAGAAGATGCACGGAATAATGTCAAGATCACAGGATCTTAGTTAAGTGTTTTTGCCACTCATGTCAAAGGGGGAGATTGTTGGTTTAAAGAATAATTTTGACAACTAAGTGTCAATACACTTAACCATTTTTCACTATACATGCCAAGCAAAGAGTAAGTGCCGAGTGATATCAAGTGTCGAGTGATATCAAGTGTCGAGTGATATCAAGTGCTGAGTGATATTAAGTGCCAAGTGATATAAAGTGCCAAGTAATATCAAGTGCCGAGTAACATAAGGTGTCGAGTGATACAATTTTTTTTAGGTGCTGAGCTATCCAAGAAATAGCATGTGCTGAGCATCAGTAATGCTTCATGAGCTGAGTAACTCAGAATATCAGCATAAGAGTTTGTAATTGCACAAACTATGATGTAAACCATCTTTGTACCCTACACAAGTTAAATCTTGAAAGATCTAGAGATAAGAATGAATCTTTTACACTTCCTATGCAATCTGCATGCAGCTAATTGGAAAATTGGAAAGGCATGCAACCAATCAGCAAAAAGGGAAGTATTGAGCAGGAAATTGAGATTCAATGTGGATCATAGATCCATATCTAACCCTAAGTCTTCGAAGTCTTTTTAAGGAAGATGAAAGTTTCATTTTAATTGGGATGAGAGAAGGAAAATAGTGTTAAGGGAAAAAACATAATGGAATTTAGTGAAAGGAGACATAGAGAGTAAGAGCAGCAATTTAGTATTTAGTTGATCAGAACAAAGCAAAGGAGATGAACAAAAATCAGCTCTTAGAGGATCAAAATCAGAGAGAGAGCAAGAACAAGTGCCTGCATTCAGAAATCAAGGATTGCAAATTATCAGGTTTATAATACCTAATACTCTTTTACCATTATATTAGAAAGGAAATCCTATGTAGATAGGTTGGCTTAATAGCTATTTGTATATCCTTATCAAAAGGTGATTAAATCCTTTAACAAGGTGACACTTCATGTTAAGTGTTTGTAAATCCTTTAACCAGGTCACTATTGACATAGTGTAAAGCCTTTAACAGGGCAGGCCTTTAATAGGGAAAACCATAAGAAGTGGTTGAACAATATTACTGCAGTGATTTTTGTGGGTATCATCCCCACCCCAATTTAACCTTCTTATTTCTGGAGGGTTTATCGGTTACCAAATTTCATTATTATGTGTTGTTGATGCATGTATTAGTTTCATGTTTATTTGATGTGTTTACATGCATGCAATTTAATTTCAGTTAAAAGTTTTATTGCTTAAAGTGTGATCCTTGTGATTCACCACCCCCCCACCCCCCCCCCCCCCCCCCTCTCATAAGTATTCTTTCCATATTTGAATATTCCAACATTTTCTACAAAGGTAGTCAAGGAGATGATATGGCTTTATTTATTCCTAGAAGAATTGGGACACCCTCAGAGGGAAAGCTATTTGTTTAAAAATAGCTAGAGTGTCATTCATCTTGCGAAGAATTCTTCTCTACACTCAAAGACAAAACACATTTAGCTGTGGTATCATTTTATTCGGTCATTTTTTAAAGATGGAAAGTTAAAGTTGGACAATATACATACATATGACAATCAAATGAAATTTTTACAAAGGTAATCACAAGGAAGAAGCTAAACTCCTCTTCATGTTCAGTTGGTCTTCTAGACTAAACAAAATAAGAGAACAACAGAGTCCATGGTGGTTAGATCTAGTGGGAGTCCCATGTGGTAGTGATATTGCTATAGAATCAATCTACAAGTGGGAAATTTTTGTTTAGCTTAGAGCTTGATCTATCTCCAAGTGGAAGATTATTAGTTTGTGGTGATTGATCAGGGGATTTTGGGCCAACATGTTGTAGTTAATTATAACCCTATGGTGGCCAAACATTTGTAGAAAAGAGCTTAGGGTTAGGGGTTCTATAATGTGTGATATGATAATTGTTTCCTATGGTGGTATTGAGTTGTAAGTGATTACAAATTGTTATCAGGTTGTAATCATTGGATTGTAATAATATTGGACTTTTTGTTTGGTGGACGTAGCCCAGGGATTGAGTGAACCATGTTAAATCTTTGTGTCTTGTTTTCTCTTCTGTGTGATTAAATATTTTCTTATATTATTTATATTTTCATGTAATTTTTATTTTTGTTTGTGCTTTAATCCTATAATAAGTGACGCAAGTATAGTAAAGACAAAACTAGTAGCGACTGAAGGTCAAACAAATAAGACAAAATTGAGAATACAAAAGGATGATGAAGATGATGTAGAGAAGAATGAATCTAATGAACCAAGTCACTACCAAGGCTCTATACATATGAAACCTAATACTATTGACAAACTATCTAACAACATTATAAACTCCACAGACTCATCAGGTTTCAAATTTATAAAGTATGGAACATTAAGTGTTGCTGATAATTCTAAGATAGTAGAAGCTATATTAGGGAAGATGGCTAAGTTCAAATTAACACCTATAGAGATAGGAGCCAAGATTCCTAATGAATTATATAATAGATTTGATGCCAAGTGCCAATAGGAAGCAATACATGAAGGGAAAACAAGAGAGGTAACATAAGCTAAAATCATGCCTAAATTAATAGCTAACAAATAAAAACATTTTTTGAGAAGTAAATGAATAGATATGTTCCTAAATATAGAGCATGTATGATATTGCAAAATAAAGTTGAGGCTGTTTTACAACATAATGAACTACTGTGGAAGATTAGTTTTGGACTAACTATAGAAGAAACTAACAAGAAAAATAAAGGAAAATGAGGTATACAAGAGAGTGAAAAGGATAAAGAACTTAGGAAGAATACATGATCTATACAACATTATTTGTGATGTGCCCAAATTCACAATTGAGTTCCAAGCTAACATTAATTGATTAATTGATTCACCGATGCTCAGATAAAAAATTCACATATCTTCATAGATGCATATAGTGATTGCATAAACCTATTTCAAATCCTTGGAATAGAAACTTGGAAAGGTTAATTATGCTAGAGGTCATTGTAGATGTAGATTTGGTGAAGGCCCTAATATAATCCTACAATCCTAAAACTCATGGATTTCATAGAAAGGATATGAGTCTAGTGTGCAAACTTGATAGGGAGATGCTCATAGAAGTCTTTGAGCTAGGAGGACCTATGAAAAAAATCATTGAGCAAGATAAAATGGATGGAACTTTCAAGAATAAGAAGAATTTCTTCAGTAGAAGGGTTATGTGAAGACATATCCCTAGGTCCAAAAAGGAATATGGTGACCTCCCAAAGAAGGTAGGAGACATTATGCCCTTAGAATCTTTTAGCAGATATTTCCAGTATATTGTGTTTGGAATAGACAAGGTGATTGGATTGGATGGAATGATGAATCCTCTTTACAATGTATACATCATTGTCATAGACATATAGGACTTGCACCATCATGTAGGGCATGATTTTGTGACCCATATTATAAATCATATGCACAATGAGATTATTGGTGCATAGAAGGGATAGATGGGAAACTTTAGAATCTAGCACTACTCATTACTAATGCATATCATCCTCTACAAGAACATAAGGTACACCGGGGTAGATTTTTTTTGAGGGAATAGAGGAGAATGGAGAAAAATTTCTAGTACAATTATGGACTAGGGCATGGCATAGGTTATATCCTTATTCCAATGCTATATTATTTTATAATGATTTTGTCTTTTCAATTTGAAATATGTTAGCTAATATAATAGAGAGGGTTTTGAGGGCTATTAGAATTCTAATTAGACTATCTGCATTTTAGCATGAATGTTCATGATACTACATTGGGGTAGTATCCTAAGTATTGAAGAGTATTGGCATGTTGCATTCATGACTATGTTTGTCATTGATGTCAACATAGCAATAAGACTTTGAAGACTAGTAGCATAGTAGACATAGATCTTAGTTGTACAGATAAGGTTTTGAGTGTCTGGTGATGCACATTCATGGACATGTTCAGTGTAGTTTCTTGATGACAAGGTCCAATGCACAATACACAAGTCAAAGACATATGGAAGTTTTACCTGATTTACAAAGAGAAGTACAGAGATAGAGTACCTGAGAAGCTATTTTTGATATATGTATTATATCCTT
Organism: Cupressus sempervirens; assembly: GCA_028749045.1. NCBI lineage: Eukaryota > Viridiplantae > Streptophyta > Pinopsida > Cupressales > Cupressaceae > Cupressus > Cupressus sempervirens. The sequence continues at coordinate 225,337,520 of CM053784.1, forward strand.
TGACAATAATATAAACTGGTAATGTGCACTGAGCCAGTGATAGAGGATAGTCTGATGGTGATGTCATCAAGTGTGTAGGTCCTGAAGTCATACATGTGAAGTTTTGTATATATTGTGAGTTTATAGTGTTATTGTAATTATAATTAATTAAATATATTATTATAATTGATATGGAAAGCCTCAAAGCCAAGTCAAGGAATTATTTTGAAGCTATTATACAAAGGAAAGATGTTTTCCTTGTTTGTAAAAGAGTATTAAGTATTCTATTGAGTGCGAAGTGTGAAAACTAGAAAAGTGTTTACTAAATCTGAGTAAGCAATCCAAGGAATTATTGGATGCAAGTTTTGTGATCTGATTACATGATCAAAAGGAGTAGAAGACTAGTGCAATTTATTTCTATTATTTTGCAAGGAATAATATAGAGATCATTTGGATAGTGTGTTCATTGATCCTTCCCTTGAAGCTATTTGAGTAGTGGGTCCAATTGTCTTTGAAAACTCCTAATAGGGTTGGAATATCTTAATAGGGACTGATATGTATTGAATGTTGTTATAGACTCATAACAAGGTCCATCCTCTAACAAGGAATATTTATATTAGTAAATTATCTTGTGGGTACTATCCCCACCGGGTTTTCCCTTTGATAAATGATTTTCCTAGTCAACATATCTAGTGTTATTGTGCATGAGTACCTTCTTGTGGTTTCTGGTTATATTTCTCATATGGTTGAATTTTAATAAGGTTGATAATTGTGATATTAGTTATATAATTGATTCTTCCTACCCCCACCTCTCAATTATATTGGTGGACTATACATTGTAGCAATTGGTAACAGTGCTTCAGGTCCTTAAAGGATAAGCTTAATAGCTTTGGGAGATCAATGGAAAATATTTTTAGAAAGGATTGTCCAAGATTTTATGGGGCCAACTATGACAATTGGAAGGAGAAGATGATGACTCATTTTCTTTGTATGGGTCCAACTTATTGACTCCTGAAAAAGAGGGAAAAGACAATTGTCAAAGAAGATACGATTGAAGAATGTAGTGAAGTAGAGAGAGATTTGTTCATGTGGAACATGAGAGCTAAAAAATCTTTACTATCGGCTCTTCTAGAGACTGAATACAATTAGGTAAAATCATTAAACACATCTCATAATATTTAGAAAGCATTAGAATCTATTTTTTAAGGTGGTACACATACAAAAAGAGTAAGATTACAGAATTGGATATGTGAATTTCAAGATGCTAGCATGATGGAAGATGAATCTGTAAGAAGATATATTGCTAGTATATCATAGATTGTTTTAGAAATTAATGAATATGGTGGAATAAAGGAAGAATATGAGGTTGTGTGGAAGATCTTGAAGACTTTGACACCACCATTCAAGCAAGTAGCTCAAACAGTTTAACTACTTATATGTTGCACTAAGGAGTTTACTAGGGAAACATTGCTTGAAAGATTTGAAGTAGTGGAAGTAGGTTTGAGATAGTCAAGAAATATGACAAGAGTGGAGATAGCTTCAGTTCCTTGAAATTTTTACCACATCTTTCTTGAAGAGAAAGTACACCTAGGGATTTTTTCTAGTGGCAGCAGAACTAGTTCTGATGAGAACAAGAATATTGAAGAAGGCATAGAAATTCTTTTGAAAAGAGAAAAAAATGGTAAGAATATCTTTAAATGTTGGACATGTAATGAATTTGGTCATTATGCATCTAAACGTCCTAAAATAGAGAAAAGGTATAAGGGAAAGTTCAATCGTAAGAGACCTAGGAATTTTTTGTATGCTAATGAAGAAGAAGAATGTGATGAAAAAGGTTAGAGTGAAAGTACCGATGAGCTAGGATTTCTAGCTATTAAGTAAGATGATCTTGATAGAGAAATTAAAGAAGAAAAGGCTCTAGTATCCCAAGTAGAAAAAATATGATTGGATAATAGAAATTTTTTTTCACATCACATGATTGGTGATATGAATAAGTTTTTTAAAATTAGAAACTATGATGGAGGTATTATTAGAGTTCGTAACAATCCAGCCTATCATACTATAGGAATTGGATCCATTACTTTAGATGAAAGAACTAACATTGAATATTTTTATCTTTTTGATGTATTAAAACATAATTTTTTGAGTGTTGGACAGTTGGTGGACAAAGGGTATCAAGTGCAATTAACAAAAAAGACTTTCACTATCAAGGATAAGGATTGTAAGATGATTGGAACTATAAGTAGGTCCAAAGGTAATGTATTTCAGTTGAATCCCACTAAAATAACATGTTTGGTTGCTAAAGTGGATAACAATTGGTTATGGAATAGGAGATTCTATCATATAAACTTTGATAATATTGTAAAAGATAGTAGCACATTTACAGTCAAAGATTTTCCTAAGTTAATAAAGGCTAGTAATGTGGTTTGCAAACAATGTATTTTGGCTATGCAAAAGAAGGTATCTTTCCCAAAAAATAAGTTCACAACCACAGAGAAGCTAGAGATTGTTCACACATATCTAAGTGGTCCCTCTAGAACAAGATGATTCTATGGTGAATGCTATTTCATGACTTTTGTTGATGGTTTCACTAGAATGATGTGGATAGCTTTTTTAAAGAGAAGTCTAAAGCTTTTGATGACATTAAGATATTTTAAAATAGGTTTGAGAATGAATTTTTTGTTAAGATAAAATGTTTGAGATCAGATAGAGGAGGAGAACTCACCTCTAGATAGTTTAATTAGTTTTGTGAAGAGAATGGAATCAAAATATAGTTATCTTCACCTAGGACACCTGAACATAATAGGATTGCAAAAAGAAGAATCAAATTAGTAGCAGAGGTAGTAAAAGTGATGTTGTTTGAGAATGATGTATCTAAGACATTTTGAAGAGAAGCAATTTGTACAAAAATGTACACTATGAACAAAGTATATATCAAAAAAGGTATGAGCAAGACATCTTATGAACTATGGTTTGGTCATTCACCATCTGTTAGGTATTTCAAAATATTTGGAAGAAAGTGTTATATTAAAAGAGATGATAATATTGGTAAGTTTGATCCAAGAAGTGATGAAGGTATGTTTCTTAGCTATTCATTAAAAAGAAAGGAATACAAATGTTTTAATCATAAAACTAACACAATAGTTGTGTGCACAAATGTAAAGATTGATGAAAATTTTGGAATTAAGGAAAATATGTTAGATTACAATTTAGATGAAGAAGAAGTTAATTCTAGAATTGTTCGACAAAATGATTATGTTTTCTTTGAAACTATCAATGATCTACACAATGATGTGCAAACTATTTTTTAAAGAGAAGAGAAGAGGTATAAACCTAGAGATGAGATAAGAGTTCAGATGTCAACTCCTACCCCCAATAGGAGTTTGACAAAGAATCACCCTCTGGAGTAGATAATTGGAAGCAAAGACAAAAATGTGATGAGAAGAAACAAAATTAATCTCGAGATATGTTTGACTTCTCAAGTTGAACCTAAAAGTGCAGATGAATCATTAGATTCAATCAATGAAGGAAGAAATAGATCAAATTGTGAAGAATGAAACATGGGAGTTAGTTCCTAGACCTAAAGACAAGAATATGATTGGAACCAAATGGGTATTGAGAAATAAGATGAATGAGCAAGGAAAAGTTGTGAGAAACAAGGTCATAATTTTATGTAAAGGTTACTCACAACAAGAAGGCATAGACTATGAGGACACATAGGCCCCTATAGCTAGAATGGAAGTAGTAAGAATGTTCTTGGCTTATGCAATGAATAAGAAGTTCAAAGTATATCAAATGGATGTTAAATCAACCTTCCTAAAAGGAGAACTTGAAGAAGAGTTATATATTGAGAAGCTTGAAGGTTTTCCTCTAGTAGAAGACAAAGATATGGTATACAAACTAAACAAATCTCGATATGGTCTAAAGCAAGCACCTGGAACTTGGTATGCAAGGTTCAATAACTATTCGACAAAGCTTGGATTTTCTAAAGGTACGATAGATAGTAACTTATATTTGAAAGAAATTGAGAATGGTTTGTTGATGATATTAATATTTGTTGATGACATCATATTTTGAGGAAATGATGAAGAAAGTAATAAGTTTTCTAAAGAGATGAAGAATGAGTTTGAGATGAGCTTGATAGGAGAAATGAAGTTTTTCCTAGGATTGTATGTTGTGTAGAATAGTTATGGTATTTTAATTTCACAAGCCAAGTACTTTAAAGACTTGTCAAAGAGAGTTGGATTGGAAATTTGTAAATTTATTGGTACACTTATGATAACTAATCACAAATTATCTTGCAAGGGTGAGACACCTACAGTTGAATAGAAGAAGCACATATCCATGATTGCAGGTTTGCAATATCTCACTCACACAAGACTAGATATAGAAAATGTAGTTAGTACCTAGATTTCAAGATGATCCTAAGGAATATCTTTATGTAGTTGTATAGAGGATATTTAGATATTTGAAAGGAACATATGATAATGGAATTTGGTGTGATGGATCAAGTGATTTCACTCTATGTGCATATACTGATGTAGACTAAGCAAGGAGTATGGATGATAGAAAGAGCACCAGTGGCGGGGCATTTTTTCTTGGAGGAATATTGGTTTCTTGGATAAGAAAGAAACAAGTTTTTATTTCATAAAGTATAGCTAATGTAGAGTATGTAGCAGCAACAAATAATTGTAATCAAGTGATGTGGATAAAACATATGTTGAAGGATATCATAATTGAGTTTGTAGAACCTGTTATCACATACTACGATAAAAAATATTAAATTCTAAGATTAAACACATATCTATTAAGTATCATGTGTTGAGAGAGAAGGCAATAGAAAAGGAGATTAGATTGGAATTTATGAGTACTAAAGCTCAAATTGCAGATGGGAAAAAGTACAAAGTTGTGTCGCCTTTTAGGCTGACTTATTAGAATGACTAAATTTGAGTATTTCTATCTAAAAATCATTTTTGTTCAAACATATGATCTAGACAAATTTTCTCAAGCTAAGTTACATATGGTCTCACAATTTTCCAATTCGAAATGTCTATTAAATGCATGTTTTATACTAGTTTCTATCAAATTACTAAAGAAATAAAATTATTTCAGAAAACTGACATTTCAATAACTCTTACTATTTTTTATGATTTTTTTAAAATAACATATAGACACCATTTTATAGAGTTCAAAGTCAAGAATATTCTCACATAGAGTTTATATTGTTTTAATTAGATATAGTATATTGTAATTAAAATATTCTACAAGTACGTATTTTAACACTCAAGAAGATGTCAAGTTTGAGAAAGGAAAAAATATTAAATCATGTTAGAGAAATTTAAAAATCACATGATGTTCTAGAGGAGAGCGTCCTCTTCAAGTATATATAATTTTTCTTTTGGTTAGAAAAGATTTGTTTTCAAAAATGTAGTGGGAGATGAAAACATTTGATTTCAGATGAGTTAATTTTGAATAGTTATAAATGATAAAATATAGGTATAAAGCCAATTTATATTTTTTATTCTTCTAGCTATATATGTTATCTATATCATAGTCTAAGATCAAAGGGAAATATGTTTATTTTCACATTATTTTGTGGTGGGAACTAGACCCCTAATTTCAATATTTTTTAGCAAGTAGAAAATTGTCTTTAAAAATTATGAAAATATATCAATTCTTATTCTAAATAAAAATTATAATCCTTAAATTAATTCATTTTTACACATTTTATTAGTTTACTTAATTATCAAATTCTAAATAATATTGTCATTTTTATTTCATTAAAGATGAATAGTTATAGTATTGTTATCCATTTCCTTTATAAAAGGGTGAAACATGTTTGTGCTTTTACCTAGATACCTTTATGGAGCCCTAACCTAAAGATACATTTGAATGATGGAATTAAAAGTAGGAAAAGTGAACTACTGAGGGGAGGGGGGGTGAATCAGTAGTTAAAACATGAACCAATAAAATTTTTCACCACTCATCCATCTCTTGCATTCAATAGATAGACTTGAAATAACATGCAAAACATAAACATCTAAGACATGTAAACACACAAAGCAATCATATATTTGACACCTGATAGGATTAACTAGAAACCCTGCAAAATAGAAGGTAAAACTAGGGTAGGGATGACACCCAAATTTCTTCACTACTGCAGCAATAAAGTGTTACCAATTCAGGTTACAATGAGTTGATCATGAGACATGATTTGCCCTTTGAAAGGCCTACCCTGTTAAAGGCCTACAAGGACTATTAAGCCCCACATTGTTAGAGGGTTTCAACACCCTATTGGAAGTGTGTTTGGCTAAAGGAATTTAGAACAATCACTTGGAATGTCACTATGTTAAAGGATTTACAACAATTTCTTAGGACTGCTCCATTTAGGAGATTTAACCAAAATCACTTGTTAAGATGTTTTAGTATAGATCTTCTTATTAGCTCTGGTAGCCTGATTAAAGATCAAATCCATATTGCATCCTTATTGATCCTATTTGATATGATATGTCAATGATGTATCCTCTATCTTTTGTTCTTCTCAAATTAATTCTGCAATTCACTCTCTTACAACTTCTATGTCTCCATGCAAACTTCATTGTTCTCTACTTTCAATTGCTTCAGCACTTAGTCTTAATGAACTATAGGGCTTTTTTCCTCCTTAAGAAGACTAGAAGACTTAGGGTTAGGTATGAATCTATGGCTGAGATTCATCCTATTTTTTGCTTAATCCTTCCCTTTTTCCTGATTGGCTACATGTAATTTCATAGCGAATCCACATACAAAATTTTCCTTATCTTCAAAAGATCTTATTTTGTCTTTAGGTTGGTTGAAAAATGGTTTACATAGTTCTTTGTGCAATCTCAAACAACTATGTCAAATCTGTGTTACTTGACACTTAAAGTTATTGATGCTTAACACATACTAAGATTTTATCTCTAACTCAACACCTAAACTTCTTGACATCTACTATTTGCTTGACACTTGAATCACCTGGCATGTATTGTCTACTCAACATTTAAGTGACTCGACACATGAGTGACTTAACACTCATTACAACTTGGCATAGTCTATATTTACATATTATACTTGGCATATATTACTTAGTTCAATATGAACTTAGTGAATGTTTTAAGTGTATTGACACTCAATTGTCAAAACCAATCTAAGATCAACATTGAGTACTTGAGAGGTATGCTTGGGGTTATGCCCCTACCTACTTCTAAGTAGAAGATGCAGAGATTGCATCAATCCAATGATACAAAGCACTATTTTTAGACTGGATTGAATATTGACACTTCCTATATGGGAGAGTATCTATTATGAGGTGAGTCATTGAGGACTCTTGTCATTTGTCCTTGAATAGTGTCTTTGGACACTTGAGCTGGTTGAGGACTTGGAGTAGTTAATTGACATAATGAGGCTTTTGTCATTGATGTCAATGGTGGAGAATATGCATGAAAAGAATCTCCTAAGTATGTATGGAGACATTGTATGGAAGTATATACTTTACTAAGGATATTTAGAAAGATTCATGTAAAGAAGAATGATTAATATCTCAACGGGGGAGATATGTAACATGGGGAATTGTGATATATGGTGAGTTGTTTAGTGTGAACAACTGTTGCTAATCCAATGAAGAAGAAGAACAAAGAAGTTTTCTAGAGGATTTCATATTTGATTGATGAAGAGGATTTGAGAACATGAGAACACAAGTAGCAATAGAGTACTCTTTGGTATTCTTGGAACTTAGATGTTTTCCACCTACGTTTTTGTCAATGCTAAAGCGGTAGATTATTAGCATGAATGCTAATGATACTATAGTGGGGGAGTATCCTAAGAATTTAAGTGTATTGACATGTTGCATTCATGACTATGTTTGTCATTCATGTCAACATAGTAGTAAGTATGTGAACACTAGCAGAGTAGAAAACATAGATCTTAGTTGTACGGATGAGGTTTTGAGTGTCTGTTGATGCACATCCATGGACATGTTCAGTAAAATGCACAACATGTAATTCAAAGATGTATAGAAGTTGTACCTAATTTATAAAGAGAACATAGATTGGGTACATAAGAATTCATTTCAAATGTTTGCATTATATTCTTTGATAGTGATCTAATCTAATGATGCATAGTCAGCTAGTGATAGATGATAGTCTAATGGTGATATCAGCAAGTGTGCAGGTCCTGAAGTCACATGTGTGAAGTTTTGTATGTAATTGATTAACTATGTTACTATAATTAATTTGGAAAGCACCAAGGAAAACTCAATTAATTATTTTGAAGATATCTTATAAAGGAAAGATTTTTTCCTTGTTTGTAAGAGTATATTAAGTATTGAATTGTGTGTGAAGTGTGAAAAGGAGCAGATTATTTACTAAATACAAGTAAGAAATCTAATGGATTATTGGATACAAGTTTTGTGATCTGGTTACAATATTGAAAGGAGAAAAATTCTAGCTGACAAGATAGAGGAAGGAAGTGCAATTCATTTCTATTATTCTACAAGGAATAATACATATTTCAGTTGGACAATGGGTTCAATTGTCTTTCCCTTTAAGCTTTTTAGGCAGTGGGTCAAGATGTCTTCCATGACTCCTAACAGGGTTGGCACAATTCCTAATAGGGTTGGAATATTCTAATAGGAATTCAATGTCTCCTAATAGGGTTCATCCTCTAACAAGAAACATTTATATTAGTACACCATCTTGTAAGTACCATCCCCACCAGGGTTTTTGGTTTGATGAAGAGTTTCCCTAGTTAACATATTTGGTGTTATTGTGCATGAGTATCTTTTTGTGGTTTCCTTATTATATTACTCATATGGTTAAAGTTTAATAAGGTTGATAATTGTGATATTAGTTATATTGGTGGACTATATATTCTAACACTACATGCCCTAAGGTGGATAGGAGGTTAGGCCATGATTCGGTAAATCTTTTCCTTATTGTGATTTGTTCTATTATAAAGGTTTTTGGATGCCCGCAACCTCCCCATGTTTTGTCTAAGCACATTCCAAAGAGGATGGGGATTGTTGAATTGTTTTGGAAACTAATTATGATGAGCTAGGAATATTTGGGGCCTACAATCAAGAAAAGATCCTTTATATGTAGAAATTCCAAAGTATAAAACTTTGTTATAGGAAAAGATGCAATAGAATAAATAGATGAATTTATGAGAAAATTCTTATTCCCTTCATCTCCTACTAGGACCTATGATTGTAATGACCTTGTTAGGCATACCCTATAGAAGATGAGAAAGTTAAATTAGCCAAGTAGCAAGCGTTGTAGGGAAGAGAATGTGAGCATGAATTGACTAGAGACAGAGGTATATAGAGACCAAATATTTGAAATGGAAAGAAATCATGTGAGTAGAAGAGGAGATGAAAATAACAGATCTCTCCTTTAAAGGTTTCTATAATGAGGAGAGGTACCTAGATAGATTCAATAAGTGCCTTGACAATTATAAAGCTATAATGTCTCAAGTGCCTCTATAAATAAGAGAAAAATATTACCTAAATCTCCAAAGCATGATGAAATAATGAATGCTGCTCCCCTTAATACCAATAACCATAACATAAAAAAAAGAAACAACAAAAAATGCGAGAAAAAAATATAGACTTCGTATTTGTGCCACAAATGTAAAATTATAGAATTCAAAAGTACAATATGCTAAACCACATGGGCACCTTCATTACAAGAATTTATAAGACAAGCTGCAAACTATCACGCAAAGCTATACTAGACAATGTTTGTGCCTTTCTTAGATAGGAAATTTTATGCCACCCGAGGGTGTTCTAGACAATGAAGCTTAATACCAAGGGCCAATAGACCCTAAAAATACATATAGAGTTAACCAAATACATTTTTGACAATTATTATAGATATTTCAGATAGCCCAACTTCGAAAGGCCATAACTCTCAAATCATTGCTCCAATTAGCTATTATAACCACTTTTTGAAAATATGAGCTCCTAATCTACATGCTTGAAACTAATCAAGCACCCTTTTGTTGAGTTTTCAAACCTCATCTAGGAACTCTAAGCCCTCCAACAGTGAGCTTGAAGATTTTTCTACAAATTTTTTGAACAAAAATCTGCAATAGCTTCTCCAATACTTAAGTTGGAGCAATGAGATTTTTATGGTAGGATTATAACTCTAAAATAAACCTTCCTATAGAAAATGAGAAAATTCTAAGCTTATAAAACAAACTTATTAAAAATAGCAATTTCTCATAAATAGTAACCACCCTATCTACTAGTCCTTATTAAAATAGAAAAGGCTGAAAATAAAATATTTTTGGGTGATGCAAGATTGCTCTTACACCTAGGATGCTCATGTATTAGACACCCAAGGTAATTTGAGAAGTGATCTCGTCATGTCAAAGGTGGTCAGGGGAAGACCAAAATGATTAACCTCCACCTTTACTAGCCATGATGAATCCTCAACTGACCTCCCTTTCCATTTGACCAAGTATTCCTCATAAGTTCTATTCCTGGTACTTTTTCCAACCAGACTGTCTAGTATCTCCTCAATGTCCTTTGTAGCCAAACTAGTTGCTGTAATACCCCATTGTGCTTCTACAACTTTATCTCTATCACCTCCTTCATAATACTCTGTCAAGTCTAAAATGTTAAATACTAGTGAAATATTTAATTCATCAAGCAACTCCACTTGATACACGTTTCTAGAATCATGCCTTTTAACTATCTTACATGGTCCAAACTTATTCATCATCATTTTATTATATGTATCCACTAGAGAACACTCCTTTCCCAAATGAACCATGACTTCATCTCCAATCTAAAGTTCCTTATACCTCATTTTAACATTTGCCTTAGCCTTATACTATATATTCATCTTTATGACGTGCTTCCTCATGTCCTCATGGATGTGTTAGAATTCTTTAGAATAACTGGGGGGCGGAGGGGGTGAATCAGTTATTCAAGGTCCAAATGCCCTAATAACACTTTTTCACAAATTATAGTGAATCCATAAACTTTTCATCCATCCAAGCTTAAATCAATCATCCTAGAAAATTACAATAAATCAATATGTAGAGATAAAACATGCAAGATCAACACATGACACAGTGATTTACGTGGAAACCCATTTGGGAAAAACCACCAGTAACATGCTACTTGATTTTCACTCTTCTAAAGTGACGCCCTATTAAAAACCTACCCTGTTAAAGGCTTACAACACACTGTTAATTGTGACCTTGTTAGAGGATTTCACCGTACTATTAGGAATGGGCCTAATCAAAGGACTTTAGAAAATTCAATTGGAATGTCACCCTATTAAAGGATTTACATTATGGCTATTAAACCAACCTAAGTCCATAGGATTTAAACTAACTGTTACAATTGCTAGAAAGTAACAATAATGGCTTTTTGATTTGATACAACTTACAACATATCTTGTAGATTTCAGATCTCACTTCAACTCTGACAACTTGTCATCTCAAGCTTCACCTCCTTAAGTCTTCTTACTCATCATACCAATGCAACCATATTTGTGGTCATCTGTTGAAGCAGAGCAACTATTATTTCTTACTCCTTAGCACCTCCTTCAACACTTTATACTTTCGTGCTTGACCTCTCCTCTCTCTTTGCTTTGTGACCTTGTTATTCCTTAAATAGAAATTTGGATTGCCTTTTCTGCTTGATTCTCCCTCTCCAGCTTTAGGGTTTCAAATGGATTAGGTAGGATACAATGTATCTACCCCATATCTTGCTCTTATCTAGAAACTTCATCTAGAGTCCAGTTCTATTCTCCAAAAATGTTCTACATGGTGTTCAGTGCCACCAGCTCAACACTCTTATCTTCTAGTTAATTCATAGAATTTAAGATAACAACCTTGTCAGCTTAGATATGACGAATCTTCAATTTTTTGAAATAATGTAGCAACTCGGCACTATTGGTTTACTGATGCTTGACATCTTTGTGTTACTCGAAACTTGTATTTGCTGGGCACTTGTATTTTCTCAGCACTTGTATCTGCTTGGAACTTGTATCTGCTCAACACTTATATCTACTCAGTACTTTTTTCTGCTTGGTACTTGTATCTGCTCAGCACTTGTATCTACTCGGTACTTGTTTCTGCTTGGTACTTGTTTCTTCTTGGCACTTGTATCTGCTCGTCTGCTCGGCACTTTCTTGAAGTTCACTCGGCACTTACTGAAGTTGAACTTGTTCGGCTTCAACTAAGAATCTGTTCAGCACTTACTAGCTTGCTCGGCTCTCTCTATCTAATGAACTTAGTTAGGCTTTACAAATGACTTAGCTAAAACCTTACATCTTTGATATGTTTCGATGTGCCCATTCTTTGTGTCTTAGAGTATGTCATCAATACACTTTTTCATCAATGGCTTAGCTAATCCTTCTAATTCATTACAACATCATAACTTCAACCTTTCTCTAGGTGTTCTAGTTACATCTTATTTATTGCCTCTTCCTTGTCAATCAATCAATTGATAGTATTTGGATCACTAAAGCAATTTTCATTCCTACAAGAAGCAAGTTTGACATCAATGACAAAACAATGATTGAGAACATTCTTTACTAGTTTCATTACTTTTTATATATGATTCCTTCAGTCATTTCCAAAAAACTCCCTCATGAGCTTTTCAATCATTTCCAACAATCTCCCTCTTTGGCATTGATGCCAAACCAAACTGATCAATTGATCAACTTAGTTACCACTAAGATTGTATATGTTATCTTGACTACTGCATCCATACTACTGATCTCATATATCTCCCTCTTTCATATATATCTCCCTCTTGCTTTGTATTGATCAGTTTTCTACATATTTCTCCCTCTTTGACATAAATGCCAAAGATGGAGCATCTTTGATATACACAATATAAGCTTTGGCTATGATGTCTTCTCCCTCTGTCACCATGCTTGTGACTGATTTGGAGTTTTTGCTCTTGTTGTCATCCTCTGCATCATTCTTTAGATATTTCAATGATTTATTCCTATTGATGCAGGGCAGCTTCCTTGTTATTTTATACTGCTTGAGTTAGGGATATTACCCCCAACTTGCCTCTAAGATATTCATAAGCATCCTTAGGAAATGGTTTGGTGAAGATATCTATAGTTTGTTCCTTTGTATGAATGTACTTCAACTTCATTTGTTTGTCTTCTACCAATTCTCTGACATAGTGATACTTGATTGCAATATGCTTGGTTTTTGCATGCATTACTAGATTTTTGGATATGTTTATAGCACTTTTATTATCACAATACAATATCACAGGTTTAGTTACCTTTTCTTTCATTCCTTTCAATAGATGTGTGAGCCACACAATGTTTGTGCAATTGACTATTGCTGCCACATATTATGATTCTGCAGTGGACTGGGATGTGCATGTTTGTTTCTTGCTGGTCCAAGTAACTAACATTATACCTAAAAATATTGCAACTCCACTTGTGCTTTTTCTGTCATCAATGTTGCCTCCCCAATCTGCATCTTTATATGCATTGAGCTCAAAATTCTCATTCTTTTTGTAATATAGACCAAAGTTATTAGTTCCTTTGAGATACCTCATTATTCTTTTTACTGTTATGAGATGATTTTCTTTGAGATTAGCAGAGAATCTAGCCACTATTCCAACTGCTAATGCTATGTATTGTCTGCTATGTACAAGATATTGTAGTTTTCCAATCATGGATCTGTACATTGTTTGATTGACTTTAGCTGATACATCATTTTTGGATAGCTTATTTCCTATTGCCATTGGTGTGCTGATTAGTTTGGACTCCTCCAATCCAAATGTTTTAAGTATCTCTTTGATATATTTTTATTGTGTCACAAATATACCATGTTTTAGTTGATGTACTTGCAATCCAACAAAAAAATTGATCTCTCCAAACATAGACATCTCAAATTCATGTTTCATTTTGTCAGCAAAGCCTCTGCAAAGCACTTCCTTTTTTCCAAAAACTATGTCATCCACAAAGATCTCAGATACAATAATATCCTTACCTTCTTCTAATTTGATGTACATGTTGTTATTATCATCAATTCTTTCAAATCCTATTTGCAGTAGATACTTGTGAAGTCTCTCATACCATGCTCTGGGTGCTTGTTTCAAACCATAGAGTGTTTTATGTAATTTACAAACCATATCCCCATTGTTCTCATCAACAAATCCCTCTGGTTGTTCAATATAGACTTCTTCTTCTAGTATACCATTTTAAAAAGTAGACTTTACATCCATCTGATAGACTTTAAAATCTTTATATGTAGCATATACAAGTAAAGTTCTTACTCCTTCCATTTTGGCAACAGGAGCGAATGTTTCCCCATAGTCTAATCCTTCTTCTTGAGCATAACCCTTGCATACTAGTCTAGCTTTGTTTCTAGTAATCACACCATTCTCATCTAGCTTGTTTCTAAATACCCACTTGGTGCCAATCACATTCTTGTCAACTGGTCTGGGAACAAAACTCCAAGTTCTATTCTTCTTTATTTGATCAATCTCTTCTTCCATAGCTTTATACCAGTCATCATCTTGTAATGCACCATTTATTGTCTTAGGTTTAGATTTGTTGATCAGAAATGATTCATGTCTTAGTCTATTCCTAGTCATTGGTCTTGCATCTTTATCACCAATTATCTGTTCAGCAGAGTGATGTATTTTTACATATTTGGATAATCTTGGTTCTGTCCTTGTTTCCATGTTTGATCTTTCAAATTTAAGGTCACTATGCACTTCGTTGTCAGGTTGTTCTTCATCTATTTCATGTGTACTGACTTCAGGATCAAATTGTGCATTTTCTTCATTCTGTAACTTAGCTTTTGAATGTAACTCGACATTCACTGGTTGTCACTCAGCTGAAACTAAATTTTTTTGTTGAATTTCAATTTGATTGACAAGATCCTCATCAACAGGCATTCTTTCATAAGAATACACAAAGGTTCTATATTCATCCATTCTCTTTGGTTCTTTAGCTTGGACTTTTATATGCTCATCAAAGGTTACATTTGCACTTTCCACAATTTTTTTAGTGTTAGTATTCAAACACTTGTATGCTTTACTTCTAGTGGAGTAACCAAGGAATATACCTTCATCACTTTTTGCATCAAATTTCCCATTTCTAGCATCTTTAAGCATAAACCATTTGCAACCAAATAATTTGAAATGTTTTACATTTGGTGAGTGACCATACCATAATTCAAAAGGTGTTGCACTAGTACCTTTCTTGACTTGTACTCGGTTCATTGTATGAACAACTACACTTACAGCTTCTCTCTAGTATTTTAGAGCAATAGTCTTTTCTATCATTAATGTTCTGGCATAGTCAATCAAAGATCTATTTCTTCTCTCAGCAATTCCATTCTGTGGGGGAGTTCTAGGAGCTGACATTTGTCTTTTGATTCCTTTGTCATTACAAAATATCTCTAATTTGTTTAATGTGAATTCACCACCTCTATCTGATCTCAAGCATTTCAAACTTTTTCCTGTTTCCTTTTCAACTCTAGCCACATACCACTTAAACATTTGAAAAGCATCATATTTTTGCTTAAAGAACATAACACTCATCATCCTGGAATAGTCATCAACAAACAACATTATGTATTTATCTCCTTTGTAGCTTTTTACATCCGTTGGACCACATAAGTCAGTATGAACTAACTCAAGTACTTCTTTAGATGTATAGTTTTTGCTTTTGAAATTTGACTTTGTCATCTTTCCTAGTTGACATTGTTTGGACATGATATTGTCAAATTTTTTCAATTTAGGTAAACCTCTAACTTTCTTCATTTTACTGATAGTGATCATATTGTCAAAGTTGACATGACATAGCCTTCTATGCCATAACCACTCATCATCAAATTTTGTAACAAAATAAGGAACATCATCCATATCAAGGTAAACTAGATTACTTTTCATTTGATCTCCTTTTCCTATCAATTTTCCATTAGTACCATAGATTTTTGTAGTTTTGTTTCCAAATTCTACCTTACATCCTACATTGCCTAACTGTGAGACACTTAGCAAATTGTAGTTTAATCCTTCAACAGAGTATGCATTATCACATGAAATTTGTTATGTAAGCTTAATAGAGCCTTTTCCTTTTATTTGACATGGAGCATCATTACCAAATCTAACACTATTTCCATCATACTGAGTAAAGTTAACAAACTTACTTTTGTCTCCTATCATGTGATGTGAGCATCCAATGTCTATGATCCATCTGTCATTTTTGTTCATACATGTTACCAATGATGTAGGTTCATCTTCATCAAATTGATCCTTCATGGCCACATAAACAACTTTATCATCATTATCATCAGAATTCTCTTCAACAATATAACACTTCTTGCCTTTGTCTTTGTAATCTTTCTTGTCATGTTCTCTTCTATATTTGTATTTTTTGCCTTCCTTGTAATCCTTTTTCTATGTACACCTTGTAGCAATATGTCCTACTTCATTGCAATTGAAAAAATTGATAGGCATCTTACCTTTGAATTTTCCTTTGCCTCTGTGAAATCTTCTAGCTAGCAATACTTCCAATTGTTCCACATCTTGCTCATTAGTGCTACTATCACTAGATACATATTTCATTTTTATTCCTTTATTTGATTTTACCTATTTAGCATCTTTCAGTGATAGCTTGGCCTTGAAAGTAGATTCAACATTCTCAGGTCTGTAGTTATCAAAGTTAGATAACTCAAATGCAGTTGGTCTTCCCACTATACCTTCAAAACATAGATTGTTTCCTGGCACACATCTTAGTTCTTGTATTGTTGATACTCTAATAGCATAGATAGGGAGCAAGGTTCTTAAGAACTTACTATTAACAGTATCTTCATCCAATTGACCACTCAAACATCTTATTGTACTTACCACTTCCTTTATTCTTGCACCATACTAAGAAACATTCTCACTTTCCTTTGAGGCTTTCTATTTTTGCTCTTTGGACATTCTGATCTTCACCACATATGTCTAATAGGGATTTCCACATTTTGGATGCAGTGTCACATCCTTTGATATCATCAAATTCAGCATAGTTGAGTGCAGAAGCAATCTCCAACATTGTCTGATTGTGTTCCTATTTGTTTTTCAAATCTTCTGCAGTAAGAGTACCAGTTGGATCAACATGTTTAGTAACAATTGAATTTTTGGTATAATCTCCTATGGATCCAATATGTAGCTTCATCAAAATTTTCCATGCAACAAAGATGTCTTTGTTGAGCTTGGGGACTTCTCTCTTAGTCATTCTGATCTTTTCTGCTTCTAGTCCCTTCAAATTGAATCAACAGTTTGGCTCTAATACCAATTGTTAGAATTCTTTCAAATAACTGAGAGGAAGGGGGGGGGGGGGCGGGTGGGGTGAATCATTTATTCAAGGTCCAAATGTCCTAATAATACTTTTTCACAAATTATAGTGAATCCATAAACTTTTCATCCATACAAGCTTAAATCAATCATCCTAGCAAACTATAGTAAATCAATATGCAGAGATAAAACATGCAAGATCAACACATGACATAGTGATTTACTTGGAAACCCAATTTGGGAAAAACCACTAGTAACATGCTACTTGATTTTCCCTCTTCTAAAGTGATGCCCTGTTAAAAGCCTTCCCTGTTAAAGGCTTACAACACACTATTAAATGTGACCTTGTTACAGGATTTCACCATACTGTTAGGAATGGGCTTGATCAAAGGACTTTAGAACATTCACTTGGAATGTCACCCTATTAAAGGATTTACAATATGGCTATTAAACCAAACTAAGTCCATAGGATTTAAAATAACTGTTACAATTGCTAGAAAGTAACAATAATGGCTTTTTAATCTGATACAACTTACAACATATCTTGTAGATTTCAGATCACACTTCAGCTCAATCCTTTGCTTGGCTTTAATCACTTCAGCTCTGATAGCTTGTCATCTCAAGCTTCACATCCTTGAGTCTTCTTACTCATCATACCAATGCAACCATATATGTGATCATTTGTTGAAGTAGAGTAACTATGCTTTCTTACTCCTTAGCACCTCCTTCAGAACTTTATACTTTCATGCTTGACCTCTCCTCTCTTTGCTTCGTGACCTTGTTATTCCTTAAATAGAAATCTGGATTGCCTTTTTCGCTCGATTCTCCCTCTCCAACTTTAGAGTTTCAAATGGATTAGGTAGGATACAATGTATCTACCCCATATCTTACTCTTATCTAGAAACTTCATCTAGAGTCTAGTTGTATTCTCCAAAAATGTTCTACATGGTGTTCTGTGCCACTAGCTCATCACTCTTATCTTCTATTTAATTCACAGAATTCAAGATAACAACCTTGTCGGCTTAGATCTAACGAATCTTCAATTTTTTAAAATAATGCAGCAACTTGGCACTATTGGTTTACTGATGCTCTACATCTCTATGTTACTTGGTACTTGTATTTGCTTGGCACTTATATTTGCTCAACACTTGTATCTGCTCAGCACTTGTATTTGCTCGGTACTTGTTTCTGCTTAGTACTTATTTTTGCTTGGCACTTGTATCTTCTCGGCACTTGTATCTGCTCGACACTTGTATCTATTTGGTACTTGTTTCTGTTTGGTACTTGTTTCTACTCAGCACTTGTATTTGCTCTTCTACTCAACACTTGTTGAAGTTCACTCAGCACTTACTGAAGTTGAACTTGCTCAGCTTCAAGTAGGCATTTGTTTGGCATTTACTAGCTTGCTTAGCTCTCTCTTTCTAATGAGCTTAGTTAGGCTTTACAAATGACTTCTCTAAAACCTTACATCTTTGATATGTTTCAGTGTGCCCATTCTCTGTGTCTTAGAGTATGTCATCAATACACTTTTCCATCAATGGCTTAGCTGATCCTTCTACTTCATTACAACATCATAACTTCAACCTTTCTCTAGGTGTTCTAGTTACATCTTATTGATTGCCTCCTCCTTTTCAATTAATCAATTGATAGCATTTGAATCACTAAAGCAATTTTCATTCTTGCAAGCAACAAGTTTGACATCAATGACAAAACAATGATTGAGAACATTCTTTACCAGTTCCATTACTTTTTATGTATGATCTCTTCAGTCATTTCCAACAATCTCCCTCATGAGCTTTTCAATCATTTCCAACAGGACGTTCTTCAAATGTTTAGCAAAATCTTCTACTTCAACACTACTTATCTCTCCTTTATCCAACTAGCTCAATTTAGAGGCATTTCTAGGACTATTCCCATATACAATTTGGAATGATGATTTACCAGTACTCCTATTGATAGAATTATTATATGCAAATTCCACCTATGGTAAAAATAGATCACATCCTTTTGGTTTATCTCCAACCAAGGATCTCAGTAAGTTTCCCAAAGTGTGATTCATAGTTTCTGTCTATCCATTAGTCTATGGATGATGTGATGAACTGAACTTCAACTTTGTCTTCAATTTCTTCCATAATGTATGCCAAAAATACCCAAAAAAATTGGTATGTTGATATGAAATTATACTCTTTAGAAGACCATGTAGTCTCACCACTTCTTTAAAAAACAACTGTGTGACGTGAATAACACCACTAGTCCTCTTGCAAGGAATACAATGTGCCATCCTTGAAAACCTGTCAACCACCACAAAAATAGAATCATGCTCATATTGCGTCCTTAGTAATCCAAGAATAAAATCCATGCTGACATCCTCCCATGGCTTCTTTGGTATAGTAAATGGATGATACAATCATGTATCCTACTTCACTCCTTTCACCATCTGACATACTCTGCAACTTTGTAAAAAATTCTTCATGTCCCACAAAAGACTCTTCTTCCAAATCCTTGTCCTCTACCTCTTCCTCTTTGATCTCTATTTTTTAGATCATGGAAATGATTGGAATTTTTTCCCCTCTGGTTCTAACTACTACTCCCAACCATATCCTTGTTCTTTTGATCATCACTATGACCACCATAAGATTGTTCGCTATATCTTTCACCATGACCTCTTCCACTATTCTTGTTGTAAAACTTCTTACTCAGTTTCTCCTCAATTCCTAGGGCAAACTAGTATGCCTCTTCAATATTTTTCATTTGAACCAGACTCAACTCATCGTGGATTCTTGGCCATAACCCATTAAGATAACAGTCAAATTTCTCCTTATCATCTTTTGCATGGATGGTTCTAATGAGAACTCGATAGAACTCTTTGGTATACTCTTGAATAGAATTTTCTTCAACAAATCAAGCTCATAATCCATGGGAATGAATTAGCACTTCATTTTAGCTATTATCCATTCCCATCTGGTGATTTTTTTGTTTCCCTTTCTATTTCACTCCAATTGAACTGCTTACCACTAGATCTTTGCATGTCCCTTTAGTTTTGCCTTCGTAAACTTGAACATATCAAGATCATCAATATCTTCATACTCAAAGTACTCATCTAGTTCATTGATCTAATTGATCAACTCCTCTAGGTTAAGATTTCTCAAAAATGTGGGAACTTCAAACTTAGCTCTTTTTCCAATCTTAGAGATAGCCCTAAAAATCCTCTCTTCCTCTAGGTTTAGAATTTCCTCTACTTTAACATTTTCTTCTACTTCGTCCTCATCCTTATTTTCATCTCTTATGGTAAGATTTATTCCTCTATGTATTTTTTCTTCCAATGCTTTCATTTGTCTTTGAAGGGCTCTAAAACCCTCAGGTGTAACACCTATAACGCTTCCACTATGCTCTCTTCATGGAGGCATTTTTGCACTTCCACTGAAACCCTAGTGCAAACAAGCTTACAATCAACAATCTGTCTACATGTTCAACTCAAACCATTGTCTTGGTGTGAACTACCTCATAGTCAATTATTTGTCCACACACTCATGAACTCTAACTCTAATACCACTTGATGAAGGGTGATGCCCTTAATACCATAAACCATAACAAAAAACAAAGAAATAATAAAAAATGTGAGAACAAAATATGGACTTCTTATTTGTTCTACAAATATGGAATTACATAATTCACAAGTATAATATGCTAACCCACATGGGTTCCTTCATTACAAGAATTTGCAAGACAAGTTGCAAACTATCACATAGAGTTGTCCTAGATAATGTTCAAGCCTTTCTTAAATAGGCAATTTTATGCCATCCAGGAAGGTTCTAGACAATTAAACTTAATATCAAGGACTAAAAAACACTAACAATACATATAGAGTCAGCCAAGTACATCTTTGACAATTATTTAAAATATTTTGGGTAGCTAAACTTTGGAAGGCCATAACTCTAAAATTGTTGCTCCAATTGGCTATTATAACCTCTTTTTGGAAATGTAAACTCTTAATCTATAGGCTCGAAACTATGCAAGCACCCTTCTGTTGAGTTTTTTGACCTCATTCAAGCACTCTAAAGCCTCCAACAATGAGCCTAAAGATTTTTCTACAAATTTTTCCACTGAAAATCCATGATAACTTCTCCAATACTTAAGTTGGAGAAATGATATTTTTGTGGTAGGCTTATAACTCTAAGATGAACCTTCCTATTGAAAATGAGAAAATTTTGAGCTCATATGACAAACTTACTAAAAATATCAAGTTCCCATAAGTAGTAACCACCCTATCTACTAGTCATTATTAAAATAGAAAAGACTGAAAAGATAATATTTTTGGGTGATGTAAGATTTCTCTTACACCCAAGATGCTTTTGCATCATGACATCATGGAAATTGATTATGAAGGGGATCAACTAGAGAGTTCATATTAGGCCCAAGGTGGTAGTAAGAAACATAAGTTGATAGAGATCCTAGATAGGGCGAGGGAGAAAGCACTATAGATTATTCCTAGGGGAACCAAGTACTTTGATTATATTACACATAATTTCTTTATAGGATAGGCAAGCCAAAATGAACAGATCTAAAATAAACTTGAGGCTCATGCAAGGATGCTAGATGAAGGAATAATCCAAGCTCAAGAGTTTATGAAGGATGAAAACTTCATAAATTCTAAGGAATTCAAATTCCTATTGTTTAAGATCAAACATAATGAACTCACTCTTTAGTTGTAGATATGAGACACACAAGAGAAAATCGTTGAATTTGTGCAAAAGATAGAAGAATATGATTCAAATAGTGAAACTCTCACTATTGATGAGGCTAGTGAGATAGTCAAGAGAGGTGGGATGTTGCTCTTTCCTGGATAGGAGCTTAGCTCATCTTTTATGTTGGATCAAATAAGAAGGAAAAGAAAACTTGTCTCATTTGAGGAGACTAAAATTGTTGGCAAATTATAGGGGTTTGGTTTTAATATTGATACAATAACAAAGGAAATCTAGAGCATGGCCCCTATATCTAACAACCTAACATTGATAGGAGTCAGAGATTCTCCCAAGGAAATGTGATATTTGGGAATATCACTACTACATCAAGTAACCAGATTCACAATATGATGAATACTATACTACTCATGGGGAAGAGAAAAATTGATATGATGGAAGAAAAACTATTTCAAGCATACAACATATCCATTGAAACAAGGAAAAGGTATGAGGAAGAAAAGATGAAGACTTATGAACTAGAGTAGAAGGTGGCTTCCGTAAAAAATGAGGTGAAGATTTTGAAAAATGCATCCTAACCTACATTAGAGACAAAGGATTAGGAGACCCAAACAGATGTTGATACATCAAATGTGGGTATGGATCAGCTAATGGAGGTGGATAAGGTAGAAGTAGGAAAAGAAGTAGAATTCAAGACTATGGAGAGCATGCTCTCATACAAAATAAATGTCTTCAAATAGGTTTCCTAGAATGTTTAGAGTGTGTAGATTACATTGCAGGGAGCAGAGTATTAGTGCTTTGAGGCACTATCCACTCTTTTTTCCCTAT
Organism: Cupressus sempervirens; assembly: GCA_028749045.1. Lineage (NCBI taxonomy): Eukaryota > Viridiplantae > Streptophyta > Pinopsida > Cupressales > Cupressaceae > Cupressus > Cupressus sempervirens. Next base: position 225,360,323 of record CM053784.1, read on the forward strand.
TCACTAAGTGAGACACCTACATTCCATTTTTTGATAGGTTGGTCCCAATTTTGACCCAGAAGAAGGTGTTACCTAAATAGATCATCGTTTCCACTAGGAAAATGATAAATAGGGTAAAAAGATTGAATGCATTCTTTTGTGTTAAGCTACAATTAATAAATATTAAAATGAAGACTATTTCCAGTGGACACTTGACTTCATATAGAAATTTTTGATGATGATAATCAGCTTAGGGAATGGTAGGAAAGGTTAGATTCTTTTGACAACACTTTGAAGCATAAAAGGTTTATTGCCTGTAGAAATGGTGAAACTGACATGGTAAAAATTATTGACATTTTTTCAAAATTTTGTACAAGCTAAATGAATATATGAATAAAATTGTTGCAGAGATTATAACTTTAACTGATTCTAAATGGAATAAGTTCCTAAAGAAGCTAAATATAGTTAGAGGGGCTACCTGGCTAGATGGGGAATCATACCATCTCAAAGGTTATAGCTGACATAAAGGAAATTCCATCTTGAGATATTGACCAAACAAGATAAGAAAAGTCAAATTAAAATGAAGAGGTAGGACAACTATCCAAAATAGATATCATATCTTTGTGCTTCACCTATTGTGGGTATGCTCTTATTACACACTACAAAGTTGATCCTAAAAATCCAAATTGATAGTCATTCTAATTTTGACTATCTCTAACATCCTTTTTGTAGCATCTTGGTTTTTAATGTATGACCGCCCATCTAAATCTTTTTACAATCCTTATTCTATGAAAGGATATCTAAAATGTAGAGTAAAGGGCACATGAATTTTACTTTGAACAAAGTTTTGTTCCTTTTTTTGCCGGTGCATGTATACTGTATAAGTTTGTTTCAAAGATAGAATGAAAAGAGTTAATAGTGGCCAGTCCAATTAAGCTTCTTTCTAATAGGAATGGGCATTTGAATTGTATATGTTCAAAATAAATTAATGTAAGATGCAAAAAGTTGATTGTTCATTTGAAATCTTTTCTCTTCTTTTGTCTCCATTTTACTCTGTAAAATTTAATAAGAAAAGTTGATTAAATTTCAATTGAAATTCATTTTGAATTATATTTCATTTTAATTTTTCTAATAATCTAATGGATTATGTAAATACTTAATGTAAATTGGAATAATTCTATGGTTTTAATTGAAAATTTTGATAAGCTTGAGACCTGGAAATGAATATTAATATTCTTTTCACAAAGTGTTAAGAATGATCTAGAGATAGATGTTAAATTCTTGTGAGTTAATAGGTCAATGCATAAGGCACCAGTCATCCATTAAAGTTGATCTAGTTTGGAAAACCTATATGGTATAATTCTTATAAACCAATCCTTTATATCTTTTGTTGTTGAAAATTTAAAATGCCAACATGTAGTTGATTCGTGGATTTTTAGGTTTCGATAAAACAACCATTTATCATCCCTATTTGTAGTCATAGAATTACAATAAATAGGAAAATCATCTGCTCTTTTGAAATTCATGTTGAGATTTTGAATTTTAAAGAGATAAAGAGTGAACTACTAGGTATACCCACCTGAATTTTGAAAAGTTCAAAGTAGAGAAGGCATCATAGACTCTTGTCAGTTGGTTTGTGCCTCATAATACCGATTATGATTTCTAGCTAACTCCTGGGTAATTTCTTGACTTTTAAGTGGTAGTTCAAATTCTGTCAAATTAGGATCCAACAAATTTAACTTCTCAATTTAGCTTCAAACACCTACCTTAAGGAAATCACATTGATTTACATTCACAATTTAGAATATAGTTTGTTACATGCATGAACTATATACTCATATATTTCAATGTCTAGATTAGTTTCATTAAAGTAATGTTAGATCCCTTGCTGCAATAATATTTTCTATTATCCAAAAAAAAATATAGATTTTAGTGGAAATGCAACAAAAAAAATATTCATAAAAAATAGATTTGAACTATTAATAATCATGATTATTAAGAATTATTTTTGAAAAACACAATCTTCAAACATCCATCTCTTAGTATAAAAATCAACCATCAAGGTATCTCCATTCTTCCCAAGTGTATTTTAGATACATCTTGAAACACCTTGAGATCATAAGCATAACTCTAATTTTATTTTATAAATTCAACATTTTATTTTTTATATAATCTTGTTTTAGGTTGTTGGTGTCGAACATAAAAAATATCTTTAAATTCATTGTACTTTTTGCCATCAATCACTAGAAGATACAAACTCACTAGGAAAATAATTCTAGATCATCCTAATGTATCACTAAGTTCCATGAAAAATAAAATACATTTCATTTATTAAATTTTCTAGCACCTTATAAGAAACCTCAAGGAGTATTTGTTAATATACTTAAGGAACAATATTACTAATAGTGGGGTGAGTGAGAAATCAACCATGTTCAAAATCTTTAACCAAATTATTAATGAGGATAAACCAAAATAGATCTTAACCATTTAATAATTCACCACATGTACAAAAATAAGCTTGTTAAACTATATGTAAAGCAACTTATAAAAGATCCACATAGGTAAAATAAGGAGAAAAATATTTTTGATGTGAAAACCCTTGGTCAGATTGAAAAGAAAAAATGGAAACTAGTACCCACAAGTATTTTCACTCCTTTAAATTGTACCTAGTTAAAGCCTTACCTTTTAAGGAGCTAACAATAATGCAATGTTAGTAGCAGACCTAGTTATGAGTCAACTAGCTACATAATTTTTATTTTTCCCTATTTGAAGTAACCTTAGTGGAGGATTTATAGATAAGGATAATAAGTCACCTGGCAAAGAGAATTACTCATTCAAACTATAACAATCCTACTCAACCTATTAAAAGTGATCGAGTTATGGGATACAAACTTGGGAATTTATAAGAGTTTTACATGGAAAGTGATCTAAGCATGATGGATGAGCATCGAGGCTATAAGAGAAATCTTGCATCAACCAAAAATATTTCATTTCAGTTGTTTCAATAAGGGTTGTCTTAATGCAAAGTTTCTCTCTACGGAGGCTTCCTACTTAGTAAGCTAGTCAAATGAGCTCAGAATATCCTAATTTCAAAGTTGGATGTTCCTTTTCTATTCTTAAGCAACTGATCTATGTATTGGGTTTCACTCACCCCATGGTTGGGAATTGATAATTGATTGGATCTTCAAAAATTATTGATTTTCCCATTATGAATGAATAATATCTAGTCTCATTTCAAATTTTTCGGTCATCTTAGACACAACTTTCAAATACTAGTTTTTCCACTATTTGAATTGTACATTGCCTTCACTTGTAGTAATTTATCACTTGATGAATGAATAATATTTTGGATATATCAGGCTACAAGTTGAGGTTCAGTGCCATATCATGAGTATTGATGGATTTATCATGGATTTTTGGCTTCCAAATTTGGTATAAAAACTCTAGGATCAGCATTGAAGACCTAAACATGCCCAGATGAGGCCCAAAAGCTCGGTAGATGGGCACTGGCATAGATCTAAGCTTGTAGATCAGGAACTGAAGATTCTAAAAAGTGGTTATAATAGCTAAGCAAGGAAATGGTTCATAAGTTATGTCTTTCCAAGTTTAGGTCAACCAAAACTTCCAAAATAAATATGAAAAAAGGTATTTGGCCAATTTTATATGTATTGGAATGGTTTGTCCACCCTAGTTATTAAGTTTAAGTGCCTAGAACCTTCCAAGGTGGCATAAAATTACACATTTAAGAAATTCTAGTAGATTACCTAAGATAGCTCTAGGAAATAGCCCAAAACTTTGTCTCATAGATTGTAATGAAGGCACCCATGTGGGTTAGCATATTGTAATTTTGAATTTTGTAACTCTACATTTGTAGTGATAATAAGAAGACCATATTTTTTCCTTTCAAAGTGTTGCTATTTCTAGGTTTTTGTTATGTGTTTACAGTATTAAGGGAAGCACACGTGTTTATGGTATTAAGGTGAGCACCCTTCACCAAGTGGTATTAGAGTCAGAGTCCTTGAGTATGTCCACAAACCACCAACTATGAGGTAGTTCACACCAAGACCTTGATTTGAGATGAGTGTGTAGGCAGATCACTAATTGCTAGGTAGTTTATACTAGGGTTTCAATGAAAGTGTGAATATGCCTCCATGAAGAGAGTATGGTGATGTTGTGGTTTCACAACACATGCCTAATTTCTCCTTGAAATGGAGACCCCTAGTCTAATGTCTAAGTCTATTTAGGGTTCTACTTGGTGTCTAAGCCTAGTCTAGCCCTCTTTCTTAAAACCCATTTGATGGAAATTGGAATTTTAAAGGTGGAAAGTAGATTTTTTAAAGGAAGGGGCACACTAGCACACTTAGCACACCTAGTGAACCCTTCAAGGTGTGCTAGTGCACTAAGTCCACTAGTGGGGAGCACTTACATTACGAAGTGTGCAGTTGCACACATGTACAGGTACACACCTCCAAAAGTGTGCTCCATCCTGGGCCTATAAAGCTTGGGAAACCCACTCCCTTTTTCACTTCATTTTGTTCTTTTGCATTTTGGCAAGTGGACCTCTGTGCTTTGTGAGGTGCACTAATCTTTATCCCCTACACACAACACAAACAAAAAATTAAGTAAAAAGGTGTGCAACTTGCAGACCTTGGAAGGTGTGCAAGGTGCACACCTTTTTGTTTGCAATAGCATTAACAAAAACCTTTAAAACTAAACAACATTCACCTCAGTAAAAGGTGTGCATGTACAGACCTATTAAAGGTGCATACATGTACACCTTTCAAAATGGAAAACATTCCCCTAAGAATTATAAGGTGCACTATGTGCACACCCTTTTCAGCACTTTGCACATTACAAGGGTGCACACTTAGTGCACCCTACAAGGTGCACTATGTGCACACTCTTTGTGTTGAAGGTTTGCCAAAGGGGACAGGTCCACCTAGCACACCCTTAAGGCACACAAAGTGTGCCAAAGCTTTTCCCATTAGATGTGTTAAGTAGGTTTTTAGGACTTTTAAGGAGTTTTAGGGTTTCTGGGTCATTTTTTAAAGTATCTAGGATTTTTTTTAAATTATTTTTTTCAACCTTCCAGACTCATGGATGTTTGTTTTGAATAGATAAAATGGCCTCCTCCTTGTCCTCCCTCACTGCAAAGATGGCTCCAAAATTGGTGGTCTTCAAATTGCAAAGTGTTCCAATGAAATCACGTTTCTAGGATGCTATATTTGGAGATCTAAGACACTAAGCTAGGCCATATTGATTGGAATGAATTCTTGGTATTATGAAAAAAACCAAATTTTAGGCCCCTATGGTGTTTGAACTCATAAGATTAGGGCTAGTAAGCATAGCTTCACATGTAGTTTTAGTACAATCTTCTTAGTTGGTTATGGCATTGGTAGAGAATTATGTTTTAGGGGAAAGGTTGGTAAGAAGAATAATTGGAGACATCATTCTAGATATGAGGCCTAAGAATTCAGAGAAAATTTTCCATCTTTTGAGGGTAGATCAATACATTAGGTTGACATACCATCAAGTAGAAAGGTGGTATAGAGAGTATGAACCAGAAACCAAAAAAATTATTCAATCCTCATATCTCATTGATATGACTCCTCTTGGGTGAAAAGTAGGGAAAGTAGATATGACAAGAGGTTATATGAAAGATGATATTGAACATTCCATAGTGGTCTTGAGCCAAATCATGGGATTACCAATAGCGGGAAACTTAACCATATGAATGGTACACTTCATTGAAACTTAACCTCTAGTTGGTGAGGAAAAGATTTTAGATCATAACAAGGAATATAGAATAGTTAATGATGCTTTTTTTTTCACAGTCATCTAGTTCATTGAGGGAGACTATGCAAAAAGGATGTCAAAAGAGCCATCAACAATGATTACCAGAAATAGGTGCCTATTACATACAATTCAAGACATTAACCTATTTAAGGGTAGTAGGTACAACTATGAATCCAAAGAAGCTTACTAGACATCAATGTGATAGACTCATATTGTTAGAGACTGCATGAAAACTCACATCTACATATGACAGAGTAAGGAAGTAAGGTATGAAGACCTACATATGGTTCATCACTATAGGTCTATTTGGTGTTAAATAGAAGTAGGATATCACAAATTTTGATTAAAAATAGGATCAATAACCCTTGGAGGATTATAATTCCCCTCATCTATGTTTTAACAATATTGGTAGAGTTCAATTCTTGGCAAGAAAATAGTTCAAACATGAAAATGCCATAGAGGGTCATTGGATGAATGCAGTAGATGACTACAAGATTTGAATAAGGGATTATTGTAGAATGACTCTTTATTTGGTAGATAGTGCCCTCAAAATGAAGGTCCCAATAAAGATTGTGCACCAAGATAGTGAAAAGGTCTTAGATCCCTTATGTAATGCCCCACCCAAAGATCCTTGGAACAAGGATTCAATACAAGCCAAGATATATTTTTCTTTACAAGTATAAATGCACATGACAACATCATACATGGATCAAAAAGATCACAACAGAAGATTTCACCAACAATCCCAACAACCAATGGATCTCCAAATATCATTGCCAAATTGACACACATAAACTCAAGAACAAGAAACAAAGATGGCATCAGAACACAAAATTTTTGATCTGTCGCATCATGTAACCACTAGCATTCCTAAAAGGTACTCAAAAGTCCAAATTGAATTCTCTAAAAAATAGCAAAGAGGCACCCTATATTTTTCACAAGAAAATAAGAACTGATAGTCTTCCATGAGGAAGCACCTCTTTGCACGAGAAAGTACACTAAGCCATGCAAGGAAACATCATCTCATCTGAGGACATGTTAGGATTAGTAGTCAAAAGCACTACACTGGTGTGAGGTTTTGTGTGAGAAAGTGCTAAAGGCCATGCAAGAGAGTCCATCACACCACATAAGATCTTACATTCTCACATGAGAAAGTAAGATTTCACATGAGGATACACATTAGGAATCTAGAAAAATAAAGGAAATACATAAGAAATAAATTTCCTCCACACCAAGGAGTACTGGATCCACATACATTGAGGAATGAACATCAGAGTGCATAGTCAAAAAGATGCTAGGAAACTAGAAAGAGGAACATCTATCCATCTAAAACATAGTAGTAAGAAGGACATACTAAAAGCAACATTGAAGTGTATAGAAGCAACATCAAAATGGACATAAATAACATCACAATAATTGAAAAACCAAGCTAAGTACACGGTTCCTCCAAACCATCAATAGCATCATAAGACCATCATGGATCCTAGCCATCCCCCATGCATAACATCCCAAACTATCAACCAGATCATCGTTGTTATCTTACGAGGACATCACTACTAAAATGTGCTACAACATAAGAATATGGAAATCTAAAATGCTAAAATTAAAGCATAAGATAATCCTACAAATCAAACTTATCATCTATCATATGCTAAACATCATATGAATAGGGAATCTAACATGCTAAAGCAATAAGCAATAGATACACCAACAAAAAAATTCACATCATCTAATCATATGCTAAACATCATAAATATAGGAATGCATCAAATAAACTAGAATAATCTAAACATGATATCCAAGCATTCCAATGAAAGCATAAATCATAAGAAAGCATACTCTAGAATCCAAAGTATCAAGTGAAAGCATCCAACAATGGTCACACTAGGATGGAATACTGTCTCTATACATCAGTCCCCAATAGTGGTAAAGGTAGCTATGCCTCCCAACCAAGTGGAACCCATAGGTCCATACCCACCATGCTGATGGAGATAATGATCCAACCACATACATAAAGAAAATATCCATGGCTAACACTCATGCCAAATATTATGATGACTAAAACCAAGATCATAGACAATGCATAAAATATAGGTATTGGTCAGATACTCAATGGGCTACTAAGTGGAGGCTAACATCATGGAGAGTCACTTAGCATCCAAAAGCCCAAGCTCAGATTGTGCAGATTCAACTCCTCAGTAGAAGGCTCTAGCACCCCACATTTTTATTATCCTAAGTTTATTACCATTTACACATTTTATTTAGTTATCACTTACTTAAAACTTCCTCCACCAACCGTCTGGAAAAAATGATCACTAGGCTACGAGATAGATGCTTCCTCCATATGCTACACTACCCTACCCATGCTCATCCACAGATGAGTGCCCAGAAGCATGCATGTTCCCAACCCAACCCCAATGATCATATCTCTCAGATGTACCACAAAAGATTGGGCATTGGAAGTCACCCGAAAAATGTATGGGCATGTACTCATGTGTGGAACACCACTATCACGAAGATCATAACACAAGGAATTGATAAGAACACAATGAAAAATATCACTCAACCAAAAAAAAATCAAGAGGACAAATCTTTCATGAATCCCAAGGAAACAATAAAACCATACATCATGAAATCACTCAACTGACCTCAATATAATAATATGGATTCTACATGAAACCCAATGATGCAACAAGACCAAACATCATGAACTCACTCAACTGGCCTCGATCTAGGAGTGTGGATTCTACATGAATCCTAGGTCCATGAAATAATTACAAAGGTCCAAAATAAACAATGACACAAGGTATAAAATCGCTAAATTGAACACAACATCAAGAGTATGGATGTGGCATGCAACCCAATGCAAGCATAAAAGTGCTACAATGGTCTGACTAACATCCAAATGGATAATCTAGGTAAATGGGCAAACTCATGCAAGGAAAACTTAAGAAAATATAGTGGCACACAAAAAGAGGTAAAACCCCAAAAATTGGAAAAACTTTGAAATTAAAACCCATTTGGTCTTTGGGCACAGAAAGCCAAAAAATTGAATAAAATTTGGGTTCGAACACCATATGAAAAATTGGCTAGCATAATAGCATGAATCCCCAAACCTCCATCTTGAAAACAATGAAAATGTTCATACTTGACCAAGTGGGCAAAACCAACAAATTGAAATGGAGAGGAACATTGGTTCTCAGCCTCCTAACAAATGGCTACCAAAAAAAAAGCTGAAATGAAGTAGAAACAATAAATTAGGAGAGCCCTACCTTACAGCCGAAAGGGAAAAATAGGAATCCAAACCATAAAATAAAAATCTTGTAGAAGTAGCAAAAAATTATGGGCATCTAAGGTATCCCTGAGTTGGATCCATTGAGACCAACTTCACAATGATCTCATGCCTATAGCTCCCACAATGAACAAAACAATAAATTCTCAAGAAGGTTTTACTCTCAAACTTTCTAATTCAAAAGTGAGAAGTGAGGAATTAAATTCCTTTTTGGATACTTATTCACTTTTTGAGTGAATAATCAATTAGGGTAAATAACTAGTCAACCTCGCTAAACCTCAAATCAACCCGAAAGGAAAACAAGCTATTGCTAGAAATAGGAATTCATCTATGGCAAAGCTGCAAAACATTAAATTTAATAAAATTAATATCCCAAAAACCCTAAAAACCTTAAATTTCCTTAACAAATTTCTTGAAAATATGAACCAATAAATACACAGAGCTTAGTGAATCATAGATCACATCATAATCCCATAAATTAGTCATAAGCATAATCAAAGCGACTGATACAAAACATAAATCCAATCATGTCAAGGGTGTAGACCACTCATTGTCCAAAAAATCATCACTTCACACAGAAAGATCAACAAGATTGCATCCATCAGGATGACTTAGAGAAATCAAATTGGAGAGACACTACATCTTCCCCCTCAAAAACTAGGTTTACTACTAGAAGCTTGCAATTCAAGAATAGAGACCAAAACACACCAAGAGAAAAATTAAAATTGAGCAAAAGGAATGAATCACCGAATTCTTTACAAGTCCTACCAAATCACTCCAACATCCTCAAAACATCACATCAACCCCCAAATAGGTCAACCACAAGAGACTAAGTGTCACAATAACACAATGTCCTTCAACAAGGAACTTCCTATGCTCTAGGAAAACATGTCTAGCCATAAAATCATCAATTTAAAGTAAGGAAAACCCACTCTACCTCATCCATAGGTGCCCAACTAAAACATGCACCTACCATGTGATCAAAAAACCAAGTCAAAACACTACACAGTTCCAAAAAGAGTTGGAATTAAGGGGAATAACCATCCCGAAATTCCCAAGGATACTATCATGTCACACTTGAGCAACCTAAAATCCACATAAACTCACCCTTTGAACATAGAGGATGATAGTTTACAACAAACTTACACACTCCAAAAAGGATACTCAACACAATTAATCACCAAGTGTAGGAGCACTTATTCTCTATGATACAACTAGGGTTACATAACCCAACTAGACAAGATATCATCACCTTTTCACAAGATTGCAAAGAATTTGAATAGTGGAAAAATCATGTAATATCTACATACCAACTCATAAGATGGTAACATTTGTCCAATGATACCATGTCATTACTATACCTTGGGCTGATTTTGTGATGATTCAATGAAGGGAGCCATTTCATTACTATAATGATGAAACAAAGAATCAAAAATAAGATTCATTTATTTACTTACAAATAGGAGAAGATAGGGAAACAAAAGAGGCACTAAAGGCCAACACATGGACACCAATGAGCGGTTCCATCTAGAAGGGTCACACAAGGAACTGAAAAACAAAGGCACATCAATTCTATCTACAAAATACGAAAGAATCACTTCTCCTCACAATGCTCTAGTCACATCTACTAGAAAAGCAAGTCCATCCCAAGTAGATACCAAAGTGACAAATGATCATCAACTCTTCACAAAAATACTCACACTCAACCAATGCAACAACAACCATATGGGCAACATAAACACAGAGATCCCAATGTTTGAACCTAGCTCCGATCCCAGATGTAATGACCTACCTAGAGATCCTTGGAACAAGGATTTAATTCAAACCAAGATATTTTTTTTACATGTATGAATGCAGATGAAAACATCATACAGGGATCACAGAGATCACAATAGAAGAGTTCACCAACAATCTCGACAACCAACAACTCTCCAAACACCACTACAAAAATGACACACATAAACTAAAGAATGAAAAACAAAGATGACATCAGAACACAAAATCTCCAATTTGTCAAATCATGGAACCACTAGCATTCCTAAAGGGTACTAAAGTCCAAATTGCATTCTTTTAAACTAGCAGAGTGGCCCCTTATTTTTTTCATGAGAGAATAACAACTGATAGCCTCACATGAGGAAGCACCTTTTCATGGGAGAAATTACATTGAGCCATATGAAGAAACACCATATCATGTGGGGACATGCTAGTATCAACAATGAAAAGTACTGCACTAGTGTGGGGTTTTGTGTGAGAAAGTTCCAAAGGCCATGCAAGAAGTCCCAACACACCATGCAAGATCTTACATTCTCATGCTTGAAAGTAAGATTTAATGTGAGGATACACATCAACAAGCTAGAAAAATAAAGGGAAAAAGATAGAAAATAAATTTCCTCCACACTAGGGAGTATCGGATCCATGTAGATCGAGGAATGAAAACTCAGTGCATAGTCAACAAGATGCCATGAAACCAAAAAAAGGAGCATTTATCCATCTAAACCATAGCAGTTAAAAGGACATACTAAAAGAAAAATCATAATGTATAGAAGAAACATTGCAATGTAAAAAAATAACATTGCAATAATTGAACAACCAAACTAAGTACATGATTCCTCCTAATACTAAATAGCATCATAAGACCATTGTGGATTCTAGCCATCCCCTACATGTAACATCCCAAACTACTAACTAGATCGTTAGTGTTATCTTATGAGGATGTCACTACTAAAACATGCTACAACATAAGAATAAGGAAATCGAACATGCTAAATGTAAAGCATAAGATAATCCTACCAATCAAACTCATCATCTATCATATGCTAAATGTCATACGAATAGGAAATCTAACATACTAAACCAATAAGCAGTAGATACACCAATGACACAATTCAGATCATTTAATCATATGCTAAACATCATAATATAGGAATGCATCAAATAAACTAGCACCATGTAAACATGATATCCAAGCATTCTAATGAAATCATAAATCACAAGAAAGTATATTTTGGAACCCAAAGTATCAAGTGAAAACATCCAGCAATGGTCATACTAGGATGAAAGACTATGTTTGTACACCATCCTTCAATAGTGGTAAAGGTAGCTATGTCTCTCAACCATGTGGAACTCATAGGTCCACACCCTTTGTCCTGATATAGCTAATGATCCAACCACAACACACACATAAAGAAAATGTCCATGGCTAACAATGACAATAGTAAATATGATGACTGAAACCAAGATCATTAACAATGCATAAACTAGAGGTCCTGGTCAGACACTCAATGGGATACTAAGTAGGGGCTGATATCATGGAGAGTCACCTAGTATCCCAAAGCCCAAGCTTAGACCATGCATATTCAACTCCTCAATGGAAGGCTCTAGTGCCCCACATTATTATTATGTTAAGTTTATTACCATTCGCACATTTTATTATCACTTACTTAAAACTTCCTCTACCAACCCTCTGGCTACAATGATCACTAGGCTATGAGATAGAAGCCCCCTCCATATGCTACCCTACCCTACCCATTCTCATCTAGTTATGAGTTCCCATAGGCATGCTTATTCCCAACCCAACCCCAATGATCATAACTCCTAGAAGTACCATGGAGGATCAGGCCTTCCAAGTCACCTGAAAAGTGTACTTGCACGTACTCATGTGTGTTGCATCATGAAGATAATAACATAAGAATTGGATGAGAATAAAATAAAAAATATTACTCAACCAAAAACAACTCAGGAGGATGGATCCTACATGAATCCTAAGGAAATAATAAAATCATACATCATGAAATCACTCAATTGTCCTCAATCCAAGAGTATGGATTCTACACAAATCCCAATGATGCAACAAGACCAAACATCATGAACTCACAGAGTTGGCCTCAATCTGGTAGTGTGGATTCTACATGAATCCTAGTGTCCATGAAACAATTACAAAGGTCCAAAATAAACAATAACACCAGGTATCAAATCACTCAACTAAATACAATGTTGGGAGTATGAATGTGGCATGCATCCCAATGCAAACATAAAAGTGAAACAATGGTCTGACTAACATCCAAATGGCTAATCTAGGACCATGATAAAACTCATGCCAAGAAAACTTGAGAAAATAGGGCAGTATGCAAAATGAGGTAAAAGCCCCAAAATTTGGAAAAAGTTTGAAATTAGAACCCATTTGGTCTTTAGGCACAAAATGCTCAAAAATCCAATAAAATTTGGGTCTTCATATAGTATGCAAAAATAGCTAGCATAACAACATGAAACCTGAAACCCCCATCTTAAAAATAAGGAAAATTTTCATACCCAACCAACTGGTCAAAACCAACAAATAGAAACAAAGGGGAACACTAGTTCTCAACCTCCTAACAAATGGCTACCAAATATAGAAGATGAAATGGAGCATAAACGATAAAATAGGAGAACCCTACCTCATAGAAAAAAGGAAAAAATAGGAATCTAAACAATAAAATAAAAATCCCATAGAACTAGCTAGAAATTACGATAATGTAAGGTCTCCCCAAGCTAGATCCAATGTGACCAACCTTTCGATGATCCCACACCCATAAATCCCACAATAAATGGAATAGTACATCCTCATGAAGAGTATTTTGCATTTTACTCTCAAACATTCTAATTCAAAAGTGAGAAGTGAGGATTTAAATTCCTTTTTGGATACTTATTCACTTTTTGAGTGAATAATTCATTAGGGCAAATAACCAACCAACCTAGTTAAACCCCAGATCAACCCTAATGAAAATAAGCTATTCCTAGAAATAGGAATTCAACTATGGAAAAACTACTAGAAATTAAATTTAAGAAAATTAAAATCCCAAAAGCCACAAAACACATAAATTTCCTTAACAACTTTCATGACAATGTAGACCCCTAAATGCATAGATAGGCTTATTGGTCTAATCAAATAATGGAAATGAGTTTGGAATTAATAATCATTGATAGGATTAGTTAAAAAATTAAAATAAGGATATGATGACCATATAGGGATGACATTGGTAAAATATGAATTGTTGAATCACTAACTCCATGTGCCATTGTCAGGGATATAAATATTGCACACTAAACAATACACTCAAGTGTAATTGCATAAAATAACATAGCTAAAGCAATAAATGCATTACATAACCTAATTTATCCATTTATTTAATTATACTAAAATAATCCATTTACATCATTGACATTCATATAAAGCATAACAATGCAAGAATGAAGTAAATAACTATAGCATTAAATCCATCACATAAACTTGATCTGTGATATGTTGAAATACAAAAGAACCAGATACCATCATAAAACACATTGTCATCTCAAAATGGCATCATCATGCAATATGATATATTGAACAACATAGTAGTCTAACATCTATGATATAAAAATCAAACTATACAAAAAATGAGTTAGATAAGATAGATGACTAGATAGAGAAGATTAAATATGGTAATAAAGTAATGAAGAAATTACATGTAGATATTCATAGGCTCAAGGATCAAATCGAAGAGAAAATTTTTGAAGCAGAGAAATATTATAGTCATATTGCCTTGATAAGTCTATGCAAGTAGTTGTTGAACAATTTTGGAAGACTTCTGAAGAAGCCTCCGCTGATGAGGATATTAGATAAGCATTTAAGACTAAAGAGGCATTGCTAGAATTGGATGTGAAATTGGGAGATTTTGTAAAGACTCACATAGAGGTGGGAAACTATCAACAAAAGGTAAAGGAAAAATTTGGTACTTTAGATTTGTTGGATGGAACCCAAGTGATGGAAATTATAGAGAAATTCAAGAACAAATACCTAGATATAGCTCTAGTAAGAAGGGGAACAAAACCCAACATTTAGAATTTTAGCTTTGACACTTGGTAAAATTTTTCACTTTTTGAACCCATCTCAAAAGGTACACTTATCCCAAGGTGTGAAAGGTACACAGGGTATGCTTCTCCTAAGGTGTGCTTCTCCAAAGGTGCATAAGAAGTTTTCGAAGAAACTAGAAGTGCACTGATAGTTAAATGCAAGTTCCAAATTTAGAGCTTTCCATGCATCAAAAACACATTCTGACAACAATTTAACTCCTACAAACCTCAAGAGAAGGTTGAGCTTGTTGGAATATTCAAATAGGAATAATACTTATGAGAGGGGGGCGCGGGGGGTGAATTAGAAGTATCACACTTTAACAAATAAATTTTTTAGGTGGAAGTAAATTGCATGCATGTAAATACACCAAGTAAACATGAAACTAAGACATGCATCATCAACACATAACACTAGAATTTGGTAACCCAAAAACCCTTGAGTAATAAGAAGGTAAAACTGGGGTGGGGATGATACCCACAAAAATTACTGCAGCAATATTGTTCAACCACTTATGATGGTTTGCCCTGTTAAAGGCTTTACACTGTGTCAATAGTGACCTAGTTAGAGGATTTACAAACACTTTACATGAAGTGTCACCCTATTAAAGGATTTAATCACCTATTTAAAGGATTTACGAAATAGCTGTTAAGCTAACCTATCACCATAGGATTTTCATTCTAATACAATTGTTAGAAAGTATTAGGTATAATGAACCTGATAGATTACAATCCTTGATTGCTGAATGTAGGCACTTGTTCTGCTTTCTCTGATCTTGATCCTTTGTGATTTGATAACCCTTGTTCTAAAAGTAGATTTCCTTATACACCCTTGTATATCCGCTCATATATTTTACAATGAAATTTTTTCTTCCTTATAAAGACATTTGAGGATTTAGGGTTAGGTATGGATCTATGATCCTTATTCAATCTCTATTTTTTGCTCAATGTTTGCACTTCTTCCATTGGTTGCATGCCTTCATCATTTTTCTTATTGGCCGCATGTAGATTGTATAGGAAAGGTAAAAGATTTGATCTTATCATTTAATCCTTCGAGATTTGCCTTATGTTGGCTACAAAAACTATTTGCATCATAGTTTGTGTAATTAAAAACTCTTATGCTGATATTCTGAGTTACTCGGCTCCTAAAGCATTACTAATGCTCGGTACATGCTATTTCCTGGATAACTCGGCACCTAAACAAAACTATATCACTTGTCACCTTGTGTTACTCGACACTTGAATAACTTGGCACTTAATATTACTCGACACCTACTCTTTGCTTGGCATCATCTATGGCTCGACACTTTAATATCACTCGACACTTTATTATGCTCAGAACTTAAAGTCATTCGGCACTTGAACTTTACTCGGCACCTGATCTTCACTCAACATCTAAAAACTACTTGGCACATGAAGATCACTTTGCACCTAAAGTCTTTCCTAACTTGGCTCATGTTGTGGCTTCGACATTCATGGTGTACTCGGCTCCAATATAGAAAGTAGGTAAGTGTATTGGCACTCAAATGTCAAAAACCATTATGAAGTTAACAATCTTCCCCTTTGACATGAGTGAGAAAAACACTTGACTTACCTTATGAGTAAATTTACTAATCTTTTTGGTATATAAAGAGTTTAAAGAAAACTTGATCAAAATTTGTAACTTACAATATATACCTCAAAAATTTTGTAACTCCCCCTGAGTTGATTGTGCCATTATCTATATATCATGCTCCTACTTTTATCTTTTCTCCCCCATTAATTCATCTTCATAATATTTGTATCTCCCCATATTATATCTTTTTTTCTTCTCCCCCTTTTTTGACACTTATGTCAAAGAATGTTTAAGGGTTAAGACCATATTTAGCAAAAAATGTGTTGTTTATCTCCATAATCATCCTAAGAGCTGCATCCCAATTGTTTAAAGAAATTTCTAGTGACTTATGCTGGATATCAGTCTCTACAGCAAGATGAATAAGTCCATCTAATGTAGAAATATTAGGGTCTTTCTTGAGAACAGTTTCAGCATAGACTTGCTCTTTATGGAGTATTTCTAAATGTGGGGTAATGGAGGACTGAAGCTATATCAACTTTGCCTTGATATTGGCCTCTTCTGCTGTTAACACATCTATTTCCTTTTGAGTGCAAAGCGTCTAGGTAAAATGCTTCTCACTTTGAGCTGGATCTTTAGATAGCTACATGCTAGAAATATTTAAATTTCTTTCCAAGCTCATTATCTTTTGGCTAGTCTCCTGTGTGAAGTATGAAAAATCACACAACTTTTTGTACAATGAGAATATATTCTCAAGTACCTTTTTCACTTTGTCAATTAGCTTTGCCAATTCAACCTATGAAAGTGAAATTTGACTTGATATTTGCTCATTTACTTTATTTGGAATTTTCTTTTAGACCATTCCATAAGTTTTGCATTTGTCTCTTGGTCTTCATTTGTCACCTGGTCAACAATATCTGTCAATTGCTCCATGATATGCTTTGACTTATCTACTAATCGCAAACTGAAGGCATTCATAAAGATGTCCTTAATCTCATGTAGTGTTTGATTTTTTTTATACTCCTTCTTGAGTATCTCTTGTCTTTTTCTCCTATTCAGTGCTTCCTACACCTCATTTATTTGATCAATGGTTATAGTTTTTGAGTCATAGCTTGGTATGACTATCTCCTCATCTAATTCGAGGTCTCCATAGTGAAGTACCCTTGCAACTTTTGTAGTACTAGATGTTGGTACAGATATTTGCAATGGCTACTATGAAGGAGTTCCCGAGGTAGGCAAATTTATCAATGTTTGCCTCCTACTCTTTAGGGGTTTCAACTTTTTCTTGCTCCTATTGTCTTCTATCTTGATCAATTATGGTAATCTTAGGAAGTGCACCTTGTGTTTGTGATGTAGGATCAGATGTAATAGTCTATCCTATTTGTTATGTTTGTCATATTTGTTCTGTTCATTTTTCTACAGCTTCACTTGGCTTCTATATTGTAGTATCAACTATGCTTGTTGAGATAACTGTTGGCATTTGAAGTTGATTACTAGTAGTTGTAGAGATGATGGAAGCTAGTTCTTTTGGATTCACCTTGTCTCTAATTGTGCTTTCTACTAGTTTTTGCAATTCATCCATACTTAGCAATACTGGATCTGCACATAATAATGTTTGTTGTGTAGATTGGTCAAGGATTCTTTTGAGATCTTCTATAGTTAATGGATTGATATTCTGACAAGAAGTATTAGGAACATCAATAATAGTTACAGTTTTTACAGGTGTGATGGATACTTGAGCAGGGCTAGAGGGTGGCAATTGTGTGTTTTGCACACTCTGATCTGGTTTCTACTTTTGCTCAGCTGTTGCTGTTATATCTTGTTTTTGTGTCTCTTCCTCCTTTCCATCTTTCTTTTCTTCTTCCTTCTTCTCTTCTTTTATCTTCTTTTCTTCTTCTATTTTCTTTTCTTCTTCTACTTTATTTACTTCTTCTCCCTTCTCTACTACTATCTTCTCCTCTCTCCTTTTTATCATCTCTTCTAGTGGAGCAACAACTTCTTCCTTGTATTCTTCTTCAAGAAAATCTTCAATCTTCTTGTACAAGTTCTTCCATGATTTTATTATTCTTTGAAAAATTTCTTCTATCTTGTTTTGGAGTATGAAGAATGCCTTGTATTTAGGTTTGAACCTATTATTATGCCTTTTGATTGCTTTCTTTACTTGTTCCTTGGTCAAATCTGGCAATATGCTTGCTAGGATTGATTCCCTCATCTCCTTCTCCATTTTCAAACAAAAATACCATCTATCTTCTACAATTTTAGATAGTTCTTTTGGCAATTGTCCATCTAGTTCAAGTGGAGTGTACTTGAACTGTGCCATCATTCCATAGATTGTTTCTTCTATCCTATTTTGTTCTTCTTTGGTAAACTTATTAAGATCAACTTTATTTAAGTTGCTTAAATCACCATTTCCAATATTTTTAAATAAAATATCAACTGAAGAATGGCTTACCTTTTTAGATTGATCTTCTTCATCAGTATCAGTTTGAGCCACATATCTTCTTCTTTTCCTCGGCTCTTCCTGTAGACACCTAAAAACCTTTAGAAAATAAAGTATTTTTATTTTCTGAAAAAGTCCTGATGACATCATCATTTATTAATTAATTAATTAATTAATTAATTTTTATGCCATTAAATCCCTTTATCTTAATTAAAAATATTTAATTAAGGAATCCCTCCCAAAAATGTTTAAATCTTATTTAAACATTATTTCCTTATTTATTAATTATTTAATTAATAAATTGACCAAAAATCCTAAAATAAATAAAAAATTTATTTTTTGCCCAAAACTTGGCCAATTTCCTTATGACCAATAACCTCTTCCAAAATCTTCTAATCCTTCTTTAATTTCGATTAAAGGCTAATCTCATCATTTCCTACCCCTAACCCCAACTCAAAATATTTAATTAAAATTAAATATTAATCCTCATGTTTATTAAAAAAGTTTTAATAAATATCTCCTCAACCCAAACCCTTGAAATAAATAAAACTTTATTTATTTTTTAAAAATCTAATTTATCCTCATCCTAAGAAGTTTTAGACTCTTCTAGAAAGTCTTCATCCTCATCCTAGGAAATTCTAGACTATTCTAGAAAGTCTTTATCCTCATCCAAAGTCTAGACTCTTCTAGAAGATGTCTTTAAACCTAATCCTAATCCCCTCCTAACCTTGTCACATTCCCTAAACATGGGTTAAGAATTACTAACCCAAGCCAAAAGTTAACAAATATCTCCTCCTTCACCCACCCTCATTAAATGCCATCCACTTGCCTATCCCTAAGCTAATCCTAAACCATCCTAATCCATCCCCTAATCATTTGCACAACCCTAAACAAGCTTAAAACCTTCCTAATCAAGTCCAAGTCAAAATTTCTCTCATCACCCTCAAAATATCTCAACCATAAAACTTTATGAAGTCCACTAGGCCATAAATGACTCTTACAAGCCCTTTTATTTCTCTTACAAGTCATTATGAGGGTCTTTATGAAGATTTTATCCCTTGAGCCTCCTTTGTTGACTCATCCTTCCCCTTTCCTCCATCCTCTCACCATGTGACATGTGTCACTCCTTGATTGGTTGTAAGGAAGCACAATCCATGTGCTCTCCTCTCATGCAATCTGAGCCCTCCATAAGCTTTTTCCCATCCTTGCATCTTAGCCCTCAATCCCTCAAACCTCTTGCCTATAAATTGGATCCTTCCCCTTTGAAAAATAACACAATCCATGAATTAAAGTTATAATTCTATTTTGAGAGCCAAATCCATACTAAAGCCATATATCCACACCAAAAATCCACAATCATCCATTGAAGCCTTTGGAAGCATATTGAGCATACATCCTATCCATTTAGATAAAGCTACTCAACAAGAGAGCTTCTTATTGAGAGAGTCCATTAATGGCTCATATTCTCAATTGAGAGCTCATCTTAGTCTATCTTGAAGTTTATGAATTTTGTTTAGTTTGTAGAAGCTTTATTTAAATTTGGTTTCTATTAGCATACTAACATTGCTCATATACATTTTGGCATGCCCGGTGGGACCCCGCATGGGTCATCTTCATTAGCTTTTTTAGTCAAGTTTTGTATGTTATTTTTTGATTTTGGCTAATTTTTCTTGTTTTTGTGATTGTTAGGATTGTATAAATTGGTTTTGTAGGTCCACATGAGCATGAAGAAGACAAAGGAACTCATAATCTATCTCATAGTGTTTGCAGATTTTTTAAGCTTATAGGTTGAAAAAGAACTTGAAATTCTTCTTCCTCTTCTTGTCTATATTCTTCTTATTCCATCTACTTCTTCTTCTTCTTCTTGTGGGAGATCTTGACCATTTTTTTTTAAGGAAGCAAAATCATACACACTTGTTTTTAGTGCTTAAAATGAACCCCCAAATCATACTTAAATCCATTGAAAAATTAAAAATTGGCAAGAAAGAAAAAATCTTTTAACAAGTGAAACTAAACCAATCTAATCATTTGCATCCTTGCAACATCAAGGTTTTAGATGCATTCATGCAGAATTAGGAACACTTCATTTTTGGGAATTTAAAAAGAACTTCAAGTTTCCATTTCAAAAGGTTCAAAATCAACACTAAGTGCACACTAAAGTTCTTTTAAAAAATCTCATGAAAACTAAGAGTCCTAAATGGTTGCCAAAAATTTTCCTAAAAGCTTTGTTATTTGTTCCAAACAAATGTCTTATTGCAAAATCTTGAATGTTTTTTAGGATTTTCATGCATCAAAACAATCTAGGAATATCATTTTTGGGCTTAAAATATGCAAACTAGAACACAAAATCTTGAATGAAAACCAAAGTCCAAAGAGTCATTTTCACTTTTGAGTCCAAAACAATCTTGAATGATCTAAGGTTAAAACAAAGCACTTCAAAGTTCTTAAAACAACACACAAAATCTCAATCTTGAATGCTCAAAAGAAAACACTTGAATGTTTAACCACTTTTCTTTGAATGCATGTTGCTAAAATCACTCTTGAATGCCATGGATTAAAATCAAACTTTCCTTAAATGCATGATTAAAACAACAAATCCAATCTTGAATTCTAAGGATCAATTAACCATTGCAATATCAAACACTTCATTTGGAGCTTCTAAAAATTAAACAAAACAAATCTCTTTTCCACATGCAATCTAGGTAAAGTTTGATTTTTGGACATTTAAGAAACCTTGTTAAGTTAAAATACAAATTTGCAAAAATCAATTTGAGTAGTTCCTTGGACTCACCTCTTTTCTAATCACCCATCAAATATTAACCATTGGTTGCAATCTCAGCGCCATTTATGGGGATGGGTCTACTTGAAAAAGGTGTTAAATGTTCGACAATCTAACTCACTCACTTGGTCTTTGAATGTTTGCTTTAACTTAATCAAAATTCTTAAATGATCAAAAATCTAGATTAAATCGATCACACTTCAAGTTTGGGCACTAAAATTGAACAACAACTGACGTGGAGAGCCTTCGGGCACGCGCTTGAAATTGAATCTCACACACTTTTATTTTGGGCTTAAAACAAACTCACACTCAATCTTGAATTCCTTAAAGAAAATTAATCGATACTTGATGTGGAGGGCCTCTGGGTGCGC
This sequence comes from Cupressus sempervirens, assembly GCA_028749045.1. Taxonomy (NCBI): domain Eukaryota; kingdom Viridiplantae; phylum Streptophyta; class Pinopsida; order Cupressales; family Cupressaceae; genus Cupressus; species Cupressus sempervirens. The sequence continues at coordinate 225,382,397 of CM053784.1, forward strand.
GAGTTTGCTTTTGTTGACCCTAACTCTTCTTATTGTTTGCATTCTTTGATCGATTTACTTTTGTTGGCGCTTCAAGTTGGAATAAACATTGTATCTTAAACATGAGTGCTTGCAAAGTCTAGATTAGAAAACTTAAGGGTCTGTTGGTAAAAGAACAAGCGTGTTTTTTAGCCCAAGGTCATCCAAGTCTTCTCTCCCCTTGTCGTCTTTCGAGGCCATCTTGGGTGCATAAGATTAGGATCCAAAACCTTGTTTCTTTTTAGGAGGCCTGCTTGGAGATTTCATCACCCCTTGGATGACCTCAACTCCAGCGTTCTGGCAGAGTATAAGAATTGGGAGGTGAATCCAAAGACACCTCTCTTGGGATCAAGATTTTGTCACTCAGGCTAAGCCTCAAGGAACTTTATACCCTTGAGAAGTGAAAGAGGAGAAGTGGGTTACCGCTCCTCTCGGCTATGTGACATCATTTTGGTCTCATCTACGGATTTGGGCCTCACGTACCTTGGGTATATCGAGGACTCCTTAGCTAAACCAACTGTCAACCTTGTAGACAACCATCTAGGATGTTAATGTGTTTGAGGTGACTGATCGAAACATTTGTAGAACATACACACTCCTTGGCGCAAGTATCACTTTCTGAGAATCAAAAACTTCTATCTGGTTGTTTCTATCTATTACTTGATCTTTTATTTATTGAATGAATGTTTGCCAAACTTGGTCAATCCTAGCTTAGGGCATACTTAGCGTAGTCACTATCTATTCTAGAAGTTGAACAAGTTGAAGCAAAACAACCAAGATCTCTCAAAGCCAAGCAGATTCAGAAATTGATGTCAGAGCAACCAAAACCCAAACAGAAGTTCCACAAAGTTAAACTCAAACCATCTCTAGCATACCAAGAACTTTCAGCCAAGAGAAAAGAAATAACACCAAGCCCACAAATTGCCAAACTCCACAAAGCAGAGGACAAAGCTACCGACGAAGCACTTCAAGAGGCCTGGTTAGAGCGCACCATCAAATTTAGCCAACATCCAGGAGTTAATCCTGCTTATGCCTTACCAACTAGGCATGATTTCTATTATTAGACACCCTTGTTTCTCCACATCTTCTTGGATTAGCTTCACTTTAGAGTCATCTTTGCAGAAAAGCCAGCCATCTTAGGTTATCCCCTTAAGCATTATTAGCTCATCCATCTCATTTAGAATCAAACCATCTAGCCAACAATCAAAACCTCACATCCAAGCCTTCAAAATTGTTGTCACTTTTGCCAAAATTTTGCCACTCTTAAAATCTTCCAAATCCATCAATCTCACCAAGGTTATCCCTTTGAAAGAGCTTTTTCTACGGTAATCCAGCTTTTTCACTTATTATCCCTCATCACCTTGAGCTAAAGGTTGGGATCCACAAGTGGTCAATCTCATGTTCTTCCTAAAGGATCATCAGTCTATCCTTAAGTTGACACAATCACCACCAAGCTTGCACATAGGAAAGCAGACCTTTCGTGCTTTGGCAACATATCTTTGAAGTTAGAATCTCCAACCCAATCCTCCTTAGGTTTTGTCATATAGCTTTGCCTTAACCTAGGAAATCATTTGCATAGAGAAGCCTTCCCCCTTTTGCATCCATCAGCATTATTGCATCTCATCCCTAGGAACATTTTTCATGCCACCTGTCACTCGCTTATCCAAGAAGAAAGAAACAATGGAGCCCTATCATTTGGATCGAAAAACCTCACCCCCCTTGAGCACTCAGCCATCCTTTAGCTCAGAGAAAGCTATGCCATCATGTACTAACATTGAAGCTTTCATGAACCAACCAGGAAATGCAGTATTGGTAAATGCCATTATAGACAAGAACAAAGAGACAATCATGGCTAATTTTCGAAGGGAAAATGTAGGAACCTTTGACTTTGGAAGACCCCCTCCATTATTAGATCCATCTCACCCATTGTTTTGGCAGCTACCACCACCCATAGGCTCTTATGATCCAAATTATCCTCAATATATGCCAAAAGAAGAGCCTCCAGCCAATCCATATGATCCAATAGACCCAAACATACCATCATCCACCCAAGTTGAAATCTCCATGCCGCAAGCCAACCCATCCACCACCACTCCATCCTTGGTTCATACCTCTCCGCTCCAAACCTCCTTTACCCAAAATAGCTCACCGTTCACCCCCTTCACTATTGCTGCTGCTGCTCCCCAACCCAGCCTTCCAAATCCACCCATCTCCCAAATTAGTGCTAGCATCTTTGGCCAACCTCAGCAATATACAACAGGGATGCCACCCATGGGGCCAAGTAATCAACCTTTCATCACCCCCAGCTTGTTCACTGCAGCCCAAAGCAAAATCCCATCATTTCCATTAGGTCTTGGGAGCTCAATACCATTAGCCACAAATCTACAAGCTACTACCCTCACTCCACAAAGCTATCAAATCCCACAAGCTACTACCAATTTTCTACCAAACTCCCAAGTGACCCCAGCCCCTGCCACCACTCTACCAAGCTTCCAAATCCAACCACAAAGCTATCAAACCCCATCAGTTCCATTCCCAAGCTTTCAATTCCCACCACCTCCACCACCAACTAATCCATTACCTCCAATTACCAACTACTTTTCAATGCCACTTCTAGGAGGTAATCCACCACCCCAGCTAACCACCAATTATTTGCAGATACCATCCCAAATGGGGGCACAACCCACATATATTGGTCAAACCCCACAAGCCCCCCGATCCTTTCCCCAAGCCTCTCAACCATCTTATACCTTACCTCCACAAAGCAATCCATTTATCCCACAGCCAGCTTATGTACCTCAATCCCAACCTCAAATCCCATATCAACAGCAAGCCTCGCAGCACATGCAGCAATATACGCCACCTCCCCCTCAACAACCTGTCATCCACCATGCAGCTGCCCAAACAATGTACAATCCCTATCAGCAAATCCCTCATAGCCATCCATATTCAGTGGCCCCATCCAACACATACCTACCTCAAGGCACTCCTACATTGGGGGCACCCCAGTCATCACCTATCAATTCAGAATGGGAGCAAATGAAGATAGCTCTGAAAGCCATCCAAAAAGGGAATGATCCGAAGACATTCAAGTTTGAGAATGTGTGTCCTTACCCATTTGATAGAGCCATTACCATGACACCATTTCCCGAACACTTTGAGGTACCCAAATTTGACAAATTTAGAGGAAAAGGAGATCTTGTCACACATATCAAAGAATTTTACATGCACTGCTAGGACGTAGCATACAATGATGTCTTCCTCTTGTGCCTTTTTCCCAAAAGCTTAGCTGGACCAGCTCTTGAATCATTTTATAGAATCCCCTATGGCACAATTAAAAACTTTGCTGAATTATCTAAGGCATTTGTAGCCCAATATGCCCATCTTGTTGAAACAGAGCTATCAATAGTTGATCTTGTCCACACCAAGCAAAAAGGTGGAGAAAACCTTGCCGAATACCTGCAAAGATGGCAAACCCTTACCACCCGTATATCCTGCACCTTGCCAGAACGCCATGTTGTGAAAATGTTTATTGATAATGCCCATCCTAGCTTGGCTCACCACATGACCATGAACTGTTTGCAAACCTACAAAGATATCAAAGAGAAAGGAATGATCCTTGAGCAAGGACTCATTAAAGATGGTGTGGTCAAGCTTTACAAGGAAGCCAACCAAAATCAATCACATTCCAATGACAAGTCTAGGTATTGGAACAAAAACAAGCACGTTGCAACAGATGGCGTCACTGACACCAGACATGTGAATATTGTTGGTCCTTCTCACAACCAGTCCAACCCACCATATCAACCAAAAAATCAACAAGCTATCAACTACCAACAATAGAATAACCAAAGCTATCAAAACCACAATCCAAGACCCAACTTCCAAGGGTCTAGCAATCAAGCTAATGCCATCAATGTAGCTGCAGGACAAAAGCCTAGATTCCAACCTACACCTAGAAACTATACACCCCTTGGTGAGCCATTGGATGTCATTTTTGAGAAATTAGTCAAAGAAAACCTCATCAAATTTCCTCCTACCCAGAAAATTGACCCAAGCCAATCCAAAGCTGCATGGTACAAAGATAATGAGTACTGCAAATTTCATAGGGTAAAAGGTCACACTACCCTCAGATGCATGAAACTGAAAGACTATGTGCAGGACCTCATTGATCGGAAGGAAATCACTGTTGGTGCCCAAACCTCTCCCAATGCAGGCTTAGAGATCTATCAAAATGCTTTTCCTCCACACCACAACCAAAATCCTGGAAAAGCACCTATCCAAACCAACAACAACAACACCAACAACCGTCAGCCAAACCAACCGCATGGGAAGAAAAATGAGCACACTTCATCCTATATAGACTATGGTAGCCTTATAGGTTGTATATCCAAGAAAGAGCCTTCCATCAATGTTATCAATATCCAAGCACCAAACAATGAGTGTGCAGTCACCACTCGAAGAGCGCGATTTAACATCGCAAGCCCACCTGTTACACCAACACCATCAGCTCCATCAAAAAGCCAGTACAATATCTTGGAACACCTTGGGAACATGCCAGCCCAAATCTCCATTTTAGACCTTCTTCGCACTAGTCCAGTGTACAAGAACATCCTTGACAGTGCTCTCATAGAATCTCATGTCCCTTTTGATATCAATGCTACTGATTTTCGTAATCTTGTTGGACACCTCTCATCCTCATGTGCCCTATCGTTCAAACCCACCGACATACTCGTGGTCGAGCCAGATCACACCCTTCTGCTTTGCATAGCCATCATGGTATCCAACTTTGCTATAAAAAGAGTAATGATAGATAATGGATCAGCCTTGAATATTTGCACCCTAAAATTCATAAAACAAGATGGGTATACTGAGGCAGATATCATCAGTGAGGTTATCACCATCAAAGCTTATAACAACTTGGAAAGAACCACAGAAGGAACTATTTTGCTGCCAATCAAGGTTGGGCCAGTCATCCAAGAGACACTTTGCCATGTTATTGATCTAAACCTACCATTTAACATCCTCCTCAGTCACCCATGGATTCATGCCATAAAAGCCATTCCATCCACTTACCATCAGTGCATCAAATTTTTGCATCAAGGCACTGAGGTAACCATCCATGCCGATCCAGAACCCTTTGCTTACTGCAATGTGGTTGAAGCTTTATATACAAACCATTGCCCTGGAATTGATATCGACACATCCATTGCCAGCTCATCCCACACTTATAATGACCCAGAAACCATCCTTGCCTCTACCCTGTCTACCGTGAAGATCAATAACAAAGGTTGTGGAGAGTATAGTCTGTCAGATGCATTTGTTGTCGGGGCACTCCCACTTGATCCACATGCCCATGGACGACTGACATATCACAAAGATAAGGAGGTTCCACCTCCTCAATACAAACAGTTTGGCCCAACAACCTTTATATCCTCAAAAATCCCTCTTCATGAGGAGCTCACTCCAGATATCAACAAATGGTTACATAAGGATGCACCTCAAAGAAATCAAGCACGCCTTGATCACTTCAGCCAAAAGTATCCCCAAGAACATAAGCTCATCAATGAAAAATGGAACTATCAAGGTGGTGGTCTAGGACTAGAAGAAAGAGGCATGCAGTGCCCCATCGACGCACACAAGTGGGAATCAAAGTTAGGTCTTGGCTTTGGCATACCCACAATTGGGGGTACCAATGAGAACGGTCACACTTTTTTAAACATTCACCGCAACCTTGTCAAAATCGAAGACATTCTTGAGGAAGTTGAAAAGAGAGCCTACGACGATATCCTAGACCAAATCTCCCTTGGAGACTCTGTTCTCCAAGAACTATCCATCTACCTCATTGACCTACCACTCGCCCATCCACAACTCATAGATTGGGACCAACCAAGTGTCATACACATCGATGAGTTCACATCAGAGGAGGCACTTCTAAGATTCATGGGAGCTGAAACTCCTCACAAGAAAACAAAGCCAAATTTTGCCTATATCTACAAGCTAGATCCCAAGGGGTATTTTGGAGAAAATCCCCAACCTAGTTCTGATACACCCAAAACTGGAACTAAGGTGAATCTAAGTCTAGCTAAGGCAACGAAGAGAACCCCTCAGAAAGAAAATCTAGAAGAACATGAGGATTTAGCATTGCCTCCTCAAGATAATCGACCAGAGGTGTCTTCTATTCTAATTGAGGATACTCGAGAAGTCAACATTGGTTCATCAGAGATCCCCAGACTTGTTCACATTGCTGCATCTTTATCACAAGACCAAGCTGACCTTCTCTTTGAGGTCTTAAGAGAAAACATTGGCCGATTTGCATGGTCATATTAGGACATGTCAGGACTTGATCAAAAGCTTGTAGTTCATCATCTTGCAGTTGATCCAAAGATCAAGCCCGTCAAACAAAAGCTTAGAAAAATGCACCCCAAGGTGGCATTATTGGTCAAAGCTGAATTAGAAAGAATGTTAGCTGCTAAGGTTATCCGACCTATCGACTACTCAGAGTGGATCTCCAACATGGTCCCTGTCACTAAACCTTCCGGTGACATCAGAATCTGCACTGATTTTAGAGATCTTAACAAAGCTTGTCAAAAAGATGATTTTCCCTTGCCCAACATAGGTATGATTGTAGATCTTACAGCTGGACATGAAATTTTGTCCCTCATGGATGGATTTTCTGGGTATAATCAAATCAAGATTGCAGAAGAGGATCAGCATAAGACAGCATTCACTACCCCTTGGGGAACCTTTTGCTACAACATGATGCCTTTTGGCCTAAAGAATGCTGGGGCTACCTATCAAAGAGCTATGATAGCCATTTTTCATGATCTCATCCATAGCATTTTGGAGGATTATGTGGATGATATCTTGGTCAAGTCTCATACCTTCATGGATCATCTTGCTGACTTGGAGAAAGTCTTTGATAGGTTAGCCAAATATCATCTCATGCTGAATCCCAAGAAATGTGTCTTTGGGGTCACATCTTGCAAGCTTCTAGGTTTCATAGTTTCTAAACGAGGTATAGAGATTGACCCCAAGAAGGTCAAGGCTATCTTAGACATGCCTCCTCCCCAGACACTGCGACAGCTTCGCTCTCTTCAAGGAAAGCTCCAATCTATTCGGCACTTTATCTCCCAGCTTGCAGATAAGTGTACACCATTTTCACGTTTACTGAAGAAGGATGAGAACTTCAAGTGGGATCCTTTATGTCAGCGTAGCTTCGACCATCTCAAGCAGTATCTCATCAATCCACCTATCTTGGTTCCACCAGTTCCTGGTCGTCCCCTAATTTTGTACATATCAGCAACACCTACTGCTCTAGGGGCACTTCTAGCACATCTTGATGACTACAATAGAGAAAGAGCCATCTACTACATCAGTAGAACCCTAGTTGGTTATGAACTCAATTACACTCCTATCAAAAAAGCTTGTTTGGCAGTTGTCTTCTCAACTCAAAAGCTTCACCATTACATGCTAAGTCATACCATCCAACTGGTCTCCAAGATTGACCCTCTCAAGTATATGCTCTCTAGAACAACACTTACAGGCCGTTTGGCCAAATGGGTTATGCTCCTTAGTGAATTTGACATCCAGTATGTGGATAGAAAGGCAATCAAAGGGCAAGCTATAACAGATCACCTAGCTGATGCACCTCTAATAGATGCTTATCCGTTGATCACAAAATTTCCAGATGAGCATATCTGTCTAATTGAAGAACAACCCCCATGGAAACTTTATTTTGATGGCACATACACATCTCATGGATCAGGGGCAGGAATATTGTTGGTCACACCTCAAGGAGATTGCATTCCAAAAGCCTTCAAGCTACAATTCCCTAGAACCAACAATATAGCTGACTATGAGTCCCTCATAGCAGGATTAAAGATAGCTGCAGAATGGAACATTGTTGAGCTACAAATATTTGGCGATTCTCGGCTCATCATCAAGCAAGCCCTAAATGAATATCAAACCAAAGATGAAAAGCTATTACCCTACAAAGAGCTAGTTGATCAGCTAACCCAACATTTTACAAAGCTTCAGTTTACACAAGTGCCTCGAATACAGAACAAAGCAGCAGATGCTATGGCTACTATAGGCTCACTCTTGGAAATTCCCCAAGCAGCTACACAGTATGAGTTTTTAGTGGAGTAGCTCCAAACACCCGCCTATGCAAATGAGGATTCAAACCGTGTTTGTATCTTGGTTGGTCCCCAATCCCCTTGGTACCATGAGATTCATACTTACCTTAACGATGGTATCATATCCCCTGACCTGAAATGTACCCAACGCCAGAACCTCATCCGAAAATCTTCCCGCTATGTTATCATAGCCAATACCCTATATCGTCAAGGTTATCACGATACTCTCTCTCGATGTTTAGACCAAAATGAGGCTGTGATGGTGTTAAAGGAAGTACACTCTGGACTTTGCGGTGCCCACACGAGTGGTATTGTCCTAGCGTGACAAATCCTTAGAGCAGGCTACTATTGGCCTACCATTGAAGAAGACTCCTATGACTTTGTCAGAAAGTGTCTCCCATGTCAGCAGCATGCGAATCTTGTGCACGCTTCGGCACAGGATCTACAGCCTATTGCACCACCTTGGCCTTTCGCTTGTTGGGGCCTTGATCTAGTTGGAACTATCACATCCCTCTCATCTGATGGACATAAATGGATAATAACAGCTACAGACTATTTCACTAAATGGGTGGAAGCAGTCCCCCTAGTCTCAGCTACAGGAGTTCAGGTCTCCAAGTTCATCTTGTACCACATTGTTTGCCGCTTCGGCATCCCATCCACCATCTTCACCGACCACGGAGGTAACTTTGAAAATCTCAACATGGAAGAATTATGCACTTCCCTCTGCATCCATCATCGCTTTTCTAGCCCATATTTCCCACAAGGTAACGGCCAGGAAGAGGCAACTAACAAAACCCTCCTCAAAATTCTAAAAGAAAGTTTTCAATGATTCCGGCCGTGATTGGCACCTACAAATAAATCCAGCCCTATGGGCCTATCAAACTTCCTTCCATACATCCACAGGCACAACTCCATACTCCCTAGTCTATGGTGCTGAAGCGGTACTACCTATAGAGGTTGAACTTCCCTCCTTGCGCATATCTTTGCAAGGGCAAATATCAGATGAAGAATACAGAGTAGCTCGACTCACCCAACTAGATCTCTTAGACGAGAAGCGACAACAAGCCTATGATCATCTCACAGTCTATCAAACTCATCTCAAAAGGAATTTCAACAAGAAAGTGCTTCCACAACACTTTCAGCCAGGTGACATGGTCCTCAAAGAGAACATGAAAGTCCAAGTAGATCGAGAAAAGAAAGGCAAGTTTGAACCTACATGGCTTGGTCCTTATGTTGTCACTGCTTCCTTTGGCTCCGAAACTTATCAGCTATCTACACCAGAAGGAGAACTCTTGAATGATCCTACTAACATCATTCATCTCAAGAAGTTCTATGCTTGAAGATCCTTGGTATACCCAGCTTTTGAAAAGTACAAAAGAAAAAATAGTAAAGAGAAATAAGCGTCCAATGGTGAAAACTTGGCAATTCAAGCACCTTGGATAGGTACCTTGGTGATAACCTGGTAATTCAGGCACCTTGTGTACTAAAGACTAATCCATTATCTATCACTATCCTATCCCTCATCCATTCACCCACCATCCCATAAGACACACTTGCTTGTTCCCTTGGTGTTCCAACCAAATATCTAAAATCTGATGAAGCTTGTAAATACCTCCTGTACAGCTTGTAAATCTTGTACCAAAGCTTGTATTATACCTTGTAAATCTTGTACCATACCTTGTCTATTCGAATCTTGTCCAAGGTTTGTACCATATTCCAGCCTATAAATAATCTTGTATCCTAGCTTGTATACTATCACGTGCACACACAAAACCCCATTTTCACTTAATCTTTTCGCAAACCATCTACCTATCCACCTATCACCTATTATAGACATCCCATCCTTCACAAACATTTCTATCTCACAAAAACCAAAACATGAAAAAACTTGTACATTTGTAACATATCTTGGTCCATCAGCTTGTACATCCTCTTTAGCTTAGTACCATTGTATCTATCCAGCATTCATGTCAGTTCGTCCTTGATCAGCATCTTGCACCCATCACACATCTTGGTTAGCTATTCCAATGCATCCTTTAGCTAGATTTCCTATCACCAAAGTGTTATCTTTTTTAGTTCAGCTTGCCAGATGCATCACTCATCCAAATCCACCAACTTAGGTGCTCTCCGATAGGTCCTTGTAGGATATAGCTTTCCTCATGTTTGATCTTGGTCCGTTAGTACCTCGTCCTACCCATCTCGTTGGCAAATGGTTCTCTTTTGGATTTTCACTTTCTTTTGATTTGGGATCTTCCCTTTTGGGTCTTGAAGTATCTTTTCCAAGCAATCTCCTTGTTCCGTCCTCAAGGTTGCCACGATCTTCCATATCATGGTATGCTGTGAATGGGGCAATTAGAGCGTAAGGTCTTGATCAGGTCTTTCATTTGTTTTTCTTTTTTGCTTGTGGGTTCTTCAGTGTCGTTTCCACGCTACTTCCTCTAGGATTCATGTGTGATGTTGGGGCAATCCTTACGTGTTTTTTTTGAGTTAGTTTGTCAGTCCTTTGGACGGTTGGTGAAAAGGCCTTGATGTTCTTGGTAACCTTGGCAATTAACCAACAGTCCTATAGCAAATCTAGTGCTCAACTACATGGTGGTACTTCTCTTTGAAGTATCCCCCCTGCTCAAAAAGCTTCAATGGTTTTCCTTCATCTTCATTATCCCCCATCCATATCCAGCATCCGTCTCTCCTACCTCAGCTTATGCATCAGTATCTCTTTGAATCACTCATCACTCTTAGCTTTAGGGATCCACAATCCTAGTCTTAGGGATCCACCAATCCAAATCAATCCACCAAGCCTCATCTTTCGAGATCCACAATCCTAGTCCTAGGGATCTCCGAAACCCATCTTCCACCAATCTAACTCTTTGAAAGCCTGTTGCATTAGCTTTATAATCTCCTCATCCATCTCCTTATCTTGGATTCCTTTTTATAGCGCTCTGCTCCTTCATCCTCCACCTTCCCTAAAGTCTTAAGCTTGCTTCCTCTTCTGCATGTGATTCTCCTTTATTATTCTCCCTTAGTGAGAGTTTGAGCTAATTCAGCCCCTTCTCTTTGCCAATCTGAGTTTCCTTGTTCATTCGAGATTATTATACTTTTCAAGAAGCCATCGAGCCTCGCTTTCTCTCCCTGCCGCCTTCTTGAGGGGGCAACTCGCAGTCCATTCTCTCCTCTTCTGCTCTAACCTTGGGCATCTTATTTTCTTATCTTTGATGCCATGCCACTTGCGGCATCACATCAAAGAGGGGCAAAATGTAGACACCTAAAAACCTTTAGAAAATAAAGTATTTTTATTTTCTGAAAAAAGTCCTGATGACATCATCATTTATTAATTAATTAATTAATTAATTAATTAATTAATTTTTATGCCATTAAATCCCTTTATCTTAATTAAAAATATTTAATTAAGGAATCCCTCCCAAAAATGTTTAAATCTTATTTAAACATTATTTCCTTATTTATTAATTATTTAATTAATAAATTGACCAAAAATCCTAAAATAAATAAAAAATTTATTTTTTGCCCAAAACTTGGCCAATTTCCTTATGACCAATAACCTCTTCCAAAATCTTCTAATCCTTCTTTAATTTCGATTAAAGGCTAATCTCATCATTTCCTACCCCTAACCCCAACTCAAAATATTTAATTAAAATTAAATATTAATCCTCATGTTTATTAAAAAAGTTTTAATAAATATCTCCTCAACCCAAACCCTTGAAATAAATAAAACTTTATTTATTTCTTAAAAATCTAATTTATCCTCATCCTAAGAAGTTCTAGACTCTTCTAGAAAGTCTTCATCCTCATCCTAGGAAATTCTAGACTATTCTAGAAAGTCTTTATCCTCATCCAAAGTCTAGACTCTTCTAGAAGATGTCTTTAAACCTAATCCTAATCCCCTCCTAACCTTGTCACATTCCCTAAACATGGGTTAAGAATTACTAACCCAAGCCAAAAGTTAACAAATATCTCCTCCTTCACCCACCCTCATTAAATGCCATCCACTTGCCTATCCCTAAGCTAATCCTAAACCATCCTAATCCATCCCCTAATCATTTGCCCAAGCCTAAACAAGCTTAAAACCTTCCTAATCAAGTCCAAGTCGAAATTTCTCTCATCACCCTCAAAATATCTCAACCATAAAACTTTATGAAGTCCACTAGGCCATAAATGACTCTTACAAGCCCTTTTATTGCTCTTACAAGTCATTATGAGGGTCTTTATGAAGATTTTATCCCTTGAGCCTCCTTTGTTGACTCATCCTTCCCTTTTCCTCCATCCTCTCACCATGTGACATGTGTCACTCCTTGATTGGTTGTAAGGAAGCACAATCCATGTGCTCTCCTCTCATGCAATCTGAGCCCTCCATAAGCTTTTTCCCATCCTTGCATCTTAGCCCTCAATCCCTCAAACCTCTTGCCTATAAATTGGATCCGTCCCCTTTGCAAAATAACACAATCCATGAAGTAAAGTTATAATGCTATTTTGAGAGCCAAATCCATACTAAAGCCATCTATCCACACCAAAAATCCACAATCATCCATTGAAGCCTTTGGAAGCATATTGAGCATACATCCTATCCATTTAGATAAAGCTACTCAACAAGAGAGCTTCTTATTGAGAGAGTCCATTAATGGCTCATATTCTCAATTGAGAGCTCATCTTAGTCTATCTTGAAGTTTATGAATTTTGTTTAGTTTGTAGAAGCTTTATTTAAATTTGGTTTCTATTAGCATACTAACATTTCTCATATACACTTCCTATGTTTCCTTGATTTGTTTCTTCTTTGTAAATTCCTCTTTAGCCTTTTGAGTGGAGGCCCTTGTTGCAGCTCGTGTTGTAGGTTTCTAAGGTGATGGCATTGCAGATTTCTTTGGTTTTTGCTGAGCTGGAGGCTATTTAGTTGCTTTTCTTTTCTTTGACTCAGCTTCAGTTGGTGCTTCCTTGGCTTCTTTGTCTTCTGCACCTTCCTCCTTGTCTTCACCTAGTCCTTGAGTTAATTCCATGGGGCCTTGTTCTTGTTCATCTTCATCATCATTGTCATCTTCTTCTTCTTCTACTTCAGCCTCAATTTCTTCACCAAATTTCTTCTTAATCTTCTTTAACAATTTGTCTTTCTTCTTTAATGTGGAAGCAATCTTTAATTCCATGTATATTTTTGACCTTACTACATCATAAGTGCCAAAATGTGGAGCACTTTTATATGTTTCTTCTGCCAATAATGCAGTTATTGCTGTAGATGCCTCATCAACATTGATTTCATATCCAAATGGCCTTAGCCATCTCACTCTTGGAATCACTGCTTGGATGTATGTGAAGTCAATATCAACAAAGAAACATATATCATTAACATGTTCTTCTACTAAAGTAATTGGTATTCTCATCCTTTGTTTGATGGATTTCTTGAAATCTTCGAAATAGCTTGTCATCGGGGTATCAAAATTTTCTCCCATTTATTCTATATATTCATTGATTTGAGCAATGATTGTTCTATCATTCCTCCATGTCACTTTTCCAAAATAGGGAAACTCATTTTGAACATAGAAGAATATACAAACTAGAATTGCTCCAAATTTGCATTGAGTGCCCTTTGTCCTTCTTATGGTAGCTAGGTTTTCATTAATCTGTTGTAGTTGTAGTTCTACAAGATCATAAGTATGATCCTTTTTCACCAATTTGTAGCCTACATCTATTGCATTACATGGCACATTGTTGAGTCTACTGGATTGGTAGAACTTATGGGCAATGAATCTAACAAAAAATTCAACTAGAGGATCCTATATGGTGTGAATTATCGTTCCTCTCTTATTCCACTGAGCACCAGTTTTTTTTCAATAACCTCCTTCGATTCACTTCTCAAGGTTTCTAACTGATCTAGGGTTGGGTACCTTGTTACTCTATGCATGATTTCTTTGTTTAATTTGATGGGAATATCTTCTAACCATAGACTACCACCATGAATTCTGCTCGGCACAAGTCTAACCCATTTTGTCTTGAATACGGTGGGAAAGCTCAAAACCTGGGTCAAACCCTTTCTTTCAACAATTTTGAATTCATCTCTTAAGACTCCATATATGCACATTTTCTCATAGGCTTGCCTTATTTCCATATCTCCTAGGGCACCTATCTTACAATTGTAGCATTTCCTAATGTCTTGAACCATTACAACTTTTGGGGGTATTTGGGGGAGAGCTCCGGCTGGGTCATTTTTGTATGCAACTTTAGGTATGGGAAAAAAATTAGGTTGCTTGACCTCATTGGACACTAACTGAACTTCAAATGACTCTTTGTCCTCAGTTTTCTTGGAACTTGACACCATTTATGCAAACTAGGATTTTCTTTTTACGAAATATAAAACTACGTAGCTCGGCACAAATGAAAAATACCTCAAGATCGATGAAAACATGTTGGGAGAGATTGAAATATGCTTGAAATGCTGGATTCTTTGCTGTGACGTTGCTCTGCTCTTTCTCTCTTCTTTGCTTCTTGATCATGATGAGTAAAAATGATTAAAATGGCGATAATAAACCCTATTTTCATTGCATTAAATGCTCAACTGCCAACTCAGCTTCTAGAAAAATTTTGACCTAACTCAGCATCAATTATCAACTTCATCAACTCGGTCGCTGTTAGGAGCTTCTTTGTCTTGGGACTGATGTGTGATATAGCTTTGTATATCAGTCTCGTATACTTCTCATGCTTATTTTGATGAAGTGTGATCACTTGACCCATTGGGTGAAGTGATCCCTCCACTTGATGTGTTGCACTCATCTTTCTTTTTCCAAGTTTTATTCATTTTCCCTCTTATATTTTTGACATCAATCTTTTCTTTGCCCTTATTTTCGTCAATCTCGGGTGCCTTTGACCTTGTAGGACAATTTCTGCTGGTATGACCAATTTTTAGACAACTAAAACATGTGGTTTGGTTCAACCATCTCTTGTAGTTCCCTTTGCATTTTTTTCTTATGCAGTTTTTGGGTATATGCCCATATTCTTGACAATAATGACAGCTATTCTTGGTGTTTTAATCCCAATGATAATGACTTCCATTTCCTTTTGATTTTGCTGGTTGATTTGATGTCCACATAGGTTTTGATCTACATTCAGATGCCCTATGTCCATACTTTTTGCAATTATAACAATGTCCATCAAATCTCTGAGTCCTTGTGACATTGGATCTGCAATCTTGTGTCATATGTCCTTGCATGTTGCACTTGTGACAGAAGTTCTTACACTTGGGTGTGTTTATTTGATTGAATCTTCTACTCCTGCAAACATTAGTTGTATGCCCCTTCTTATTATAGTAATAAAAAGTGGGTTTTGAATCCTTACCTTTGTCACTTCTTTGTTTAGTACTCTTTGATGATTCTCCAACTTCAGTACTGTTGTATCCAAGTCCTGATGTATCATGGGCGGATCTTGGGAATTTCATCAATTATTCAAAATACTTGATGGCTTCACTTGACTTGTTGAGATTCTCTGCTACCTCTTTTTCTCTATTCAATTCATTCTATATTAGTTCATTCTGCATCTTCAAAGTAGAGATCTCAATATCTATCACATTGAGTTCATGATGAATGTTCATCATTTGGGCAAGTGTATCCATCTGCATGTTTGAGATCCTTGTCAATTTAGTACATTTTTCTTCAAGTTTGTTTGCAAGATTTATTTTGTCATTTTCCATCATGACTTTATCCTCAACTGCTCTTTTCTTTTGTTCAGTAATTTCACATATCATTATGGCCTATGAATCATGTTCCATCTTGAGAGATCTTATCTCCTTTGCTTGAACTTTGTTTTTCTCCATCAGTTCTGCTATTGCTGCATCAAATTCTTTAGTGTCTCCATTATCAAACACTTGTGTGGTATCAACCTCCTTGTAGTGTATATCATTTTCAGCTATGGCTATCTCCTTTCTTCTCTTTAAATATTTTCTTAATTCCACTCTTGCTTCTTCTACTTTTTGTAGAGCGAGATGCACATCAATCACCTGGTTTTCAATGATACCAATTGTTGGAATATTCAAATAGGAATAATACTTATGAGAGGGGGGGGGGGGGGGGGGGGGAGGGGGGGAAGGGGGTGAATCATAAGTATCACACTTTAACCAATAAAATTTTTAGGTGGAAGTAAATTGCATGCATGTAAATACACCAAGTAAACATGAAACTAAGACATGCATCATCAACACATAACACTGAAATTTGGTAACCCAGAAACCCTCTAGGAATAAGAAGGTAAAACTGGGGTGGGGATGATAGCCACAAAAATTACTATAGCAATATTGTTCAACCACTTATGATGGTTTTCCCTGTTAAAGGCCTGCCCTGTTAAAGTCTTTACACTTTGTCAATAGTGATCTGGTCAGAGGATTTACAAACACTTTACATGAAGTGTCACCCTGTTAAAGGATTTAATCACTTATTTAAAGGATCTATGAAATAGTTGTTAAGCTAACCTATCACCATAGGATTTTCATTCTAATAAAATTGCTAGAAAGTATTAGGTACAATGAACCTGATAGATTACAATCCTTGATTGCTGAATGTAGGCACTTGTTCTACTTTCTCTGATCTTGATCCTTTGTGATCTGATAACCCTTGTTTTAAAAGTAGATTTCCTTATACACACTTGTATATCCGCTCGTATATTTTACAATGAAATTTTGTCTTCCCTATAAAGACATTTGAGGATTTAGGGTTAGGTATGGATCTATGATCCATATTAAATCTCTATTTTCTGCTCATTGTTTGCACTTCTTCCATTGTTTGCATGACTTCATCATTTTTCTTATTGGCTGCATGTAGATTGCATAGGAAAGATAAAAGATTTGATCTTATCATTTAATCCTTCTAGATTTACCTTATGTTAGCTACAAAAATGTTTTGCATCATAGTTTGTGCAATTACAAACTCTTATGCTGATATTCTAAGTTACTCAGCTCCTAAAGCATTACTAATGCTCAGCACATGTTGTTTCTTGGATAACTCGGCACCTAAACAAAATTGTATCGCTCAGCACTTTGTGTTACTTGGCACTTGAATAACTCGGCACCTACTCTTTGCTCGACATCATCTATGACTCGACACTTTAATATCACTCGACACTTTATTGTGCTCGGCACTTAAAGTCATTCAGCACTTGAACTTTACTCTACACCTAATCTTCACTCAGCATCTAAAAACTACTCGGCACATGAAGATCACTCGGCACCTAAATTCTTTCCTAACTCGGCTCATGTTGTCGCTTCGACATTCATGGTGTACTTGGCTCCAATCTAGAAAGTAGGTAAGTGTATTGGCACTCAAGTGTCAAAAACCATCATAGATGACCAATCCAAGAGTAAGTAATAATCCAGTACCAATTAGACCCCATATAGAGGACAACAAAATTAGAATCAAGCAAATTTTTCTACAATCTTGAAAAATCCCACTTGATCTACTGAAAAGTATGATGTAGTAGAAGATTTGAAATGAATAGAGGCCAACATGTCCATGTTCAACATGCTACAAAATTGTCCTAATCAACAAGAAGTGTGAATGAAAACTCTTGATCATACAAAGAAACCCCATAGTATGAATAATATTCCTTAAAAGATAGTATCTCAATAGGTAAATTCTTTGGAAGCCATGCCAACTATGTTGAAAGACAAGGTTGATGTACCTTTGTTTTTTCTTAGTATCAGGATATATGAGAAGAATCTTCACAATTTGGAAATTGATTCATGGGCTTCTTGTAATGTCATACCACTTTTGATAGCACAAAGGTGCAGAGTCACTCCTCAGCCCTCTAATCAAATAGTGATACACAAAATGGAAGTAAAACTCATCGATGTCCAGAAAGATGTTTGCATATAGTTAACTTTTGATACCCAAATTCAAGACATCATTAACGTATAGGTGGTGGAAATTCTTGACACATATTGGTTGGTACTAAGTAAAGAATGAAAAAAATGCCTAAAAGAATGGTTTTCTATGAATTTTACTCAATTGTGGTTACCATGGAAAATGTTGAATAATTAGATCAAGATAGATGTGGAGCCAAAGTAAAAAAAAATGATTATAGGATACAATGCACCAAATGAGTTTTCATTCTTACAATAAAATTTGTGCTCTTATAAAGAATGGCTTTTGATAAAACTTCAATTGATTGCAATGGAAGATTCATGATTCCTATACCATAAGAAGAAACTATGATGCAATTCATAGATAGCATGGTGGAAAACTTACAATGCCTAGGTGAAGAAGTAGATCTAAATGTCTTCTTCCAAGATTTTGTAGATTGTAGAAAGTTAGTCATTTAGAGTTCAAATGTTCACATTGCAAAGAAGTAGTTGCTAAGGTATTAACATAGATAATGGGAATAAAGAACAACCAAGTCCCAAGAGATGACCCCACAAAAAGTCAAAATTCTATAAACATATCTAAATCTATGGGAAAAGTTGAAGAGGAAATTGAAGATCTAAATGTATCATTCAGTGATATCTCTTTAGATGGTGGAGGTTTTTCTTCTCCTCCACTGGGAATGATCAAATTCTAAACAAGGAGATATTATGTAAAAGATCAAGGTGGGACTTCAGTAGTCATTCATCTTAAAACCAAAGTGGATGAAATCATAGAATTGATATGGGAAATTTAGGATAAACAAGAAAAACATATACCCTTTGTATCAAGGACTAACAATGGGAAATCATCAAGTGTACCTTGCAAAAGATTACAATGGGTTCTAAAGAAAAATCTTTTAAATTCCAAGTGAAAGAAAAGCTACAGATGAACAAATATAAATCTAGGAAGTCTAAAAATATCCAATTTGGATACTCTAGTTTGATGGCTCCAAGTGTAAATTAGGAGCCATCGTAGGTATTGAGTTAATCAACCCAAAAGGTAAGTCTTTCTATGTAACATATCAATTATAGTTTAGATGTACTAATAATGTTGTAGAATATGAAGCATTGACCTAAGGAATTCTTTTCACATTGGAAAAAGCAATCACAACTCTCACAATCATAGGAGATTCTTAATTGGTGATAACACAAGTGAAATCGATATACTCTTGCAATGATAGAATGTTGCTCATGTACTGAAAGAGAGTATGTGACTGAATGGATGACTTTGAAGCTTTGAACATAAAGTCCATTCCAAGGAGGAAAAACATGGTAGTAGATGCCCTTGCCATTTTAGCTAGTGCATTACAACTAGTCAAGAGAACAAAATTGAAAAGATTTTTAGTAGAATTGGTTGCTGCCCCGTCTATCTTAGACAATATTATGAACTTCCATTTCTTTCATGATGATCAACATATACTTAAATTTATCATGTACAATGGCCACTTTAAAGGGCAAGAGATTGATGAGACTCTAGATGAAAAACCTAAAGATGATGAACTCAAAGAAGAAGATGAGATCCAAAACTTGAAGAATAACACTATCCCTAATGGGATGGTTGAGTTCGAACACATTTTTTATCAAGATGAGTCAACACTTAACAAATGAACAATCAAAGAAAAGGGGATTGGGGAATGTGTTTCATATAATTTGGGTATCGATGAAGATTTTAAAATGATAAGGGTTTAAAAGATATGCAATGCTTATGAAAGGGAAGTTATGCTCAAATTGCTTACAGGATACAAGGATGTCATTGCTTGGAGCTATGAAGAGCTCAAAACATGTGATCCTAAAATTATTATGCATGACATTCTATTAAAACCAGATGCTAAAACCTTCCATCAAGGGCAAAGACCTATTAATCCCATTATTGAACCTTTGATAATGAAGGAAGTCAAGAAACTACTTGATGCTAAGATTATCTTCCCCATTCACCATTCTATGTGGGTGGCTAACTTTTTTCCTATGTGGAAAAAGATTGGAGAGATTCGTTTCTTCTAGATCTCAAAAGGACAAGTACCCTTTTCCCTCACTGGATGAAGTATTACAAATTGTCAATGGTTCTAAGATGATGTTTTTCTAGGATGGATATTCAGAATATAACCAAGTAATGGTTGATGAAGGGGATAGGCTAAAAATGGCTTTCATGACCAAATGGGGGACTTTTTCTTATAAAAGAATGCCTTTTGGGCTAATTAATGTAGGGGCTACATTTTAATGAGCCATAGATTAAGCTTTTAAGAGATTAATAAACAAGTGTATAGTAATCTATATGGATGACTTAACTATCTTTTTAAAGGATCAAAGAACTCATAGTACTAATTTAAGATAGGTATTCTATAGATGTTATAAGTATGGTATATCACTTAATCCCAAGAAATATTCATTTGGGGTTACTAAAGGAAAGCTCCTATGTCACATTATCTCTAAAGTTGGAATCTCTATTGATCCTGATAGGATTGAAGGTATTCTAAAATTGTCACCTCCACACAGTTGGATGGAATTTAAGTTTTTCTTTGGGAAGATAAATTTTGTGTAGAATTTTATAAGTGGATTTGCAAAGATAGTTCACCCCCATAATGATTTAATCAAAAAGGGAGGGAAAAAAGAATGGGTTCTAGAGATTAAGAACTCATTTGAGGATATCAAAGTGGACATTTCCATGGCCCTAGTACTGGTGAGTCTAGATTATGGACTACCTTTCAAAATATACTCTTTTGCTTGAGCACATTCCTATGTTAGGATTCTTATGTAGAAGAACAAAAAATAAGATGAAAGGCCCATATCTTTTATGAGTTTCCCTTTGAAAAGTGCTAAGTTAAACTATTCTAACTTTGATAAGAAGTCTTTTTCTTTAATTAAAGTGGTAAAGAAATTTTTCCACTATATACTTAGGAGCAAGGTATATGCAATTATGTCTGATCCTATGGTTAAATCATTGTTGATGCAAAATGAATTGGGTGAAAGGCAAGTAAAATGGATGGTAATCAATCAATAGTTTGATTTAGAGATTCAACCCATGAAGTTGGTAAGAGGACAAGAATTATAAGAAATAATAGTTGATAACCAGATCAAGGATGAAAAGAAATTCTGATTTAATGGTTGACAATGCTATGATCCAAAACTAAGAGACTCAACAAAGTCAAAGATGGGATGATGTAAATGATAGTTTGACCTGGCACTGAGAGCCATGATATTTCTAAGGTCAAATTGATAAGATTTGATAAATTGATAGGTTTTTAAGGTACTGAAAGCCACAACAATGCCTAGGATTGAACAAATTATGATAGATTTGGGATGTTTGACATGTTCTAGATTGATTTGGGGTGATTCCAAGTTGATATGATATGATTTTGAGTTGATTTGAAATGGTTTCAGAGTGACATGAAATTGGTGTAAAAGATGATTTGAATAATGACATATACTATTGAGATATGATCAAGTCAGCCAAAAGATCAAAATTAGTGGAATGATAAAATGGAGTGAGTTATTATGAGAATGTGATGAAACCATAGATGTGAGCCATTTTTGATGATCTAAAAAATTGCATTTCAGTTCTATTATTCTACAATGAATAATACAAAGATCAGTTGGACAGTGGGTTCTTTGATCTTAACCATGAAGCTATTTGGGTAGTGGGTCTAGCTATCTTCCCCAAATCATAACAGGGTTGGCATAACTCCTAATAGGATTGGAATCTCCTAATAGGGATTCAAAGTCTCCTAATAGGAAGTCATATGTATTGAATTTTGTAACCGACTCCTAACACGTTCTATCCTCTAATAAGGAATATTTATATTAGTACATCATCTTGCAGGTACCATTTCCACTGGGGTTTTCCAATCTGATCAAGGGTTTCCCTAGCTAACATATCTAGTGTTAATTGTACATGAGTTTCTTGTTTTGGTTTCAATTTATATTACTCACATGGTTAATTTTGTTTAAGTTTAATATTTGTGATGATAGATGTATAACAGATTCACCCCTTGACCTCTCAGTTATATTAGTGGACTAGATATTCTATCAATTGGTATCAGAGCATTAAGTCCTCGAAGATAAGGCTTAACAACTTTGAGAGATCAAGGTATTTTTTACTGGCTAATATTCATAAACTGACTAATTTTCAATTATTTTTTTGGTAAATTCGCTAATAATTGAAGATTTAACACAAACAAAATCACCCTATTTTTATAAATTTTTAGTTTTAAAATATTTAAAATTGCTCAATAATTTATTTTATTAAAAAATATGTCCAAAGATTCACCATAATATTCGATATATAATTAGATTTGATTCACCTAAATATTATATATTATTGGAGAAAATAAAATTAATTCACTAATAATTATCATAATTATTAGTTACTTAAGGGATATATCACCAATATTTAGTTTTCACTATTGATTTAAAATATAATGTAATGGTCCTGATAATAATCCATAAGTTAAAAAATATTCAATTTTCATTTATAATAGTCTAATGATTAATGAAATTTCTAATATTATTGAGATTCACCAATATTTCTTATACAAAAATTATGATTCCAAAATAATTGCCAATATAAATAATATTTAAAATAAAAAAATTGAAAGATTTGTGAATATAAATAATTTTTTTTCAAAATAATGAAAGATTTGCCAATATTTTTATATCTTTTTTTGGAAGGGGGTTTCTTAAAGATTACCCTATTGGGAGATCAATGGTGAATATGTTCAGGAAAGATAGTCCAAGATTCAATGCAGCTAACTATGATAGTTGGAAGGAAAAGATGAAGGCTCATCTTTTGTGCATGGGTCTAGGATATTGGGTTTTCACGACTAAGAAGGTAATTGTTGAAGAATCAAAGCTAGAGGAATGCAGTGAGGGAGAAAGAGTTTTTTTCATGTGTAAGATGAGATCCAGAGAAGCCCTATTGTCAGTTCTTCTAGAGAATGAATACAATCAGGTAAAGACATTTCAAACTTCCCATGAAATTTGGAAAGCATTAGAAGTTACTTTTGAAGGTGATGATCATGCAAAAAGAATGAAATTAAAAAGTTGGAATAGTGCATTTCAAGATGCTAAGATGATGAAAGGTGAGTCCATTAGAAATTATATAGGAAGAATATCAAAAATTGTTGCGAGTATTTGATCTCTTGGTGGAACTAAACATAACAATGAGGTTGTATGGAAGATTTTGAAAAGTCTATCACCACCATTTAGAAAACATCTCAAATGATTTAGCTAGTAATGCCCTACACCAAAGATTTCACAAAGGAAATTTTGATTGGAAGATTAGAATCTATAGAAGTAGAAATGAGATAGTCTGGAGAATTAACCCAAGTTAAGATAGCTTTCAATGTTATGCACATTTGACCTAATCTATCTAGAAGTACAAGCACGAGAGGAGACTTTGCCAATAGTAGTAGATCTGAAGAAGATAAGAAGATTGAAGAAGGAATAACCCTTCTGGTAAGAATAGAAAAAGATGGTAAGAAGATCTTTAAGTGTTGGACTTATGATGAATATGGTCATTTTACATCTAAATGTCCTAAAAGAGAGAAACAATTTACAAGAAAATTTAAGCCCAGAAGAGATAGGTATCAAAATCATTCATATGCTAATGAGGACAAAGAATCTGATGAAAAAGATCAAATCAAAGTGACAATGAATTAGGATTTTTGGCTATTAAGGAAGATAACCTTGATAAATAAGCTAGAGATGAAAGAGCTCTAGTTATTTGAGTTGAAAAGAAATCAGATTAGATAATTGATAGTGGATGTACATCACATGACTAGTGATATGAACAAATTTTTTAAGTTTAGAAATCGCAATGGAGATATTGTTAGAGTTGTTAACAATGTTCCCTATCATATTACAAGGATTGGACCTATTATTCTTGGTGTTAAAACTAACATTGATGATGTTTACTTTGTTCATGTGTAACATGAGAGCCAAAGAAGCCCTATTGTCAGTTCTTCTAGAGAATGAATACAATCAGGCAAAGACATTTCAAACTTCCCACAAAATTTTGAAAGCATTAGAAGTTACTTTTGAAGTTGATGATCATGCAAAAAGAATGAAAATAAAATGTTGGAATTGTGCATTTCAAGATGCTAAGATGATGAAATATGAGTCCATTAGAAATTATATAGGAAGAATATCAAAAATTGTTGCAAGTATTTGATCTCTTGGTGTAACGAAACATAATGATTAGGTTATATGGAAGATTTTGAAAAGTCTATCACCACAATTTAAGAAAACATCTTAGATGATTCAACTAGTAATCCCCTACACCAAATATTCAACAAAGGAAAATTTTCTTGGAAGATTAGAATCTATAGAAGTAGAAATGAGATAGTTTGGAGAATTAACCCAAGTTAAGATAGCTTTCAATGTTATGCACATTTGACCTAATCTGTCTAGAAATACAAGCATGAGAGGAGAATTTGCCAATAGTAGTAGATCTGAAGAAGATAAGAAGATTGAAGAAGGAATATCCCTTTTGGTAAGAAGAGAAAAAGATGGTAAGAAGATCTTTAAGTGTTGGAATTATGATGAATATAGTCATTTTACATCTAAATATCCTAAAAGAGAGAAAAAGTTTACAGGAAAATTTAAGCCCAGAAGAGATAGGTATCGAAATCATTCATATGCTAATGAGGACAAAGAATCTGATGAAAAAGATCAAATCAAAGTGACAATGAATTAGGATTTTTGGCTATTAAGGAAGATAACCTTGATAAATAAGCTAGAGATGAAAGAGCTCTAGTTATTTGAGTTGAAAAGAAATCAGATTGGATAATTGATAGTGGATGTACATCACATGACTAGTGATATGAACAAATTTTTTAAGTTTAGAAATCGTAATGGAGATATTGTTAGAGTTGTTAACAATGTTCCCTATCATATTACAAGGATTGGACCTATTACTCTTGGTGTTAAAACTAACATTGATGATGTTTACTTTGTTCATGTGTAACATGAGAGCCAAAGAAGCCCTATTGTCAGTTCTTGTAGAGAATGACTACAATCAGGCAAAGACATTTCAAACTTCCCACAAAATTTTGAAAGCATTAGAAGTTACTTTTGAAGGTGATGATCATGCAAAAAGAATGAAATTAAAAAGTTGGAATTGTGCATTTCAAGATGCTAAGATGATGAAAGATGAGTCCATTAGAAATTATATAGGAAGAATATCAAAAATTGTTGCAAGTATTCGATCTCTTGGTGTAACAAAACATAATGATTAGGTTATATGGAAGATTTTGAAAAGTCTATCACCGCCATTTAAGAAAACATCTTAGATGATTCACCTAGTAATGCCCTACACCAAATATTCAACAAAGGAAAATTTTCTTGGAAGATTAGAATCTATAGAAGTAGAAATGAGATAGTTTGGAGAATTAACCAAAGTTAAGATAGCTTTCAATGTTATGCACATTTGACCTAATCTGTCTAGAAGTACAAGCATGAGAGGAGACTTTGCGAATAGTAGTAGATCTGAAGAAGATAAGAAGATTGAAGAAGGAATATCCCTTCTGGTAAGAAGAGAAAAAGATGGTAAGAAGATCTTTAAGTGTTGGACTTATGATGAATATGGTCATTTTACATCTAAATGTCCTAAAAGAGAGAAAAAGTTTACAAGAAAATTTAAGCCCAAAAGAGATAAGTATGGAAATCATTTATATGCTAATGAGGACAAAGAATCTGATGAAAATGATCAAAATGAAAGTGATGTTGAATTAGGATTTCTGGCTATTAAGGAAGATAACCTTGATAAATAAGCTAGAGAAGAAAGAGCTCTAGTTATTTGAGTTGAGAAGAAATCAGATTGGATAATTGATAGTGGATGTTCACATCACATGACTAGTGATATGAACAAATTTGTTAAGTTTAGAAATCACGATGGAGATATTGTTAAAGTTGTTAACAATGTACCCTGTGATATTACAAGGATTGCACCTATTACTCTTGATGGTAAAACTAACATTGATGTTGTTTACTTTGTTGATGGTTCGAAGCATAATTTGTTAAGTGTTGGACAATTAGTAGACAAGGGATATTTGTTGCAGGTCATAGAGAAGACTTACATTATCAAAGATGAAGATAGTAAGATGATTGGTACTGGAACTAGATCGAGAAGTAATGTATTTTAGTTGAATCCTATTGAAATCCCATGTTTGGTTTCAAAAGTTGATAATAGTTGGTTATGGCATAGAAGGTTAGATCTATCATATAAACTTTGATATCATTGTGAAAGTTAGTAGTACATTTGTAGTGAGATATTTTTCTAAGATTATTAAGCCCACTAATGTTGTCTACAAGGAATGTATTTCAGCTAAGCAGAGGAAACTATCTTTTCCTACCAAGAAGTTCTCTACTATAGAGGAATTGGAGATTGTTCACATAGATCTAAGTGAACCTACAAGAACCAGTGGATTCTATGGTGAAAGGTACCTTATGATTTTTGTTGATGATTTCACTAGGATGGTGTGGGTAATATTTCTTAAAGAAAATTTTGCAAATTTTGAGAAATTTAAGATATTCAAGAATAGAGTTGAAAATGAATCTAGTGTTAAGACTAAGTGTTTAAGATTAGATAGAGGAGGAGAGTTCACTTCTAGAGAGTTCAACATGTTCTATGAAGAGAATGGAATCAAAAGAGAGTTATCTTCACCTAGAACACCTGAATAGAATGGGATTTCTGAAAGAAGAAACAAATTAGTAGCAAAAAAAGAAAGATAAATTTTATTTGAGAATGATTTCTCAAAGAAATTTTGGAGAGAAGTATTCAACACTGTAGTATATACTCTAAAAAGAGTAGATATTAGAAAAGGTATGAGAAAGACACCTTATGAGTTATGGTTTGGTCACTCACCATCAATTAAGTATTTCAAAATTTTTGGAAGTAAGTGCTACATAAAGAGAGATGATTATATTGGTAAGTTTGATCCTAGAAGTGATGAAGTTATGTTTCTTGGTTACTCATTGAAAAAAAAAGTATATAGATGTTTTGACTATAGAACTGAGCCAATAGTTGAGTGTACAAATGTAATGATTGATGAAAAGTTTGGTACTAAAAAAAAAATGGTAGATTATAATTCTAATGGAGAAGAAGATAATTTTGGAATTGTTAGATAGAATTCTAAAGTTCTTTTTGAGGCTAACAATGATTTGTAGAATGAAGTTTCTATTGAGCATAGAGAAGAACATAGATTTGAACATAGGGAAGAGATCAGAGTTAAGATGTCAACTCCAACTTCTAGCAAAAACATGACAAAGAATCACCCTCTAGAGAAAATAATTGGGAGCAAGAATAAAGGTGTGATGACAAGGAATTAGAGTAAATGAGGAATTGTGTCTAATTTCTCAAGTGGAACCTAAGAGCATAGATGAGGCATGTAGGAATGATCGTTGGATGCAAGCTATGAAAGAAGAACTAGATCAGACTATAAAGAATGATACATGTGAATTAGTTCCTAGACCAAAAGAAAAGGATGTGATACGAACCAAATGGGTATTCAAAAATAAGGTGAATGAGCAAAGATAATTTGTGAGAAACAAGGCCAAACTTGTTTGTAAAGGTTACTCATAGCAAGAAGGCATAAATTATGAAGAAACCTATGCACCCATTGCAAGAATGGAAGCAGTAAGGATGTTCTTCACTTATGTAGCAAGAAAGAATTTCAAGGTTTATTAGATGGATGTCAAGTCAACTTTTCTAAATGGAGAACTTGAAGAAGAAGTCTACATTGAGAAACTTAATGGATTCCCTCTAATAGAAGATAAACATTTTGTATGCAAATTGAAGAAAACATTGTATAGTCTGAAGCAAGCACCTAGAATCTCATATGCAAGGTTGGACAAGCATTTATCAAAGCTAAGATTTATTAAAGGTACAATAGATGGTAATCTATACTTGGGAAAAACTGATGATGGTCTATTTATCATTATAATATTTGTAGATGACATAATATTTGGGGGAAATGATGAAATGGGGTAAAAGTACAAAGTTGTGTCACCTTTTAGGGTAACTTATTAAAATGATTGCATTTGAGTATTTCTATCTAAAAATCTATTTTTTTAAAACATATGATCTAGATAAATTCATTCTAGCTAAGTTATATATGGTCCAAACTTTTCTAATTGAAAATGTCTATTAAATATATGTTTTATACTAGTTTGTATCCAATTACTAAAGAAATTAAATAATTTTGGAAAAGTGATGTTTCAATAACTCTAACTATTTTTTATGATTTTTTTTAATAATATGTAATCAGCATTTTATAGTGCTCAGAGTGAAGAATATTCTCATATAGAGTTTATAGTGTTTTAATTAGATATAGTATATTGCAATTAAATAAATATACAAGCACATATTTTAACACTTGAAAATATCTTGGTTTTGAGAAAGAAAAAAAATTAGATCATATCAAAAAAATCTAAAAACTATATGACATTCTAGAAGAGAGAGTCTTCTTCTAGAATGTATAAATTTTCTCCTGGTTAGAATAGTTTGTTTTGGAAAATGTGGTAGGAGATGAAAACTATAGATTTCAAGTGAGTTGAGATTTCAACCCTTATAAAAGATAAAATATAGGTGTAAAGACATTTTTTTATTTTTTATTTTTCTAGATAAATATGTTATCTATAGCATAGTCTAAGATCAAAGGGAAATAAGTTTATTTCTATATAGTTTTGTAGTGGGAAATAGACCCCTAATTTTTGAATCTTTTTAGCACCTAAAATATTATCTATAAAAATTGGGAAAATATATCAATTCTTATTCCAAATAATTATTAAAAATTATAATCCTTAACTTCATCCATTACTACACATTTCATTAGTTTACTTCATTTCCAAATTCAATATAATAATACCAATTATATGTCATTGAAGGTGAATAGTTATACTTTTGTTAACCTTTTCCTTTATGAAAGGGTGACACAAGTTTGTGCATTTACCTAGTGACAAGTTTGTTGAAGAGATGAAAATTTAATTTAAAATGAGCATAATAGGAGAAATGAAATTTTTCCTAGGATTGCAAATTGCACAGAACAAAGGTAGGATATTTGTTTCACAAACTAAGTATCTGAAAGATTTGTTGAAAAGATTTGGTTTAAAAAGTTGCAAAACTATTGGTACACCCATGATAATTGGTCACAAGTTATCAAGTAAATATGAGAAACCTACAATTGAGTAGATGAAATATAGATCTATGATCAAGGGGGACTATAATATCAAACTCACACTAGACTAGATATGGCAAATATAGTTTGGATTGTGGCACAATTCCAAGCTGATCTAGTTGTGGAGCATTCTTTCTTGGAGGAAGATTGCTTTCTTAGCCAAGGAAATGTATATTGCAATAGAAAATAACTATAATCAAGTTATGTGGATGAAACAAATGTTGAAGGATATTGGTGTTACAAGCTAGAGTTGTTGTTGCAACAAAAGATTGACCTATTAATGCCCGATATAACTACTAGACTTATAGAACATAGGAGGTAGTTAATCCATGTCATGAATCTCAAAGGGGAATATTGGAAATTAATCCAACAATCCCCTCCTTAGTGTTACCCAAGGAGATTCAAACTTGTGACCAAGCTCTGATACCACTTATTACAAGCTAGAGTTGTTGTTGCACCAAAATATTGGCTTATTAATGTTTGATACAACCACTAGACTTATAGAACACATGAGGTGGTTAAGCCATGTCATGAATCCTGAAGGGGAATGCTAGCGATTAGTCCAACAATTGGAATTGAGTTTACAAAAGCTATTATCATTTACTGTGATAACACAAGTACGATAAGTATATCTAAGAATTTGGTATTGCATTCTAAGACAAAGCACATATCCATAAAGTATAATGTTTTGAGAGAAAAGGCAGTAGAGAAAGAAATAAGGTAGGAGTATGTAAGCACTAAAGATTAGATGATAGATATCTTTATGAAGCCATTGCCTAAAGATACTTTTGAGTAGCTAAGAGGTATGGTAGGGGTTATGCCCCTACCTACTTTAGAGTAGTTGATGTAAGGAGTGCATAAGTCTAGTGCTAGAGAGCACTATGGCTAGATTGGACTGAATGCTGATGCTTCCTATATAGTGGAGTATCTAATACATGTATTGAGTCATGAAGGACTCTATTTGGTATTGAATAGTGTCTTTGGACACTCAAGCTGGTTGATGATTGAAGCAATTGATTAGTAATTGGTATGTAACAATTGGAATTGTGATTGATACCTTTTGCATTTTTATCGTTTGGGGAGAAAATGTACATGAAAAAATAATTTAATGAACATACATAAGAAGAGAAGTATCTATTGAGATGGCAATTGGGGAGAGTTATCTCTTTAGGAAATTTAGAAAGATTCATGTAACTATGTAGAAGGATGTGTAAGTGGGAAGATACAACCAAAGAGTGTTGGGAGTTGTTTACTATGAACAACTACTATCGATCCTAAATGAAGAAGAAGAATAATAAAGCATTCCAGAGGATCTCAGATTGATGAATAGGATTTGAGAAGAAGATAGAAGTAGAGTATAGTTTGGTATTCTTGGAACTTGGATGCTTTTAATCTATGTTGTCATCAATGCCAAAGGGGGAGATTTTTAGCATGAATGTTGATGATACTACATTCGGGGGTATCCTAAGCATTTAATAATATTGATATGTTGCATTCATGAGTACATTTTTCATTGATGTCAACATAGTAGTAATTCTATTAAGATTGGAAGAATAGCAATTAGTAATCTTAGTATGCATAGGAGGAGATGAAGTTTCAGATGATGGACAATGGAGGACATGTTCATAAATTTTTCTTAACAATGTGGTTCAAAGCACTAAGTATGATTTCATTTTGCATGAAAGTTACACCAATTTTACTAGAAGGAGCTTAGAAACAAAGCATTGGAAAATAGAGTTATGATGATCTATCACTATCTTTCGTTTGAGATGTAATGACAGTGATGTGCAGATAACAATGATATAGGAAAATCATATGTGATGCCAACATTTGTGCAAGACATGATTTTACACTTGTAAAGTTTGGTATAGACTATGAGCCAAAAGTGTTGTTGTAATTATGAATTAATTAAAACTATCTTATTTTAATTAATTGAGAAAGCCTCAAGGCTAACTCAAGGAATTATTATGAAGATATGGTATAAAGAAAAGTTGTTTTCCTTGTTTGTGAAGAGAATTGGATTAAGAGGATCAAGTAGAATGTAGAATATTAGTGCATAGCTCAAGGAGGAGCAGAATGCTTACTAAATGAATGCGAGCAATCTAAGGGATCATTGGATGTGCAGTATGAGATCTGGTTACAAGGTCTAGAGGAGCATAAGTCTATTTGACAAGATAGAGACGGTGGAAGCAATACATTTTAGTTCTATTATTTTGAAAGGAATAATATAGAGATCATTTGGATAGTGGGTTCTTTGATCTTAGCCTTGAAGTATTTTGGGTAGTGGGTCCAACTATCTTCTGCAACTCCTAACATGGTTGGAATCTTCTAATAGGGATTCAAAGTCTCCTAACAGGGACTCATATGTACTAAATGTTGTAATAGACTCCTAACAGGGTCTATTCTCTAATAGGGAATATTTATATTAGTACATCACCTTGTGGGTACCATCCCCACCAAGATTTCCCTTTGATCAAGGGTTTCCCTAGTTAACATATCTGGTGTTAGTTGTGCATGAGTATCTTGTTGTGGTTTCCATTTTTATTACTCACAAAGCTAATTTTGTTTGAGGTTAATGTTTGTATTGATAGTTGTATAACTGATTTACCCCCCCACCCTTCTCATCTATACTAGTGGGCTATCTATTCTAACAAGTGGTGATGGAGATGAACTTGTAGAAGCACAATGGAGTATTCTAGTAGCTAGTTTAGATGCAATGGAAATTGAGGAGATATTGGATAGTCATCTTGGAAAAAGTACAAGGAAAAAAACATATGAAGAATACTTGGCCAAGTCAAAAGGGATTCTAGTAGAAGATTCATCATGGTTAGCAAGGGAGGAGGTTAATAATCTTGGTCTTCCTCTAAACACTTGAGACATAATGGGGCCACTTCTCAAATTACCCTGGGTGTTTGATGCATGAGCATCTAGGGTGTAAGAGAAATTTTGCATCAACTAAAAATATTTATGGGCAATCAAAGAAATGGTTAAAGAGTTATGGCCTTTCGAGGTTGGGCTAATAGAAAATTCCAAAATAAATGTTAAAAATATATTTGGCCAACTTTATATGTATTGTTAGGGTCTTTGGCCCTAGGTATTAAGTTTGAGTGTCTATTTTTGAGACTTAAATTTGCATTCCTAATTTGAGTAATTTAATAAGCATTTGAGTTATTTTGAGCCCCTATAAATGCATTTAATGCATTTGTATTTGACTATCCTATTGAGACCTATGAGGTGTTTAATGTTTCAAACACTTTTCATTTAGTATATCCATGTGTCCCATGAAGCCTAGCTTGCATTTGAATATCTCACACCTAGTAATATTTGATGACTCACCAATTTGGGAGTGTTTAGTATGCATATCAAAGAATCTATGTTTTAATTTTTAGGTTATTTTCAAGTTGTTTTAATAATTTTTGACTAGGTTTTAAATCCCTCAAATTCGGTTGCCTTTTGTTGCCATGCATAAGTAAATTGTTTAGAATTCTGGGAGGTGTTATTCAACCAATGGAACTTGGACCTAGTTGACTAAAATGAGAAAATTCCTTTTGCATTACATTCTAGAGGTCATATACTTGTTATCTTCTAGAATTGAACCTATGAAGAATCCATTTGACTAGTTTTCAAATAGGATCCCAAATGCAATTTATGAGGTTTTACTGGTGTCAAGAAGTGTAGACTGATTAGTAGCCATGTTATGGATGTCATAACTCTGAATCCATGATTCCTTGAACAAAATGGATTGTACCACTATATTCTACTCTAAAAATTCTCTGAGTGCACCAATTTTCAAATCTTAACAAATCTGTTTGTACACTTTCCCATGTCCATTCCATTTCCAAAAATCACTTTTCTACCACTATTCCTAGTTCTACAAATTCAAGTAGCCCACTTTGACCGCTTGCTAATTTTGCCAATTTATTCATCATGAGCCCAAATCATAGGAATATATTATCCTCATAATAGTGAACTAATGCTCAATTTTTCGTGCCCCCCCAGTGTAAGTTGACCTATTTTTGAAGCCAAAATTCAGTGCATTTATGATTTTTTGACATGTTTGCTAGCAGCCAATTTTAGAAGGCAACTTTGAGAGTCAATATCTTTTGACTAGATGTCATCATGAGAGGAAATCTGACAAGGTAAGAGAATGTAGAAAAAAGAATTAGCATGTCTGATTTCCAAACTCAGACATGTCTTTCAGTTAATTTTTAAGGTTAGTTAGAGGACTGCTTGGCATGAAATCGACAGTTGGAAAAAGGTTTAAAATTGAGTTAAAAATTTATTCTTCAGTGGTTTATTTTTTTTAAATCATATGATGAATTCAATAGGCCATTTTGAGATATTAGGTGATTTAGTTTGAAATTATTTTTAGCCGGACCTAGTTTGGTGTCTGACTGAATTCAATGGCCTAATAAAATAATGTGAGCTTCAAATATGTTTTAAAAGCAAGGTGAATTTTTTAACAAGTGGGAAAGAATTTGGTTAAGACTTTTGCTAGAATTTTAACTTGTGGAGTATAACTCTAATATGACTTCTGGTTGAAGAGGAATTTGTTTATGCCTACACAATGGTGGGGAGTACAAATTATGTCAAACCTATTTCTTTCCACTCATAACTTCACCATAGATTGAATACATCCTCAAATATATGAAAGCTTTGTTTGGTTTTTGACAACATCTACAATTACCAATATTGAAAGAAGCATTCAGGATTTCTTCTCGAGCTTTCTCACATACTTCATGCCAATGATGGATCTATTTTTGGGATTAGACATAGTCCTTACCTCAGACTTGCAATAATGCTATAAGACAATAGATTGGAAGTTCATTAATCTAGCAAGCATTCACATGCTTCATCAAACCATACTCAACTGCATAGAGTTAGTAGAGACTTCATGTCAAAATTATGATATATTTTTCATTAGTGCAAAGACTTATTCAGTTCTGAATGCTTATCGAGCTCATCACTTAGTCTACAGTGTTCACCAAACAAAGCAAGGTAAATGAAGAACTCAGTGTTCACCGAGCATAAGAAGGTAAATAAAGGACTTAGTGTTCACTGAGCACAGGAAGGTAAATAAAGAACTCAATTTTCATTGAGCACAGGAAGGTAAATAAAGGACTTAGTGTTCACCACGCACAAGAAGGTAAATGAAGAACTCGGTGTTCACTGAGCAAAGCAAGGTAAATGAAGAACTCAGTGTTCACTGAGAAAAGCAAGGTAAATGAAGAACTCAGTGTTCACCAAGCAAAGGAAGGTAAATAAAGGACTTAGTGTTCACCGAGCATAGCAAGGTAAAAAAAGAAGTTAGCTTCTACCAAGTGACACTATATCTACCGAGTTCCAAGTAGTGTTGTGTGGCTAGCATGAACTAAGCCTCTACTTCTACCGAGTGCATGATGATGCTGAGTATTGTAGTAGATGCAGAGTATCAAAAGGTCATCGAGTCAGCTTGAGGAACCCAAGTTTTCTACTATCTAGCTGACTCAGTAATATTTTGTTTACTTATTTTTTGGCCGACCTTGTAGTTGTAAATATTGAAATGGTATATATGTAATGTATGATATCATTTGTAGAAAGGCATGATGTGTATAAAAGAAAAGATTGATGTTCACATGTACAAAGGATATTAAAAACTAGTAGTAGAATAAAAAAGGAACACAACAAGGTCAATATAGGAGCAGAAAAGGTATATCTATCACATTAGGTGATCAATACAAAAAGGATCTTATCAGCAAATAGTTGTAAGCTTATCCACTGCTTCATCCTAACAGGTGAATCAATTCATAAATCTTTTAACAGGATGGACCTAACATTTTTTTTGTAAATCTCCTAATAGAGTGCATACTTCACTATATGTTTGTAAATCCTCTAACAAGGTGGATCTAGCAGTCTTACTCACTCCTAAAAGGGCAAATCACCAGAAGTGATCATTGTAAGCCTTAACTAGCCAACTTTATATTGTAGTATTGAAGTTTTGTGGGTATCATCCCCACCCCAGTTTTACTTTCTATTTGGAAGGTTTCTGGGTCACCAAATCTCTGTGTACATGTGCAATGAATGTTTGTTCCTTCAGTTATGCAGTAGTATAGATGAATGAATGGTGAATGGTTAAAATGTTGAATAAGATAAAAGTTTTATAATTTATTGATTCACCCCTCCCCTCTCAGTAACCTACCTTATCCTAAATATTTCCAACAACTGGTATCAGATCTTTGTGGTTCTCAAGATAAAGTTTGATAGCTTGAGCAAAGATCAAGGACAATGGAGGTATTCAGACTTGACAAATCTATTGAAAATGAAAAGCTAGATCTAGAAATGGCCATGGCTCAACTCAAAGAAGCAAAGGAGCATCTTTTTCAATCTCTAAAAAGAAGGAAGGAACTTGCAAGACAAATGAATGATCATCAATATGTTGAAGAAAAGATTGAAGACCTTTTACCATCAAGCAATTCAAATGAAACTAATGAAGCAATCAAGGAATTACTAGCTAAGAATGGTTCTCTACAGGAAGAAGTAAGGAAGCTTAAAAGAGAACAAGAAATCCAATCCATTAGGCTATGTGAAGCTTTGGAATAGAGAAGCAAGGAAAATGAAGACCTAGAGGTAAGAAATAATCAATCCCTTCATCATGAAGATCTTGTAGGTCAACTATCTAATGCAAATGAAGAAATTTTGAATCTAAGATCTGAGAATGAAAGTTTGAGAAATGATTTAATCACTGAAAGAAAAATCAATGCAAGCTTACAAAGTGATCTGAGATTTGAGAGACAAATCAATGAAAGTTTAGAAAATGACTTGATCATTGAAAGGCAAGTCAATGAAAGAATGATGAAATCTCAAGTAGACATGAACCAATTGAATCAAAAACATGAGAAAAATCTTCATAGACAAAAAGGTAAAGCCTGTCTTCAATACAAGGAAGAAGGTGAATCCTCCAAACAAGGTGCCCAACAGAATCAAATACCCACTTACAATCACTGTGGCAAGATAGGTCATACATCAAACAAATGTTGGAGTAATGGAAAAGGAAAATTCAATGGAAAATGCTTCAATTGCAATCAGCATGGTCACAGAGCTAATGAATGCAAAGAAAAACAAAAATTTGAAGGCAAATGACAAAAATGCAAGAAACAAGGTCACAAGTCATCTAAATGCAGATCCAAATCATACAATCTAGCTAAATAACTTGTCAAAGCAATCTTTGGATGGGACTACAATACTTTGTGCAGATGTCATTATTGTGGAGAATATGGACATGTTGGCAAAGATTGTTCAAGACATCACTTGAGAAAAAGAGACACAACAATAAGATGTTATACATGTATAGAACTTGGTCATATAGCCAAGAATTGCATGAATACTGAAAGAATTGAAGATGAAAAGAAAGCTAAAGCTGATAACATTCAGAAGCAGATGAGATAACAATGGATTCCTAAATCTACCAAGAAAGATAGTTCAAATGATGGTTATCTCACTCAATAAATGGGTGACTCCACCATTTCCAATTAGATTTAAGAAGAATTAAGAACTGCATCATCAAGCCATATCTCAAGTAGTTCCAGAGTGAAAGAGTACAAATGATCAAATCAGTATTTCAGGTTCAAGGACCAAAGAAAAGTTATCATTCACCATGTTGCATTTACCGAGCTAGGTCGGGAGTATCAAAGATTTTGTTTGATCACCGAGTCACAAAGCTTTTACCAAGTAGAGCAATGACAGACTGGCAAACACTATGTCATCTCATCTATCTTCATACCAAGCATCAATGATAGCATTTTCATCAAAAGGGTAGAATTCGATTTAATTTTTCACCGTGACTTAAGAATACTCAGAGCTAAAAGATTTCCAGTGAATCCAGAGAAAATACCAAGTGATTCCAAGAAAATTTCAATTGGAGAATTTGTTCAAGATTTTATTGTATTTACCAAGCAACTATGGAATCTGCAAGCACCAGTAGTAGCAAGGTTAAAAGAGGTTTAGAGATGTTAGTAAAGGGTACAGAATGGAAAGTGCCCAATTTCAAGATTGTTCTGACCATTGCAGAATCACTCGACCCAACTAGAGCTCAATCACAAATACCCCCTAAGGTACTTCTTATCAATGATATTCATACTCATTTCAAATGTTCTATTCAAGAAATCAAAAACCTAGAAATGGACAGTGCCCTAGGTGAAATGAGTGTAGATGGCTCTCTAAAACCTGAGTTCAAGCATCTTGAAACCAAAGGCTTGACACATATCTTGCATATGCCTAGAAAATTCCAAAAAAATGGATTAGGTTTATCTTGAGTAGGGTGCATAATGGACAATTATGGTTAGAGCAGGCAGTGCTAATCACTAAGGAAATGATTCACAAAATCACGGGTCTCCTTATGCATAGCAAAGCCAAAACCACCAAAACCCTAAGTCAGGAGGAGTTATAAAGGCAAACCCTAGACAAATGGGATGGTAGAGATTTAAAGGTCAACACTGTACCTAATGTCAAACTAAAATTTGGCATACATTTAATTGCATATAAATTATACAATTCTAGTAGATTGAATAGTGTACCTTGTGAAGCTGTGGATTTGGCCCTCAAGGTTGTAAAGAAAAACCTTGAACTTGATCTGTCTAAAGTATTGCTGAAACAATTGAATAAAAATATGGATAGTATAAGGACTTCCAAGAATAACCCTTGTAAATTCAGTTCTCTATTGATCTATTTATTCTTCTACATTCAAAAATTGTTTCCATCTAAAGGAACTATCATATGGAGAAAAGACATTCCAATTTTGTATTAGATAAATGAGTTTGTGGAAGAGATGGGTGAAAAATTTGATAGCATCATGGACAATTACTTTGAAGATTTCAAGGAGAGAATAAATAACAGGTTCTAAATTCCACCAAAGTTAGTTAAAGATTACAAAGATGATGTATGCTTCATGTTTGACTATGATAAGGTGTACATCCAGGTAGTCAGACCCCGAGTTGCATGGGTAAAACCTCTTCCCTATGAGGTAAATATTGATGAAGCTAGAGAAATCATAGAAGCACTGGTAAATGAGCTAGTAGAACCAAGGCAACAAATTTTTGGAACCTATGATGAAGCAAAGGCCAGAATTAAGCTTGAAATCAAGCTACCACTGGCCATAAAAAAAGGCAAGAGGAAGATAGAAAAATTGAAAACTGCATCTGGCCCTCTTATGCTAATAGAAGGAAAAGGTGAGAATGAAGGAGAAGATGATGAAGAAGGAGGAGAAGAAGAAAAAGAAGAACAAGAAACTAAGAAGAACCTCCGAAAAAGAAAGGTAAGGTAATAATTACCAAACCTAAAAAGAAGCCTACTGCAATATTTACCAGAAGGACCAGAAAAGGTAAGTAGGAACCTATATTGGTCAAGGATACCCCTACATTTGAGGAAAGGCTCAAACAATTGGATGAAGGAGCTGGCATATCAAATTTCAATTCATTGAAATTTGAAACTAGAATAGATGCAAAGAAAATGAAAATAGAGGAACTAGTACTAAGCAAGATGGGTAAATGGAAATACTCCCCAGACCAGCTTCCCTCCTAAATTTCAAACAAACTATTGGAGAGACTGCAACCGAGATGTGAGTCAGCAACCCAAACGGTAAAAGACATATATGAGCAGTCCCTAAAGAATCGTCAATCAAGTCTCACTGGAGTAGAAGTAAAAATTGCAATGAAAAACCATGAAGGAAAAATGATGATCAAATTTCACACAAGTTTAATTTTGATCAAAGACATTGAGCATGTTGTAAATGATGCTACAAACATGTTGAAAAACATCTATCATCTACATAAGCCCAGTGAAGACCCAGTGGAAATCAAGGATGATGATAGCAGCGATAGTGAGGATATTGATGGCACTTCATCTATCATAGTTTCACCAGGTGAGCTACATGCATTAATGGGAGAAGACAAGGAGGAAGAAGCTAAAGAGGAAGATAAGAAGGAAGATGATCCAATAAAAATTGCAGCAACAATTATTGCATCCCTTCCTCACTCTCCACCTAAAACTGTCACATCATCAAGGTTGGAGTCAAATTCAGCAGGTTTGATAACATCTACATCAGATTTATCATTTGCACCTGCCTCATCACAACTCCAGGTATAATCAATGGAAATGTCTACGACTTCATCTACTGAGGTATAGCCCTCTCCTTCAGCTACCAAGCTAGCCTCCTCAGGTCCATCATCTTTAGTTGATATAGCAGTAAGTTCCACAATTTTGTCAACTATATTAGCACCAATTTTTGCACTAGTGAGTCCTCCCATTATAAATATTCCAACTTGTTCTACAATTTTGTCTACATTATCTCCATCTACTTCAAGTCCAGTTAGATTAGATATTGCATTACTGAGTGTATCATCATTTTTGGGAAGTGTTCCAATTTTTTATCCGGTAAATACTCCTATTGGCACTCAATCCTCAAGTATCCTAGTTTTCACTGCTAGTCCTTCCATCTCCACTATTGTGTCTATTCCCAGGGTCAAACACGTCATCACAGAGGCCAAACAAAAGCAACCATTAAGACTTTTTCTCAATGGAAAAGAAATTCTTGAGGATATTGACTTAGACACAGAGATAGTGATTCCAAAAATTCACTACAAAATTGCTACCATTGAAGAAATGAGGTATGCTAGTCAACTAATAGAGATGAAGGCTACGTAGAAGTAGTTAAGGTCTAAAAGGGATGAGGAGTATAGAATAATTGAGAATGCCAGGAATATAATTAGAGAAGCTATAATTGTTGAAGTAGATTCTACTCAACACATTTTGATTCAGTTAGAAGAGGCTGTAAATAAATTCAATGAGGACACCTCTGGCCAAAAAAAAATGATTGAAAAGGCTAAAAGAAAATTTGATAATAAGGTGCTGGAGCACATTGTTCAACACATTGCAATAAAACAAGTAGAATTGTCAACAATTTTGGTCAATCTTGAAAATTCTTTTAATAATGTAACTTCACTTTTTGCCAAACTTTGTGATGTTACCGAGTACACCAAGGAGATCAAAGAAAAACTAAATAAAATTGATGAGGATATGAAGGTCAGTGCCCAAATGCTGCAACTTGACCCCAATTCGAGTTCATCCCATCATCTCTGAATCAAATTTTTGTTAAAAAAGCAGGTAGAATTGTTGAGAGAGGAAGCAAGGATCAAATCTACATTGATTGACATTCAAAATATGATTCTTTCTATCATGGATACAATGTAGAAACACATTGCATACTCAAAAACACTGATCCATGACAAAAACTTTTCAGTTGCAGATCATGTGATTGAACTTTCAGCTGAAGTTTAGATAGCACTCTCCACCTGCAAAATTTTGCAAGAAAATTGGGATAAGACTTTGGCTCTTATTGTCAAGGTACATTCTGATTTTATATCTCATTTTGGTGTTTTTGTGTAAATACATATTGTTTACTTTGGCATTATTGTCAAAAAGGGGGAGATAGAGTACCAAAGAAGAGAAAAGAGATATATGTAAGTAAATGAAGTCTTGTGTAAAGATAGAGATACTTGTAAATACTATGTGCATATTGTATGGGGGAGATATATG
Organism: Cupressus sempervirens; assembly: GCA_028749045.1. Classification (NCBI taxonomy): domain Eukaryota; kingdom Viridiplantae; phylum Streptophyta; class Pinopsida; order Cupressales; family Cupressaceae; genus Cupressus; species Cupressus sempervirens. Next base: position 225,423,175 of record CM053784.1, read on the forward strand.
TAAATCATTATGTCAAAGTTTGCACATAAGTTTTGGCTCATAAGTGTTTTTTTCACTAATGCCAAAGGGGGAGATTGTTGGAATTATGATATATTTGTCATTAGTGTAAAGACTTATTTAGTTCTGAATACTTACCGAGCTCATCACTTAGTCTACAATGTTCATCGAGCAAAGCAAGGTAAATGAAGAAATCAATGTTCACCAAGCACAGGAAGGTAATTAAAGGACTCAGTGTTCACCGAGCACAGGAGGGTAAATAAAGAACTCAGTGTTCACCGAGCACAAGAAGGTAAATAAAGGACTCAGTTTTCACCGAGCACAAGAAGGTAAATGAAGAACTCAGTGTTCACTGAGAGAAGCAAGGTAAATGGAGAACTCAGTGTTCACCGAGAAAAGCAAGGTAAATGAAGAGCTCAGTTTTCACCAAGAAAACAAAGGTAAATAAAGGACTCAGTGTTCACCGAGCACAGCAAGGTAAATGAAGAAGTTAGCTTCTACCGAGTGACACTATATCTACTAAGTCACCAATGGTTATCGAGTTCCCAGAAGTGTTTTGTGGCTAGTATGAACCAAGCCTCTACTTCTACTGAGTGCATGATGATGTCGAGTAATGTAGTAGATGCCAAGCATCAGAAGGTCACTGAGTCAGCTTGAGGAACCCAAGTTTTCTACTATCTGGCCGACTCAGTAATATTTTGTTCACTTATGTTTTGGCCGACCTTGTAGTTGTAAATATTGGAATGGTATATATGTAATATATGATATCATTTGTAGAAAGGCATTATGTGTACAAAATAAAAGATTGATGTTCACATGTACAGAGGATATTAAAAACTAGGAGCAAAATAAAAAAGGAACACAACAAGGTCAACATAGGAGTAGAAAAGGTATATCTATCACATTAGGTGATCAATGCTAAAAGGATCTTATCTGCAAATAGTTGTAAGCAAATCCACTGCTTCATCCTAATAGGTGAATTAGTTCATAAATCCTTTAACAGGGTGGACCTAATAGTCCTTTTGTAAATCTCCTAATAGAGTGCATACTTCACTATATGTTTGTAAATCCTCTAACAAGGTGGATCTAGCAGTCCTACTCGCTCCTAAAAGGGCAAATCACCAAAAGTGATCATTGTTAGCCTTAACTAGCCAACTTTATACTACAATATTGAAGTTTTGTGATTATCATCCCCACCCCAATTTTACTTTCTATTTGGAAGGTTTTTGGGTCAGCAAATATCCATGTACATGTGCAATGAATGTTTGTTCCTTTAGTTATGGAATAGTTTAGATGAATGAATGGTGAATGGTTAAAATGTTGAATAAGATAAAAGTTTTATAAGTTATTGGTTCACCCCTCCCCTCTTAGTAACCTACTTTATCCTAAATATTTCCAACACTTCACAATGATGAAGAAGCATGGCATGCAAAGGCAACAAGACTATTTTGTAGCTTACTAAATCATGATGTATAAGCACAAATGGCGACCATGTTGTGCAAAGAAGGAAAATTACAATACCAAGTAGTGCCCTTGCTAATCAAAGGAAGACCAAACCGATGGTTTGAGGCAATCCATCACAAATAAACTATCATTCTTTTGAAACATCTTTCTAAAACCTCTTTTGTTCACCAAGTTTGAAGTCTAGAGAATTACTTGGGTAACCAATGGAGTCAGCAAGGCTAAAACATAATAATTGGAGGAGGTCAAGGAGTACATTCAAATTGGAAAAGCTATATTCTGCCAAAGTAAGAACCATGCTATATATCATGAAAAAAGAAGGAGACACTTCCTTTACCTATGAATGAAGTATCATAGGTCCATTCTATCCACACCCCTCCCCAATCTACCTGCAAGTCCATGTTAGGAGCTATTGGTCTCCCACTCAGTTTCATCTTTTTTTTGAAGGTTGAACAAGGGTGGTTGTTAGTTCTTCCAATGAACACCACCATTCATAAAAGAAGCATTCAAGAATGCATAGGTATCACATGGATGGAGGAAATTGAATGCACATGTCAACATGTTATAAGCCTAGATAAGGAAGTAATTTGCATTTTGCTACAAAGGTGGAGATGTTGCCAACTACATTCATCTCATGCTCATGTTTGAGGAGCTTGGAAACTACTGAGTTACAAGGCTTAGAAATAATTTTAGATTTCTCAAGTAAGATACTTCATTTTGGTCAACCCCAAAGAATGTGGAGAACTACACAATATCATGTGGAAGTGTGATTTTAAAGCCAAGTTCAAGCACATAGTTTCCATATTTACACATATCTAAGAGGAATGTGTATGATATGAGGGACACCATGGATGATTAATGGTAATTTTGAATGGTTTTAGATCTTTTAGAACTAGTTGTACACTCTAGATAGAAGGAGATTCTTATCTCCATCATTGCAAGAAAGAAAATGGCTCATAGCGCTAAGTCCCACATTCATAGTGCAAAGGTAAATTTTGGCATTTTATACACAACCATACATTTGAAAATTGTCTTTAAGACACAAGATTTTGATAAGGGAGCAAGTTGTGCATGGGCCCCATAGCTAGCTAGACAAGATGATAAGGAAATTTTGAATGATAACGCAAGCCAAGGATGGTAATGTGGCATTCAAGTGGTCCAATTAGATAATTAAGCATGGTGGATAGTTCTAAGCTTGGCACAAAAATGAAAATGATGATATGGTGCTAGTGACGAGGCAAGTGACATGGAATGAGGTGCCATGTGTCATGATGTCACTATGTTTTGATGATGTGATAGGGTGATGAGGTGTTGTGCAACATAGCGACAGGTTGTCACATGGCATGCAGGCTAACATGTAATAAAAGATGGACACATGCTGAAATGTGGAGATGGGCCTAGTTCATGGTGTAACAAATTAGACCAATTAGGAGGTGCCATGTGGAGGTGATGTAGTAGGGGGCCTAGCAGGCAAGCGAAATCACATAGAGACCATGCATAGAAGATCTAATGAGAAGCTACTACATGGAAGTGTGTTAGGTGACAAGTGCCAAATTGACCAGACTAATCAGAGGGTGCCACATGATACCCAAGTGGTAGTGACTAAGAAAAAGCTATCCAATAATGAAATGACACATGTCAAGCTTGGTCAAATAGGTTTTACCTAGATTGAAAATTGAAGGAAAAAATTCAAAATAGAGAAAGTAAATTTTTTATTATTATCTTCAAAAAGTGTATGTACAGTCCATTTGAAATAAACAATGACTATATATTAAACTTTTAACTTAATGAAAGAATAAATCTTTTGAAAAGAAATGCAGACCTGAGATTCATGGTATGAACCTAATCTTCAAATGGATATTTTGGTCATCTCTAATAAGCATATATAGGACTATCTCATCAGTTAGAAAAGATATTTTGAGTTTGTTGAAACACAATGATGAGATTACTTTCTTATTTTGGTTGTAGAGAGAATAAATATGCTTTGTAGTAGAGGATGTAGATTCTAGTGGACATGTGTCACTTTTACATCAGATTTGACTTCTTTTTTCCTTTCCTATATCTTTCTCTTTTCTTTCTTTCTCAAGGGTTGGTTCTAGTTAGTCTGAGATACAAATAATTTTGGATCCAAAGTTGTTATTCCACCATTCTTAACCTTTATCTCTTGTATGAACAACAATAATGAAGCTAATATACATAGTTCTAATCTATTTAATGATTTTAAGAGTTCTTTACATGCATCTTGAACATATAGTTTCAAAGAAATGAATACAATCAACAACAAACTTTTTAGTTTCATTCTGATTCTCATTTCCTATCTCTATAATTTGCAACATTTTTTAGTTTAGGGACAAACAACCTAAACCCTTTTTCATCCCCTTAAGGTTGTATATCTTATGTGTTTTTTTATTGGAACAAAGAGCCATGCAAATGTTTGATGTATTTGAAAGGGTTGTTGGTTACTTGAGAGGGATATTTCATTAGAATGAGGTCTTTATGAACACTAATGTATGATTCACAAAGTGATAGGATAGATCTAATATCTTGATGTATGGAATATGTTCCTAGTATTATAAATGTATGTGTGTGATTTATGGAACTTCCCAATAGATAAGGCATTGATCAGCTAAAAGATCAACATGTTTCATACTGTTGCATATTTGCAAAATGTTGAAAACAAATTGTATTCACTCATTTCCTTATCTATTTAAGAGATTAAGTGATGCCCTCACTTAGCTTGTGGATTTCTTAGGATTTGCACATCTTTGTTATTACATAAGTTTAGGAGAAATAAGGGTTTTATCTACTTTGTCTAGATTCAATTGTATACTTTTGACACTGGTATCATATGAAAAATCTATATGTTCACCTACCTAGGTTTTGCAGAGCCTGAAGAAGAACAGGGAGTATAGCCTTATAGTTGGCCCTCATGTTTGAACGAGTATGTTGTATATGAGAATTAGCTTACCTAGATGTATCTTGTTCTCATTGGGGATTTTGAAACATGACAGTTTTAAACACCAACATCTAGAACCTTCCCAGATGGCATAAAATTTCCTATTTAACAGATGCTTGTAGGTTGTCAAGGACAACTTTGGGTGATAGCTCACAGCTTTTTCCTTGTAGATTATAATGAAGGCATTGATGTGGGTTAGCATATTGTAATTCTTAATTCTATAATCCCACATTTATAGTGATAATAAAAAGCCCATATTTTGTTCTCACAAAGTATTGTTATTTCTTTTTTTATGTTATGTGTTTATATTCTTAAGGGAAGCACCCTTCATCAAGGCATCACTTTTAAATTTATTTTATATATCCAGTTTATCTTAATCTCTTCTTCATATTAAAAGAATTAGACTACTAGCTTGATCACACACACTATTTAGAACCATCACACTTATTAATGTACCACTTTTTCATATAAATACACACATAAATATTTATGGTGGCCACCACCTTAACCAGAATATTTTACACTTAAATTTTAGCTTACACTTAATTAGAAAACCCTAATTCATCCTTTACCAGATCAAAATGATAATCATTTATTAACTAGAGGTTGTTTCAACAAAGAACATCTACCCTGCTTCACCTTTTTCAAAAAACATGCATGAATTCAAGAAGTTTTATCATAATGAAAAAATTATGCCCAAATCATTATAACAATTATTTTCAACATAATTTCCACCATCATTACTTAACTTTACATCATGAAAGATCTACGAAAGTTTTCCCAAAAAATTATGGGTTGAAAATCTAACATAAACTATTCTAAGTATTCTTTTACTTTATCCTAAACATAATTCAATAGATCCAATACATTCCTTCTTGTTAAAAAATGTTGAATTGTAAAAATTATCACATAGCTAAGTATAGAACATTAATCAAGAATTAAAAAATTTGGATCATCATTATAGACCAATCATATCATATGCTATTTTCTACTAACTCTTCCACCTGGTTTCTTTATGATATTGAAATCCATCATAACTTGTGACCACTTTATTTTTAGCTTGCATTATAGTAGAAATCTCATCATGAGACATCTCTTAGCCCTTGATATCTAGCAATCACCTTTCTTGCTATTGCTCATCATTTTTTGAGCTAATTTCCAATCTATACATACAAGAACAATGCTCCTGATAAATAGTGAAAAAATAACTTTCAGGTTAACATCAATGAAAATATATTAACTAATAATGTAAGCTTAAAACATGTACTAGAAAGAAATCTACAACACAATCTACCCTAGCTATATTAACCCTTTTGCATTGATGGAAACACAAAATGTTCAATCTTGGCAACATCAAGTACCATTAACTCCAGGTTTTATCCGGGCTATGAGATAATTTATCCTCCCATCTATAGTTCCTTTTCTTTAAATTGACTTCTTTAAGTCTTCTCCTCTATGCATTTTTGTTCTCCTCCTCCTTTGATAATAATGCCAAATGATCCATCCATATTTGAGTCACCTACCTAGCTACTGTACTTCTAACTACACCCCCCCCCCCCCCCCCCCCCCCCACCGACAAACCCCCCCACCCCCCCTCTCCACAAAGTAGTCCCTATCACATTAATCCACTATAAAATATGTAATGAATCCATTGGATTGATGTAGTAATTTACAATCTTACTACGACTATTTTAGGGGAATGATCAATAGCCTACCTCTTAGGTAGTAAAATACAACCTTATGAAATATCTTTATAAAGTATTGGTAGTGGGCCAACATCCTATGTGGGGTTCATGACATGGCTTACTCACATCCTATGGTTCTATAAGACTATCACTTGCATCAGACATTAACATGTCAATCTCTTGGTGTAATGATATAATGATATCCTTGGTCTTTCTAACAATTGGTATCAGAGCTTGGTCATAGGTTTGAATATCATAGGATACAAAAAGTGATATTGACGGAGGATTTTTGGTAGTGGTCCAATATCCCTTGCATGATTCGTGACATGGATTAACCACCTCAAATGGTTCTATGAGACTATTGGTTGTATGAGGCATTGACAGGTTGATCTTTTGGTACAACAATGTCCCTAGCCTTTCTAACAATTGGTATCTAACAGAAAGATATTTGTAACTTTCTTTTTTGAGGTCACATAATCTAACTTCATCTTTGTCTCCTTCAACTTTACTCCTACAAAGTGATACATAATTTTAATGTGCTTAGTCTTGAGGTGTTGCACTAGATTCTTTGATATGTTTATTACAATTGTTTTATAACAAAAGATAGTCATTGATTTTAAGATCTTCTAACTAATCTCTTCCAATACTTTTTCATATGTATAGCTTGTCAAAAATTACTTGAGACTACCACATATTTGTCATTTTTTATTTATTCTGAAATGCAGCTCTTCTTTTCATTGATCCAAGACATGCATTTTTAACCTAGAAGGGTTCCTAACCCACTTGTTCTCTTCATGCCATCAATGTTTCCTACCTAGTCCATATTGGTAAACACAATTAGAGATAAATTATCTTTATGTGTATACAAAATTCCTCAATCAATTATTTCTTTTAGATATTTTAATACTATTTTCATTGTCATCATCTCTAATTCCCTATGATCTAATTAGCTACTATGACTATTCATAAATGCCAAAAAAGAATCTACCATTCTTGGCTTGCGCAATATCTAGTTAGCCCTAGTTTGAATCTTTTCCAAATCCTCTATCTAAAGCCTTCAAAATTGAGTTCAGTGTTTTTATGTCCAACCACCAATACCAAATTGTTTCAATATCTTCAAGAATAGACTTAACCTTGCTATAAAACATTGTACTATCGTGTTGATATATCTGAAGTAAACCTCCAATATATCTTTGAAGATTGCCCTTATACCAAGGATGCTTCTACATCATTGTTCATCATATCTCTAATATTTTGATCTCAAATCTTGTAGTTTTAAAATATTTTGAGAAGTGTTTTGACCCATGATAGAACCCCTTCCAACTTTTGACCATCTAGTTTTCTTTGGAGGTTCTTTTCAATCCTATTGACATATTTTTCTTTTTGAAGAAATGACTCTTCCCTTTATCTATCCATTTATTTTTTCTTTACAATCATTTAAAATATTTTTCTACATGCAATAGTGAGAGACTTCCATTTTTCTCTTAGTCTAAGATTGAACATATTACAACATTTAGATAGAAAAGAAACTATCTTGATGGCATCCGTGGTGTCATCATCTCAAATAAAATAGATATTCAATTTCAAAACATTGACCTTCTTAGGTTCGATGGTAGAGGGAGTGTCAAGATCAAGGTAAATATTGATAGACATGGGATAATGCTTAGAGATTGTAGTAGGATTCACAAAAATAAATAAATGTCCCCATTGAGATGGGGAGGAGAATGCCAAATTATACAATTACAATAAAAATGCTTCAAATGAATTATAATCAATGTAGAACATAACAAGTAGAGAGATGAAAACGCAGAAAATCTAAGGAAAGATAAGACAAAAATAGACTACCTTTATTCATATTTTTGAAACCTATGAATCATTAAAGCATACCCATATTATTATTTTCAGTAGATAAATACTAATTATTCATGTGCAATAGACAATAATCATTTGAAAGTTGTTATCCTTGTTATGAATATTTAAGACTAGTAATATAATATATTAAAAAATTCTATATTTTTTAATTCGATTTTTAACTTTTTGAAATTATAATATATATTTGTTAATGACAATTTTTCATAAATCAGTTTTAACAATGTATCTCAATGATATATTAATTCTTGTATTGAATGGAGATACAAGAATATCCAAACATATCCATTCAAACAATTTTGTTCAAAATAAGATATTTTTTAGTTAATTGAGAAACCAATTACTTACTTACATTCATGAACTAGTAATAGATAAGATTCCACCAAAATTATCTAATGCTGAATCACTTCACAATTTATTTTATAAAAAAATAATTAGTAGACAACATGAATTCAGGTACGTTCATTCAAACAAATGTGACTCAAATGTAATAGCCTCTTTACTTATATCATACTTACAAATATAAATAAATAGAAATGATACCACAATCCTCAATAATTAAACATATTCGAATCAAATGAATGGTTGAACTAAATTTTCTTATCTAAACCCTAAAATTAGAACCTGTAGATATCAAAAACAAGGATCAGAAAAGATTACATTATCTCCAGGATGACGTTCTCTATAGTTTGCAACAGTTCTCATACGTACTTCTTTGTTTGTAATTAGCAATTATCCCTTTCATCACAAGGCATCGTTATTAGGGCTACAGCGACAAAATTATGAATGCATCTTGTCAGCCATCAAATCTCTTAAGAAAATTTGTTTGCTTCAAATTTGGTCAATATAGAGATTTGTTTGAAATCTCCGGTTGAAATGTTACATTTCATGATTAATATTAGACATTGGGAGCAGTAGAAGCTGGCGATTTGATCGAATTGTACTTGAATGGAGCAGGTCATGAAAATGATAATAACATGTTGAATTTTTTTTATATGAAAATCAGAGAGATTCCTTTCGAGATTAAACTCCATTCCAACATTCTAATTGCAGACCGTCGCTCTTGATTGAAGCCACTGTTTTGGATCAAGGGAAGGCATGGAATTTTGGAATAACTAAGCCTGTCTAGTATAAAGTTGACCGCTATAATTTTTTATTTTGGGATGATTATCTTTTAGGTTTTTATTTATATGATTGAAAAGTCAAAATTTGAATAGAAGTTCTAATATTAAATTTAAATAATAGCTAATCTTATTCATATTCTAGAATTCATTGATTGCAACTCACATTAAATGCTCTTCAAAATGAGTGGAAAATGTATGGTATGTTTTAGGGTAGCTCTCTAAAATAGGTCTTTCAAAATTAGATTACACTAAATAATATTAATTTATTAGAAACTATTTTTTCTAGAATTTATGTTTATATATTTTGGAAAATATTAATATAAATAGAATAATTAATTTATCATTTCTTAATTTACATATATTTAATTAAACGTAATGGAGCCAAAAAAATTATTTCTAATGTACACATAAAGAAATGCATTGGAAGAAAGAAATGTGTAAGTATCACCTACTATTTGCTACCCTTCCATTTGATCTCAAATACTATGCCACTCATGCTATCATACACCCAATAATAAATAAAGTTGGATCTAAGAGACAAAATTGATAAAACATGTTAGCCATGCATACTCAAAATGTGGCCAAGACCTTTATAATGATTATAGATGCACAAAATAGCATCACTTGGATGAAAACACTAGACTTTTTAAGTCCAATTAATATAAAGCATTAATACAAAAAATCACATTCTATTTGCCTGACAAATACTCCAAACATCACAAAACTTTTTGCATTAAATGAGAAAATGAAACTTAATATATAACATCCTTTTACATCCAACAACATTATAAAATGTAATATGATATTAATCAATGCATACTCTTATACTAAATTTTATTTGATCTAGAAGAAATTTATTTAGTAAATTTTATGTTGTAAAAAATTGAATATTTAGAAAGTTCAAGAATAGACCTAAAACTTTTAGATATATTACTTACATTAATCTCTCTCATTTTTTATAATATTAATACACAAATATCAACACATTTGTATACATCTAATATTACATCACGTGGGGAAACACATGAACACTATTGAACTAATCTTTTGAACCATCATTGACATCAATGATAGGATGTTTGACATCAAAGATAATATGCGACATATATGTGTATCAATCTATAACATTTTATTAATGCAAATACTTTTGAATTTTATACCTCATCAATATGTTTCTCACTATCCACATCAAAGATGAAGCATATCTCAAACTTTACAAATCATGGGCCATCAAAATTTTCTTGAACTACTCCTTGTGAGATCAATATATTATAGCTACAATGTTATTCAAGATGTAATACAAGAAATAGGATGCACTAATTCAAATATAAAATGTACTTCAAGAAAAATTGGTCAATGCGATCAAGAAGGCTGAAGTCTAAGTATGTGACAATTTTTTTTTATAATGATTATCATAGTATTATGATTGCAAGCATTAAAGAAATAAGTTGATTTTAAACAAAACAAAACCAAAAAAATTAAGGTTTCAGAATCTTATCAATTTTTTATGAATAAGGGGACTTTAATTTCTTGATGATTTAGATAGTTAAATGCTTAAATATTTTAAGGTTTGAAAACTCATAGATGATTATATGTTGATCTTAATTTTGTTGTGTTGTGTTGTGGAGCCTAATCAAACTCGTAGGTTTGTTCACTATGGTTTACTTCCAAATTATTTCTATGGGGTTTTGGGTGTAGCGCCCTCGAGACAGGGTCAAGGGTTAGGGGTTTCATAATGTATGGTGATATTGTAGCTTATTCCTATGATGTTGAGCTATAAGGGATTGGGGATTATAATCACTTGATAATAGTAATATTAGATTTGTTGTTGGTGGACATAGCCCAAGGATTGGGTGGACCATGTTAAATCCTTGTTTCTTGTGTTGTCTTCTGCATGCTTTATTATTTTCTGATATTGGTCATATTTGCATGTAACTATTATTTTTGTCTATGGTTGATCCTAACCATTGGTATCCAAGCCAGATGGTCATCATTTATTTTTCAGCCTAGATTGTAATCATTTTTGTAATTTTAATTTTAGCTATCCTTTGCATGAACGTCTCAAGCTTGAGTGGGAGCAACGACAAACAAGGGTAAGATGAGGGCTGCGAAGTTTAATAGGCAGAAATTTTAGGTTTGAAAAATTCAAATGGAGGACTATCTTTATCAGAAGAATTTATGGACGAAATTGGAAGGAAAAACCAAGAAACATGAAACTATGATAGATGAGGACTAGGAGATTTTAGAGAAAAAGTCACTTGGAAGAATTTCATTACGCTTGGTACCATCAGTGAGAATTAATATTGCAAAAGAAAATTTGATGGAAGAGTTGATGCAAACCCTAGCAAAGCTATATGAAAAGCTCTTTGCTTCAAATAAGGTATTTCTCATGAAGCATTTATTTAATATGAAAATGACAGAAGGTGGAAATATTCTAGATCATTTAAGTGAGTTTAATATAGTTACTAGTTAGTTATCTTCTATGAATGTTGATTTTGATGAAGAAATTAGGGCTCTCTTAATTTTGTGTTCTTTGTTTGAAAGATGGAATGACTTGGTAATGGGTGTGATTTATTCAGTTTCTAGATCTAATACCCTAAAATTTGATGATGTAACTGGTGTTATTTTGAGTGAGAAAACTTGTAGGAAAAAATCAAGTCGATCTACATTAGGAAGTGCTTTGAATGCACAAAGAAAAGGAACAATGACCGAGAGAGAAAACAATTCTTGAAATTGTGGGAAATCAAGAAGAAAATCAAAGGGGAAGAGGTCTCATTCTAGAGGGCCAAGAGATTGCTAGTCCTATGGAAAACCAAGGCATAAGAAGAAAGATTGCTAGACTCAAAAGAAAAATGAAGGCAATAAACAAGATGGAAACATGGGGCAAATGTGGTAAGTAACAAATTAGAAGAGGGTTCTTTTCTGCTTTCCTTAGAAAATGTTGATGACTCTTGGGTTTTAGATTTTGGGGCTTCTTTCATGTTATACCCCATAGAGGCTATTTTATTGATTATATCCAAGAAGATTTTGGGCTTTTTTATTTTAGGGATAATGAAACCTGTCAGATTGTTCAAAAGGGAAAAATTAAGATTAAGTTTTAGAATGGGAATCATTGGCTACTACATGATATAGGACACGTTCCAAGGCTGAGTAGGAATTTAATTTTAGTAGAGAAACTCAATGACATGAGTCATGTAGCTACTTTTAATGATAAAAATTGGAAGGTTTCTAAAGGTTTCATTGGAGTAGAAAAAGGTATGAAAGTAGGAACCTTATATCTTTGTATAGGTAGTATTGTACCTTCTACTTTAATTGTTTAAGAGAACATGAATGTTAAGGAATAGTTGTTGTAGTTGAGTAGGGAGAAAAAATAGTAGTTGTAGATTCTAACACAATGGTATGACACAATAGACTTGGGCACATAGGTGAGAAAGGTACGAAATTACTTCACCCAAAGAAAGCTTTACTAGGTCTTACATGTGTCAGTATGGATTTCTGTGGAATTTGTGTGTATGGAAAAAAAAAGAGAGTTAGTTTTGTGTAGATTGAGAAGGAAAAGAAAAATGAGAAATTAGAGATTGTGAATATAGATATGTATGGGGACTAGCTTAGTTATCTTCCCTTTGTGTCCCTCACTATTATGTTACATTCATTCATGAGGATACTAGAAATTTATGGGATTATTTACTTAAATAGAAATCTGATGTATTTGTAACTTTTAAGAAATGGAAATGCTTGGTTGAGAACGAGATTGGTAAATATATAAAATGCCTCAGATCTAGTAATGGTATTGAGTATTATAGAAAAGAATTTGAATATTATTATTCTTTTAATGGTATTCGCAGATGGAAAATTGTTCCAAGGACTCCATAGAAAAAAGGAGTGACTAAAGGAGTAAATAGGACAACAATGGAGCGTGCAAGGAGCTTGGGGCTGCATGTTGGGTTGCTCTTAAACATGTGGTTGGATGATGTCAATATTATTGTATATTTTATTAATAGAGGTCCCTCTACTCCTTTAGGTTGTGGTATCCTAGAGGAAGAATGGACTCGTAAGAAGGTGACTTATTATTTTCTCAAAACCCTTAGTCATAAAGCATTTGCACATATTGATTTTGAAAATATAACCCATCTAGAAGCTAAATCAAAGAAATGTGTATTTTTTGGATATGAAACTAATGAATTTTCTTTTATGCTTTGAGATTTTTAAAATCATAAAATTATAAGAGGCAATGATGTCATATTCAATGAGTAATATATGTACAAAGATGTTTTCCAACAACATGAGAAGAAAGAATATGATTATGTAGTGATAGATGATACTAAAACTGAAGATGTTTTAGTAGTCCATCATACTGTATAACAACCGTAACAACAAATACCACACATCCTAGTGAATGTTCAATGGTCAACAAGGCTAAGTAGACCTCCAGAAATAATTTTTCCCTCTTTGTACTCTATTTTACTAACTGATGTTGGTGAACCTGAATGGAGTTGGATACTAAGATTCAGTAGGAGCTTGCAATGAAAGATGAAGTAGACTCCTTAAAAAATTAGACATGAGATTTATGCAAGTTTCGTGTAGTAAGGGATTTATATAAAAAATAGGTTTGCATGATGAAAGAAGAGGACAGAGGTAAGAAAAGATTTAAAGCTAGGTTAGTTGTATATATACTTGCACATAAAAAGGGCATTGATTTTTTAATGAGATATTCTCTAATGTTGTTAAAATGACTTCAATTCATACTATTTTAAGTATTGTGGCTATTAAAAATTTGCATTTGGAGCCATCTAATGTTAAAACAACTTTTCTTCATAGTGTTGTGGATTAAGAGACATATGGTACAACCACATGAATTTAAGGTCAACGGTAAGGACAACTTAGTGTGTAGAATAAAAAAAAGTTCATATGGATTAAAACAAGAACCTCTGAAATGGTATCTAAAATTTGATAGTTTTATGCATGAGCATAACTATAGTAGGTGTCATTAAAACCATTGTGTTTATTTTAAGAGGTTGGGTGATGATAGCTACATTATTTTATATTTATATGTTGATGATATGCTTCTAGATTTGTCTAACATGGATCTAATTAAGGGGTTAAAAGAACAACTAGTACATTCATTTTCGATGAGCAATTTGGAGGAAACAAAACTAATCCTTGGTATGAAAATTTTGTAAAGATAGAAAGAACAAAAAATTGACATTCTCTCAAGATAATTATATTGTGAAGGTGTTGCAGTGTTTCTCTATGGAGAATGTTAAAGCTATTAGTACACCTTTATCTAGTAATTTGAAATTGACTAAAGAGATATGCTAAAAGACACTAGAAGAGGAGGCTAAAATGTCCAAGGAACCTTATGGTTGAGCCTTACAAAGCTTAATGTATACCACAGTATATAGTAGGCCAAATATTGCACATTTAGTGGGAGCTATTAGTAGGTATATGAGTCATCTAGGGATTAAGCATTTCAATGTAGTTAAATCGATTCTCCAATATTTGAGAGGAACATTCAATGAGTATTTTTATTTTGGGGTCTTTACTACTAATGTATAGGGTTATGTTGACTCATATTTGGTAGGCGATATTGATAGTAGGTAGAGTACTATAGGTTATTTATTTACTGTTGGTGGGGAAAAAATGAGTTGGGTTTCTTAGTACATAATTTGAATGCTCTATCCACTATAGAGGTAGAGTATGTTATTTTTAAGAGGTAGCCAAGGAAATGATATGGCTTCAACTCTTCATGGAAGAACTAGGATACCTGGAAAGGAATAATTATTGTTTCATAAATATCTAGAGTGTCACTCATCTTGCAAAGAATTCTAGTCTACATTCCAAGCCAAAACACATATACTTGTTGTACCATTTCATTTTGTTAGCTTCAGATGATGGATAGTTAAAGTTGGAGAGGACATACAGATAATAATCCAACATATATGTTTAAAGAGGCAATAGCAAGGGAGAAGTTGAACTCCTCTTTAGCTTTGGTTCATCTTGTAGGTTGAACATAATAAAAGAACAATAGAGTCCATGGTGGTTTGATATTCTAGTGGGAGCTATAGGTTTAGTGGTAAGATGATCAGTCTCTGAGTGAGAGGTTATTGTTGTGGAGTCTAATCAATCTGAAAGTGGGAGATTATTGTGATGTGGATCCTAATTAGAATCAAAGGTTTATTTAGTGTGGTTTCCCCCCAGATTATTTGTATGGGGGTTTCAGGGAAAGGACCCCAAGATGGGGTCCCAACATAGAGCCCCCATTGCACTCCCTATCATAGTATAGGGTGGGGTTGAATGTAAATGTTTCATAGAGGTTTTTGGTGGCAGCACCCCTAAAGCCAAATATTACTCAGTATTGTAAAATGCATCAGCCAATATGTTTTCTATTGGATGATTTATTATAGCCCTAATTTTTTAAGTGGTAAAATCTTCTATAAAATATCTCATGGTTAGGGATTTCATACTTTATGGTGATGTTGTAGCTTCTTGCAATGATATTAAGCTATAATAGATTATAGATTGTAATTAGTAAATAATAATAATGTTGGACTTTTTGTTAGTAGATGTAGCCCACAAATTGGGTGAACCATGTTAAATCTCATGTCTTGTGTTTTCTTCCATGTGCTTTATTATTTTATGATATTGGTTATATTTGCACGTAAATATTTTTTTGTGTGTGGTTAATCCTAACATTTTGGTGGTTTCCTTCTTCTTGTACTTAAATGATGAAGATAGTCTTGATATAATGGAGAAAGTTGTTTTGGAAACTCCTTTGAATGCTTTAGAATATAAACTCTAGAAGATACTTAAATTTATGATTTGATATTAAAATAAGGATAGATAGGAGTCTTATACACACCTCACAAATATTTTAGTCATAAAAGCATGAATGGAGTGAGATTGACTTTGAATTTTTCACTCAATATATTATTTTGCTAAAATTTTGGGGCAAACAAGGGCTAGTATAGGCCAAATAGGTTTTCCTAATCTTGAGAATAGGCTAACCAAGCTATCATAGTCTCACCATTATGCCTCTAATTTTTTTACCATGACTTTGTTAAGGAGGGAATTTAATAAAGAAAGTGAGATCATATTAATAATACTACAAATTAGTGTGTCAACACGTGTACATTCTTCAACAGGTCCTAGATAGATGAGAATTATATTGTGATGCAATTGGAAGAAAATAAAATTATCAATCTATAAATTATATTCTGATGCAAATGAAAGAATGTAAAGTTATTGCTCACATTAGTGGGAGTATACCTCCAAGGGGAGAGAGAGAGAGAGAGAGAGAGAGAGAGAGAGAGAGAGAGAGAGAGAGAGAGAGATAGAGAGAATAAAATAACTAGGGTAAAGGTAATTATCTACAAAAATCATATGATCTTAAACCATATGACCATGAGCACAAATACATAGACTACATGTAGAATATTGTTATGTGTAGCCTAATAAGACTACAAGGATAATATATCTCCATTTTATTCATTGTAGTTTCCCACAATATTTTAATATGGAGGTTTAGAGGTAGTACCCCTTATGGAGTCAACAAAAATTTTATTATAAAAAGAATCAAAAATGATTTTTCTTTAAAATGAATTATACTAGCTCTAATTTAGTATGCAATAAAAATAATTAATAAAATGGTTTAGGGTTAGGGATTTTGATAATGCATGATGGGATTTTATCTTTGTTGCAATAGTATTGAGTTGTAAGGAATTATAGATTGTAGTCATTTTGTAATCACTTGACAATAATAATATTGGAGTCATTATTCACCCATCCATCTAGTGATAATGGAGTTGGTGATTTGATGCCAAGATTTAGGGTTTCAAATTTACATAGTGATGCACCAATGAATAGAGGCACATTGTAAGTTTTTGTATTAAGCACAATAATTGTGCCAAATCCAAATAGAATGTAATATTTCCAAAATAAGATATGATATTGTGGATCTCAACATCATCGTCTTGTAGAATTTGACATTTCACTGATATCCCCCATGAACTCAGAGTTATGACTCTCAAAACATCAATCTCCAGCTACAGTTAGAGTATCTTGGAGACTGTTTGGTATAGAGCGGGCATGAATGTTGTTGGCTCTATGAAACTAGAACAAGGATATCACTAGATTTTACCCACTCTAGAGCTAATGGAGATGACCATTTGATGCCAAGATCAATGGTTTCAAAGTTACACAATGATGCACCAATGAACTCAGGCACACTACAAGTTTTGGCATTGAGTGAGATCATTGTGCCAAATCAAAATAGAATATGATCTCTTAGAAATTAGATAATTTATTGGATGATTCTGATGTAGGAGTATCCTCTCCTTTTCCTATCATTTTTGGTTATTTTGCATGTTGGAGCCAAGTTACTATAGCACTCAGTTGGAGCTGAGTTTCTATAGCACTCATTGGGAGTTGAGTTACTATAGTACTCAATGGGAGACAAGTTACTATAGCACTCAATGGGAGTTGAGTTACTATGGCAATTCCTTCATGTTCTAAGTTACCTAGTGTATGTTGAATGACTCTTCATCTGCTAAGTTACCTAGTGTATGCCGAGTGACATTTGTGTGCCGAGTGTCACCATTTGGACATGATTTCTATGGGCCAACTTGTGGGATTTATTTTGATCATGATATTTATGTTAAGATCTTTTCTCGAGATGTGTCTAGACGATTATTGGGTTGGCCTTCCTCTTATGTAATGTTCCAGAATAATCTATAAGCCATTTTGGCAAGTATATATAGAGTGTTTAGGCTTAGAGTTAGGTAAGTTTGGGGAAGGGGATTAAAAGAGCATAATTGAAAGTGCAAATTTGTAATTGGATCTTTGAATGTGAATGTATTTGTAATTGGCCATAACCTAGAAGGCCTTATAGCTAGGCATGTATGGAGATGTTTCGAGGAATCAATAAAAGTATTTGTCTCTTCTTCCTCCTTTGGTTGTTGTTCCTTGTGTTTGTTTCCATTGTGTTAACTCTTGGACAGTGGTTTGGATAGGTGGGTGAGCCTCTGTCCCTAGTTATTCAGCTTTTGCCTGCATTAGTTCGTATTAGAGCTTGAGGTTCATCCTTGTGGAGATTGGATTCTGTAGAACCCTAATTTGGATTTGGTTGTAGGGTGGAAAATCTGTACATTTGACCTATAACTTGGAGAGGGTTACGATCTTGCAGGAACCTAATTTGTAAAGATGGTTCATGGTAGAAGAAATGTTGATGATGCTATATTGGATTAGTTGAGACAAATTGTAGCTAGATTAGATGTTGTGGAGATAGCCCAGAGGAGAGGATCAAATCTTGATGATGTAAGTGATGATGAAGCAGCAACACCAAACCATAATCCAAAACCTGAAGTAGAACAAGATGAGGAAAGATTGTTGCGAGTGTTGTCCAGGGAAAATTCAAAGCCTGTTGTAGAAGTTTTTGCTTATGATGGAAAATTGGATACCAATGCTATGATGGATTGGATCTTAGATATAGAGAATTTCTTTGAGTATGAAAACACTCCTGATAACAGAAAGGTGAAGATTGTAGTCACTAGGTTGAAAGGTCATGCATCACTATGGTGGGAGCACTTAGAAACTGATAGGCAAAGGAGAGGAAAGGATAAGATTAGAAGTTGGCCAAAGATGGTGAACAAGGTAAAGAAAAAATTGCTTCTTGCTAGTTACCAAGTTAGCTTTTTGAGAAAGATGCAAAATGTGAAACAGAAGGACATGACTATGAAAGAATATATCGAGGAATTTTATAGATTGGACATCAGATCTAGACATGTGGATGATGATGTTGAGAAAATTGGAAGGTACATTAATGGATTGAGATCTGTAATTCAAGATGAAATAAGTTTTGTGAAGTTGGAAAGTGTAGAAGAAGCATATCAATATGCCTTGAAAGCTGAGGAGATCTTGACAAAGAAGCATGAATAAAGACAAAGAGGTAGAGGTGGTAGATTCGAGATAGGCAGAGGTAGATCTAATAGTTCTATGCAAGATAAAGGTAAATCTGAATGGAAGAATGATGAAAAAGGTAAGCCCAAATGGAAAAGTGGTAATTCTTACTGAGGAAACACTAATTCTTACTAAGGAAGAGATAATTCCCATTCTAGAGGTGGATTTCATGGTAATTGTTTTAGATGTGGTAAAGAGGGACATGGATCTGTTGAATGTAGATCCTCTGAAAGTAGGCAAGGTAATAGAAATGTTGTGATTCAAGAAGATGATGAGGGTTCACCAAGTGGACTTGAGGTTGGAGAAAATCTAATGGTAAAAAGAACCTTATGTAATAAGGGAAGTGATGAGGAACCTGTTTTAAGGAGAAGTCTTTTCAAGAAAGATGTAAGATGGCTAGAAAATATTGCAAAGTGATTATTGACAGTGGAAGTTCTACAAATCTAGCATCATAAGAGTTGGATACCAAGTTGCAATTGCAAAGGCTGAAACATCCTAAACCTTATCCTGTTTCATGGATCAAAGATGAGCATAAGATATTGGTAAGTAAGAAATGCCTTGTGAAGTTCAAAATTTGACATTAATTTGATGAAGTTTTTTGTGATATTATTCTGATGGATTGTTGCCATCTTGTTTTGGGTAGACCTTGGCAATATGATAGATATGTTGTACATGATGGGAAATTGAATCAATATACTCTTTGGGTAAATGGGAAGAAAAAAACATTGCTGCCTTTGATTGAAAGTCTAGATGAGGTTAATTGTACTACTATAAAAATTAGCATGGTTATTGTGAAACAATTTGAAAAGGAAATGAAAAAGAATTAAGTTTGTTTTTCCATAGTTACTAGAGGACCGAGTGTTGGTAACTAGTAATGATTGAGCAACACAAGCTAGTAATGACCAAGTGACAACATATAGTGATAGTTGAGAACCAGTAGAAATTATAGAATTTTTAAATGAGTATAAAGAAATTATTACTAATGATATTCCTAATGGTTTACCTCCAGTAAGAAGTATAAGTCATTGTATGGATCTAATTCCTAGAGCTAGTTTTCCAAACAAAGCACCATATAGATTGACACCTATAGAGAATGAAGAGCTTAATAGATAAGTGCATGAGTTGTTGTAGAAAGGATTGATTAGAGAAAGCTTGAGTCTATGTGTTGTACCTACTATATTAGCACCTAAAAAGAATGGATAATGGAGAATGTGTACTGATTCCAGAGCTATTAACAAGATAACAGTGAAATATAGGTTTCCTATGCTAAGGATGGATGACATAATGGATTCTTTTTGTGGAGCAAAGTATTTTACCAAGATTTAGTTGAAAAGTAGCTATCATAATATCAGAATTAGAGAAGGTGATGAATGGAAGATTCTTTCAAGATAGAAGATGGTTTGTATGAATGGTTGGTTATGTCTTTGGTTTGACTAATGCACCTAGTACTTTCATGAGGTTGCTAAATGAAATTTATGAAAAATTTTTTGGGTAAGTTTGTGATTTTTTATTTGGATGATATTTTGATATTTATTAAGACTAAGGAAGAACATCTAGGGCATATTGGAAAAGTATTGCAAAGGTTGAAAGAAGAAAATTTGCTGATTAATCTAAAGAAGTGTTCTTCTATGCAAGAGGAGATTGTGTATTTGGGATTTGTGATTTCAGCTGATGGAGTGAAGATGGATCTTGAAAAGGTTAAAGAAATTTTGGAATGGCCTACACCTAAGAATGTGGTTGAGGTAAGATCATTTCATGGATTGGCTAGTTTTTATAGAAAGTTTATAAAGAATTTCAATGCTATTTGTAATGTTATAACTGAGACAATGAGGGGAGATAAAAAGGAATTCAAGTGAGCACATGGCACTAATAAGAGTTTTGAGACATTGAAACAAAAAGTTGCTAAATTACCTGTATTGGCTTTACCTAATTTCAACAAAGTATTTCAAGTTGAATGTGATGCAAGTGGTAATGCAATAGGAGCTGTATTAAGTCAAGAAGGTAAAGCCATTTCTTTCTTTAGTGAAAAGTTGAATGATGCTAAAAGAAAATATTATGTGTATGGTCAAGATTTTTATGCTATTGTTCAAGCCTTAAAGAGTTTTTGTTGTATACTAATCATAAAGCTTTACAATACTTAGGAAGTCAACATAAATTGAATCAAAGACATATGAAGTGGGTTGAGTACTTGCAAAGTTTTACATTTTTGATCAAGCATAAGAGTGGAGTTACTAACAAAGTTGCTGATTTATTGAGTAGAAGATGTTCTTTGATGACTAAAATGAAGGTTGAAGTTCTTGGTTTTGATGAAATGAAAGAGTTGTATGGTGCTGAACCTAATTTTTGTGAGGTGTGGTGATTCTATATTTGTTGCAGTGGACATATTTTCTAAGATGGCTCATTTCATACCATGTAAGAAGACATCAGATACTAAGCATGTTGCTGAACTTTTCTTTAAAGAGATTGTGAGATTGAATGGATTACCAAGCATTATTATTTTTGACAGAGACAGTAAGTTTGTTGGCTACTTTTGGAAGACTTTATGGAAGAAAATGGGTATTGAATTGAATTTTATCTCTACATTCCATCCACAAACAAATGGTTAGATAGAGGCTTTGAACAAAATCTTGGGTAATTTACTGAGATGTCTAGTTGGGAATAAGCCAAGTAATTGGGAGGTGGTATTGGCACAAGCTAGATTTGCATGTAACAATTTTGTGAATAGGAGTATAGGGAAGACACCTTTTGAGATTCTTACTAGAATGCATCATAGAGGTATATCAAATTTGAGAGATATTGCTGGTAAAGAAATGAAAAGCATTGTAGGAGAAGAATTTGTTGATTTTATGGAGTCTTTGCATAAGGAAGTGAAGTTGAGGTTGGAACAAAGTAATTACAAGTACAAGGAAAATGATGACTAGTCTAGAAGACACCATGATTTTAAAGTTGGTGATGAGATGATGATTCATCTAAAGAAAGGAAGATCCCCAGTTGGAACATACAGTAAGCTAAATATGAAGAAATTTGGACCTTGTAAGATCTTGAAGAAGTTTGACAATGGTAATGCTTATGAAGTTGAGTTACTTGATGACATGGATATATCTCGTATATTCAAGATTTCTCATTTGTATGAGAATCATGAGTCAGAGGATGAAGTTGTTGTATCAAAAGATTATCCTAAGAAGCAAATCGAAGAAGTTGAATAGATATTGGATTAGAAAGTTGGCAGGAGCACAAGACGAAAAGATTACTATGAATATTTGTTGAAGTGGAAGAATAGGCCTATTGAAGATGCTTCATGGATTTCTCAATCTAAGTTGGATTCAACTCAGACTGTGACCTCTCAACAATTTAAGAGAATAATTTATTTCAGCCCCAGTTGTATGATGCAGGACCATCCTAGGTTGCCTTGTTATCCTACTCATTTTTGTCCATTCTACATGTTGGATTCAAGTTACTGTAGAACCTAGTTGGAGCCAAGTTACTATAGCACTCAATGGGAGCCAAGTTATTGTAGAACTCAATGGGAGCCAAGTTATTGTAGCAATTAGTGGGAGCCAAGTTACTATAGCAATTCCTTCATGTGCTGAGTTACCCAATGTATGTTTAGTGACTCTTCATGTGCCGAGTTACCTAGTGTATGCTGAGTGACCTTCATGTGTTGAGTGTTAGGATTTGGACATCATTTCTATGAGCTTACCTGGGGGATTTATTTTGATCATGACATTTATGTTAAGATATTTTCTTGGGATGTGTCCAAACTATTGTTGGGTCAACCTTCCTCTTATGTAATATTCTAGAATAATTTGTAAGCCATTTTGGAAAGTATATATAGAGTGTTTAGGCTTAGTGTTAGGTAAGTTTATGGAAGGGGATTAAAAGAGAAGAACTGAAAGCGCAAATTTGCAGTTGGATCTTTGAATGTGAATGTATTTGTAATTGGTCGTAACTGTTGGAATAATGATACATTTGTCATTAGTTACAACACTTATTTGATTCTGAATGCTTACCAAGTTCATCACTCAATTTACAGTTCATACCGAGCATTCGTTGGTTATCAAGTATGTTCAGCAGTGTTTACCGAGTTAGGAAGGTAAACAAAAGTTTTAGTGTTTACCGAGTCAAGAAGGTAAATGAAATTTTTAGTGTTTATCAAGTCAGGAAGGTAAACGAAGGATTTAGTGTTTACTGAGTCAGGAAGGTAAACGAAGGATTTAGTATTTATCGAGTCAGAAAGGTAAATGAAGGATTTAGTGTTTACTGAGTCAGAAAGGTAAATGAAGGTTTCAATGATTACCAAGACAGTATTCAGTGCTTACCAAGTGAATTGAAAGAGTTAGTTTCTACCGAGTGACACAATGTTTACTGAGTCACTAGTGGTTACCAAGTTCCAAGCTACTCAAAGTGATTAGTACGAATCGAGCCGCTACCTCTACCGAGTGCATGACGATGCCGTGTAATGTAGTGGATACTGAGTGTCAGAAGGTCACCGAGTAGGTTTGAGGAACCTGAGTTTTTCTACTATCTGGCCGACTTAGTAATATTTTTTCCACTTGTGTTTGGCCGACCTTGTTGTTGTAAATATTGGAATGGTATATATGTAATGTATTGTACCATTTACAAAAGATATAATGAAGAAGAGTAATAGTCAAGCAAGAGCGAAGTAAGAATGTAATTGAGCGAATTGAAAAAAGAATCAGCAGCGAAGTATTCAGCAAGGTTATCAAGGAGCAGCAAAGATATATCCATCACATCAAGTGATCAGTACATAAGATCTAATCAACAAATTAGTTGCAAGCAGATCCATTGCTTCATCCTAACAGGTGAATCAGTTTTGTAAATCCTTTAATAGGGTAGACTTAATAGTCTTATGTAAATCTCCTAACAGAGTGCATACTTCATTGTATGTTTGTAAATCCTCTAACAAGGTGGATCTAGCAGTCCTACTTGCTCCTAACAGGGCAGATCACCAGAAGTGATCACTGTAAGCCTTAACCGGCCAACTTTATACTGCAGTATTGAAGTTTCGTGGGCATCATCCCCACCCCAGTTTTACTTTCAATTTGAAAGGTTTCTGGGTCACCAAATTAGTGTGTTAATCTTTTCATGCATTTAGTAAAGTAGATGAATGAATGGTGAATTTGTTATTATGCTGAATTGGTTTAAATTTTAAAGCTTACTGATTCACCCCTCCCCTCTCAGTAACATTGTTAGACCTGAATATTTCCAACAATTATTTTTGATCATGAGATTTATGTTAAGATATTTTCTTGGGATGTGTCCAAACTATTGTTGGGTCAACCTTCCTCTTATGTAATATTCTAGAATAATTTGCAAGCCATTTTGGAAAGTATATATAGAGTATTTAGGCTTAGTGTTAGGTAAGTTTGTGGAAAGGGATTAAAAGAGAAGAACTGAAAGCGCAAATTTGCAGTTGGATCTTTGAATGTGAATGTATTTGTAATTGGTCGTAACCTAGAAGGCCTTTCAGTTGGACATGTATGAAGATGTTTTGAGGAATCAATAAAAGTATTTCTCTCTTCTTCCTCCTTTGGTTTTTGTTCCTTGTAGTTGCTTCCATTGTGTTAACTCTTGCACGGTGGTTTGGATAGCTGGGTGAACCTCTAGCCCTAGTTATTCATCATTTTTGTATATCAGACTCTCCCTAATTTTTTTGAACAAAATATTTTGACTTACCTCTAAATAATGTTTAGGATGTTGCATGTAGTCTCTAATTCCAATTCTTAGCTTCAACATGTCTTTAGCATTGGGTGAGACTCTTGAGCTAGAGTTTCAAAACTATGTAATTTCTTGCTTCACATCATTGGTTAGCTTCTTACCAAAATGTGGAAGTCTCCCACCAAAAGCCAATGTATCATTTTCAAGAGGATTGTCAATTCTCTCTAGTTGAGTAAGTGCTCTTCTCAAAGTAGTATGATTTATGTTAAAGTCAATACAAGTTTCTTTCATATATCTACCCTTTCTCAAATGATGACTTACCAAAGAGGTTATAATAACCTTTCAACTAGCTCCCTTACCCTTCTCCTTGCTATTTTTCTCAATGCTATTGAGAGAATGAAAAATATTCTTCACAATAATGACAATTATTTACATTTTCTTATTGACATCAATCTTCAATTTGAAAAGCATAGGTCTCATCTTTTGCATCTTTACTAGGTGCATAAAAATTTGACATTGCTCCACCACAAACTTGTTGCCAAAAAACATCTTATATAGTCTTGAATTCCATAATCAAATAGTTATTTGTGATTTATTTCCTTCTAAATTATTGATAATAATTTCATTAATTTCAAGTAACCATTTTGGAGTTCTAAGACCTTCATTTCAATTATAATTAGGAGATATGTAATATTTCTCTACACTTTCATATTCGACATGGTCAATCAAGGCATTCATAATATGAACTAGTAAATTTTCATTCTCCAATTTTTTAATCCCAAAATTGTCATTATCAATTGGTACATTTTTATTCCCCAACCTTTCTTTTTTGAAACTATGATTTGACCTTCGATCAATACATCATCAACTTGATTGACATTTAACATACCTTATCTCTTCCTTAGGTGATTTACCTTATCTCTTTCCCTGTATGTTTCAATGTCTTCATTCGATACCTTCCATTTGTGTTTATCCTTTTGATGACATTTTTTTTACAAAACTATGAAAAAGTCAAAAAAAAATGTGATTATCTAGTCTACTATGATAGAATATTTTTGTAAAAGTTTGCCAATAAATAGGTTTGAGTACTTGATCCCAAATTAGATACATGATATGATATTAGGAGCCTGAAATTGCCACCCAAAATTTGGAGGAAATCAAGCGGGGATTGTATACAATAAAACATCACCTTTCAAGAGAACATGTAAACAAGAAAAGTTATTTTCACATGTGTATCAAAAATTCAAAGTAAACCAAAATACAACTAATTCTATGATTGAGTTTTACAACTTAATACATCTGAAAAGAAAGATTCCTCATGCAACCTCAAAGCAACTTTAAACAAGAGAACCCACAAGAAGCCTTGTTGTTGTGCTCAATGATGATGGATTTAGATATGCTCTCCTCAAATAAAGCTATGGAAGAATCCCTTTAAACCTATCAAATGAATGCAATAATGTAAATGAAACTATGCTACAATATATGTGGAATACCTTCAAGAAATGGCTATGAGTAAGCCAACCTCAAAAGGATTCCAAGTATGTGAGGGTGGAAATGAGAAGAAATAATGAAAGATAACAATATTATGCTACCATGAAATAATGCAAAATCAAGAAATTGAAACAATGAAAATAACTACCAAGGGTTATCTCTAAACATGAAAATCTCTAGAAACTCTAACACTATATTAGCATGATAAAAATGAAAATGGAGGAGATGAGAAATTCTTGAGACAAATGGATCTATTTATAGGCTTGAGATAGGCATTGTGGAGGTGTCATCTATGTGGCATCTAAATAGGTGCCACAATGGAGAGACATGTGCTAAGGAGACAAGCCATGCAAAGGTCAACATAAGCCTTTTTGTGATAGAGATTGCTCAACCTTTTCTCACACGTGTGAGAAACCTTAGAGAAAGGAAAAGGGGACATGTGTATAAGAGTGTAAGAGGATTTTTGAATAAAATAATAAAAGTGAGGATTTATTTGAGTTTGAGTTGCTCACACATGTGTGAGCAACCACTTAGGAGCTAGAAGGTGTTTAGGATAATTAAGTGGGATTAAGTAGGGGTAGACTGTGTTTAAGGTGGGATTAGTATTAAGTTAAATAAGATTTAACTTAATCACATTATTATAGAATTAACAAAGTGGAGGGAATTAAATAAATTGAAATTTATTTAAAAGGGGATTTATGTAGCACTATGCATAAAATAAATTTAACACATTAGAAGGGATTCATTTCAATTAAATTTAAATACAATATTGAAGTGAACCTATTTAATTAAATGACTAAAATAATATGAAAAATATAATTAATTAATAATTGATTATAATGTCAAGGAAAATATTAAATGCATTAATATAGTGTTTGGGATGATTTTAAGCGTCTACATTTTTTGCCTCTTTGATGTGATGTCGAGATGACATTATATCAAAGAAAAGAGAATATAGGTTTTCCTCGAGAGGAGATGAATCCTAGGAGTTGCATCATAGTGATGAGAGTGGAGGAGGGTGCCCCCTCATGAAAATAGAGAAAAATATAAATTTTGTATAATTTTCATGAAAAATGACCCAAGAAGAAAAGAAAGGGTAGGAAAAAGAGATAGATCAACATTTTGCATGACTTCAGGATAAAAAAAGATATACAAGGCCAAAGAGTGGACATGGGCTCAATAGGTTACCTCGGAGGACCTATATAAGCCTCCAATAGGCTCTTGGAAGATTCATGTGCACACCTAGAGAGTAGAGAACTAGAGTGAAAGATGGATATGATTAATAGATTATAGCTTGGAGAGAGTGTTCATGTGCATTAGAGACTGACCAATGGGGGACCACTGGTAAGTTGACTAGACCCACTTATCAATTATTTTAGTAAACTTTTAAAATATGCATTTTTAGGAAAAGAAACTAGGGAACAAATAGATCAGTGTAGAGACAATATAGTTCTCTACTTTGTTGTCTTTGCAGATGAAAAAATAGGGAAATGACCTCTGGGAGATGATAGGATACATCCTTTCATCTTCAAAAATGACAAGGTACACCCTATTGTCTACTTAGGTGATGAAAGAGGGTCAAGATTAGGTTAGATATGAATATTTTCATGTCATTTTCATTGAAGATGACAAAACAATAGTTGGTAATGTGAAAAATGGCATCTGCAAAACCATTAGAGATGCCAGATTTGCATCTCTATATTCTGGCCCTACTAATCCATGTCTATGTGGATTGACATATTTTCTAATTGGGTTGATCAATGGATTGAGGTGATAGGGATGATTGGGGGTGGATAGATTAGGATGCCCCATACATAGATAAAGAATGAGAGTGTGGTAACAAAGGTAGATTGACTATTACATGTCTATGCTATAGGATCCTATTGTGACATTTTGGTCATAGCAAAACTATCGAGTGATGATTGTGCTGGGGGATAGAATCATAGAGGAGTGGGGACATGTGAAAATTTGTGGAGTTGAACATGTCCACAAGGTTCCTAAAATGAGGGTACATTGAGTGTAACTATTAGAATTGGTGGAGTGGTTGCATACACTGACCTCAATATTCCATCTTCTTATAGGGGAGGCAGCAGTGACCTTTCTAGATGTGTGGCAGATACGGTTGGTATCAATCCATGATATATACCCTGAGTACCTACTAGAGGGAGAATATCCATTTCTATGGGAGTGATTTAGGTGAAGGAGACAATGACTACTGATTCACCAGTTGTGGTAGGAGACTATGCTAGGATTTGATGGGCATGAGTACTGAGCACTTTCTTGTAGGATCTTGGCTCAACTATATTATGATTTATGCATGTGCCCTATAGGATGCATAGGACCAAAGGTCTAGGGTTGACTCTACTAATGGTATGATCATGGGAGCATATAGGTGTTACAAGGCCTATTACTCAACAAGAGACACAAGAGCCTAGGGAGCCGTAGTCATGTCATTACAAACCACTTATCTAGTACACATCTACTGAGTTGATAGGATTCTAGCAACAATGTCTAGATGAGATCATCATGTTTGAGTGGAAACCATATGTATATTGTGAGTGATACTACCTATAGGTGGAGAGCATGATGTTGAGGATCAAATCTTATTGTAGTATGCTTAGTCAGATCATCAGTTGATCACTTAGATAGTGTACATTGTTATGTACTATATGCCCTCTAGGTTATAGAGCCACTTTAGAGAGGTATAGGATACTATGCCAGATAAATTCCTTTATCCAGTGGTTTCCTATGAGTATAGAATATTGTGGGGTTTTGAGACCACCATTGGGTATGTGCAGGATCATGGTGTGCCAAAAAGTGGCAATCTGAAAAATATGTAGTTCTGAAATGCCTCAAAGAATTTGAAAATCTATTCCAACTTTTTTCCCACCCATCCTGATACTAAATGAAAACAATTAATACCTTTATAATTCCTACTATATCTTTCGATACTAACCTTATATTGTCATCTTTAAAACATCTCGAAAATGTATTTTTGGCATGTTTTTATGTGTTTTTTACTTCAAGCATGTAGCTGACGACTTTTTTTAAACCAAAATTTGATGTAATGAAAAGGGTTTCTTAAGAATGTTCTTAGCTTTTCATAAATGTAAAGTTTGTCAAATTATGAGTTGAGTAAGAAATTATTACTTATTTTCTAATAGAGTTAGCTACAAAGTGTTGATTGACATACTGGTTGAAAAATAGCTATAACTTTCAAACCATATAAGATTTGTGAAATCCAAAAGATGTATCACATTCTATGCTTTGACTAGTATAAGAAAAAAAAAAAAAAACTTAATTTTGATTTTTTTTGAACTAGTTAAGGTGGTCAGACACGGGAGTTTTTTAATTCTAAAAATAGTATAGTAGAAAATTCATAATTAATTATTTATTTGGAATAAAAATTCCCAAAAATATGTGTCACATCCAGGCATGAGTCTACTTTTTATATTTAAAATTATATTTAAAAATATTATCATTTGATTATGATTAAGATGGTCAGACATACACTTGCTTTTTATTTTCGCCCTAAAATTTTTGTAGAATCGCATTAAAATCCAAAATTTTGACCAATCAAATAATTTTTTCTCGAGATAAGGCCTTGTAGTTAAGAAACTAGATTCAATTTACTACAGATTATTTTCTTACAAATTTTTGATATAAAGTCCAGAACTAGTTTAAAATTATGTGTCAAGGTTACATAACCCTGATTTCCTGGTTTTTCACTGCCACTTAAGGCCATAGTTTGGTACACCATGATCCTGCACATACCCCATTAGACTAGTGAGGGCTTCATGGTGTGGCATTTTCATGGGAAAGACCAAGGAGATGTTTAGATGAAAATAACATACACATAGTAGTAGGCAGCTCATAAGCCACTGAGGTTGATAGTACTATGAGCACCTCCACTAGAATAGTAGGCATGAGGTGGGGGAGATGGGGTTAGAAGTAGATATGCTAGACAAGTACCAGAAGGGCCACTACTAGCATAGGGACTACAATAGGGTCCATCAGGATGGAGTTTTTGATAGAGGAGAGAGTGGGCACTGGCAACACAACACCTAGCATAAGGACCTTAGTTGATATAGGTAAAGTAGTGGCCACATTTAGTGTATCAAGGGGATGCAAATATTGTCAAGGCCAAGTGGGATAGCCTCTAGATATAGGTTATCTGACTACAAGGGGTGGTAGCAGCCAAGAGTGGTAGGGATGTGATTGCATAGGTAGAGATTTCTAGACTCAAGGTAGAGTAGGCTAGGGGAAACAGTGTGTAGGAGGCCCTGGCTACACTACACATGAGGATATATGCAAGTGATTTCATGGACTTCACCATGCATGTGGATGTAGAGGAGCTAGTAGAGTTAGACAGTCTATGACGAGATGTGTCCTCCCTTCAAGAGGACATAAAGACTCTATAGTGCTAAGTAGATGAGTATTGCAAGGTAAAAGGTTCAAGATGAGGGTATGCTTACTATTATGCAGGTGGACCTAATTTCATGCCAACATGAGGCATGAGCCATGTGAGAGGAAGGTTATTATATGAAATTCTATCATGATGTCATGCTAGTAGAACAATGTCAACCATATTTTTATGAGGCATCTAACTCATTGGCCATGGGTGGTTAATAGAGATCAGAGCCATTAGTTGGATAGGGGAGGCCTCCATGAGGACATGTTATAGGAGGGGTAGGGCCCTCATAGCTAGGCATATGATCTTGAGATCTATTAGTTTTTTCCACATTGATTTAGATGCAACAATTTTTGGATGTTGTATCATGCATGATTTACTACATGATTCCTTTTGTATATGGACTATACATGGACGCTAATTTTTTTATATATATGATGAGATAATTAGGTGATCCTAAATGTGTATGCATGATGGTACTTTATGGATTTTTATGATGCTTATGTTTATGAGGTTTTATGAGTACTATATATGATGCATGATGTTATGATATTGCCACTTTCATTAGCGATGTACGATGTGTGTGATGTGATGTAGTATTTACTATGCTACATATATGATGATTATTGTGTGGATGATTAAGGTTCTATATTATGGCGATATATGAGACAGATGCATTTTTTTGTTTTATATGTATGGTCTCACTGTATGATTTATGTGACTAAATGTAATGATTGTGATGGTGATAACTAATGGATTAACTTAATGAACAAATAATGTAACCTAATGATGAAAAATTCATAAGTGAGATGTACCAAATGTAATAGACAAAAAATGAATGTATCCTAAATAAAATTTTTAATAACATACCAATCATGAATGAGCCAAAAATGTAAAATGAAATGATGGAAACAAAGTGTAAATGTGAAATATAAAGATGTAACATGAATGAGACCTAAATGATAGAATTGTGTCAAATTGTATCTTGTAGGAATCAAGTACCGTAGCATAGGAGGTAGGTGGGATAAAGAGATCCCTCATCTCAAGTAGAGCATAATGAAATTATATACTACATGAAATCTAACTAGATGATACCAAGGGATTCACTTGTGTTTATATGGGAGAGGAAACCCTAATTTAAGCTTGCAAAAGGAGTTATGCACCAAATTCTATAGAAGCATAGATGATAATATTTCTTTACATGGACTAGACTCACAGTAAAAAGGAGACTTTAGGATGATAGATGTAGTTTTTATAGTCATGATGGAAGAAATGACATATACGCATTGGAGAGGTCTAGGCTCTCCCAAAGTCTTTTTAGGGATCTTGGTAGAAAGTGGCTAACCCGTTGCCCCAATGAGGAATGTATAACCATAACTTGAAATTGACATGGATGTACTAAAGTATTAAAAAATATCATACCACAAATGACACATGTAGTTAGTTGGATCTATTTAAGAAATACCAAGATATGGAAGATTGAGGCACATCGTAAATGGCTACTACTAGCACACAAAATTGAATGACTACTTGGTCATGTAGTCTCTTTTGGTTGAAATTAACCAAAAGAGACTACATGACCAAGTAGTCATTCAATCCATAGTTCCTACCAAGACCATTAGTTTGAGAGTGAAGGTTGTAATGACATGTGTAGGAACAAGTCATCGTATAAAATTTTGTTTGTCTAAGTTGTTGTGAGTGTTTGTTGGAAATAATTGTGAAAACAATAAGTTTCATGAATTTTTAAGTCTCAATGGTGATTTTTTTAAGTTCTATTGTAGTCATTGGTGTTGGAAAAAGATTAGGATAATGGGAATAGGCTAAAAATTCTATGCAAAAGTTCCTTGTGGACTAGAGGTCTTGTGGAAGATGAAAGTGGATAGATGCCTCACAAATAAGAGGTCTTTTATTGGATGCATAAAAAGTGTGAGTTAGATGGGACTTCTACACAAAGATGGGATGAAATAAGAGAAATGTGGTGAAGTAAAAAGAACCTTATAGATGATGGACCTTATCAACAACAAGCTTTTTTTAGGATTTTTTTCCCTCCTTTTAGTCTTTACTTCAGGAACATTTGACAAATATTTTTGGAGTTTTGATTTTGTGATTTTTTTGGATTTTTGTAGAACTCAAGCACATAAAAGCTTGAGATTCTATATATTTACATGTTTATGGATTGGATATCCATCTGAAGTGGCAATCTGATATGTCCCAAAACCATATTTGGCTGTAATGATAAATAGACTAAGCTAGTTAGCTTTAAACATTCCTTTCCTTTTACAGTTCCGAAGATTTCTCATGTTATGCAAAAACACTAGGACACCTACCTCAAATTCTTGAGGTATGACCTTTTTTTGAAACTAGAGTTTAAAGTGATTTTGATACATGTGGAGGTGGTTTGGGGCATTGAGGTGTCTATCATCAAGGAGTTGTTGTTACAAGCTAGAGTTTCCATTGCACCAAGAGATTGACCTATCAATGTCTGATACAACCACTGTACTTATAGACCATGGGAGATAATTAATCCATGTCATAAATCCTAAAGGAGAACATTGGCAGTTAGTCCAAAATCCCTCCCCCCCCCCTCCCCCAGTGTTACATGAGGAGATTTGAACCTATGACCAAGCTCTAATAACACTTGTTACAATCTAGAGTTTTTATTGCACCAAAAGATCGACCTATCAATGGTTGATAAAACCACTAGACTATAGGAGGTAGTTAAGCCATGTCATGAATCCTAAAGGGGAATGTTGGAAATTAGTCCAATAGTTGCAACTATTGCAAGTGAACAATTCAGTATTCTTCTTTGAACATTAGATTCTTGAGAGAGATTTTGAGAGAAGGGAGCTCAATTTTTATGGGTAATACAACCTTAGAGCCAAAAACAAGGGAAAATGGAGTTTCTCTTGTGGGGGTATAGATGAAGGTGTGATAGGGACAAAGGGTGAGAGTAGTTTAGAGGGGCCAGTCATGACCAATTGCATGAACAATAGCTACATCAATAGATTTATTTAGGATTTTAAAAATGGTTTTATTAGTGGCTTTATCTTGAGCATTTCCTTGGGGGAAGTATTTGGTGGAGAAATGTTGGGTGATTTCAAATTTCATACATAATGTGGTGACCTCTTTATTTTTGAAATGAATCTCATTATCAGTCATGATGTCTTAAGGGATACCACAATGATAGATGATGTAGTTCAAGATGAAATTTGAAATCTATTATTTGGTTATGTAAGTTAAATGGATTGGCTCTACCCACTTTGTGAAATAATCAATGCTAGAAATAATATACTTGTGGGAATTTGCAAAATTTGGATATATTTGACCAACAATATCAAAACCCTAGTGGGAAAAGGGCCATGGTGTAATTGTAGGTTGAAGTTATTGGGTGGGATCATGTATCAAGTCTCCATGTTGCTGACAAGGGACACATTGTTTCACAAATTGATAGGAATCAACCTTTGTATTAGGCCAATAATAACCCATCATGAGGAGATTTTATGCTAATGTAAGGCCACTACAATGGGCAACAAAAATTCCTTCATGAACCTCTTCTAACATTATTTTGGCTTCATTTGATACAAGACATCAGAGGATGGTTCCATCAAAGTGTTTTTGATAAAGTGTGTCACCTAGGATAGTGTATCAAGAAGTGCTACAAATGAAGGTTTTAATTTGGTTTATAGAAAGGGCTATGGGGATTGCTTTATGATGAAGGTAGGTGAAAATTTCATAGCACCATGGAGAATTAGGACTAACAATCCCACACCAGCTCTAATTTAGGTTTCTCATAAGTAGGAATAAAACGATTCACAACAAGAACCTCACACTTAAGACTATATTCAAGCATGGCGATCATGGATGCATGTTAGCCATGACATTTTTTTCTTTTTTATTCATCCTTTATATCTACTAAAAGACTATCTTAGAGATGTGTTGTTTAAGATCTTTTACTATTTGGTGATGTGGAAACAACTTTTCATCCTTTATTTGATATTCATCTATAACTTTTCTAATGACCAATTGGGAGTCTCCAAAGACAATTAGGCTCTTAATATTCCATCAGATAGCTTGGCATAGCCCTATTACTAATCCTTCATACTCAACTATGTTGTTTGTGCAAGGGAATGCAATTTTGTAAGACCTAGGAATAAAGTCTCCTTGCAGTATAATAAACAAAATTCTTTCCCTTGATCCTTTTTGTGTGAAATAACCATCAAGATATAGTTTCCTTTGTGTATTGGGGGTACTAGTTATAATTGTGTCATCTAGAAAATCTGTTATGATAGGATGATCTACTTGAAGAGGAGCCACAATAAGCTAGTCAATAATGACTTGTCCCTTATTGGCTTTGTGGTCTTTATAGACAATGTCAAATTGACTTAAAATTGGGACCTTCTTTGTAGCATGACCAGTAAGGGAAGCTTTTGATAGAAAATACTTGAGGCGGTCTATCATAGCAATGAAATGTGTGATACGATTAAGCATGTAATGACATAAATTATATGTGCAAAATACTATCACCAAACTAGCTTGCTCAATAATAATGTAGTTCAACTCATAGCCTACTAATGTTTTATATAGATAGTAGATAGATTACTCATTACCATTGTCATCTATATACACTAAAAGATAACCTAGGGCAACTTAATTGGTAGAAATGTAGAGAATCAATGGTCAGTTTATGATTAGAGGGACTAGTACTGGTGGATTAGCCAGGTAGAATTTGATTTTCTAAAGTATTTTCTGACATAGCTAATTCCATTGAAACTTGGTGTCTTTTCGAAGAAAATGTTTGAGTGGATGAACTTTATCTAGTAACTGGGACACAAACCATATGATGGACTGTAACAGCCCCTAAATTTTTTTTATAGTTGTTTCAATCTAGTAGGTGGAGGCATTTCCATGATGGTTTTTACTTTAGCAAAATCTACCTCAAAGCCTCTTCTTGATACTACATAACCTAACAACTTTCTAGATTGGACACCAAAAACACACTTCTTACGATTAAGGAAATTTTTTAATTTCTTCAACTTTTCAAATATGGTGGTAAGAAAGAAAATATGGGAATCATGTGTCTTAGATTTTTGTAGGATGTCATCAACATACTCCTCCATTATTACATGTAGAAGATCATGGAATATTGTAGTCATTGCATGTTAAAAAGTGGCACCAACATTCTTTAAGCCAAAAGGCATGACTTGGTAAGAAAAGGTTCCCCATCAGGTAGTAAATACCATTTTGTGTTGATTTTCTTCTAGAATTTTGATATGATTTTAATAGGAGAAGCCATTCATTAAGGACAACATTGCATGTCTGGTAGTTAAATCCACCATAATGTCCATATTGGGAAATATAAAATCATCCTTAAGACATGTGAGATTTAAATCTTGAAAATCTAAACATATGTAGATTCCCCTAGATGCTTTACCTATAGGAACAATATCAAAAACCCACTTAGGATAACCAATAGTTCAGATGAACTTTGCCTCTAATATTTTCTACAATTCTTCTTTGACCAAAGTGGTACATTAGCATGCATCTTGTGTAACTTTTTCTTAACAAGTTTAATCTTTGGATCCACTTGTAGGTGTTGCATAACTAAGTATGTATCTAAACTAGGCATGTCTTTATTAGAAATAGTAATTATTGAGGAGGGTGGGGGGGGGCAGAGTGGTCGGGGAGCGAGGTGGGGGTGGGGGTAGGGGGGTCGGTGGCGGTGGGGGTGGGGGTGGGTGGTTCGGGGGTGAATTAGTAATTTACAATTTTCAGCCACCAACTAAATAGTATATGTTACTTTAAATCATACATAACAAAGTAATAAAGTAATGTTGAACAATAATAGTATCCATGTACAAAGATAAATCATAACACCATATTTTGTTAACTAGGGAAAACCCTAATAGGGATGACACCCACTAGATAATATATTGATACATAAGTTCCTTGTTAGAGGATGGACCCTATTAGGAGTTGTCCTAGGGCAACCTTGTTAGGAGTTGTAGTACTGATTCAGGGGACTCCCCTTAATACCATAAACTCATAATAGAAATAAAGAAACAATAGCAAAATGCAAGAACAAAATATCGACTTCTTATTATTACTGCAAATGTGGAATTACAGAATTCTCAATTACAATATGTTAACCCAAATGGGCACCTTTATTACAGTAATCTACAAGATAATGTTATGAACTATCACCCAGAGCTATTCTAGACAATTATCGGGCCTCTCTTTAATAAGTTGTTTTATGCCACCTACGAATGTTCTAGATGCTCAAACTTAATACCTATGGCCGATAGACCCTAACAATACATATAGATTTTCCCAAATACATCTTTGACAATTATTTTAGATATTTCATGTAGCCCAACTTTGAAAGACCATAACTCACAAATCGTTGCTCCGATTGGTGATTATAACCAAATTTTGGAAACATTAGCTCATGATCTACAGGTTTGTAACTGTGCTAGTACCCCTCAATCAATTTTTTGGAACTCATCCAAGGACTCTAAGGCCTCCAACAGTGAGCCTGAACATTTTTCACCAAATTTTTCCACCAAAAATCTGAAATAAATTCTCTGATACTTATGTTTGAGCAATTAGATTTTTATGATAGGCTTACAACTTTAAAATGAACCTTCCTATAGAAAATGAGAACATTTCGAGCTCATATGACAAACTTACTAAAAATAGCAAGTTCCCATAAATAGTAACCACCCTGTCTAATAGTCCTTATTAAAATAGAAAAGACTAAAATACAATTTTTTTTTTTTGGGTGATGCAAGATTGCTCTTACACCCAAGATACTCCTACATCAAGTATAGTATATGGAATATGAGCCCACTACCCAAACATGTACTTCTAATTAGAAGAATATCTCACTACCTAAACAAGTAATCAAACTTTTGGAATATATATTCTTTCTTAGTTCGATCTCAGATCACAAAATATCTTCACAAACTTCACATATATCACTTTCACAAAAGTTTGCATACAATTGCTTGACACAATTTTTTTAAGATAACACACTTGAATTTGCAAGATGTCGTTTGCATAAATACCATGCCTTTACATAAATTTGTTGCTAGATTGGCTAAGACCACAATACACTTTTCCAACTTAGAGTAAACATCTAGAATGTCAGCCCTAATTGGAAAAGTGATTATTTTGTAAACAAAATAATTCCTTTCATTTAATTCCAAATTCTTTTTTTACTTGTAAAACATGAATATCTCTTTTTTGGAAAATCCATACTAACTTCTAAGGTTAGACACACATCATCAACATGTATACTATCTCCATATAAATTCTCTAGTCATAATATGATATCAGCGACAAGTTACAAACAAAATAATATGTTTTTGTATACCACATTCATACTTAGACAATTTATGAGGACGAAAAAATAAGTATCTTTATTTCTGAGGTTTCCTGTAAGCATGTACATCATGTGTTGCCATAAATGACAACAATTACACATCTTCAATAGCCAATTGTCAACAATCTCCCCCTTTGGCATTGATAGCAACAAAATAGGGAAAATTGGCTAGGTATAAAAAAACATAAAATAAATAACATATTAACATTACATCTATTACAATTTGTCCATTTTACACATGCTCCTTCTTACAAAATGATTTCATACTTTTCACTTTACCTAATTTATAATTTTCTTATGTATTTCTACCCCCTTGACATCAATTACAAAGGTTAAAATTTCAAAAATTGTCCAAAGACTATCCATCTAGTGTCAAAATCTCTATAAACATCTACCTTGACACATTCCTCCAATTGTTTCTCAACAAAAGACATTTTCAAAGCAATAGACTCTCTAAAATCTAATACTTTCTTCAAAATTTGTTCCTTCCAAAGCTTTAGTTTCTTGATATCACTCTGAATACTTTTCAATTGTCTTCAAAATCATCAATTTTACTAGCATGATGTTGTAATTGGCTAGATAGAGCTTCTAGCTCACTCATTTTTTCTCCAATTGATTATCAACATCCTTAGTTAGCTTGTGAGATAGAGTACACTTAATGTACAATATATTTCCATCTTGTTGACACTTCCAAAGTTCTTTGATACAAGTATCAAGACTTTTAGAATCATTGTCCATATTTAGACAAATGGTGCTAAACAAGTTAGCATCATGTGAGATTTGTTCCTTAGATTTTGCAACATTCAACAAATTTGTGAATTCTTCATCAAAAGTCTTTAGTACTTTATGTGCCATCTATTCTAGATCTACTTCTATAACTACCAAAATACTATGCAATCTATTAGTAACCTCCATTAGGGTTCTTTACAAGCTCTTTATTGTCTTGTTCTTCTAAATAAGTTTTGACAAAAATGAGATGAAGTCAGTTTGATCATCATCATCATTTGCTATGCTAGCAAGAAAAGGTGGAGTGGATGAACTAGAAGGTTTAGTGTCATCTTCCCTCTACTTCTTTTTAGTTGCCTCTTTGACTATTCTTTCTTCTTCCTCTTTCTTTTCCCTTTCCTTTCTTTCATTTTCTTTCTTCTCTTCCTCTTCTAATCTCTTCTTCTCATCTTCTTATGTTTTCCTTTTCATTTCTTCCTCTTCTTTTCTTTTCATCTCATCTTCAAGCAATTTTTGCTTGGTCTCTTCAATTCGTATTAGTTGTTCTTCAATATTCTTAGTATGAGGTTCATTCTGTTTGAAACCTTCAAATGGGTTTATATCATCAATGTTAACAATAACATTGATCTGATCTATCTGCACTATCTCACCACTCACTAACACTTCCAAGGGTCTTGGTGCTGGTGAAGATGTTACCTTGGACTTTGTCAACATCTTATTTATGGCTATCATAGTTTCACTTCTTATCTTATCTTTCTCACCTACCATAAACAAAAATAATCTTACTTTGTGATGTAAGGAGGGCAGGAACAACTAGGGTCAAAGGCACAACCAACAATCCAAACTAACCTTGTAGAGTAAACACAATAGAAGAAAACACACAAAGAGAACAACACCACACAGAGAGAGAACAATATCCTTTTATTTTTTCAAAAAATGATCAATATACATGCCTAGCTATAAGGCCTTCTGGGTTATAGCCAGATACTAAATACATTCAAGATCTAAGATCTAGCTTCAAATTACCACTTCTATATATATATGCCATAAACTTTTCAAACCTTCCAAAATCTCTTCTTAACTCTCGAAAATCTCTACCAATCTACTCCTCCAAATTTTCCTTAACTCCAAGCCTAAACACCCTATTTATACATGTCAAAACTACTTACAGAATGTTCCAGATCATTACATAAAAGAAGGGTTGACCCAAAAATGATCCAAATACATCCCAAGAAAAGATCTAATCATAAATTTTGTGATCAAAATAAATCTTGCAAGTCATCTTGCACCAAAAATGTAGAAAAAAATTCAAAATACTTATGCTCAACATCAATAGGAAAACTCAACACATGAAGGATCACTCAGCATACACTATGTAACTTAGCACATGAAAGATAGCTCATCACATACTATGGAACTATGCACACACTATATAGTGAGATGGGATAACAAACTAACCCAAGTGTTAACATGACATGGGATAACTTCAACTAAGCTTAAACTACAAAATTACTAGCAGTTGGCAATTGTTGAACCTCAACAATGACTGTAACTTAGCAACAACTAGAAGAATGAACACAAATGAGCAGGGTAACACATCAACCTAGGATGCTCCTACATTAGAAAACTAAGGTAGAAAGAAATGATTCTCTCGGATCATTGAGATGTCACAACCCAAGCTAAATCTAACTCAAATTGAAAAATCTATGTAGCACCTTCTACTAGTCTGTTCTTCGACTTTACCAAATATTCATAGTACTCTTTTCCTCTTGTGTTTTTACCAATTCTCTGATCCAATATCTATTCAACCTCTTCAATCTATTTCTTAGAATAATCATCAGGTACAAAAACTTCATCATCTGACACATGATACTTATACAGATCAACAACATTGAATATAGGAGATATATCCATGTCATTAGGTAACTCAACTTCATAAGAATTTCCACTGTCAAACTTTTTCAAGATCTTATGAGGTCCAAATGTCTTCATATTTGACTTACTATATGTTCCAACCAAAAATCATCCTTTCTTCAAATGAAGCATCAACTCATCACCAACTTTAAAAACATGATGTCTTCTAGATTTATCAGCATTCTCCTTGTACTTATGATTACTTTGTTCCAACTTCAGCTTTACTTCCTTATGGAAAGATTCCATAAAATTAGAAAATTCTTCTCCTACAACACTTCTCTTCTCTTCACTAGGAACATGCCTTAAATCTGATACTCCTCTAGGCTTCATTTTAGTAATAATCTCAAAAGGTGTCTTCCTTGTACTTCTAATCATAAAATTATTATATGAAAACTCATCTTGTGCCAATACCATCTCCCAATTATGTGTTTAATCTCCAACTAAGAATATTAGCAAATTATCCAACTAAACTTTAGCAAATTACCCATCTTCTTCCACATAGTTCTCCAAAAATAACCTACAAACTTACTATCTCTATTAGAAATAATCCTTCTAGGTAATCCATGCAATCTAACAATCTCTTTGAAGAAAAGTTTAGCAACATCCCCAACATCTGATATCTTCTTACATGGTATAAAATGAGCCATTTTAGAAAATATATCCACAACAAATATAGAATCATACCCCTTTGTTGTTTTAGGCAATCCAAAAACAAAATCCATACTAATGTCACTTGAAGGTTTCTCAGAAATAAAACAAGTTGTATACAATCCAATATTTTGACTTAATCAATTTGTAACTTGACAAACTCCACAGATCTTCACAAATTTTTGAACATCATTA
This sequence comes from Cupressus sempervirens, assembly GCA_028749045.1. Lineage (NCBI taxonomy): Eukaryota > Viridiplantae > Streptophyta > Pinopsida > Cupressales > Cupressaceae > Cupressus > Cupressus sempervirens. The sequence goes on from CM053784.1 coordinate 225,464,666, forward strand.
TACATATGTGGCCAATAATACTTGTCCTTCAGCAAACTCAATTTCTTATCAATTTCAAAATTTCCATCCAATCCACCACTATGCTTTTCACTAATCATATTCAACCTCATAGAACTTATAGGGATACACAACTACATACCTTTAAACAACATACCTTCTTGAATTAAATATTCATCATACTTATAGATGTGATCTTTTAGATTTGGTGCTCTATACTCTCTCCATGCCTAAAAAAAAATTAGGATTAGTATCATACAATTCTTTCATTTCATCAAAACCAAGAAATTCAACCTTCATTTCAGTCAACAAATAATGTCTTCTACTAAATGCATCAACAACTTTGTTAGTAACTCCACTCTTATGCTTAATCACAAATGTAAAATTTTGCAAATACTCAACCCACTTCATATGTCCTTGATTTAATTTATGTTGACTTCTGAAGTACTGTAAAGCTTTATGATCAATAGACAACACAAACTCCTTAGATAAAAGCTTAAATAATAGCATAAAACTATTGATCATACACAAAATAATTCCTTTTAGCATCATTCAACTTCTCACTAAAGAAAGAAATAGGTTTTCCTTCTTAACTTAATACAACTCCTATTGCATTTCCACTTGCATCACATTCTACTTGAAATACCTTATTGAAATTAGGAAAGGCCAATATAGGTAACTTAGTAACCTTTTGTTTTAAAGTCTCAAAAATCTTATCAGCTCCATGTGTCCACTTGAATTTCTTTTTGTCTCATCTCATTGTCTCATTTAGAGCATTACAAACCACACTAAACTTATTTATAAACTTTCTGTAAAAACTAACCAAACCATGAAATGATCTTACCGCACCCACATTCTAAGGTGTAGTCCATTCTAAAATTACTTTAACCTTCTCAGGATACATTCTCAAACCATCAACTAAAGAAAAAATCTCAAATACACAATCTTCTCTTGCATAAAAGAATACTTTTTTAGATTAATCATTAACTTCTCCTCTTTCAATCTCTGCAATACTTTTCTAACATTATCAAGATGTTCTTCCTTATTCTTTCTAAATATCATAATATCATCCAAATAAAAAATCATAAACTTACCCAAAAATATCTCAGAACTTCATTCATTAGCCTCATGAAAGTACTAGATGCATTAGTCAAACTAAAAGGCATAACCAACAATTCATAAAAACCATATTTTTTCTTGGAAGCTATCATCCATTCATCACCTTCTCTGATTCTAATATGATGTTAGCCATTCTTCAAATCAAACTTGGTAAAATAATTTACTCCATACAAACAATCCATTATGTCATCCATTCTTGGAATAGGAAACCTATATTTCACTATGATCTTGTTAATAGCTCTAGAATTAGAACACATTCTCCATTCTTCCTTCCTATTAGGTGTTAATATAGTAGGTACATCACATGAAATCAAACTTTCTTTGATTATTTCCTTCTGCAAAAATTCATGCACTTGTTTTTTAAGCTCTTCATTCTCTATAGGTCTCAATCTATATGGTTCTTTGTTTGGTAAACTAGCTCTAGGAATCAAATCCATACAATGACTTATACTTCTTACTAGTAGTAAATCATTAGGAATATCCTCAGCAACAATATCCTTATACTCATTCAAAAAATTTGTAATTTCATTTGGTACTCAGCTACCACTATCTTTTGTCACTTCATCATTACCAGCTTCTACTATCACTTGGCCATTACTACCCAAACTTGGTCCTGTAGAAATTAGTGTAAAAAAGACATGATTCTTCTTCACTTCTTTTTCAAATTATTTCCCATTAACCATGCAAACTTTTATTGTAGTACAATCAACCTCATCTAGACATTTCAATCAATGGTAGTAATATTTTCTTCTTCCCATTCAGCCAAAGACTATACTGATTCAATCTTCCATCATGTAAAACATATCTATCATATTTCCAAGGTCTACCCAATAAGATATGACAACAATCCATGGGCATAATATCACATAGAACTTCATCAAAGTAATGTCCAATCTTGAACTTCACAACACCTTTCTCACTTACCAATATCTTATGGTCATCGTTGTTCCATGAAACATGATAGGGTTTGGGATGTTTCAGCCTCTATAATTGTAACTTTGTAACTAGCTCTTCTAATGCCAATTTTTTAGAATTTCCACTATCCATGATAACCTTGCAACATTTTCTAGCCATCTTACATCTAGTCTTGAAAAGAATTCTTATTAGAATAGGTTCCTCATCACTCCCTTATTAACTAAGGTTTTTCTCACCATAAAATTTTCTCCAAACCTTGGGTCCACTTGGTGAAATCTCAATATCTTCTTGTACCACAACATTTATATTACCTTGCCCACTTTTAGAAGATCTACATTCAAAAGATATATTCCCTTCTTTACCACATTTGAAATAATTACCACAAAATCCATCTCTAGCATAAGAATTACCTCTTCCTTAATAAGAACCAACACCTCCTTAGTATGAGTTATTAGAAATAATAGTCCACATTGAATTAGCTTTCTAACAATCAAAACATTTATCTTCTTTAAACAGACTTAAACATTCAACCAAAGTAAACAACAACCATAATAAAATTCTCATAGATAGATACAGCAAATATGTTGACTAGGGAAACCCTTGTTAGGAAACTTTGAATCCTTATGAGGAGATTCCAAACCTATTAGGATTTGTAGTATAATGTATGCAAGATGAGACCTCTACCCAAACATGCAATTTTGACTACAAGAATAGCTCACTGCCCAAGCAAGTAATTTGATATTATCTTTCTTCTTTCCTTGGTTCTATCAACTGAACCAATCATTGTTAGACATTGTAGACTAGGTCACAAACCTCACATACAAGTATCAAACCTTAGACCACTCAGTAAGACATTGGAAATGAAGTTTTCTTCACTTCCACATTGCTCTTCTCAACTTTCCATTCCACACTCTCTACTACTTATAGTCAATCATAAAAAAGTATCATTATATTCCATGATAAAGGAAAATGTTCTTCCTTAATACCAAGTCCTCAAAAAAAATTCTTGAGTTAGTTGTTAAACCTTCTCAATTAATTATTACAGGGCCACATTAAGAAAAAAATTTACACTTAGCAATAACATTAATCTTCTACTGTGCAACTTAAATAACTTTTCGTACATGCACTATTATGATGAGTGAGCTTAGCCACATCATCACCAGCTTATCTTCCTTATTTCCTCAACCTGGATTCTAAGAATAACAACTCTGCTAAGAGATATAACAAGTTTACTAGAACATGTCTCTATAAACTCTATCTCAGAACATACATCACCAATACTCTCATAACTTTTTCTAGACTTATCCTTCCTTCTTTCAATATTAATTGCATATACCAGATACTTAGAAGTATCTTTTGTAACCTAATATACTTATAATAATAAACTAGACATCTATACCAACTTGATCGTTGTGTTATTCCTCTATTAGATACCATAGAAAACTGCTATGTTGACATCAATGAAAAACTCAATCATGAATGTAACATATCATCATAGTAGCATATCTACAATACTCCCTCATAGGAGTATCATCAACATTCATTCTTGCAACTAATCTTCTAATAATCTCCCCCTTTTGCATGGATAGCAACATAGATGAAAAAACATATAGTTCCAAGAATACCATCAAAATACTATTAATCTTATTTTCAAATCTTCTTCATCAATCCTTGTCTTACATTGATATACCTCAATGTGCTTTTTAAAATACTTCTCCTCATGATGTTTTTTATGCAATACTCTCTCCCATTGACATCAATGTCAAAGGTTTCAGCAACCAACATCTCTACATCAAACTCTACAACAACTGATTCTTACTAGCCCAAGTGTCAAAAGATACTATTCACAATAATATCCAACAAGAGTCCTAGATGACTATGTCCATTACAGATACTCACTCATATAGGAAGCATCAACATTTAGTCTAGACAAAAAAAGGTGCTCTATTACCCTAGACTAATGCATCCTTGCATCTTCTACTCTAATGTAGGAAGGGGTATAACCTGAAGGATACCTTGCAAATACTCAAAAGTATCTTTGGGAAGAGGCTTAGTGAATATATCTACAATCTACTCTTTAGTGCTCACATAATCCAATATGATTTCCTTGTCTGCAACTTTCTCTCTCAACATATGATACTTGATAGAAATGTGCTTAGTATTGGAAAGCAATACTAGATTCTTACCTTGTTTACCATGCTTGTGTTGTCACAATGTATAACAATAGGTTCATTGATTTCTATCCTTGTATCCTTCAGCATCTACTTAATCCAAATGACTTTATTCTATTATTTTCTACTACAATGTACTCTATTTCTATTGTACTTTATGATATATAATCCTACTTTTTTCTTAACCAAGAAACCAATCTTACCCAAAGAAAGAAAGCTCCACCACTTGTTCTTTTTTTTCATCCATACTATTTGCCCAATTTTTATTAGTATAAGCACTTACAGTGAAATCATTAGACCTATCATACCACAATATAAATTTTGAAGTTCCTTTCAAATATCTAAATATCCTTTTGTTGGAAATAATCAAGACTAGCTAGGTTACTGAGAGGGGAGGGGTGAATGAGTAACCTCAAAAACTTTAAATCAATTCAGTACTTGATCCATTCATCATCCATTCATCTAATATACTATATGCATGAACACATAATTTTGGTAACCCAAAAACCTTCCAAATAGAAATTAAAATTGGGGTGGGGATAATACCCACAAAACTTTGCTACTACAGTATGAAGTTAGTCTATTAGGGCTTACATTGATCACTTCTGATGATCTACCTGGTTAAGAGCAATTTGGACTACTAGATCCACCTTGTTAGAGGATTTACAAACATACAATGAAGTATGCACTCTATTAGGAGATTTATATAGAGATTGTTAAATCTACCCTGTTAAAGGATTTACAAAACTGATTCACCTGTTAGGATGAAATAATGGATCTACTTATAACTTGATTTTTGATTAGATTCTTGAAATATAGATCACCTCTTGTGACTAATGAATCTTTACTACTCCTTATAGACCTTGTTGAATACTCTACTCTGCTGTTGATTTGCATTTATTCTTCTCAAAGCATTGAATGTCCATTCCTTGATACATTCATTCATATATATTCACACATTATAAATGATATAATACATTAAATATATACCATTCCAATAATTACAATTTCAATGCTGGCCAAAACACAAGCAAACAAAATATTGCTAAGTCAACCAAACAATAGAAAACTCGAGTTCTTCAAGCTGACTTGGTGACCTTCTGATACTCGACATTCACTGCATTACTCAGAATCCTCATGTAATTGATAGAAGTAGAAGATATGTCCATACTAATCACACAATGTAGCTTGGAACTTGGTAACCATTGGAGACTTGGTAGATATAGTGTCACTTAGTAGAAATTGAACCCTTCATTTACCTTGCTTTCACTCAGTAAACACTAGACTTCCATCACTCGATAAACACTAGACTTCCATCACTCGATAAACACTAGCTTCCATCACTCAAACTAATGACTTGGTAGACACTATGAAGCTCAGTGAACATTTTAGGCTTGGTAGATACTGCTAGACTACACACTCACTCGGTAGCTTCAGGAATGCTCGGTGTGAACTACTGGACTACACACTCACTCGGTAGCTTCAAGAATGCTCAATGTGAACTACTTAAGTGATGAACCTACAAGATAATCACTGAATGCTTAGTATACATTGTAGACTGAGTGATGAGCTTAGTAATCATTCAGAGTTGAATAAGTGTTGTCACTAATGACAAATACAATATAATGCCAACAATCTCCACATTTTGCATTAGTGACAAAAAAACACTTCTGAGCCAAACATTTTATACACTAACATACTGGATTTGATTTTTCAAAATTGATCTTTGTAAACCTATTGTATATAAATTTCTTACATGTCTTTACATATCTCTCCCATACATATGGCATGGTATATACATAGCTTATCACTGTACATATATCAATCTATTATATTCTCCCTTATTTTCTCCATTGTCTCTTACTCCTCTTGACTTTTACTATCTCTTACTCACAATAGTCTCCCCCTTTTTTGACAATAATGCCAAATATAACCATACTTATACAGAGACACCAAAATGTGAGAGAAACTTAGAATGTACCTTAAGAATAAGAGCTAATGTCTTATCTTAGTTCTCTTGAAAAATTTTGCAAATATGAAGTGCAACTTGGACTTCTACTAATAGTTCTATCATATGATCTACAACTGAAAAATTGTTATCATGGATCAATGTTTTTGAATAAGCAATGTGCTTCTGTATTGTGTCCATGATAGAGAGGATCATGTTTTGGATGTCTATTAGTGTAGACTAGATCCTTGCTTCCTCTCTCAAGAGTTTTTCCTGCATGTCTAACAGGAATCTGATCTTTATGTGATGTGTGGAGCTTGAGTTGGGGTCAAGCTGCAACTTTTGAGCATAGGCCTTCAGATCCTCATCAATTTTATTCAATTTTAACTTTATTTATTTTGTGTACATGGTAACATCACATAGCTTGACAAAAAGGGATGTTACATTTGTAAAATAATTTTCAAGATTAGCCAAAATTGTAGAAAGTTCTATTTGCTTAATGGCTATTTGCTGAGCAATATGCTCAACGATTTTATTGTCAAATTTTTTCTCTACCTTTTCTATAAGCTTCTCTTGGCCAGAAGTGTCCTCATTGGAATTTTGTATGGCCTCTTCTAATTGTAATACAATGTGTTGAGATGAATCCACATCAACACCTATTGCCTTAGTAATTATATTTTTAGCATTTTCAATTATAGTGAACTCTCTATCTCTCTCATCTCTAAGTTGTTTCTGCCTTGCTCTTTGCTCTAAAAGCTAACTGAGCAGTCTCATTTCATCAACTATGGTAGTATCCAAATCTATCTTAGGTATAATAATTTCCTTGTCCAAGTCTATATCTTCATTAATTTCATTGCCAGTAAGAAGAATTTTTAGTGGAGTCTTTGGTTTTACTTCAATGCTTACTTCCTTGGATTTAGAAATAGAAACAATAGCTGATGAAGTTGGACTAGTAGAAGAAACTAGAATTGATCCATCTGGAGGAAAATTGAGAGGGGTACTAATTGTATTGAAAATTGATGTGCTTCCAAAAAAATTAAGTATCAATAGGTAATGTACCAAGTGGAATATTTACAACTGAAGTACTAATTGGGACAAAAATTGTTACAGTTCAAGCAATGGATGACAAAACTATAGAACACACTAGCAAACTTATTGTACATGCTGCAATAGATGACTTAGGAGCTGATAAAGAGGGTTGTAGCTTGGTAGATGAAGTGCTTGACACTTCCATTGAAGATACTTATAGCTGGGAGGTGACAAGTGATGATTGAGCTATTGATGTGGCAATTGTGCTCACAGTCTCACTTGCAGAAGCTATCTCCATAGTAGATGTAATAGTCATTGATGGAGAGTGAGTAAGGGATGTAATAACTTCTGCTAAAATTTTTACTTGAACTTCTTCATCCTTGTCTTCCTCATTGGCTTCATCATCATCCTTTAATGCCTGATAGTCCTCAACATCAAAAGTGGCACATGAAGCATTATCTCCTTCATCATTGTCACTATCATCATCATCATCTTTGATTTTTACAGGATCATTACTTGGCTTATGCAGATGATAAATGTTCTTCCACATTTTTGTAGCATCCTTAACTACATGCTCAATATCTTTTATCAAAATTAAACAAGTATGAAACCTGATTGTCATCTTGTCTTCATTCTTCATCATTGCTTCCTTTACCTCTGCATTGGTAAGGGTTGGTAGCAACTATCTCAAAGATTGTTCATATATATCTTTTGCAGTTTGCATAGCTAATTCCCATCTAGGTTGCAATCTTGCTAGTAACTCATTACAAATTTAAGAGGCGATTTGATCAGGGGAATATTTCCATTTTCCCATCTTGGAGAGTACTAGCTCCTCAATTTGCATTTTCTCAACATCTATTCTAGTTTCATATTTTAAAGACTTAAAGTTTGAGATGCTTGTACCTTCTTCCATTTGTTTCAATCTTTCTTGGAAGGTGAGAGGAGGCTTACTAAATACAACTTCACTGCCTCCTTTCTTCTTTGATCTTCTAGTAAACACAGTTGTGGAGGCTTTGGGTGGCTTGGTAATGATTACCTTGCCCTTCTTTCTAAATGGCTCTACCTCTTTCTTAGATTCATCCTCTTCTTCATCTTCACCTTGTCCCTTGGTAATCATTAAGGGCTTGGTAGCAATTTTTAACTTGGCAACCTTTCTCTTGCCTTTATTAATTACTTGAGGAATTTTGATTTCTATTTCTATTTTGGGCTTTGCCTCATCATATGTTCCAAAAATTAGTTTCTTTGGATCTACTAGCTCATCCACCAATGATTCAATAATATCCTTGGTTTCATCAATATTGACCTCATAAGGAAGAGGTTTCACCCATGCAACTTGGGGCCTGACTGCCTGCATGTATACTCTATCACAATCAACCATAAACCATACATCATCTTTGTAGTCTTCAACAAATTTTGGTGGAATTTGAAACCTATTATTCATCCTTTCCTTGAAATCTTAACAATAATTATCCATGATGCTATCAAAGTTTACACCCATTTCTGCTACAAACTCATTTATCTAATATAGAATAGGAATATCTTTTCTCTACACAACAGTTCCTTTGGATGGAAATAATTTTTGTACATAAAAGAATAGACATGCCAAAAAAGATTCAAATTTGCAAGGGTTGTTCTTTGAAGTCCTAATGCTGTCCATATTCTTGTTCAATTGTATTAACAATAATTCTGATAGATCAAATTCTAGATTTTTCTTCACAACCTTGAATGCCAAATCCACGGCCTCATAGAGCACACTATTCAAATGACTAGAGCTATAAATCTTGTGAGCAATGACATGAATTCCAAACCCTAATTCAACATTAGAAATAGTTCTAACCTTGAAACCTCTACCATCCCATTCAGCTAGGGTTTTCTTCTAAAGTTCGTCCTGACCTAGGGTTTTGGTAGTTTTTTCTTTACTTAGCATGGGGAGACCAGTAATCTTATGAATCATCTTCTTGGTGATTAATATTGATTGCTCTAGCCATAGTTGACCATTGTGCACATGACTAAGGATGTACCTAATCCACTTAATCTGGAAACTTCTTGGCATATGCGAGATATGGGTTAATCCTTTGGTCTCTAGATGCTTATGCTCAATTTTCAAAGAGCCATCAACACTCATTTCTCCTAGGGAATTTTACATTTCTAGGTTTCCAATCTCTTGAACAGAACATTTGAAATGAGTAAAAATATTGTTGATAAAGAGTACTTTTGGTGGAATTTGCGATTGAGCTCCATTGGGGTCGAGTGACTCTATAATTGCTGGAACTAGCTTGAAATTTGGTGCTTTCAACTCCACACCCTTAACTAGCATTTTTGAACCTCTTTTTGTCTTGCTGCTGCTGCTACTACTCCCAAATGCCATTGATGCTTGGTAAAAGATATAAATATTTTGAACAAATCCTTCACTCTAAAATTTCTCAAAATAGCCTAGATGCAGTTGAAATCTCTTAGCTCTGAGAATTTTGAAGATGCGTTGAGAAATGAAATCGAATTTTTCCTTTTTGATGAAAATCTACCATTAATGCTCAGTATGAAAGTTTTTGTGATGACATAGTGCTTGATAGGCTATCATCCACTCACTTGGTAGAAACTTGAGACTTGGTGATCGAACAAAATTTTTGCTACTCTCGATCTAGCTTGGTTGTGTCTGTGACTGACCTTGCTCGATATGACCTAATTTCTTGTGACCCTTTGTATCTAAAATACTAATTGAATCTTTTTCTTTCATTCATTTGGAACTACTCTAGATATAGCTTGATGATATAATTCTAGATCCTCCTTCATGAATCTAGTTGGAAATGGTGGAGTCACCCACTTCTTGAGTGACATGGCCATAATTTGAACTATTCTACTTAGTAGATTTAGGAATCCACTATTGTCTAATCTATTTTTGAATGTTATCACCTTTAGCTTTCTTTTCATCTTCAATTCTTCCTATATTAATGTAATTCTTGGCTATATGATTGAGTTTAGTGCATGTATAACATCTTACTATTGTATCTCTTTTTCTCAAGTGATGCCTTGAGTAGTCTTTTCCAATGTGTCCATATTCTCCACAATAATGAGATCTACACCAAGTATTGTAATCACATCCAAAGATTTTGTTAACAAGTTGTTCAGCTAGATTGAATGATTTTGATCTGCATTGGAATGCCTTTTGACCATGCTTCTTCCATTTGTGACATTTGCCTTCAAATTTTGGTTTTTCCTTGCAATCATTAGCTTTGTGACCATGCTAATTATAGTTGTATCATTTTCCATTGAATTGTTCTTTTCCATTACTCCAACATTTGTTTGATGTATGACCTAACTTACCACAATTATTGCAAGTAGGTTTTTGAGTCCTTTGAGCACCTTTTTTGGAAGATTCACCTTCTTCATTATATCCAAGTCCTTCTTTACCCTTTTGTCTATGAAGATTCTGCTCATTTTGTTGATTTAATTGATTCATATCTTCTTGAGACTTCATCATTCTCTCATTGATTTTCTTTTCAACATTTAGGTCAATTTCCAGACTTTCATTGATTTGTCTTTTAGTGATTAAATCAATCCTTAGACTTTCATTTTCAGATCTTAGATTCATGATTTATTCATTTGTGTTGGATAGTTGATTGATAAGACTTTGATTTACATTGATCCTTTCATTTATCTCATTTTCCAATTTTTTTCTTTCTTCCAAAATTTTGCATAACCTTGCTGACTAAAATTCTTGTTCTCTTCTTAGCATTCTTACTTCTTCCTACAGAGAGCCATTCTTTGCTAGGAGTTCTTTGATTGCCTCATCAGCTTCGTTTGAGCTACTTGATGGTAAAAGGTCTTCAGTCTTTTCTTCAACATACTGATGGTCATTCATTTGTTTTGCAAGTTCCTTCCTTCTCTTCAAGCATTGAGAAAGATGCTCCTTTGCTTCCTTGAGTTGAGTCATGGCCATTTCTAGATCTAGCTTTTCATTTTCAATTTCTTTGTCAAGTCTAATATATCCATTTTTCCTTTAGATCTTTGCTCAAGATGTCAAACTTTATCTTGAGAAGCACAATGCTCTGATACCAATTGTTGGAAATAATCAAGACTAGCTAGGTTACTGAGAGGGGAGGGGTGAATCAATAACCTCAAAAACTTTAAATCAATTTAGTACTTGATCTATTCATCATTCATTCATCTAATCTATTGTATGCATGAGAAAGATAAACATTTATAACATGTGAACACAGAATTTTGGTGACCCATAAACCTTCCAAATAGAAAGTAAAATTGGGGTGTGGATGATACCCACAAAACTTTGCCACTGCAATATGAAGTTAGCCTATTAGGGCTTACATTGATCACTTCTAATGATCTTCTTGGTTAAGAGCAATTTGGATTGCTAGATCCAGCTTGTTAGAGGATTTACGAACATACAATGAAGTATGCACTATGTTAGGAGATTTATATAGAGATTGTTAAATCTACCCTGTTAAAGGATTTACAAAATTGATTCACCTATTAGGATGAAATAGTGGATCTACTTACAACTTGATTGCTGATTAGATCCTAGAAGTAAAGATCACCTCTTGTGACTGATGAATCTTTACTACTCCTTGTAGACTTTGTTGAATACTCTTCTCTACTATTGATTCACATTTATTCTTCTCAAAGCATTACATGTCCATTCCCTGATACACACATTCATATATATTCACACATTGCAAATGATATCATACATTACATATATACCATTCCAATTATTAAAATTGCAAGGTTGGCCAAAACACAAGCAAACAAAATATTATTGAGTCAGCCAAATATTACAAAACTCAGGTTCTTCAAGCTGACTTGGTTACCTTCTGATATTCGACATCCATTGTATTACTCGACATTGTCATGCACTCAATAGAAGTAGAAGCTTAGTCCATACTAATCACACAACATAGCTTGGAACTTGGTAACCATTGGAGACTCGGTAGATATAGTGTCACTTGGTAAAAATTGAATCCTTCATTTACCTTGCTTTCACTTGGTAAACATTACACTTCCATCACTTGGTAAACACTAGCTTCCACCACTCAAATTGATGACTCAGTAGACACTGTGAAGCTCAGTGAACATTTTAGGCTAGGTAGATATTGCTAGACTACACACTCACTTGGTAGCTTTAGGAATGCTCAGTGTGAACTGCTTAAGTGATGAACCTACAAGATAACCACTGAATGCTCAATATACATTATAGACTAAGTGATGAGCTCGATAATCATTCAGAGTCGAATAAGTGTTGTGACTAATGAAAAATACAATAAAATTCCAACACCTTTTTACTATTGCATAATGTGCTACACAAGGATCGACCTATAATCTTGCAACAATTCCAACTACAATTTCTGTATCTGGCATTGTGTGAGTCAGATATTATAATCCTTTGATCATAGATCTATAACTTTTTTGTCTCAGTAGTAGGTATCATCTTTTGTAGATAACTTGTGTCCAATTATCATAGGTGTTCCAACATGTTTACATGCTTCCAAACTAAACCTTTTCATTAAATCCTTCAAGTAAAAAGTCTAAGAAATAAAAGGTTCCTTCTTTATTTTGTACAATTTTCAATCCTAGGAAATATTTCATCTCTCCTATCATACTCATCTCAAGTTCTTTCTTCATCTCTTCAACAAAATTTTCAATTTCTTTATCATTCCTTCCAAATATGATATCATCAACAAATATTACCAAAATCATCAAACCATCATTAATTTCTTTCCAATATAGATTACTATCTATATACCTTTGCTATACAAAAGCTTTGTCAAATGCTTGTCCAACCTCACATACCAAGTTCTTAGTGCTTGCTTCAATCCATACAATGCTTTACTTAGTCTACACACTATGTCCTTGTCATTTGTCAAATGACATCCTTCATGTTTCTCAATTTACACTTCTCCAAGTTATTATTCAAAAATGTTGAATTGACATCTATTTTATATACTTTTAATTTATTTTGTGTTGTATAGTCTAAGAATAATCTTACTAGTTCTATTCTAGCCATTGGAGCATAGGTTTCATCATAGTCTATTCCTATTGACATATTAGTGAAGTTTTTTATTAGTGACATACACTTATTTAGATTGTAAGTATCTACCGAGCTTATTGTATAGTTAATAATGTTAATCAAGCATTTCAGTTGTCATCAATTTCTATAGTTGCTACCAAGTCCTTTGGACAAATTCTAGTGTTTACCAAGTAGTTACAATTACTATGAAGATTAGTAGTGTAAACTAAACATCTCACTGTATGCCATGTTTACCAATGCAAACTAAGTTGTGCAATGCTTACTGAATTCATAATTGATGTGATGTGAGTCTACTGTTAACCAAGCTACTTAGTGTTAGCTAGGTGATTCAGTTTATACTGAGCTCAAGATGATAGTGTTTACCGAGTTATATAGTGTGAATCAAGTGATTTATTTTATATGATGAGTTTTACAATATTTATAGAGTTACCAGTGTAGCCTGAGTTTAAGACTACTTGGATGTGATCAATATGGACCAAAATTCTACATCTATTGAGTGCATGACAATGTTGAGCATTGACAGTGGATGTCAAGTGTCAGAACCTCATCGAATTAGTCATCAAAACCTAAGTGTCTACATTTGAGTTGACTTTATAATTTTTGTGTAAACCTATTTTGTGGCCACTTTGTAATTATATAATTGGATTGGTATATATGTAATGTATTGTATCGCATCCAATATATAAATGGAATCAATAAAGAGTTAATGTGATCATCATAGAAGAGGAGAAGTGTGGATTACAAAGGCTACAACAGTATAGGGAGCAATAAAGATCTATCTATCATAGCAAGCCGATTCGTACATGTAGAGGAATCTAATTTAGCAAACTAAGTTGCAGATCAAAAATAAGCTACTACTTCATCCTAATAGGTGGATTTGTCAAATCCTTTAACAAGGTAGACCTAATAGTGTAATGAAAATCTCCTTACCGAGTGCATACTTTATTGTATGTTTGTAAATACTTTAGGGTATGTGTAGGATCATGGTGTGCCAAAAAATGGCGATCTACAAAAATTGTCAACTTTAAAGACATCATAAAAATGTGCTTTTGCCCTATTTTTATGTGATTTTTAGTTCAAACATGTAGGTGACAACTTTTTTTTCACCAAAATTTGATGAAATAAAAAGGGTTTCTTAAGAATGGTCTTATCTTTCCCCAAATGTAAAGTTTGTCAAATTATGAGTTTAGTAAGTAATTATTACTTATTTTTTGATGGAGTTTCGTATAAAGTGCTGACTGATACACTACTTGAAAAAAAACTATAACTTTCAAATGGTACAACATTTTTTAAATCCAAAAGATGCATCACATTCTATGTTTCTTCTACTATAAGGAAAAAAAATGAAAATTTGAATTTTGCAGAGCTTTGACATGAGTTTTTTTATTCCAAAATACTAAAGTAAAAAATTAATTAATTATTATTTATTTAGAATAAAAATACCCAAAAATATGTGTCACATCCCGGCATGATTCTACTACTTATATGTAGAATATTATCATTTGATTTTGATTAAGGTGTTTAGACATGTGTCTACTTCTTATTTTTGTTCTGAAAATTTTGTAATATTGCATTAAAATTCAAAATTTTGACCAATCAATTTTTATTTTTTTGAGATAAGTCCTAGTAGTTTAGAAACTAGATTCAATTTGTGAGAGATTCTTTTCTCCCAACTTTTTCATATAAAGTTAATAACAAGTAGAAAATTGCACATCAAGTCAACATAACCCTGATTTTTAGATTTTTTATTGCCACTTAAGAGCATAGATTGGTTGACCATGATCCTACACATACCCTTTAACAAGGTGGACCTAGTAGTCCTTATTGCTCTTGACAAGGAAGATCATTAGAAGTGATCAATGTAAGCCTTAACAAGCCAACTTTATACTACAATACTAAAGCTTGTGGGTATAATCCCCACCCCAGTTTTACTTTCTATTTGGAAGGTTTCTGGGTCACCAAATCTATGTGTCAAAGTGTTATGAATGCTTTCATGTTTTTAGTTTTTTATACATGCAATTAGATCAGAATATATGTAAAGGATTAATAGCTAATTGAGTTGAAAGATTTAAAAGTTTTAGAAGTTACTAATTCACCCCTCCCCTCTTAGTAACTTATCCTTTAAGAATATTTCCAACAATTGGTATTAGAGCATTGTGGTTCATAGGAGAAAAGTATAATAGCTTGAGAAAAGATCAAAGGCCATGGAGATATTCAAACTTGACAAGGCGATTAAAAATGAGAAGCTAGATTTGGAAATGGCTATTGCCAAACTCAAGAAAGCAAAAGATAAACTCTCTCAATCCCTAAAAGGAAGAAAAGATCGTTTAATTCAAATGAATGATCATTTCTACATTGAAGAAGGAACTGAAGCCCTTCATTTAGCAAGTAGCTCAAATGAAGCAAATGAAGCAATCAAAGATCTCCTAGAAAAGAATAGTTCACTACAATAAGAAATAAGAAAACTAATAAGAGAGAAAGAAATTTAGTCACTAAGGCTATGTGAAGTCATGCACGAGAACAATAATATACAAGAAAAAATGGAAGGAAAAGATAATGAGATTCAACATCTATCCCTTTAGCAGACTAACTTCATTTATCAGCTCAGCAATGCAAATAAAGAAATCATGAACCTAATATCTAAAAATGAAATATTGAAAAATGATCTAAACTCTAAAAGGAAAATCAATGAAAGAAAGATGAAATCCCAAGTAGACATGAATCAATTGAATGAACAAAATCTCTATAGATAAAAAGGAAAAGTAGGATTCAAATATACAAAAGAAGGAGAATCATCCAAGCAAGGAGCTCAAAATAATCAAAGACCTACTTGCAATCATTTTGGTAAGATAGGTCATACTTTAAATAAATTTTGGAGCAATGGAAAGGAAAAATTAAATGGAAAATGTTATAATTTTAATAAGCATGGTCATAAGGCTAGTGAATGCAAAGAGAAACCAAGATTTGAAGGCAAATGTCACAAATGTAAGAAGCATGGGTACAAATCATCACAATGGAAAACCAAGATATTAAATCTAGCAGAACAAATTATAAAGCTATATTTGGTTGGGACTACAACACTTGGTATAGATGTCATTACTATGGAGAATTTGGACATATTGGAATAAATTGTGTAAAGCATCATTTGAGGCAAATAGATACTACTAAAAGATGTTTCATTTGTATAGAACTTGGTCATCTTTCCAAGAATTGTATGAATACTTGTAGAATTAAAGATGAAAAGATGGAAAAGGCTAATAATATTTGAAAATAGATGAGACTGAAATGGTTTCCAAAGTCTACTGAGAATGCAAATCCAAACAATGATGAACAGGTCACTCAAGAATTGTGTAGCTCCACAATTTCCACTTGATCTCTAAAAGGAGAACTAGGACTAGGCTATCAAAGAAGACATTCAAATAAGTTCCAGTTAAAAGGAAAAAAGATTCATATCTATATTCATGATACAAAGAGATCACTGAGTGAAAGGTACTGGTTACTACTGAGTTGCTTTTCTTACCGAGTGAGTTTGGGTCACAGACTCTATCAAGCAAGGTCAGAAGTAACTAAATTTCATATGTTTACCAAATGATGAAAGAATCTACTGAGTAATCAATGCAAGGGAGTGGATGATAGTCTGTCACTTTGATCTACCATCCGTACTGAGCATTTATGGTGAAATTTGATAAAAGGAATAAAATTGAAGTCATTCTCACCATAAAATTTTGAGAACTATTGTGCAAAGTGTGTTGGATATAATTTATTAATTGTGTGTTTTCTTTGATGTTCCACAAATTTCATATCAATTTATAGCTAGTGCATGCTATGCTCTCTTGGTTAGTGAAGGTAGTTTTCCTATTCTACCAAGCATTCTTGAGTTTACTCTATACAAAAGGCAATATCTACCAAGCTCACTTGGGTGTAAGAGCAAGTTATGTAAAAAAGAGTGTTAACCAAGCTCACATGGCTAAGAAAGGGGAAGTTAGATAGAGTTACTATTAACCAAGTTAACTTGGTTACCAAAGGGATTTTGTAGGTTCACAGTGTTAACCAAGCTCCTATTGGTTAACATAGGAAATCACTTCGGAATTAGTTTCTACCAAGTAAGGTCGACTACCAAAGGATTTTCTTGTTTTGGCATATAAAGCTTAATTATTTTACCTTTTGATTTTGGCCAACTTTGGTAATGAATATTGGTTATTCTAATTTGTATTTTTGTTGACTTGATAATCTGGAAGGTATAAGTGAAAGGTCAAATTATGATTTCAAAGTGTGATGGATGCAAGTTGAATGAGTTGAAAGAGATAAGAAGAAAGGAAGTGAATGTGAAGGATAAGTAGGTATCCTTGTGGAGTAGAAAAGTGTTATTTGACAAGAAAGATCAAGTATGAACCAAAATAGATATTTTTAATCAACAATTCAGTTGCATCATGATAAGGTCATTTCATTGTTACTCTCTAACCATTATAGCAGTGATCTAAATTCTCTTAATAGATTTGGTTTAACAACCATTCGTAAATCCTTTAACAAGGTAGTGATTCCATTGAATTGTTTCAAGACCTCCTACAAGGCTAGTCCTAATAGGATGATAAAATTCTTTAATAGGGTCACACCTAATAGTGTGTTTTTTGACCGTTAACAGGGTTGACTCCTAATAGGGTTCACTTTAGAAGAGTGAAAAATAGTAACTAGTTGCATTTGGTGGTTTTTCCCAGATTAGGTTTCCACATTAAATCCTGGTGTCTTATGTATTCATGTTATTTCTTTCATGCTTTCAAGTAAATTATTGATAACATCTTAAGATCTATTAAAGTAATACACACTCTGCATCTACCGAGTTACAAAAATTTATGTATGCTTGCCAAGTATCAACAATAATCAATTTTATTAGTCTAGATTTTATTTGACATCTAAGGGATTTAAGATTTATTTTTAGTAGTAACTAATTCACCCTTCCTCTCTTAGTTACTCCTCTTATATTAGTACCAGAGCTTTTGGTGCTTGTAGAGAAGGTTTCAAGGACTTAAGCTAAAGATCAAGATATCTTACAAAAGAGAGATTCCAAAGCTGAACAGAGGCAACTTTGCAGCATGACAAGGACTTATGAGGCTTCATATGGCTACCATCAATGATTCAAAATGCAAATATATTGATGAAGAATATAAAACTCCCAATGAAACATTGTCAATTGAAGATATTGCTAAGAAGAAAAACCATAAAATCATGATGATTGATATTGCATCTGCTCTTAGTTATGCTAAATTTGGTGAGGTCAAATACTATAAAACTACTTTTAATATGAGGAAAAAATTGAAAGAAATCTATGGAGGAGATGACAATGTCAGAAGAGCTAAAGCAGAAAGCCTTAGAGGAAAATTTGATCAAATGACAATGAAAGAAGATGAAATCATTACAAAATATGTGGAAATAATTAAGGCTACTGTTAGTGCAATCAAAGCATTTGGAGGAGAAATCAAAGATGAAACTATTAAAAGTAAAATACTCATAACTTTTCTTCCCATTTATCTAATTATAGTGTCTGTTATTCAAGAAAAAAGATGTGATCCAAATAACCAAATAGGCTTGGATGCCCTAGTAAGAAGATTGATATATAGCTTTTGAAATAGACAACTTTGACAACTATGTTCTTGCTTCCAAGAATATTGAGTCTTCATTTGAAGCTAAACTCTCACTCAAAGAAAAGGGAAAGAAAATAAAAGATAATCAATTAGAAAGTGAGGAAGAAAAAGAAGAAATTTATGATAGTGATATTGAAATTTTTGAAGCTCTACTTGCAAAGAAATATTCCAAGAGTAGAGGAAAGTACAAATGTAAAATTATTTTAATTTATTTTTCTTGTGAAGAAATTGGTCATATTGCTGCTAGGTGTCCAAACAAAGAAGGCAAGGACGAGAAGAAAAGCCACAAGTACAAAGGCAAGAAGGAATTGAGAGGTCACTGTTAGGATAAACCATGGACAAAAATAAAAACTACATGCAAATATAACCAATAACAGAAAATAATAGAACACACAAAAATGAACACAAGGCACCAAGATTTAACGTGGTTCACCCAATCGCTGGGCTATGTCCACCAAATAGCAAGTCCGATCTTATTACAATCCAGTGATTACAACCTGATTACAATCCGTAATCCCTTACATCTCAATACCGCCACAAGAACCAATTTCATATCATAACATTATGAAAAATACCCAACTCTAAGCCCTTTTATAAAAGTATTAAACCACTTTAGGGTTATAACATGTCAGCCATATGTCGGCCATAATATGTCGGCTACTATTTATGAAGTATGTACAGTACTTTCCTGATCAGTCACCACAATCTAACAATCTCCCACTTGGGGACTGATTAGGCTCCACACTAAACAACAATCTCCCACTTGGAGACTGATCCTATAGCAATACCACTACCACATGGGGCTCCCACTAGATCAAACCATCCTAGACTCTATTGTTCTTTTATTCATGTTCAGTCTAAAAGACCAACCGAAGCTAAAGAGGAGTTCAACTTCTCCCTTGTTACAACCTTTGTCAACATATTTGCTAGATTGTCATTGGTATGTATCTTCTCTAGCTTTAACTGTCCATCCTCCAAAACTGACCGAATGAAATGGTACCTCAACTGTATGTGTTTGGTCTTAGAATGCAGAGCTGAATTCTTAGCAAGATGAATGGCACTCTGACTATCTATGAACAAATAATTATCCTTCTGAGGATGTCCCAATTCTTCCAAGAAGAACTGAAGCCATATCATCTCTTTGGCTGTCTTTGTAGCAGCAACATACTCTGCCTCTGTAGTGGAGAGAGCATTAATCTTCTATAACCTAGAAACCCAGCTCATGGCTGCCCCACCAACAGTAAAGACATAACATGTAGTACTCTGCCTGGTATCAATATCCCCAGTCAAATCTGAGTCAACATAGCCCTGTAAATCAATAGCAGAGCAACCAAAGTGTAAACACTTATTGGATGTTCCTCTCAAATATCTGAGAATCCACTTGACAGCATTCCAATACTCAAATCCTGGATGACTCATATACCTGCTAACGACTCCCACTGCATGTGCAATATCTGGCCTAGTGCATACCATAGCATACATAAAATTCCTACAGCTAAAGCATAGGGTGCCTTGGACATCTTATCCTCCTCTTCAAGTGTCTTGGGACACATCTCCTTAGTCAATTTCAAATGACCAAGTAAAGGTGTGTTGACAGCTTTAGCATTCTCCATAAAGAAACATTGCAACAACTTCTCAACATAATCAGCTTGAGATAGCGTCAATGTTCTGTTCTTCCTATCTTTGTAAATATTCATACCAAGGATTTTTTTTTCTGCCCCCAAATCCTTCATAGCAAATGCATGTGCTAATTGGCATTTCAGCCCCTTAATATGATCCATGTTAGACCTAGCTACAAGCATATCATCAACATATAAACATAAAATAATGTAGCTATCATCATCCAACCTCTTAAAATAAACACAGTAATCTGAATGACACCTATTATATCCATGCTCATGCATAAAACTGTCAAATTTCAGATACCATTGCCAAGGTGCTTGCTTCAAGCCATATAATCTTTTCTTCAATTTTCACACTAAGTTCTCCTTACCTTTGACCTCAAAACCCTGTGGCTGAGCCATATATATTTCTTCATCCACATCAGCATGAAGAAAGACTGTTTTAACATCCATCTTCTCTAAATGCAAATCTTCAGTAGCCACAAGACTTAAAACAGTACGAATAGAAGTCATTTTAACAACAGGAGAAAATATCTCATCAAAATCAATTCCTTTTTTCTGTTCAAATCCTTTTACAACTAACCTGGCCTTAAATCTTTTCTTACCTCCTTCCTCTTCTTTCAACCTGTAAACCCATTTATTCTGTAAAGCCTTTTTACCTGCAGGCAACTTGCACAAATCCCATGTCTTATTTTTCAGCAAAGAGTCCATTTCATCTTTCATTGCAGACTCCCACTAAATCTTAGTATCCACCTGCATAGCTTCATCATAACTTTTAGGTTCACCAGCATCAATAAGTAAAATAGAATACAAAGAGGGAGAAAACCTTTGTGGAGGTCTAATTTGCCTTGTTGACCATCTAACATTCATTGATGTGTGTGGTATTTGTTATTGCAGTTGTTGCACATCATGAGGAATGGCTGGAACATCAGCTTTTGGAGTATCATCCAGCACTACATAATCATCTTCTTTCTTCTCATGTTGCTACAACAGATCTTTGTACAACACTTTCTCATTGAATATGACATCCTGACTTCTAATAATTTTAAGATTTTCAAAATCTCAAAGCCTATAACCAAATTCATTAATGCCATATCCAACAAAGACACATTTCTTTGATTTAGCTTCTAGCTTGGTTCTATTTTCAGAGTCTATATGAGCAAAAGCTTCACAACCGAAGGTCTTGAGAAAAGAATAACTCACCTTCTTACCAGTCCATGCTTGCTCTGGAATACCACAGCCCAAAGGAGTAGAGGGACCTCTATTAATCAAATATACTACAGTATTGATAGCCTCCACCCACATGTGTAAGGGCAATCCAGCATGCAACCTCATGCTCATTGCGCGCTCCATTATAGTCTTGTTCATGCATTTAGCCACTCCATTTTCCTGTGGAGTCCTTGGAACAATTTTTTGTCTACGAATGCCATTAGTGGAGCAATAATCTTCAAATTCATGACTGCAATACTCACCACCATTATCAGATCTGAGACATTTTAATTTCTTACCAGTCTCATTTTCAACCAAGCATTTCCATTTCTTAAAAGTTTGAAATACATTAGATTTCTATCTAAGAAAATAATCCCATACTTTTCTAGTTGCGTCATCAATAAATGTAACGTAATAATGAGAGCCACCAAGGGAAGATACCTGGGCTGGTCCCCATACATCTGTATGCACAAGCTCTAATTTCTCGTTTTTGTTTTCCTTCCCTATCTTTACAAAACTCACTCTCTTTTGTTTTTCATACACACAACTTTCAAAGAAATCCATATTCACACATTTTAGACCTAGTAAAACTTTCCTTGAATGAAGTACTTTCATACCTTTCTCACTCATGTGCCCAAGTCTATTGTGCCACAGCGCTGTATCGGAATCTACAGCAGCTATTTGTTCTCCCTACTCAACTGTAGTAATTGTTCCTGAATATTCATTTTTCTCTAAAACAATCAAAGTAGAAGGAACAATATGACCTGTACAAAGATATAAGGTGCCTACTTTCACACCTTTTGCTACTACAAGGAAACCTTTTGAAACCTTCCAATTTTTATCATTAAAAGTAACTACACAACCCTCATCACCAAGTTTCCTTGCTGAAATTAAATTTCTACTTAGTTTTGGAACATGTCTTACCTCATGTAGTAGCCAATGATTCCCATTCTGCAACTTAATCTTAATTTTTCCCTTTCCAACAATCTGACAGGGTTCATTATCCCCCGAATAAACAAGCCCAAAATCCCCTTGGACATAATCAATGAAATAACCTCTATGAGGTGTAGCATTAAATGAAGCACCAAAATCTAAAACCCATGAATCATCAACACTCTCTAAAGACAGAAGCAAAGCATCCTCTTTGGATTTGTTACTTACCACATTGGCCTCCTTTTCTTCATCTGATTTATCTCCTTCATTTTTCTTTCGATTTCAGCAATCTTTCTTTTTGTGCCCTAGTTTCCCATAGTACCAGCAATCATTTGGTCCTCTCGATTGAGACCTCCTCCCCTTTGACTTTCCTCTTGATTTCCCATGATTTCTAGAGTTACTTCCTCTTTCAGTCATTATGCCCCTACTTTGTGCATTTAAAGCACTTCTTGATGTAGATCCACCTGTGGAATTTCTATGAGTTTCCTCACTTTAAATAACACCGATCACATCATCATATTTTAGGGTACTAGATCCAGGAACAAAATTACTCACTTCCATTACCAAGCCATTCTAGCTTTCAGGCAAAGAACACAAAATCAAGAGAGCCCTAATTTCTTCATCAAAATTGATACCCACAGAAGATAATTCACTAGTAATAGTATTAAACTCATTTAAATGATCTACAAAAGATCCACCTTCTACCATTTTCATATTAAATAAATGCTTCATGAGAAATACCTTATTTGAAGTGGAGGGCTTTTCATACAGTGTCACTAGGGTTTTCATCAAATCTTCTGTCTTCTTTGCTTTTGTAATATTAAATGCCACTGATGGTGCCAAGCATAACCGAATGCTTCCGAGTGCCTTTCTGTCCAAAAGATCCCATTTAGCCTCTGACATAGTTCCCTGATTCTTGGCTTTTCCTTCCAACGGCTTCCATAAATCCTTCTGATATAAATAGTCTTCCATTTGCATCTTCCATAACTGGAAGTTCTGCCCATTAAACTTGTCAACCCTCAACTTACCCTCATTTTCCATCGCTCCCACTCAACTATGAGACTCCCACTTAACCGTGAGACTTTCCTACAGAGGATAACTAAAAGACAACCTTACTCTGATACCACTTGTTAGGATAAACCACGGATAGAAATAAAACTACATACAAATATAACCAATAACAGAAAATAATAGAACACATAGAAATGAACACAAGGCATCAAGATTTAACGTGGTTCACCCAATCCCTGGGCTACGTCCACCAAATAGCAAGTCCGATCTTATTACAATCCAGTGATTACAACCTGATTACAATCCGTAATCCCTTACAGCTCAATACTGCCGCAAGAACCAATTTCGTATCACAACATTATGAAAAATACCCAACCCTAAGCCCTTTTATAAAAGTATTAAACCACTTTAGGGTTATAACATGTCGGCCATATGTCAGCCATAATATGTCGGCTACTATTTATGAAGTATGTACAGTAATTTCCTGATCAGTCACCACAATCTAACAGTCACAAATCCTACAAAGACAAAGGTATGAAAACTTGTTTTATATAGCTAAAGATTTTGATAACAATGAAGATGAAACAGTGTATATTGTTGTAAAAGATGAATCTGATGATGAAGGAGATAAGATGACACTTGTCTCTCACGTTAGTAAAAATGACACATGAATTATAGATAGTGGACGTTCACACCATATGACTAGAGATAAGACTAAGTTTGAACATTTTGAACACTATGATGGAGGTAGTGTAAGGGTTGGAAACAATGAACCTTGTTGCATAAAAGATAAAGGCCATATCTCATTAAACAATGAACTTGAATGTGATAATGCCTATTGGGTTGAAGGACTAAAACATAATTTATTGAGTGTGACATAGCTAAACAACATTGGGTTCAAGGTAGAATTCATGAATGTCAAGGCACAACTACTAGATAACCAATGAAATCTAATAGGATCAGACAAGCTAACAAAAGGTAACCTATTTTATGTTGATCTTGTTGATTGTTCATGCTTTATTGCTCAAGTAGAAGAAAGTTAGCTATGGCGCAGAAGACTATGTCATATAAACTTTGATAATATGGTCAAGATAAGAAAACTCAGAAGAGTAAGAGGTCTTCCTAATTTGAAGAAACTTGATATTGGATTATGCGAAAATTGTGAAATTGGTAAAATGGGAAAGACTAGTTTCAAGAGAAAAATTTATCACTTAGAAGATGTCTTGGAAATTGTGCATACTAATTTGTATGGACCCATTGGAATAGAAATTTATAGTGGAGAAATTTTTTTCATTCTTTTTGTTGATGATTATTCTCGAATGATGACTGTTATGTATCTGAAAGAAAAATTAGAAGTCTGTAATAAATTCAAATGGTATCTAGCTAGAGTAGAAAAAGAAATTGGAAAAAGATTAAAATGCTTAAGATTAGATAAAGATGGTGAATTCATCTCAAATGAATTCAACAATTTCTTCATTGAAAGAGGAATCAAAAGACAAGAATCAACACCTGGTACTCCTAAGCATAATGGAATAGCTGAAAGAAGAAACAAATCCATCATAGATTGTGAAAGAACACTAATGATTGAGAAAATGTTGCTATCAAATAGTAGAAGGAAGCCATCAGCACTATAGTTCATACTTTGAACTGAGTTTAGTTGAAGAAGGACTCAAACAAAACTCCCTATGTACTAGAATATGGCTACAAACCCAATGGAAGTTACTTGAAAGTATTTGGTAGAAAATGTTATATCTTCAAAGAATCTAGAAAAGGAAAATTTGATGTACAAGATGGTGAAGGTATATTTCTAGGATATTCTTGCAGAAGTAAAGCATACAAATGTCTGAATTTGTCCACTCATAAAATCATAGAAAGTACACATGTAAGAATTGATGAGTTTGCAAAAAGGATTGAAGAAGAAAGAAAAGAGGAGCCAGAAGATTACAAAAGATTTCTCTAGTATGAACTTGATACATTGCCAAACACATTTGACAAAAAGGAGACTTCATCTCTTGAGCTCTCCAAGTCTCCAATAGTTGCCGAGTTGCAAGATGTGAAACCTGAGTCACATGGACCCGAGTCACATTTAGAGGTTATTGAGTTAGTGCATATTGAGTCTAAAGAACCTGAGCCACAGATAGAAGGACCCAAGTTTGAAGTTGAGATTCAAAATGAAGATAGTATAATTCATTCAAGAGTTAAAGAACTTCTATTGGCTAAATATGTCAAAAAGCATCATGCACCTAATTAGATCATTGGAGATAAATTAGATGGAACAATGACAAGAAGAAATCTAAAAGGTACATGTTTACTTGCTGAATTTGAAACTAGAAGTGTTAAAAATGCATTGGAAAATGAAAGTTAGGTTGAGGCTATAAATGAAGAAACAAAATAGAAAGAAAAGAATAAAACTTGGACTCTTGTACCCAAGCCCAAATATGAAAATATTATTGGTACAAAGTGGGATATTTAGAAATAAGCTGAATGAAGATGGAAAAGTGTCAAGAAAAAAAGAAAGATTGGTATGTAAAGACTATTCTCAAGAAAAAGGTATTGATTATGGTGAAAATTTTTCTCTTGTTCCAAGATTAGAAGCTGTTAGGACTTTACTAGCTTGTACAACTCATAAAGGATCCAAAGTATATTAGATGGATGTTAAATCTATATTCTTGAATAGAATTCTTGATGAGGAAGTCTACATTGAACAACCAGAAGATTTTATTGATCTTGACAAAAGGGACATGGTTTAGAAATTACACAAAGCCCTATATGGTCTTAAACAAGCTCCTAGAGCTTGGTATGAAAGATTACATAACTATTTGATACAAATTGTTTTCAAAGAACAAATGATAACAATAGTTTTTACGTCAAGGACCAAATAAGAAGATTGTGTTGGTAGAAATATTTGTGGATGATACTTTATTCACAAGAAATGATGACTTATCCAAAGAAAAATTAGAATAAATGAATAAAGAATTTGAAATGTCCATGTTTGGTTAAATAAAATTCTTTGTTGGATTGCAGATACAAAAAAACCAAAATGGTATCTATATCACTCAATCTAAGTATATCAAAGAGATACTCAAGAAATTTGGAACGGAAGATTCAAAACTAGTTAGAAACCCCCATGTGTATTGGACTTAAGCTTACCAAAGATGATGACTCCAAAGAAGTAGATCAAACCTTATTTAGATTAATGATTGGGAAATTACAATATGTAGTACATACAAGACCTGATATTGCCTTAGCAGTTGGGATAGTGGCAAGATTCTCAGAAAAACTTAGAGAAAACCACATGATGGCAATAAAAGGAATCTTGAGATATCTGAAATGTACTAAAGGCTATGGATTATGGTAGAAACTTGAAGGTAATCTTCTCTTAAAATTATTTGCTAATGTTGATTGGGTAGGAAATCTTGATGATAGAAAATGTACTAGTGGTGGAGCATTCTTTCTTGGTAAAAGGTTGGTATCTTGGACAAGCAAGAAGAAAAACTACACATCTCAATCCATAGTAGAAGTAGAATATGTAGCTACAGTAGTGAAATGCTCTAAGATTATTTGGCTCCAATAGTTGTTGGAAGGAATGAAGATTGAAATCAAAGAGCCAATAGTCATGTATTGTGATAACACCAGTGTAATCAATATATCGAAGAATTTAGTGATTCATTCCAAAACAAAGCACATTGCTATAAAATATCACTTTGTAAGAGAATTATTACTAGACAAAGAAATCAAATTTTAATACGTGCATACAAAAGGAAAAATTATAGATATACTCACCAAGGCATTACCTAAGGATGTATATTTATATCTAAGAGGTAAGCTAGGGGTCATTCCCCTATCTAAAGCTCATTAAATAAAGGTTAGTGATGCATCAATAGGAACCAAGTTGAAGGTCAATTAGTTGATGTAGTATTAACAAGGAAATATTGTAGATGAATCTATACTCAAGGTACATTGATACTAATCAGAATTGTCATTGGCATGTGTTGTCAAAGAGGGAGAAGTTTACTATCATATTTTTCTAAAATTTTGTAGAGGGAGAAGTTAAGTAGTTCCTTAATAGAGGGAGAATACTATAGGAGAAGTTTTTTCTATAAAATCAAAGATGGAGAAAATTTTTGATAGAGGGAGTCTTGTTCTCAAAATTTCATTGTGCTATGACATGTTGTGTTGCCATCAATGGAAAAGAGGGAGATTGTTGGATACAATTGATTAATAGTGTTTTGCCTTTGATGTTACACAAATGTCATATCAGTTAACAGTCAGTGCATGTCAAGCTCTCTTGGTCAATGAAGATAGTTTTCCTAGTCCATCGAGTGTTCCTAAGTTTACTCTATATAGAAGGCAGTATCTATTGAGCTCACTTTAGCATTGAAGGAAGTTATGTAGAAAAGAGTATTAACCAATCTCACTTAGTTAATGAAGGGAAAGTTGAACAGAGTTAGCATTAACCAAGTTAACTTGATTACCAAAGGGATTTTGTAAATTCACAATGTTAATCGAGCTCCTTTTAGTTAATGCAAGAAATCACTTCAAAATTAGTTTCTACCAAGATGGGTCAGCTACCAAAGGATTTTCTTTTCTTGGCATGTAAAGCTTAATTATTTTACCTATTGATTCTAGCCAACTATGGTAATGAATATTGGTTATTCTAATTTGTATTTGAGCCGACTTGATAATCTCGAAGGCATAAGTAAAAGGTCAAGTTGTGATTTCAAAGCGTGATGCATGCAAGTTGAATGAGTTGAAAGAGATAAGAAGGGTATGTGTAGGATCATCATCAACCAAACTATGCCCTTAAGTGGCAATAAAAAATTAGAAAATTAGGGTTATGTCAAATTGACATACAATTTTCTACTTGTTATTAACTTTATATCAAAAAGTTGAGAGAAAAAAATCTCTAGAAAATTGAATCTAGTTTCTAAACTACTAGGACTTATCTCACAAAAATAAAAATTGATTGGCCACAATTTTGAATTTTAATGCACTATTACAAAATTTTTAGAACAAAAATAAGAAGTAGATGTATGTCTGACCACCTT
The DNA here is from genome assembly GCA_028749045.1 of Cupressus sempervirens. Taxonomy (NCBI): domain Eukaryota; kingdom Viridiplantae; phylum Streptophyta; class Pinopsida; order Cupressales; family Cupressaceae; genus Cupressus; species Cupressus sempervirens. The sequence goes on from CM053784.1 coordinate 225,493,350, forward strand.
AAACAAAATCAAATGATAATCTTTTTAAATAATTTTGTAGATATAATTAGTAGACTCATTCTTGGATGTGACACATATTTTTAGATTTTAAATAAATAATAATTAATTAATTTTTGACTTTAGTATTTTTGGAATAAAAAAACTCTCGTGTTTGACCACCTTAACTAATTCAAAACTCTGTAAAATTCAATTTTTCATTTTTTTTCCTTATAGTAGAAGAAACATAGAATGTGATGCATCTTTTTTATTTTAAAAATGTTGTACCATTTGAAAGTTATTGTTTTTTTTCAAGTAGTGTGTCATTCAGTAGTTTATACATAACTCCATTAGAAAATAAGTAATAATTACTTACTAAACTCATAATTTGACAAACCTTACATTTATGGAAGGATAAGAACATTCTTAAGAAACCCTTTTCATTTCATCAAATTTTGGTGAAAAAAGGGTCATCAGCTACACGTTTGAAGTAAAAATCACATAAAAACAAGCCAAAAGTGCATTTTTAGGATGTGTCAAAAAATATAGTAGACTTTATAAGGATATTAATTGTTTTCATTTAGTATCAAGTTGGGTGGGAAAAAAGTTGGAATAGAATTTGAAATGGTTTGAGATATTTCAGAACTACAGATTTTTTAGATCACCACTTTTTGGCACACCATGATCCTGCACATACCCAGAAGAAAGGAAGCGAACTTAAAGGATAAGCAAGTATCCTTATGGAGCAGAAAAGTGTTATTCCATCAGGAAGGATCAAGTATGAACTAGAATAGATATCTATAATTAGCAATTCAGTTGCATCACAATTAGGTCATTTCATTGTTACTCTCTAACCATTGTAGCAATGATATAAAATCTCTTAATAGAGTTGGTTTAACAACCATTTGTAAATCCTCTGACAAGGTGGTAATTCCATTGAATTGTTTCAAGGCCTCCTATAAGGCTACTCCTAATAGGGTGATAAAATCTTTTAATAGGGTCACACCTAACAATGTATTTTGTAACCTTTAACAAGGTTGGCTTCTAATAGGGCTCACTTCAGAAGAGTGAAAAATAGTAACTAGTTGCATTTGGTGGTTTTTCCCAAATTGGGATTCCACATTAAATCCTGGTGTCTTATGTGTTTATGTTATTTCTTTCATGCTTGAAAGTAAATTATTGATAACATCTTAAGCTCTATTAAAGTAATACACACTTTGCATTTATCGAGTTACAACAATTTTTGAATGCTTACCAAGTATCAGTAGTAATTAGTTTTTTAGTCTGGATTTTATTTGACATCTAAGGGATCTAGGATTTATTTTAGTAATAATTGATTCACCCCTCCCCTCTCTATTAAACCTCTTATATTTCCAATAGATTTTTCTTCAAGAGCATCCAAGCTATTTGAGTGAATCATTTTTGAAAGATTTTGAGTTCTCTCAAACCCTACCAAGTGATGATGGCATCTAGTAGCAGTGAGGCAAAGTGATGATCAGACATGCTAGTTTGTAGTGAATGGAAAGCTTTGTATTTCAAGCTCACTCCTACCATCGCTGAAAACCTAGATCTGAGTGAAGTGTAATAAAAAATCCCTTTAAATGTACTATTGATAAATGATATTCATTCACATTTCAAATGCACAATTCACGATATTGGTACTTTTTAAATGGACAAAGCCCTAGAACAATTGTGTGTAAATGGCATTATGAAACCCAAACATGAACACCTGGAGACTAAAGGGTTGCTCATATTCCTCACATGACCTATGAATTTCATGTGAAATAGATTAGGTTTATCCTTAGTCAAGTGCATAATGGTCAATTATGGTTGGAGCAACTAGTTTTAATCACGAAGAATATGATTCATAGAATCACTGGTCTCCCAATGTTGGCTAAGACTAAACTGGCCAAAACCCTAGGTCAGGTTGAACTAGAAAAGAAAATCCTAGAAAAATGCAAAGGTAGAGGTGTGAAGATAAGTAGTGTCACTAATATAGAATAAATTTTTTTATACATATCATTGCACACAAGATTTATAGCTCTAGCTAGTTGAACAATGTGCCATGTGAAGCAGTTGACCTTGCATATAAGGTAGTGAATTGCAATCTTTCTCTTGAGCATGTTGAGCTTCTATTGAAACAATTCAAAGAAAACATGGAAAGCATCAAAATGTCAAAGAAAAACCAATGTAAGTTTGGCTCTCTATTGACTTGTTTATTCTTTTGTGTTCATAAATTCTTCCCTTCAAAAGGTTAATTTCAATGGTGAAAAGATGTGCTAGTTCTCTACCAAGTTAATGAATACATTTCTGAGATGGGAGAGAACTATAAATGTATCATGGATAAATTTTTTGATGCATTTAAAGAGAAAATGAATAATAAATTCAAAATTCCAAGAAAATTAGTTGAAGACTACAAGGATGATGTTTGTTTCATGCTAGATAGTGATAATGTATACATTTAGGCAGCTAGGCCTAGAATTGTATGGGTGAAACCTCTTGGATATGAGGTTAATATAGATTAAACTAAGGATATCATTGAGGCACTTGTAAATTACCCAGTTGATCCCAAGGCTGCATATTCTGGTACATATGATGAAACCAAAGCTAGGCTATAAATGGAGATCAAGCTTCCTCAGGTGGTAAACAAAGGAAAGAAAAGAATTGCTAAATTGAAAACTAGTTCTACTCTTTTGTTAACTGAGGGAAAAGGTGAGGATGAAGAAGTAGAGGATGACTAAGAATCAGAGAAAGAGAAACCATTAAAGAAGAAGGGCAAGGTAATCATTACCAAGCTTTCCAAGCCATCCATGTTGTGTCTACAAGAAGATCCTCAAAGAAGAAAGTTGATAAGGAAGGAGGAGATATAATATTTAGAAAACCTCCACCCACCTTCCAAGATAGATTGAAAGAACTGCAAGAAGGAGTATGTATAACAAACTTTAAAGAATTAAAGTATGAAATCAAAACTAATGAAGAACAAAAGTAGATTGAAGACCTAGTGATGGAAAAAATGGGTAAGTGGAAATTCTCACTAGACCAGGTTACTTCTTAGCTTCCTAACATTTTGATGGATAAGATTAAGCCAAGATGGGAATTTTCGATGCAAATTGTAAAATACATCTATGGGAAAACCCTAAATTAGTTTATTACAAGCTTGACAAACAAGGAGATTAAGGAATCTCTAAAGAAAAATGAGGAGAAATTAACTCTAAAATTCAACACTTGTTTGGGTTTGATAAAAGATATTGAGCATGGTGTAAGGAATGCAAGACATACATGGAAGAATATATATCTTTTTCATAGACTGAGTCATTTTGTTGTTGAAGTAAATTTAGATGATGATGATGATGATGATGATAAAGAGGAGAAAGATGAAGAGGAAAATGTTGAAGAAACAACACATTTTGATAACATTGATGATGAAGCAAAACACTAGCAAGAGGCTACTGAGGAAGGAAAATAGGATGATGAGGAAACTAACCTAGTTAAGATAGCTGCAATAGATATTGCCTTACTCCTCACTCTCAAAGAAAAATAGGGACAACATCTAGCACGAAAATAGCCTCTATAGGATTGATCGTGACTAGCACTCCAAGCACAACTAACCATTCAATCTTTGCACACATTTAGCTCAACACATCATTGACTAAAGTGAAATCCACTTTATCTACCAAGCTATAGACTCTTCCCTCTTCTACCATGTTTGCTACATCAATTTTGGATACAAAACTTTTGAATACATCAATTTCAGCTATTGTAGGTACTTCTACCCATATTTCTACAATAAGTGCATTATCAGTTTTTTCAGCTAGTCCTATTATGTCTACTATTGTGTCTATTCCTAGCAAGAAACAAATAAGTTTAAGGATAGTTGAGACCAAGTCTCAATTGAGCACAAAATTTTTGGGCCAAGGAAAAGAAAAGGAGGATGAAATAGACCTTGATGAGGATATAGTAATCCCAAATTAGGACATATCCAAACTCAATCCAGATCAAATGCAAGCATTTGGTTAACTTCTCCAATAGAAATTCAAGTAGTAGAGGCTAAGAGAGGAAAGGGACAAATAGTTCAAAATAATTGAGGATGCCAAGAATATTTTGGTAGAGGCTGTAGGTACAGAAGTTTATTCTTCTTAGCCAAATTTATTTAATTAGTAGAGGCAGTCTAGAAGTTCAATGAAGGTTCGGATGGACAAGACAAGTTACTATAGAAGGGAAAAAAGAAATTTGAGAATAAAGTGTTAGAGCACGTTGCTCAGAAAATTGCAATTTATCAAGTACAACTCTCTACCATTTTGGGTTCTCTAGAAACTTCATGTCCAAATGTTTCATTACTTCATGGCAAGTTATGTGATGTTTCAAATTTTACCAAGGAAATAAAGGAAAAATTGTCCAAGATAGATGAAGACCTCAAGATGAGTACTCAATAGTTGTAGCTTGACCCTAGTTCAAGCTCTACTTATTTCAATGAGATCAAATTTTTGACAGATTTACAGGTAGAATTGCTTCGAGAAGAGGCTAGAATCAGGTCTACACTAGTAAATATTTAGAAAATGATTCTTCCCAACATGGATTCACTACAAAAGCATGTTGCACACTCCAAAACCCTCATCCATGACAACAACTTCTCCATAGAAAACCACATGATTGAGTTGTCAACAGAAGTGTATATTGTACTACACAAATGTAAGGTCCTGTAGGACAATTTAGACAAAACATTGCCTATAATAATCAAGACACATTCAAACTTTTTGTCTCATTTTGGCAATAATAAATATATAGAATAAATATTTGGCATTATTTTCAGAAAGGGGGAGAAGATATAAAGAAGATATAGAAAAGATATAAGGGGAGAAGATATGGGAATAATAAGTTATGGGGGAGAAAGAAGTAAAAATTGGTACATAAGCTATAAAGGCAATGGGGGAGATAAATGTAAGATAAATTTAAATAATGATTCATAGAAGAATGTATCCAAATGTATAGTATACTATATAGGAGCCTTACCATGTACATAAACATATCTTACAAAACCAATTTTTAAAAATCTCAAAAATAGTATACTCTACTGAGATAAGAATCATATGGTTATGGATAAAGATAATTAGGAAACCTATTGATTTCAATTTTAGATGATAAGTGTTTTTGTCACTAATTCCAAAGGGGGATATTGTTGACATATTAGTCAAGTTTTTTATTGGTGAAATACATTTATTCAAATTGTAACTATCTACTAAGCTTATTGTATAGTTATCAATGTTAATCAAGTATCTTAGTTGTCATCGAGTTCTATAGTTTCTACCAAGTCTTTTGGACAAATTCTAGTTTTTATTGAGTAGTTACAGTTACTCTAAGGATCAAAAATGTAAATTGAGCACTTCAATGTATGCCAAGTTTACTAGTGCAAATTGAGTTGTGCAGTGCTTATCAAGTTCATAGTTGATGTGATGTGAGTCTATTGTTAACCAAGCTACTTAGTGTTAACCAAGTGATTCAGTTTAGACCGAGCTCAATGTGATAGTGTTTACTAAGTTATATAGTTTGCATCAAGTGATTCAGTTTATATGACGAGTTTCATAGTATTCATTGAGTCACTAGTGTAGACTAAGTTCAAGACTACTTGGAAGTGATCAGTATGGACCAAGCTTCTACATCTATTGAGTGGATGATGATGCTGAGCATTGATAGTAGATGATGAGTATCAGAACCTCACTAAGTCAGACTTTAGAACTTGAGTGTCTACATTTGAGCTGACTTTGTAAAATTTGTGTAAACTTATTTCGCGGTTGACTTTGCAATTATATAATTGGATTTGTATATATCTAATCTATTGTATCAAATCCAATGTATGCACAGAATCAATAAAGAGGTAATGTGATCATCATAAAAGAGAAAAAGTGTGAATTGTAAAGGCTGCAATAGTATAAGGAGCAACAAAGATCTATCTATCACAACAAGGTAATTTGTACATTCAAAGAAATCTCATTCAGCAAACTAAGTTGAAGATCAAAGATTAGCTACTATCTCATCCTAACAAGTGGATTAGTCAAATCCTTTAAGAAGGTAGACCTAACAATCTTATCCAAATTTCCTTACCAAGTTCATACTTCATTGTATGTTTGTAAATCCTTTGACAAGGTGTACCTAGTAGTCCTTATTGCTCCTAATAGGGAAGATCATTAGAAGTGATCAATGTAAGCCTTAATAGGCCAACTTTATACTGTAGTACTAAATATTGTGGGTATCATCCCCACCACAGTTTTTCTTTCTATTTTGAAGGTTTCTAGGTCACCAAATCTATGTGTGAAAGTGTTATGAATGCTTTCATGTTTTTGGTTTCTTATACATGAAACTAGAAAAGATTATATGTGAAGGATTAAAAGCTAATTAAGTTGAAAGATTTAAATTTTTAGAAGGTACTAATTCACCCTCCCCCTCTTAGTAACTTAAACTTTAAGAATATTTCCAACAATTCCTTCTTTCTATGAATAACCATTACATACCAATCTTGCTTTGTTTCTTACAATTTCTCCTTGTTCATTCATCTTGTTTTTGAATATCCATTTGGTTCCTATCACATTCTTGTCTACTATTCTATGGACCAATTATCATGTTTCATTATTTACTATCTAATCCAATTCCTCTTTCATAATAGCTTGTTTCTAGTAACCGTCTTTGCATGCTTCATTTGCATTCTTAGGCTCAACTTGAGATATCAAGCATAGTTCTTCATTGATTCTACTTCTTGTCATCACTCCTTTGTCTTTGCTTCTAATGATTTGTTTAGATGGGTGATTCTTTATCATATTCTTTCCATAATAGGCTTAGTTCTTTGATTATAATATCTATGAGCCTTGCTTTTCATTGAATAACCAAGATACGTACTTTCATCACTTCTAGCATCGAGCTTACCAATATCATCATCTCTTTTTATATAACACTTACTCCCAACAATTCTAAAATAATTATTTATAGGTTATTGACCAAACCATACTTCATAAGGGGTATTTTTGGTGTCTTTCCTAACTTGCACTCAATTCATAGTCTAAACTATTGTATTCACAACTTCTCTCGAAAATGTCTTGGATATATCATTCTCTACTAACATAGCTCTTTTAGCTGATATAAATGACTTGTTCCTTCTCTCTGCATTACCATTATGTTCAAGGGTTCTCCAAGCTAATAGCTATCTTTTAATTCCATTTTCTTCAAAAATATGTTAAACTCATTCAAAGTAAATTCTCTTCCTCTATTTGATCTTAAGTATTTATTCTTCATACTAGATTCATTATCAACCCTATTCTTGAATATCTTAAACTTATCAAATGCCTCAGATTTCTCTTTAAGAAATTCAACCTACATCATTCTAGAAAATCATCAACTAGAATCATAAAATACCTTTCACCATAGAATCCTTTAGTCTTTGTAGGACTATTGAGATCCATGTGTACAATCTCCAAGTTTGTTATAGTATTAAACTTCTTGCTAGGAAAGGAAGTTATATTATGCTTTTCCTAAACAATCTCCTTGCAAATTGTATTAGTAGGCTTTACAATATTTGGCAAATCTCTATCTGCAAACCCTCTACTAGTCTTCACAATATTGTCAAAATTTATATGAAAAAATCTCTTATGCCATAACAAACTGTCATCTACCTTTGAAACCAAACATGTTACTTTAGTAGGATTCAATTGAAATACATTACCTTTGAATCTGGTTCTTGTTCCAATTACCTTTCCATCTTTGTCTTTGATTATGCATGTATTTTCTGTGAACTACAATTGATAACCTTTGTCCACTATTTGTCCAACACTCAAGAGAGTGTGCTTCAAACCATCAATAAAGTATACATCATCAGTGTTATTTTTACCATCAAGAGTTATAGTGCGTAGTTTCCAACTTTGACAATTCCTCCATCCCGACTTTTGAACTCAAAAAACTTTTTCATGTCACCAATAATATGATGTAAACAACCATTTTCAATTATCCAATTAGAGTTCTTCTCAATTTGTGATACTAAAGCTAATTTCTCTGGACTTTCTTGTTTAATTGACACAAATCCAATTTCATCATCACTAGCACTTAATGGTTGTTTGTCAAAATTATTATCTTTAATTGCATACAAAATTTCTCTATCCTTTATAAGTTTGTAATTTCTCTTATATATTTTCTCTCTTTGAGGACACTTGGATGCATAATGACCATATTCATCACAACTCTAACATTTGAAAATTATATTATCTCCTTTTTCTCTTCTTACTAGAAGGGATACTCCTTCAATCTTACTATCCTTCTTAGATCTATTTCTAATAGGAAAATATCCTCTAGCACTTGTTCTCCTTGCTAGATTAGTTTGAATATTGAAGGATGTAAAAGCTATCTCTATTCTAGTTAATTCTCTAGACTGTCTAGGTTCATTTTCAACTACTTCAAGTCTTCCAAGCAATGTCTCCTTTGTAAAAATCTTTGGTACAAGATATCAACAACTGTATCATCTTAACTACTAACTTAATTGGTGGTGTTAGATATTTAAATAACTTCCTTATAACCTCATCATCTTCTTTAGTTCCTTCTTGAGCTTTAATGCCTATAGTAATTTCTAATATGTTGCTTGTATATGTTCTTATAGATTCATCTTCCATCATTTTAGCATTTTAAAATGCACAAATCAAACTTTTTAATCTCAAATTCTAAGAATGTGCATCACCTTCAAAACTATTTTCAAAAGATTTCCAAATCAAATGTGAAGTAGCAAGTTATTTTACCTGATTGTACTCAACTTTGAGAATTGTAGTCAATAGTGCTTTTCTAGCTCTCTCATCAGACATGAAAAGAAATTTTTTGCCTTAGTAAAATTTTCCAAGTCCTCTTTAGCAATGATTTTCTTCTCTAATTTTGTCAAGATCCAATATCCTAGACCCATACACAATAGATGTGTCTTCACCTTATCCTTCTAGCTATCATAATTTTTTCCATCAAACTTTAGACTATCTTTCTTGAACATATTTTCCATGGATCTCCCAGAGTTGTTAAACTTTATCTTCAAGGACTTGATTCTCTGATATCAATTTTTAGAAACAATAGTCCACCAAGATAACTAATATATGGTGTGAATCAATTATCCAACAATCAATACATTTATCTTCTTTAAAAAGACTTAACCAATCAACCAAAGTAAACAACAACAATAATAAAATTTTCATAGTCAAATACACTATATATGTTGACTATGAAAACCCTTGATCAGAGGGAAAACCCTAGTGGGAATGATGCCCACAAGATTATGTACTAATATAAATATTCCTTGTTAGGATTCTATTACAACATTTAGTACAATAAGTTCCTATTAGAAAAAATTGACTCCCTATTAAGAGATTCCAACCCTATTAGGAGTTGTAGTATAATGTATGCAAGATAAGTCCACTACCCAAACATGCAATTTAGACTACAAGAAGAGCTCGCTGCTGAAACAAGTAATTTACTATTATCTATCTTCTTTCCTTGGTTCTATCAACTCAACCAATCAATGTCGAACCTTGTAGACTAGGTCATGAACCTCAAATCTAAATATAAAATATTAGATCACTCAGGAAAACCTTGGCAATGAAGTTTCTTTCACTTCTACACTACTTTTCTCCAATTCCTATTCCACACTCTTTTCTACTTATAGTCAATCATCAAAAACATATCATTCAATTCCATGATAAAGGAAAATGCCCCTCCTTTATACCATGTCCTCAAAATAATTTTTTCAATTAGCTATTAGACCTTCTCAATTAACTATTATAGGACCACATTAAGAACACATCACACTTAGTGATAACATTAATCTTCTACCTTGCAACTTGAATAAAATTTTGTATACACAATATTATGATGAGAGAGCTTAGCCATGTCATCACCAACATGTCTTCTTCATGTCCTCAACCTTGATTCTCAGAATAACAACTCTCCTAAGAGATATAACAAGTTTACTAGAATATGCCTTTGTAAACTCTATCTTAGAAAAAATATCACCAAATCCCTCATAACTTATTCTAGACTTATCCATTCTTCTTTTGATGTGTTGGTGTTTGAAACTACTGAACAACAAAATACTCAATACCAGGATGAAAATACTCACATAATCTAAAGATTAGCCAATTTCTATAATCAATGACACAAGTAGATCATGTGGACCCAACTACAATGAAACCAAGGATGGTTTCCTACTCTTTAGGCCCTACTAATCCAAGGCAAGTATACCTAGGGATGATTCTATTTGCAAACTATCGTATAATTTTTTTTTTTTAGTTTCATTCTAATTCTCATCTTTTACCCTTACGAACACACACACACAGTTTGCCAATTTTATATCAAGCTCTCAAATATATATGCATCCTATATAAGAAGATATGGTCATAATTCTTCTTGAGTTCACAAGAATTCCTAGAAATAGTGGCTATTTAGGATCCAGAAAATTGAATGTAAAAAAGTGATGACCAGCATTACAACCTTGAAGATAATAGAAAAAAGAATGACTTTGAATTTATAATTTTTTTGACATGTAGAAGCAAAATCTACTTCTAATCATCTCTTATTTATATGACCAGTGCCTTATCCATTGGGCAGAGAATAGGCTATTGGCAGGAGATCTAATTCAAATAACTTGTAAATGAATTAATCAATTGTAATCACCCATTTCCATTCTTATGAAAATCTATTTTATGAACTCACAAACCCCACTTTTTTACTGAAGAATTTCTATAGTTCCTTGAATTAAAAGCAAAAATGAAGCCAACATACAATCCATACAATTTGCATTCAGCCAATTTAAACGTCATTTAAATAACTTAAAAGTAAACAAGCTCATATAATGGAGATAGAAATTAATGACACAAATATATTGTAAATGCCACTTTTTATTGTCCTTTTGAATTTCACTAATACAATAACCAATAGAACTTAAAGAAAACCCTAGAACATCTTGTTGATTCTATCATTCCCATATATCCTCAAGGAGTACAATTGGAAGTAAACTAAAAAACCAAACAACTACATGCTTTCGGACCAACTGTCTATACTTTTCTTGAGAGAGAACACAAATTATACAAGTTTTTCAGACCATCACATTGCCTTGAAAACTCATTTATATAGGCATGAGTTGCAACAAGAAAAGGGAAAATGTGATTGAAAGGTGTCCTTCAAAAGATTTTTTACATACACCTATCACAACAAGACAAAACTATGAATAACAGAAAGACTAGTACATTGAAAATCCTTTTGTGGGTCCACTTCTATTATTCCCTTTAGAAAAACAAAAAATACTATGATCAAATTCCTTTAGCATTTTGGTTCCTCAGGATAGGGGGCTATCAAATGTGACAGTGATGAGTCATCTCCTGCTACATAAGGATTCTCTTTGTCTTTATCATCAATGGCAGAGGTGGCTTCTACTTTTGTACCCTCTTCTTCATCATCATCCTCCATCTCATCATCTCCTTCTATCTATTCTATAGACATAAACTTTTCCTTCCATTCATTGCAGATAGTGTCCTCCGGCCAATCAAAATTTAGAACCTCTCTTTGTACAACCACTAAAGAAATTGCAATTTCTTCTAAAACAACAAAATTTTTCTTGAGGGTATTATAGACGGTATGATAGAACAACTATATTTTAACCAACTCCTCATTTGTCATTACCCACAACAAGTGGCCCATCTCATTTATAACTTTATTTATTCTTTCACAAAAGACTTCATCTAGCTCCTTCCATTCTTCCTTTTCCTTTATTTTGTCAATTGTTTTTAAAGCATAAGGGAATAAATCAAAATTTTCTTCAAAATACTTGGAAAAAAAAATAGTCAATCCTTTTTGGAAAGAATCTTACTTTTCATCAAAACCTTGCAACTTATTTAATAAATCAAATATTTTTTCTATCTGATGATATGTTAGCTGAATAATAGATATACACATAGCAGTGATATCTTCATTTTTCTTTGTCCATTTGTATACAATGGGTCTGAATATAGCTTCATTTTTCTTCAATTCATCCATGATAGCTGAAATCCTTGCTAATTGATCAAAAAATGTGGGCCATTCTATCATGTCTATTAAATACATGATACCCTACCTCAATTTTTCTTCATATTGATTATTAAGTTCTACATGCATTGCATATAACTTATTTTTCTCCTCTTCAAAATCCTCTATATTATAGAACTGACTCCTTTCTAGGGTATTAGGTATGTCAATAATTGGTGTTGATTTAAAAGGCTCAACAGGTGGCTGTTGGGGGTATGCAATCCTAGGTTTACTAGTCCCTCCTAATTTTCTTTTCCCAAGAATCTTCTCCATTTGAGTTACTTTATTTTCTAATGATTGTATTTGCATACCCCTCTCCTCATATGCTTTCAAAACTTCCTCAAACCTAGCATTGAGTTGGGATAATTTATCTTCCTCTTGACCAGACACCATGCTACCAAATTTTAGCATCTTTGATGCCATCCCAATTATTTTTTTACTACCTATCTCACTAGCCCTAAACATTGTCAATGCACCAGTATGATCTATAGTGTAAATCTCATGCATTCTGGTATTGTTCCTTTTTTCCATGGACCTTACAACAAGGGCTTGGTGGTCATCACTAAACTTGAATCCTCTATGAGCCTATAGTATTTCTTACATAGTCCTTAGTTGAACATCCCTCTATTTCCTTACTGAATAAAAAACAAAGGGATTTTCTATATCCCATTCTGGCAAAAGGAGGAATTCTGACTGTCTAACTATCTGCCTCCTAGCTTTAGGAGTAAATTGAGCAAAATCATTCAAAATTTTAGACTTCACCTCTTCCTTAATATCTGAATCAGGTTTTTCTAGTTGTTCTGTCTTTATCTTCTCACAAGTTTTCTCAAAATTTCCCATGTCTAATCTCCACAAAAATTGAGCAAAAGCCCTAGATTTTACAAAATTCTCATCATTAATAGACCTTTCAGAGGCTTGGGAAACCATTAGATCAATTTCCTTACCTTGGTAGTTAGCAACAGTTAAATCCAAGGAAGGTATAGGATGTTCTTGTGGTTCTCCAGTCTCCAAATCTGTGGAGGTAACAATTACATCCCCTTCTCGACCAATTTTTCTAAGCTACTCCTTTAAAGATGCTCCATCATCTATCTAGATTAGGGACTAGCTTGGGGAGTATTGTTCTATTTGAGAAGAAGAAGACCCCTACTCTATTTTTTGCCTTTTTGGAGAGCTTGCTATAGATGGACTTCCTGGTCTTGGCCTCTAATGAAGGGGTGCCTATTGCACACTTTGAACCCTCACATAACCTGCCCTTCTCTGCAAGGTATACTGGTTAGGGGCCACTATATTTTTCCTGCTTATCTTTCTTTTCACTTTTGCAACCTTTTTTGGATATGTCTCAACATATGTGGCTTTCTTTTCATTCATAGTTTGGATGATCACAACAAAATTATTCATTAATTATTTTATTTTGGCACGCCAATATTTTTTATCTTTCAATGGGTCATACTGGGGGTCAAAAGCATTAATAAATTCTAGGGTCTTGCTAAATACTATCCATTTTTCTTTCCTCAGTGCTTGTTCTTGCAAAGTGAAAATATTTCTAATTATATCCTCCAAAAAATAAACTTGTTGTACCATGCGAGAAGCTTTCATGCTCTCTCTTAAGAGGTCATAGAATCCTTTAGGATCAATAAATCTGGCATGATATTCTTCCATGTTATATCTATCTATAAACAAATTTAGGTGCTTCCAACCTTTTCTTACAAAGACAAAATCATGGACCACAGTAACAATTGGAAAAAAGGTACCCTTCTTAGACAATTCCCTCTTATCTATAGTGGCTATTTGCCATAGGAGCTTAGCTATCCCCATCTTCAAGGGCACATGAAAAGGAAACACATGTGGCTTCCCCAAAAAACCATATACTCTTATTACAGTTGAAACATTATAAGGGATTATATCCTCCAAATTATGACTAACCAATAGTCCTTATGCATGGTCCTTGGGTCTGACCAATTCTAACAATGCTTATGGAATTTTGGGATTGTCCCCTTTCAAAAGCAACCTAAGCTTTGATGCAAAGAATCTATCAAATCTCACATAACTAGCATCTGTAGCTACTGAAGTCATATCTACACTCCACAGTTACACTGGATTCCTCTCTCCATCCCTGGTCATTTCTAGCTCCATACCCTTGGAGAAGAAGGTAAATCCCTTGTACAAGCATACATACATAAATAATGAATACCAATAGAATGGTTTGTCTACTTTTCCCTATGCTATCCCCACCAGACCATTGTGAATTTATTTTGCAAGAAAAGTAGCAAAATCTAGAATAGTGCTCATCCCAAATTGAAGAGTTTGAGCCATGATAAGGAAAATAGAGCCTAGGATTTGATCAGCTTCATCCATCCCAAAAATATTACAAAGAGAAAAATATAATGCTTGAGCTCTAAGGTTGAAATGCCTTCTTAGCAATGGCTCTGGGGTACTAGCTATAATCACAAGCAAAGTGCCAATTTTAGTAGCATGCTCTTGTTGTGGCCATGTTCTTAGGTAAATCCTTTGTTCATCATACCTTGCTTTAAGGTCACCCATGTCAATAGTTTCATGCAAAGCATGATTAATATTGAGCTTGAAAACCTTACAAATTAATTTAGGGAAAAACCTAAAAAGATTCACTCTAGCATGGTTCTTTACCCACCTTATAATTATATCATATTTCTTGGCCAAATCCATCAATAAATCACTATCAAAGAAAACTGTGGGGACTGTTAATTTACCAATGTCAAAATCCCATACATTGCTCATAGGAGTGTCAGATTTTCGCTTTGAAAACCATTTCTTAAACAACTCCAGACCCCCCATGGAAACCTGGGCATCTCTTACCCAATTTGCTTTGTCATAAAAACCTTCTACTATAGCTATTCTAGGAATTTTTGGAATGAGTTTCATCCCCTTAGTTATTTCATGTACTGATAAGGGGAATTGTTCCAAAAAATCATCGTGCATAAAACATTTCTAATAATCTGTTTGTCCAGTGAACTCTTTTCTGGGAGGCATTTTGAATAAAACCCTAGAAATTTGATAATAGAAGATACTTGAATATTTTAAAGATTCGTAGAGTACTCACCCACTAGAATTTGCACTTCTACACTATTTGATTTCTTCTGCAATTTTATTGGATCACTAGATAAAATTTCTATGCTCTGGCTCTAAAAATTTTGTATGCCTTGATGTTCTTTCTGCACTTTGGTGATTCATTAATGGTGAGATTTTGAGTTCTTTTCATGTATTGAAATTGTACAAAAGAAATCTAAACCATATTTACTCAAGGTAATTATTACCTCCAAATTGCAACCAAATTTGAATCCTATCCATATATTTCACCAGATCAGATGGCTTTGATTTAAAAGGAAACAAGTTTTATGGCTTTAAAAATAAGGCTACATGTCACAATACCACTTACCCACATTTCTTAAATTTCTTGCATCTTACAATTGCAGGGAAGTGCCACTCATTGATCAAGACAAGATCAACGATCAGATCATTTTATATTTGAACAAAGTCTAGTCAGCGATACTGACCAATAGGAAGCCGTTGTATGAGTTTGCGCCTCTTGACAACTTCCATGCCAATAGGTCCCATATCTTCTTCTAAGCAAGTAGGTGCTTGATGTCATTCTTTCCACGTATCAAGCTGGTGCATTCCCATTTTCCTTATTTGACAAGCATCTTCGAATTGTAGGCTTGCACCAATCATTGATCTTTGAAAGATCAATGATGGCAATGCTAGAATTTTGTAAATCTTACAAGATGAGAAAAATGATGTTACCATGGACACGTGTTTGCATGGCATATTCCCACTTTCCTTAAACTTCACTCAAGTTCTTTATGTAGGAAAGCACCCTTCATTGGTCAAGACAAGATCAACTATGTGGAAAATTCTACACTTTATGATCACATCATCCACTTGGACCAATGAAATGACTCTTCTCAACCCTCGTGCTCTGACCCACCTGACTACTGCAATAATTTTTGAGGTTTTCACGTTTGTAGCATAATTACTTCTAGCTAAGCACAAGTGGTAGATCACATGGCATGACTCAATGTTCTTCCATAATTTGGCCCCACTGTGACACGCATTGCAAAGGCACATACCCACATTTATTTTTAAACTAGTAGCTTCATAATGTGGGATTGCACTAACCCTTGATCTTTGAAAGATCTATGGCTAATAAGGCTTCACTTCCATTTGGTAGAAAAACTTCTTTAGTGGCACATCTAGCAGTACATATCAGTGATCATTTTATAGTGTGGCACACCATAGCATATAGTTAGAGATTCTCGACCCCACCTTGCTATGTGTCAAAAAACCACTTACCCAGATTATTTATCTCTTGTGCAACTTCAAAATGCGAGCATGCGCTAGCCTTTGATCTTTGATAGATCAATGGTTATAGAATCAAGCATCTTAAATACCACATTGGCTAAAGCGATGAATAAAATATTTCCATCTAGTCCAACTCATCTGACACTTACCACGGAAGACATCTCAACATCATCCTTGGGAATGGCAGGCCCATCTTGTCAAACTGTGCCACTTGTCCCATTGATGCTTCCTTGAATTATTTATTCCATGAGCATCTCCTTCTTTCAAGAAAATGCTATCCCTTGATTTAAATGACATCAATGGCTGATGCTTCTTGGTGATAAAGGCATATCTCTATTAGTAACTCAACCAATGACATCATAGGAAAACCCAGAACATGCACGAAAAATACTGACAAATGTGCAAAATTTTCTGACAACTTATGACTCTCTACAAACTTTACAGTTCATTGAAACTTAAAAAGGCAAGGACTACATGTCACCAAGTCACATGCCCACATTATTTAAAAACCTTTTATCTCAAAATTGCGGGAATGTGATACCTGTTGATATGAACAAGATCAATTATTATAAAGACTTTGTATCATCAAAGGTATTTCATAATAGAATGATCAAGCAATTTGTAGGCCAAGCATAGCCACATAAGGTTTAGACAAAATTATAATGAATTCATGCTTGCGCAAGCCCTTCCTTGGGGTAAATGTAATATACCTTAAGAGCATTTTTTTTTTTTAATATTTTCGAGGGTTTTCAATGCTAAGGTAAAATTTTACTAAGGCATTTAGGGTTTTTCAAATGATTTCTTTGATGACCAACTTTGAGAAACTGATACAATTTCAACAACACAAAGATCATGACATGAACTAGGGTAATCTAAGAAATTTAAGAAATACAATGAGCAAGCCCTAAAATGCATAATAATGTCCACAAATGAATATTCACTGATTTTTTCAAAATTTTCTCTATTTCTGTGAAAAATCAGACCAACATGATGCTAATTGCATATACTAGATTCTTAGAAGTATCTCTCATTACCTTAGATAATAATCAACTAGCTATTCACACTAGCTTGATCTTTGCACTATTCTTCTACCAGATACAACAAAAAACTACTATGTTGACATCAATCACAAACTTAGTCATGAATGTAACATATCATCATAGATAGCAACATAGATGAAAAACATCTAGTTCCCAAAATACCAATAAAAGATTGTTAATTTTTTTTCAAATCCTCTTCATCAATCATTCTACCCCATTAATATACCTCAATATGTTGTCTACAATACTTCTCCTCATGATGTTCCATGATGTTTTTTATGAAATGCTCTTCCAAAGTGACATCAATGTCAAAGGTTTTAGCAACCAATATCTCTACATCAAACTCTACAACAACTAATCCTTACTAGCTCGAGTGTCAAAAGACATTATTCACAATAATGTCCAACAAGAGTCCTAGATAAAGTTGTCCATTGTAGATACTACCCCACACAAGAAGCATTGGAATTTAGTCTAGACAAACAATGGTGTTCTTTTACCTTAGAATGATGCATCCTTGCATCTTCTACTCTAATGTAGGAAGGGGCATAACCCAAAGTATACCTCACAAATACTCAAAAGTCTCTTTGGGAAGAGGCTTAGTGAATATATCTACAATTTTCTCTTTAAGCTCACATACTCCAATCTAATTTCTTTGTCTGCAACTTTCTCTCTCAACATGTGATACTTGATAGAAATTTGCTTAATCTTGGAATTCAATACTAGATTCTTAGACATGTTTATCGTGCTTGTGTTGTCACAATGTATGACAACAAGCTCATTGAATTTTATCTTTATATCCTTCAGCATCTGCTTCATCCAAATGAATTGATTGCAATTATTTTCTATGGCAACATACTCTTCTTCTACTATACTTTGTGATGTACAATCTTGCTTCTTTCTTAACCAAGAAACCAATCTTCCTTGAAGAAAGAAAGCTCTGCCACTGGTACTTTTTCTCTCATGCATACTACCTACCCAATCTCCATTAATATAAGAACTTGGAGTGAAATTATTAGATTTTTCATATGAGAATCCAAAATTTGAAGTTCCTTTCAGATATCTAAATATCCTTTTTACTCCTACATAATGTGCTTCTCTAGGATCAGCATCAAATCTTACAATACTTCCAACTGCATTTGCTATATCTATTCTTGTGTGAGTTAGATATTGCAATCCTCTAATCATAAATCTATATTTTTTCTTCTCAATAGTAAGTGTCTCATCCTTTGTGGATAACTTGTTTCTAGTTACCATAGGTGTTCCAATGGGTTTACATGCTTCCAAAACAAACTTTTTTAGTAAATTCTTCAAGTACTTAGTTTGAAAAATAAAGATTCCTTCTTTATTCTGTACAATTTGCAATCCTAGGAAATATTTCATCTTTCCTATCATACTCATCTCAAATTCTTTCTTCATCTCTTCACCAAAATTTTCACTTTCGTTCTCATTTCCTCCAAATATGATATCATCAAAAAATATTACCAAAATAATAAAACCATAATCAATTTCTATTCAATACAGATTATTTTCTACCAAACCTTTGCTATATCCAAGCTTTGTCAAATGCTTGTCCAACATTGCATAGTAGGTTCTTGGTGCTTGTTTCAATCCATACAATGCTTTCCTTAGTCTACACACTATTTCCTTTTCAACTATCAAAGGACATCTTCTTCTTCAAGCTCTTCTTTCAAAAATGCTTATTTGAGATCCATTTGATATACTTTGAATTTCTTCTATGCTTCATAGGCAAAGAATAATCTTACTATTATCATTCTAGCCACTAGTGCATATGTTTCATCATAGTCTATTCCTTCTTCTTGTGAGTAATCTTTACATACCAATCTTTCTTTTTTTCTTACAAATTCTCCTTGTTCATTCATCATGTTCATTAATACCCATTTGGTTTTGATCACATTCTTGCTTGTTGCCAATAGTGGCATGTTGTGATGGTTAAGTTGTTGAGTTGTTATCCTTGCCATTAAGGTTCAAATCTAATGGGGATGAGGTCCCCAATTTGTGGCCTCACTAGTTTATAGCTCCAAGTCAAAGCGTTTACCCCTCTTTAAAAAATACATTCTTGCTTGTTGGTCTAGGGACCAATTCCCATGTTTCATTCTTTAATATATAATCCAATTCCTCTTTCATAGATTATTTCCAGTAATCATCTTTGCATGCCTCATTTGCATTCTTAGGCTCAACTAACTTGAGATATCAAGAATAGTTATTCATTTGACTCCTTTTCATTACTCCTTTGTGTTTTCTTCTGATGATCTATTCAGATGGGTGATTCTTTATTATATTCTTTTCTAAAGTAGGAGTTTCTATCTCAACTCTTGGCTCTATTGAAGGTTCCAAGATTTGTTCCTACCTTGGCTCTCTTTCATTCTACAAATCATTGTTAGTCTCAATAAATACCTCATCATTTCTTAGCTTGGTAACAACATCATTATCTGAATTGTAATCGACTATGTTCTCTTGTATTGTGAACTTCTCATCAATTCTCACATTTGCACTTTCTATAGTAGTCTTAGTTCTCTGATTATAACATTTATAAACCTTTCTTTTCAATGAATAACTAATAAACATACCTTCATCACTTCTAGCATCAAACTTACCAATATCATCATCTCTTTTTATATAACACTTACTCCCAAAAATTCTAAAATACTTAATTGTAGGTGAGTGACCAAACCATAATTCATAAGGGGTCGTGTGTGTGTCTTTCCTGACTTGCATTCTATTCATAGTGTAGACTATTATATTCACAACTTCTCTCCAAAATGTCTTTGATACATCATGCTTTGCTAACATAGCTCTTGTAGCTTCTGTAACTGACTTGTTCATTCTCCCTGCAATGCCATTCTATTTAGGGATTCTTGGAGATAATGGATATCTTTTAATTCCATTTTCTTCACAAAACATGTTAAACTCATTCAAAGTAAATTCTCCTCCTCTATATGATCTAAAATATTTAATATTCATACAAGATTCATTCCCAACCCTATTCTTGAACATCTTAAACTTATCAAATGCCCCAGATTTCTCTTTAAGAAATGCAACCCACATCATTCTAGAAAAACCATCAACTAGAATCATAAAGTACCTTTCACAATTGAATCCTTTAATCTTTTTAGGACCACTAAGATTTGTGTGTACAATCTCTAACTTTGTTCTAGTGGTAAACTTCTTGCGAGGAAAAGAAGTTTTGGTATGCTTTGCCAAAACACACTCCTAGCAATTTGTGTTAGTAGGCTATACAATATTTGACAAATATCTAATAGCAAACACTCTACTAGTATTGTCAAAATTTATATGACAAAATCTCTTATTCCATAACCAACTATCATCTGTACCTTTGAAACCAAATATTTTATTTCAGTAGGATTCAACTGAAATACATTACCTTTAGATGTGGTTCTTGTTCCAATTATCTTCCCATCTTTTTCTTCAATTATGCATGTCTTTTTTGTGAACTACAACTGATAACCTTTGTCTACTAGTTGTCCAATACTCAAGAGATTTTTATTTAAACTATAAACAAAGTATACATCATTAGTGTTAGTCTTTCCATCAAGATTTATAGAACCAATACCTTTAACTTGACATGCTACATTGTTTCCAACTTTGACAAATTCTTCCATCCTAACTTTTGAAGTCAACAAACTTGTTCATGTCACTAGTCATATTATGTGAACAACCACTATCAATTATCGAATTAGATTTCTTCTCAACTTTTGATACCAAAGCTACTTTCTCTAGACTTTCTTCTTTAATTGCCACAAATCTAATTTGATCATCACTACCAATTAATTCTTGTTCATTAGAATCATTATCTTCATTTTCATACAAACATTCTTTATCCTTTCTAGGTTTGTAATTTCCCTTATACTTTTTCTCTCTTTTAGGAAACTTGGATGGATAATAACTATATTCATCACAAGTCCAATATTTGAAAATTTTCTTACCTCCTTTTTATCTTCTTATCGAAAGGGCCACTCCTTCAATCTTTCTATCCTCCTCAGATATATTTCTGCTAGAAAAATATCCTCTAGCACTTGTGCTCCTTGATAGACTAGGTAGAGTATTCAAGGCATTGATAGTAGTCTTAGTTCTTGTCAATTCTCTAGACTATCTAAGTTCATTCTCAACTACTTCAAATCTTCCAAGAAACATCTCCTTTGTGAAATCTTTGGTACAAGACATCAACAACTATATCATTTAAACTGTTGACTTAAATGGTGGTGTTAGAGTTTTCAATATCTTCCACATAATCTCATCATCTTCTTTGGTTACTCCTTGAGCTTAAATGCCTATAGTAATTTTTGATATCCTGCCTATATATATTCTTACAGATTCATCTTCCATCATTTTAGCATCTTGAAATGCATAAATACAACTTTTTAGCCTCAACTTCTTAGAATGTGCATCACCTTTAAAACTATTTTCCAAATATTTCCAAATCGAATGTCATGTAGAAAGTGATTTTTCTTGATTGTACTCAATTTCATGAAGTAAAATCAATAGTGCTTCTCTAGATCTCATGTCACACGAAAAGATCTCTTTTTGCCTTGGTACAATTTTCCAAGTCCTCTTTAGCAATGATTGTGTTCTCTAATTTTGTCAATATCCAATATCCTTGATCCATACATAATAGGTGTGTCTTCATATTTTCCTTCCAACTATCATAATTTGTTGCATTAAGCTTCAGACTATGTATCCTGAACATATTTGCCATGGATCTCCCAAAGTTGTTAAACATTATCTTCAAGGACCTAATGCTCTAATACCAATTGTTAGAAACAATAGTGCACCAAGATAAATAAGAGGGGTGGGGGGTGAATAAATTATCCAACAATGAAAACATTTATCTTCTTTAAAAAAACTTAACCATTCAACCAAAGTAAACAAAAATCATAATAAAATCCTCATAGACAAATACACCAAATATGTTGAATAGGGAAACCCTTGATCAGAGGGAAAACCCTAGGGGGAATGATGCCCACAAGATGATGTACTAAAATAAATATTCCTTGTTAGAGGATGGACCCTATTAGGAGTCTATTACAAAATTTAGTACAATGAGTCCCTATTAGGAGAATTTAAATTTTTTTTAGGAGATGTGCCAACCCTGTTAGGAGTTTTAGTATAATGTATGCAAGATGAGCCCACTGCCCAAACATGTAATTTCAACTACAAGAAGAGCTCACTACCCAAACAAGTAATTTACTATTATCTTTTTTCTTTCCTTGGTTCTAGCAACCAAATCAATTATTGTCAAACCTTGTAGACTAGGTTACAAAACTCTGATCCAAATATCAAACCTAGGAAATGAAATTTCTTTCACTTTTGCATTGCTCTGCTCAACTTCACATTCCACACTCTCTACTACTTATAATAAATCATGAAAAACATCTCATTCCATGCCATGATGAAGGAAAATATCATTCCTTTTTACCGAGTCCTTAAAAGAATTCCTCGAGTTGGCTATCAGACCTTCTAAATTAATTATTATATGACCACATTAAGATTATGTTATGCTTAGTGATAACATTAATCTTACACTTTGCAACTTGAATAGATTTTTGTATATGCAATATTATGATGAGTGATCTTAGCTACATCATCACAAACATGACTTCTTCATGTTCTCAACCTCGATTCTCAGAATAATAACTCTGTAAAGAGAGATAATAAGTTTACTAGAACATGTCTCTATAAACTCTATCTCAAAACAAGCATCACCAAAACTCTCATAACATATTCAATACTTATCATTTCTTCTTCCCATGTTAACTACATATATTAGATACCTAGAAGTATCTCCCATAATCTTAGATAGTTATAATACTCAACTAGTGTTCCATACCAACTTGATCATTGCATTTTTATTTTGTCAAATACCATAGAAAACTACTATGTTGACATCAATGGAAATCTCAGTCATGAATGTAACATATCATCATAATATCATATCTACAATACTCTCCATAGGAATATCATCAACATTCATTCTTGAAACCAATCTTCTAATAATCTCCCCATTCTTCCAACATGAGCTACCACCTTTCCACTCGGTCTTGTCTTTCTCATCATTTTACCATTCACATTTGTCTTTATCTTGCATAGAATTGTCAGATCTATCACCTTCACCATAAGATCTTCCTCTTCCTCTCTAGAATCTACCACCTCTACCTCTTTGTCTTTGTTCATGCTTCTTTGTGAAGATCTCCTCAACTTTCAAGGCATATTGATATGCTTCTTCCATACTTTCCAATTTCAAAAAACTTATCTCCTCTTGAATTCTAGATCTTAATCCATTTGGATATCTTACAATTTTCTCAACATCATTATCCACATGTCTAGATCTAATGTCCAACCTATAGAATTCCTTAGTATCCTCTTTTATAGTAATGTCTTTTTGTCTCAAATTTTGCATCATTCTCAACAAGATAACTTGGTAATAAGTAGGAAGGATTTTGTTCTTTACCTTGTTCACCATCTTTGGCCAAATTCTGATCTTCTCCTTTCCTCTCCTTTGTCTATCACTTTGCAAATGCTTCCACCATAGTGAATCATGACTTTTCAATCTAGTGACTCCTCTTCACCTTCTTATTATTGGGAGTGTTTTCATACTCAAAGAACTTCTCCATATTAGAGATCCAATCCAACATAGTATTGGTGTCTATATTTCCATCATATAGAATAATTTCTATAGTAGGCTTCAAATGTACCATATACAATACTCTCAGTAATATTTCCCCAGCTTTATCTTCTTCTAGTTTTGAATTAGGTTTTGGTTCTACTACTTCATCATCACTCACATCCTCAAGATGCACTTCTCTCCTCTAGGCTATCTCCACAGCATCTAATTTGGCTATAGTTTGTCTCAATGTATCTAATATGGCATTATTAACATTTCCTCTACCATGAACCATCTTTATGAATCAAGCTCCTATAAGATCATAACCCTCTACAATTTATAGGTCAAATATGTAGATCTGTAACCCTACAACCAAATTTGAATCAAGGTTCTACATGATCCAATCTCCATGAGGATGAACCTTAAGCTCTAATACCACCTAACACAAGGAGGTTAGGAGGAACTAGAGCCAAAGCTACACTCAACAATCCAAACCAACCTTGTAGAGTAAACACAATAGAAGTAAACACACAAAGAGAATAGCACCACACACAGAGAGAACAATATCCTTTTATTTTTTCAAAAAATAATCAACATACATCCCCAATTGTAAGACCTTCTAAGTTATGGCCAGATACAAAATACATTCAAAATCTAAGATCTAGCTTCAAATTTGCACTTCCAGATATATATGCCAGAACTTTCTAAACCTTCAAAAATCTCTTTTAAACTCTCCAAAATCTCTACCAATCTACTCCTCCTAATATTCCTTCACTCTAAGCCTAAACACCCTATTTATAATTGCCAAAATGACTTACGAAATATTCTAGATCATTACATAAAGAAAGGTTGACCCAACAACAGTTTGGACTATTCCTAAAAAAAGATCTAATAAAAAATGTCATGATCAAAATAAATCTTGCAAGTTGGCTTGCACCAAAAATTTAGTAAACACATCCAAACACCGATGCTCGACATCAACAGGAAAACTTAGCACACAATGGATCACTTAGCATACACTAGGTAACTTGACACATGAAGGATAGCTTGGTACACACTGTGGAACTTGGCACAAACTATAGAGTGAGATAGGATAAATGCTAACTTGAGTGTTGACATGATGTGAGATAGCCTTACCTTGGCTTAAACTACAAAATTATTAGCACTCAACAATTTTTGCAACTTGACAATGACTATAACTCAACAATAACTAGAAAAATGAGCACAAATGAGTAGGATAACATGTCAACCTAAGATGCTCCTACATCACCTTGTTTTTTAAGTAATGCACTAGATTGTTTAAAAATCTCTTGATTTCTTCTTCATTGTCATTGTTGCATATTATTCTTAACATAGTCTTCTAAACTTCTATGTCCTCTTCTCTAGTTGTTGCCTTCTTTCCTATGACTTTGTCACTGACCTTTTGTTTTATCGTGCCTTTAATATCCTTCAATTTTAAATTTTTGGCTATAATGTATCTCACGCTAGAGATATCAATTTGATCTATCTCAAAAATTTTATTTAAATCATAAAATTTGATTATCTAAATAATGTTTCCTTCATTAGCAATAGTTGAGTTTATCTTCTCTATCTTTGGCTTCCAAGGTTACCAAGATTTTCTTGTTGATTGCTTTGAATTTGTTACCTTCTCTATCTATTTAACTTCTTCTTCTTCTTCTTCTTCTTCTTCTTCTTTAGTAGACTCAACAATTGTCAACAATGTCTTTTGTCTCTTTCCTAGTCTAGTGGCTTATTGTTTGACCCTTTTAGTCTTTGTGGTCATAGCTTCCACTAATCTCTCAAATTTTCTCTTTGGCTCACTTGTTTGAATATCTGACACTTTTACCTAAGGAATGCCCTATTATGAAGATGTATCTACAATAGACACTAACAAAGATTTCATATTTAGTATACCTCTCTTCATAGTTTGCCTGACTTCTTGTGACTCACTCTTAGTCATAATAGCCTTTTATAAGGCTTTCTTCATTATAGTTTCTATCTTTCTGTGACATGCCTTCTCTAAGGATGCCCAATGAGCTAATTAGGTACTCTCATCATAAGTTCCAAATCTATATTCAGCTTGGTCCTTCTTTGATTTCAACAATAAGTCAATGTATCCAACTACTATATCATCACTTAATTCATAACCTAAGTGATCAAGAAATGTTTCCCAAGGTTCTACTACTTAAATATAAGTAAAATCTATATCAACCATAACAAAAGTATCTTGCTTAAATATGTCTACAATTGTAGGTTCAATTCTGAATCCTTGCCTCATTTCATTTTGAAATATTTTCATAATCAAATTCCCAATATCTAATATTTTATTTGTTGGATGTCTTCTACACACTTCTCTGATCTTCTCCATTGTACACCTCTCATTGCTCATAATCTCTAAGACTAAAAAATATGGAAATATTTTAAGCACATGAAAGAATATGTGATTAATCAATGATTGAAATCTAAACACACCATTCTTAGTCATCTTGATCTTTTCTCAGTTTTTAAGAAGTTGCATTCTTAGTATTTCACTAAGATTAACTTGTTCCTTCTAAACACATATCTTTTAGGTTTGATAGATGAATCCAACTGACAATTCATCAATCTTTGAACTTGGACATTTAGAGTAGGCAATTATTCTACTCAAGAATCTTACATTATCTTGCTTAATTATGCTGATCACCATGGCCTTTCAATTATATATTTCCTTTATGTAGCTCTCAACTTTCTTCTTAATTATTTTCTCACCTATAATTATACTACCTTATTTCCAAAGTCTAGTTACCTCATGAATATAGTTGACAAAGATATCAATTACACTATCTTGTATCCATAGTTTCTCTTCATGTATTCTACTTAGTATGATCTATGTTTACTCATATATGTCCAATTCTAAATAAAAATGATATTTGAACTATTCTTGTTCCTTCAAGTGTTCAAATCTAGGTTTCATAGCCATATCATGATTAAAGACTAGTTCCATATCTTTTTTCATATATTCACTCACAGTAGATTCAAACTTACTAGTAAGATAACTTCCTACATCTTCCAAACATACTACATTGTTCAGAGTAATGGATAATGCTAAGTTAGCATTTCTTTCTATAGGTTTTAAGGAATCAACCTTCAATTTTGGTCTCTTCTCATTCTCAACATTGTGAACTACTGATATATCCATGATTCTATCAAATATAAACCTTTTATTAAAATAAATTCTATGGAAAAATGATAAAAAAAAATTTCTTGAAAATAGGGTTTTCTTCAAAAACACTTTGTCAAGTTGCTTCTAAGGGCTCTATGCTTCTGATGTATTCACAATGAAGTGGTCATCAAGTTTGTACTCCATTTATTACTTCAACTTGAAATTGCATTAGTTGCATACTTTGCAAACACAAAAAGGTTGTCAATTGCATGTTGACATCAAATGACTAGTCAAGATCAGCTATATGATCTTCAGATGAAACCTGAGGTTTACTATAGCTTCCTCTCATCATGATAATGCAACATAAAACTTCACTCCATGAAATTATTTCGCAAAAACATAGTTTTCATCTTCTACTACAAAATTAACTTTCTCTATAGTAATACTCTTAATTTCTTATAACTAACTTAGATAATCTCCAAATTACAAGCAAGCATAGATATAGTCTAAACTTATCTCGATACACCTTTTTCCAATTTTGGTACCTCCAGTTTGATCTCTGGATGAAGTTTTAGATTTTGGTGTTGTGAACAATATTAATTCAACTTAATTGAATCTAACTCAATAATTGACTTTGATCTTCATTAAGTTCTCATATTTTAGTGACTACATTTCTTTGTTCCTCATTTTATTTCTTAGTTCTAGATTTCCTCTCATGGTTCCTTCTATCATTTCTGATATTCCTTCCATCATTTCTTCTATTTCTAAAGTTTCTTCCATTTTTCTTTCTATCTCTAAATTTTCTATCCATTCTACAATATTTTTTTGTATGTCTAAATTTGTTGCATAACTGACATACTGGTGTTCTCCTTCTCAGATTCTGTTGATAATCAAGTGCATGACAATTTCAAGCTGTGTCCAAAGTTGTTACACCTGTAAAGAATTATCTATCTTCTTTCCTCATAAGGTCTTCATTCTCTTAATGTCCTTTCATTAGATCTTCTTCTATCTATAGGGTTATTATTTCTAGACATTCTACTACTCCTTCTATTATTATCACATTTAGGGTTCTTACAATGAATTTCTTTATGACTCATAACATGACAACTATGACAATGAAAATCCTTAACATGATTAAATGAATTATTTGTACAATATCTTTTCATATGGACTATTCATTTCATAAAAAATACTTACCTCTAAATTCATACATGGTTTCCTTAGG
Source organism: Cupressus sempervirens (assembly GCA_028749045.1). Taxonomy (NCBI): domain Eukaryota; kingdom Viridiplantae; phylum Streptophyta; class Pinopsida; order Cupressales; family Cupressaceae; genus Cupressus; species Cupressus sempervirens. The sequence goes on from CM053784.1 coordinate 225,521,774, forward strand.
AGATTCCACTTGCTTTGGTACATCCAATATTTCAAATTCCTTATCTTTCCCAACATATTTAGATTTTTCAAAGGACTGACTAGATTTAATATCATCAGCTTTATCTTTTAATTTTGGATCTAATCCAATCTCAGGTTTCTTTGTATGCATGTTAAATAGATAACCAAGACCAATCTTATCATAAGTAGGTCTCTCTATTGATATTCAATCATCAATCTTTTCTCTACTAGAATAAAGATTCTAAAGTTGTTTCTTGCAATGAGTTAATTCACCCTTCACAAAGGTATTTTACTTATGAAATTCTTCATGATCTTCTTTGAATGTTTGAATCTAAGATGTCTTCTTTGCCAAACTTTTTCTAAGATCTATATTATTAGTCTTCAAATCATTTTCAATTTTTCTAGGATCACTCCTTAAAGTTAACTTTATATTCATGCTTCAATATCTTGTACTATATTTTCAGTTTTGAATAATGATCATCACTAGTTTCAAATTCAATATATTAAGGCTTTGATTTGAGATGTTCAATATTTTCCTTCAATTGTCAAATGTATACTTTGAAGTCTTCATATTTGTCCTTTAGCTTATCTCTTTCTTTAGTAAGGTTATCAATTTATTCACGTGTCTCTTCAAAGTTATTCATCAATTGTTCCATAGCCATAGGGATCTTACTCAAGCTATTAAGCCTCTTCTAAATAACTATGCTTTTATACCAATTGTTAAAAATAGGAATTACTTTTGGGGGCAGGGGTCGGGGGGTGGTGAATCAATAATTTACAATCTTTAGTCACCAACTAGATATTATATGTCACTTTAAACCATACATAACAAAGTAATAAAGTAATTTTGAATAGTAACAATAACCATGCATAAAGATAACTCATAACACCATTTTTTTTAAACTAGGGAAACCCTAGCCAAGGGAAAACCCTAGTGGACATGATACCCACTACATAATATACTAATATATAAGTTTCTTGTTAGAGGATGGACCCTATTAGGAGTCAATGAGAAAATTCAATATAAAGAGTCCCTATTAGGAGGCTTTGAATTTATGTTAGGAGATTCCAACCCTATTAGGAGTTCTAGTATAGTAGATGCAAGATGAGCCCACTACCCAAATATGCACTTCCAATTACAAGAAGAGCTAATTGTCCAAAAAAGTAATTAGAATTATAGAATATATATTCTTTCTTAGTTCAATCTCAAATCAAAAAATAGCTTCACAAACTTCACATATATCACTTTCACAAAAGTTCACATACAATTGCTCAACATAAATTCTTAAGGATAGCACACTTGAATTCATAAGATGTCCTTTGCATATATACCATGCCTTTTCATAAATTTTTTGCTAGGTTATCTAAGACCAAAATATACTTTTCCAAATTAGAGTAAATATCTAGGATGTCAGCCCTAAGTGGACAAGCAATTATTTCGTAAACAAAATAATTCCTTTCCTTTAATTATGTTGCCCTATTTTTCTAGTATAACACAAATATTTCTTTTATATATAGTTTTTACTTACTTTTGAGGTTATACACATCATCATCAACATGTGTACTATCTCCATCTAACTTTGCTAGTCATAATATGATATCAGTAACAAGTTACAAACAAAACAATACACTGTTGTATACCAAATCCATACTTACACAATTTTTGAGTACCAAAAGATAAGTATATTTATTTCCATGGTTTCCTATAAGCATGCACATCACATGTTTCCATAAATGACAAAAATTACATATCTTCATTAGCCAATTATCACTAGTCTTTCTATGTCCATGCAAAATTGAATTTTCCTTTTTGTGGGAACTCAGTCATTACTTCTTGCTCATTTGGACTTAGAGTAGCAACAATGTAGGTGATTTGTGGATTATCTACCATACCCAAGTTAACTTTAATTATGTCTTCATTCAATATAGATGACATTTTTGGTGGTAGAGATCTAAATTTCAAGTCAATCTCTTCCTCTTGTGATGCTTCTAGGAGGTTTTTACCAGAAGATGCATCCTTTATTTTGTCTTTTTCTTAATCGAAGAGTGCTCCAATAGAGTTTTCACTAGAGGATGTTTCTTCTATTTTTTTATTTTTTGTTTTATTTTTGACACTTGTGACTAATAGATTTGACTTGGCTATGAAAGTAGGCTTCCTCACTATAATGGATCTCATGTTTGTAAGATGGGATATTCTTAAGGCCGAAGAGTACCATCACTGCTTCATCAGATTTATAGATATTGAGACTTGGTGGTGTGTCTAGAAGGTCCCAATCTATCATGTCATGGTTAGTGAGAGGTAGGAAATTGGACAAAATTTTGGCTATGGTAATGGCATAAACATAGCTATCTAGGTCATCCTTAATATATTGGAAGGGTACTTCAAAGAATTCCTCCTCCTTAGTTTTAGAATCAAGTTCAACTATACAGTAGTTGTTAGAAAAGGACACCTTGGGTTTAATGGAGCCCAAGCCTCATCCTTTAGGATAGCTAGAAGCCTCAAGGGGTTATTTAATTCCATTTCTTTAGGTCCAATTCCAGTTCCATGATATCCCATGTTTTCAATGATGGGAGGAGCCTTGACATACTTATAATTAGGGAATTTCAAGGGATCATCTTTTTCGTCAAAATATAGCCAATCTAAGATATTAGACTCCATGTGTTCATCACTAGGTGAACTTCAATGTTCAAATGTCTTTTCTATTAACATGCATAGTATCCTTATTTATAGAGGGCATTATTTGGGAGGGTTTACTATAGGATCAGGGGGACAGTGGTAGCTGTCTAATGCACAAGGAATTCTCAAACTTATATTCTTCCATCCTTGATTAGTGAAGGTAACCTTTTTCATTGCAATATTGACCTTGATAGCTTCAACCTTCTCTTTTCCTTTATGGGAACTAGAATCAAGAGTGGATGACTCTATAATTTTTGTGGAAGTTGTTTCCATTACGGTGAGCAATCTAGATATAACTTTAGAAAACTCACAGATTGGACAAAAATCCATTGGGGCACCTTCTAATCTCTTAGAAAACAAATAAGGCAAAGGATCTCATAGAATTGTTACCTCTCTTCCTCAGTGGGGAAATTTCAAGCACTGGAGATAAGTAGATGGGACCACTTTTAGTGTATATATCCAAGGTCAATCAAGCAAGATGTTATATGGTAAGTCCAATTCTAGGACATGGAATTTAGTATTAATTACAGCCAACCCAACCTTTAGCAGTGGTATGATAACCCCTTTTATTTCTCTTTCTCTTTCATCACATTCTTTAATAGTTATCCTATTATTGATGTCTCAGAGATCTTTGGGGAGCCCCAAGAAGTATATCATCTTCAATGTACAAAGGTTTAAACTAAATCCATTATCTATAAGGACTCATTTTATCTTGTGTCATTTTGTAAATACTTTAATGTGGAGTTACAAATTGTGGTAGTGATTAGGACCTTGGAAATATTTGTCTATGAAAACAAGGTGTTGTTGTCCGGAAAGATTTCCAATCATGGTAGTGAATTGGGATGCATTGATGTTTTCAACAACACAAGACTATAAAAGAGTAGTCTTGAGGATCTCTTTATGGATAGTTGAGGTGGTGAGAAGCTCAAGAATTGATATTTGTGAAGGAGTCTTCCCTAAATAGGATACAACACCATAGCAAGAAGTGGATCTTTGTGAAGTGGATGGCCTAGTAGGTGCATATGTAACTGATGAATTATTGGGATTGAGAGTAGTAACTTGAAAAGTAATTCTTCCCTACTGAGTGGTTGCACCACAATTAGCTACATGTAAGACAAGGGTATTTAAATGAGTGTCTACTTCTTCAATTTGGCCACACATGGAATAAAAACCACATCCATTTTTTGTTTCTATCTTAGCACACAAGGAGTCAAATCCTAATATGTGGTCAGTAGAATAGTCATAATTAAGCACATTAGATATGGATGCTCAGTTGACATTGTTTGTATTATTATTTCCATTATTATGGTCAGGGAATGAATTTTGAAAGATCTTTAGTTTAACATTTTTAGAGGATGGTCCTCCTTTGACCGCAATTTTTCCATCATTGACAAGGTTTTAGATGAAGAATTTGAGCTTGATACACTTATTAGTGTCATTTCCATTGATGTGGTGGTACTTGCAATGCTCATTTTCCCTATACCACTTGGATTTGGGTTGATTTTTTTCAAAAGGCTTTGTGTTGGGAAAAATTATCAAATTGTGATCCACTAGTTTCAAGAATATGGCATCTAAGGGTTCACAAAAGCTAGTGAACTTTCTATTTTGGTCATAGTCACAATTATAGTTGTTATTGGTATTTTTGTTTTTGTGAGGAAAGAATTGTGTTTGATTACAAGATTGCTGGTTATTCTAATTGTTTTTTTTTTAAATTTTGATTCTAATTATCACAATTTGAGTTATTTTTTTTGTTTCAGTGTTAATTGTTGTTGTTATTGTCTCTAGCTTAAAGGTTTTTTACACTTTTGACATTTGTGACACCATCATGGGTAACACCTTTGTTTTTGGACCAGAATTTCAGTTTTCTATTATTGTTCATTTCATCTGTTGAGGATGATGAGTTATAGTTTTTAATGGAACCAATGTCTAAGAGCCCATTTTCAATATTTTTGTCTTTCTTAACTAATGTGGCAAAGACTTTAGGACTAGCCATTTTCATTTGGAAATTCATCTCTAGAATCAAATTTTTGATAGATATGTCTACAAGGTGGGAATCTTTAATTTTGTAGGGCATGTGATTAGCAATGTGCCACCATCATTGTAGAAAATGAGAAAATGTTTCACTAGTTCATTGTTTTGTGTTGCACAAATCACTCAAGGAGGCATGATGTTAAATGTTGTATGAGTATTGTGCTACAAATTTCCCTATCGAGTCATTAAAGGAGGTAATGAAACATTTGGGTAAGCTCATTATCTATTCAAGTGCAAGGCTGTCAAAGCCTCTTATGAAGAGCCTCTTAAGGTAATCTTGACTATAGACAACTTCTTAACATAATATGAAAAATTCTTTGAGATGTGTGATAGGACATGTTTTTCCCATGTATTTGTGAAATTTAGGGATCTCAAAGTTCAATGGAAATGGTATCATATTGATAGATTTTTCAAATAGAAAAGAATAAATTTCTTCAAAAGAGAAGTCTTTCATCCCTTTGTTATTCATGTTGTGGAGAAAACTCTGGAGTTCTTGTAACTATTGGGATATATCCTAGTTTGGTTGCATCTATGATGGTTGGGAATTGATGTTGAACCAAATTTGTATGAGTTCTCAAATGGATTATAGGGTGGTGGAGGTGGCGGTGCACCAGCTTAGCCAATATATTCATATGCAATCATTAGGATTGGCACATATGTCTTCATTAGACTTGTTGGAATTTTTAAATAGGAGGAATACATTGCTTGTGTTGGGATTGTCATTTTTTCTATAGGTACTTGCCCAATGTTTAAGTATACCATAGCTAGACCTATCAAGGTTGACTATGGAATACTAGCATGTTTAGTTGTGTTGGGCATAAAATTAATGATTTGTTGAGTATTTTTTTCACTTAATTGGAACATGGGTTTTGTTGAAGTTTAGGTAGGTATAGAACTATTTCCTACTATAGGTTTTTTCCCCTTGCCATATGTTTGTGTTACGGTGGAACTTGAAAACATGAGAGCACCATCGTTGGTAATTTTCCTAAACAAATTTCTCTCATTGAAAATCATAGGGAAATTAACACCATCTTTGACAAGGTTTAGGAAGATCTTAGTCTTGTTCAACCTAATAGATATTTGCAACATTTCAAATTTGTATTGGTCTACAAGAAATGTTTGAACATCACTAGGAATGTCATTTTTTTCAATGGGGTCCTCATCTTGGTATACTTTGTCCTCATCATGTGTGTTGCTACCTATAGTGGTGTTTTGAAAGGGATTCTCTGGTTCTTTTCTGGGTGTTGAGCTAGGCATACCAAAGTTCATACTAGGGGGAAATGTGTTCCCTAATGAGACTAATAGAGGATGAAAAGGATTCTCCATCTCTTTTTGTCATAGTGATTCCAATATGTGAGACATAGAGTTAAATGTAAGTATGCCAGATTATGTTTGTACTATACAATTGTGACCAAATAAATGGATAGAAAATGTGAGAGGGGAATAGAATTATATGATAAAAAGGAAAAAAAACCTAAATGTGAATAAAAGACCTTTTTGATTCGACAAACCAAGTGTGATATAGGGTAAATGTATCTTTCTCCTACCAAAGATGGATAAATGATCTTTGGGCAAGATAGGACACTAAATATATGACTCAATATTTGGATACAAACTTATGATCCCAAATGAGTGAGTGAAAATATGATAAATGTTTTCTCATGGATAAAGGTCTAATGTTATAATCTTAATAGTTTTGTAAGTAAGATGTTCTTAGGCTGAATGATTAAGGGTCAAATGATCGAGCTTTCTAGAGAAAATCTAGCAAATGGAAGACTAGGAGCTTTGAAAATTGATTGATGTGGAAAATGAAGGTGACAAGATCACTTTGTGGGTAGTTTAATCATCTCTCATTGGAAACATAAATCTCATGTTTATCCCAAGGACAATAGACCAATTTCAAAGTTTAGCATTGTATAAGATTTTGTCATAATGATCCTATTCATCCTCTTCCTTTATGATGTCTTTGATAGCATATCATAAGTTTTTAGCACTGTATGTTAGGATTTTATTTTCCTTGTAGGCAAACAGTGTGGATAACTTCACCTTCTTAAGTTTTACTTTGTTAGACATGGAAAGAACAAAACAACCCCAACTACAAGAAAAGCACAATAATTTTACAAAAAAAAATGTTGTGAATAAAAGACCCAATGAATTTCAAATGCTAGACCAAGTATAAGGACTTATGCAAATAATCATAGGTCAAGAGAACCCACCTACAACCATTTTTCTCACTAAATGTTTATCTTACCATTTCACTCATTTTAGACCTATTTGATGTTTGGTATTGGTTTTGGATGTTTAAATACTCAAGCATGTTGAACACATCAAAAATTATAAGGATTCAAGTAGGATGTACAAAGATCATCTACAAGACTTCCTTGATATACACAAGATACATGAGGTCAAAATTTGTAGATGAAAGAAAATAGTTTCATATAGCTAGGAGGAGATAGTAACCCAAATCTCCACCTTAACTTCCCAAATGTATAATGTTCTTTGGGGCTTAGCCAAGAGTAACAAAAATTTTCTTCCAAGAGAGGGTTCTTTGGATTCACCTCCTGATATTTATACTCCATCAAAACACTTGAGTTGAGGTTGTCCCAAGGGGTGATTAAAACTCCAATAAAGCCTCCTAAAATTAAACATAAGACCACTTATTTATTGTGTACTCCAAATCACCCAAATGCACAAGAGGAGACAATAAGTGGCCTCAAGGTTTAAAAGACATTTTCTCTTTTCCAATTGAAGCTTTAGATTTTCTATCTACTTTTAAAGACACTCATGTTTATAGTATACACTATTATTTCAAAATTGACAACATCTTCAACATGATAAAAGTGAAGGGGGTGGGAGGTGGGGGGTGAATGATGGGAGACCCCTCCAACATGGCCAATCATGGCAAGAGTTTGCAATAGTGGAAAAATTTCAAATCTGGGAACCATGGGGTACAAATTGTTTATGAAGTAGCAATATTATGTTTTAATGGTTATGTATAGCATTAAGATGTATTTTAAAAGCATTTCCATTAGAATAGGAAAGTGATCTCCATGAGGAGAGAATGTGGGAAACATAGGGCCTAAAAAGTGGAAATATGGTTTTAATAACCAACCTTGTATAACCACCGGCAACTCTTTAAAAAGAAAGAGTGGGAACCGAATGGGACAGTTGGAGTTAAGAGAGGGTAATTACAAAATAATCGATTCTTGGTGTGCAAGTAAGACTAAAAAGATCGGCTCTCTGGCTTGTAGCCAGAGAGCCATGCATGTAGAGATTTTAGAGTTAAAGATTATGATTAATGAATAGTGTTTTGAGTTCATAATTTTCTTTGTGTCTCTATTGCTTATATTCAGTCTCCAATAATAATCTCGATTTGGGGTGTTAATATTCATTTTAGTGGCCAAATTGATGCAGTCCCGATTTGAAATGGGAAGAAACAATATATTTCTATCTCCGCATGAGTACTCAATGTTATGGTTACTCTTTCATACACCTTCCATAACTATTAGGTTTTGATAGTGGCATGCAAAAGAATGAAGAGTCGGTTATGATAATAGATTCTTGTTTTAAAATGTTAATATGAGGAAGCAATTTTGTTTCTTATTTTATATATACGTCCCAATTTTTGCATTTTGTGTTAGTGTTGAAGTACATCACTAGGGGTGATGGCCGTATTGACAAAGCATACGACAAACCAGTTGATGTGAAGAGAAACCGCAGGGTGGCTGTTCAATAGTCACTTGGTAGGAGACTGAACCCGATAGAAGGAAGGAGAAGCTCGATGGTAATGGTGGAAGCAACTTGATTTGCAAAGGAGCCCAATAAGATTGTTTTTATTTCAAACCAACATGTCCAGAATGTAAAGGTGGTAGCTTTATTAATCAGAAAGATAGCGAGGTATGCAGATTTGGAGACTGCCATTGATGCTCTCTACATCAAGTGTTTGAAACAGAGAAAAGGTGGCAGCACGAACTACACGTGCACATTTGTGTTTTGAAAAACATGGGTATTGTATGAGTGAGTGTTGGTGGGTGTTTGGCATATCAAAGTATGAACAGAGGCTCATGGTCTTGTGAGGGAGTGAGAACCTGACTACAGTTTAAGGGAAGTTTTATAGCCTGTTACATCAGAGTGGTACCAGAGCTAGCGAATGGTCTGGTGACATTGCAGTGGGAAGAAGCATAAATGGTTGCATTAATCCATCAAGCTGCAGGAAGAACGAAGAGAGTTCTTGGGAAGGTCTCAGGCGGAGATCTTGGTATTGTCTACATGAGGATGAAGATGGGTAGAAGGTGCAAGAAGCAACCACTGAGCGAGAGTGGGAAGCATCTTCCAGAATCTTCGATGGCTACGATGACCGTATAGTAGCAGTATGAAGAATGGTGGACAGCAATGACAATGCAAGGAAGTCATCAGAGTGACGCAACGAAAGCTAAAGAGTGAAAGATCACGAAGAAGAAGCAAGCACATTTCCTTGGGACAAGGAAATTTGTCAGTCCGGGAGTTTGATGGGAGACCCCTCCAACATGGCCAATCATGGCAAGAGTTTGCAATAGTGGAAAAATTTCAAATCTGGGAACCATGGGGTACAAATTGTTTATGAAGTAGCAATATTATGTTTTAATGGTTATGTATAGCATTAAGATGTATTTTAAAAGAATTTCCATTAGAATAGGAAAGCAATCTCCATGAGGAGAGAATGTGGGAAACATAGGGCCTAAAAAGTGGAAATATGGTTTTAATAACCAACCTTGTATAACCACCGGCAACTCTTTAAAAAGAAAGAGTGGGAACCGAATGGGACAGTTGGAGTTAAGAGAGGGTAATTACAAAAGAATCGATTCTTGGTGTGCAAGTAAGACTAAAAAGATCGGCTCTCTGGCTTGTAGCCAGAGAGCCATGCATGTAGAGATTTTAGAGTTAAAGATTATGATTAATGAATAGTGTTTTGAGTTCATAATTTTCTTTGTGTCTCTATTGCTTATATTCAGTCTCCAATAATAATCTCGATTTGGGATGCTAATATTCATTTTAGTGGCCAAATTGATGCAGTCCCGATTTGAAATGGGAAGAAACAATATATTTCTATCTCCGCATGAGTACTCAATGTTATGGTTACTCTTTCATACACCTTCCATAACTATTAGGTTTTGATAGTGGCCTGCAAAAGAATGAAGAGTCGGTTATGATAATAGATTCTTGTTTTAAAATGTTAATATGAGGAAGCAGTTTCATTTCTTATTTTATATATACGTCCCAATTTTTGCATTTTGTGTTAGTGTTGAAGTACATCACTAGGGGTGATGGCCGTATTGACAAAGCATACAACGAACCAGTTGATGTGAAGAGAAATCGCAGGGTGGCTGTTCAATAGTCACTTGGTAGGAGACTGAACCCAATAGAAGGAAGGAGAAGCTCGATGGTAATGGTGGAAGCAGCTTGATTTGCAAAGAAGCCCAATAAGATTGTTTTTATTTCAAACCAACATGTCCAGAATGTAAAGGTGGCAGCTATATTAATCAGAAAGATAGTGAGGTATGCAAATTTGGAGACTGCCATTGATGCTCTCTACATCAAGTGTTTGAAACAGAGAAAAGGTGGCAGCACGAACTACACATACACATTTGTGTTTTGAAAAACATGGGTATTGTATGAGTGAGTGTTGGTGGGTGTTTGGCATATCAAAGTATGAATAGAGGCTCATGGTCTTGTGAGGGAGTGAGAACCTGACTATAGTTTAAGGGAAGTTTTATAGCCTGTTACATCAGTGAATCAGAACTAACTAAATTTAACCTTTAAAACTTTTAACTGAGATTAACCACATACATGTATGATATTAAATCAACATAAAAGTAAACACATGCATGAAAATAGATAACACAAGATTTTGATCACCCAGAAACCCTCCAAAATGAGAAGGTAAAACTAGGGTGGGGATGATACCCACAAATTATCACTGCAACAATATGTAACTAATTAAGGTTACCTAGTTAAAGGATTTACAAACACTCACTTGGAATGTCACCATGCTAAAGGATTTATCACCTTGTCAAAGGTTTACAACATGGCTATTAAACTAACCTATCATCATAGGATTTTCATTCATAATACAATGGCTAGAAGGTATTAGAATGTGTTGACCTGATGACTTACAATCTTTAATTGCTGATTCTAGATCCTTGTTCTGCTCAATCTGATTTGATCCTTCCTGGTCTGATAACTCTATGCTCATATTGGTGACACTTTGTTCTGAACAACTTGATTCTGTAGTGTTACTCTTCCTCTAAGTCTTTACACCCCTCTAAAATTTTCTAGCATTCTCCCATATATCTCTCTTACACATGAATTATGGGGTATCAACCTCCTTATAAAGGCTTCAAAGACTTAGGGTTAGGTATTAATCTATGATCAATATTCATTCTTTTTTTCCTGCTCAGATCTTTACACTTTTCTTATTGGTTGCATGCTTTCTCCATTTTTTTGATTGGTTGCATGTTGATTACATATGGAATGTAAAAGATTCGATCTTATATTTTAGATCCTTCAAGATTCATCTTAAGTCAGCCCAAGAAATTTTTTACATTTGAGTTTGTGAAGGCACAAACTCATATGTTGATTCTGTGTTACTCAACACTTACTAATTGACGATGTTTGACACATATAGTGTTTCTGTCTTGCTTGACTCTTATTGTATCTCTATCTCACTCGGCATCTATACTTTGCTCAGCACTTGAAGTTTACTTGGTACCTCTTGAATATTTGGCTTGCAACATACTATAGCTTGGCATCTATATCATACTTGGTATCAACATAGAAATTGGTTAAGTGTGTTGACACTCAATTGTCGAAACCAATCTGAGACCAACAATCTCCCCATTTGACATGAGTGTCAAAGACACTTAAATAAAAATTATGAATCTGATCTCTATGAGTATAATACACATCTTATTCGACATATGTATAAAACTTCAAAAAACTTTTTCAATTTTTTTTAAAAGACTATATACCTCAAAAACTTGTAACTCCTCATGAGCTAATGTGCTATTTCTATGTACAAAATCTCTTATGCTTGATTTGTCTCATGTTGATATTTCTGATTCTCTTTATCTCTACCTTGTTATGTCTACTATGTTTGTACTCCCCCTTTCACACATCTTCCTTGCAATGTTTGTATCCTTTTGGCTTTATTTCCTTATCACTACTCAAAATTCAAAATTTGATTATCTCCCCCTTTGGGTAACTCTCCATGTTTGGGTTTCTTTCATTATCTCCCCATTTCTTATCCTCCATCTCAAAATGTATTTCTCCCCCTTTTTGACACTTATGTCAAAGGGTCCTATAAATGAATTCAATATTTAGCCAAAAAAGTTTTATTTACCTCCATGATAATCTTTAGAGAAGCATTCCATTTGTCTAAGGCAATTTCTAGTACTTTGAGCTAGATGGTTGTCTTTGATGCAAGGTATACCAGGCCTTCTAATGTAGAAAGATTAGGATCTTTCTTCAAAACATTTTTTTCATAGGCCATTTCTTTATGCAAAAAATCCATGTGTCACATGATGGAAGACTATATCTATATCAACTTGGGCTTGATGTTAGCCTCTTTTGCTATGAGTACAACTAATTCCTTTTGGGTGTTAAGCATTATGGAAAAATGCTTCTCACTTTGAGTTGGATCCTTGGGTAGTTGTGTTCTTGATACCTTGAGGTTTCTCTCCAAGCTCAATATCCTCTGGCTTGTTTATTGTGTGAAATATGGGGAATCACACAATTTGGAGTACAATGAGAATATATTCTCAAGTACTACTTTCACTTTCTCTACCTTCTTAGCTAGTTCCACCTATGATAGTGCTATCTCACTAGATATTTTCTCCTTTACCTTCATTTAAAATTTCTTCTTAGACCATTTAAGTAATTTAACATTAGTTTCTAGGTCTTAATTTTGTACCTAGTCCACTATGTTGGAGAGTTGTTCCATAATGGGATTTGTTTCATCAGGTACTAGCAAGCTGAATGCATCAAGAAAGATGTATTTGATTTCTATCAATGCTTTCCTTTGTCTATACTCATTTCTAAGCATCTTCTACTACTTCTTCTTCTCTAGTGCCTCTTACACTTCATCAATTTGTGCTATGTTCATTGCTTTTTAGTCATAACTTGGTATGACTATTTCCTCATCAAGTCCAATGTCTCCATAATGATGTACCCTTTTTACCTTGGTAGAGTTCAAGCCTGGTGCTGATATTTATATTGGTACTACATCTATACTTAGCCACTAAGTAGGAGTCCCTGTAGAAGAAAAATTTACTAACATTTGTATTGCCTATTTTTCTTTCTCCTTATGGGTCTTCTCCTCTTCCTTGTCTTCTTCAGTTTTACTTTGATCAATTTTAGTAATTAGAGGAGGTGAACCTTGACTCTATCTTGTAGGAGTAGAGATATCCTTATGTCCTATTTTCTACTTTGTTTTCTCCTTAGTAGTTACTGTGACTGTAGTATCAACCTTACAAAATATATCTTGTGTTTCTTTCTCTTGTGGTTGACCACTTATAGCTATTGGAGTTTTTGAGGGTGGTTCTTGTGTATTCACCTTCTCCTTGGTTATCTTAGCTACTACCTTCTATAGTTCTTCTATACTCACCAAAACTGGATTAGTGCACAATTGTGCTTGTAGAGTAGTCTGGTGAAGGATCTTTTTGAGATCCTCTGTAGTTAATGGGTTGATGTTCTAACTAGAAGTCTTAGGAACATCCTTCACAAATATAGTTTCTATAGATGTATGTGTTGCATGTGGAGGACTAGGTTGTGGCAATTGTCTATCTTGGACACTCTGTTCCTATTGCTACTTCTCAATTGTTGCCTCATCAGCTTTATGTGTTTCTTTCTCCACTATTACCTCTTCCTTTTCTTTTTCTCCTTCTTCCAACTTTTCATTTTCTTCTTCCTCTTCATCATTATTTCTTCCCTCAAAGGGATCTTCTTGTCCTTCCTTGACTATAGTTAGCCCATAAATCAATTTCCACATTTGTGTGGACTTTTTGACAACATCCTCAATCTTGTTTTGCAAATTTGGGTGCAAATTTGCTCCCATATTTCCTGCTTGCCTTGCTTATTTGATTTTAGTGAGGTTAGGCATTACACAAGCCAATGTTGACTCTCTTATTTCTTTCTCCATGTTTAGGCAATAGTGACATTTATTTTCAACAATGGAGTATAGCTCCTTGGGCATAGTATTATCTAGTTCAAGTGGAGTAGTCTTGAACTTGGCCATCATAGTGTAGATTGATTCTTCCACTATGTTCTACTCTTCTCTTGTCAAATTATTAAAATAAATGTCTTTTAGCCTTATCAACTCTTCATTATCCCTAATATTATGACAAACATTTTCTAGGTTAGATTTAGTGGTGTAACTTACCACTTTGAATAGCTCATTATCATATTTTTTCCTCTCCTCATCTGATTCTAGGGGTGCCAAATATTTTCTTCTATTTTTCTTTGCTATCCCTCCTTGTTCTATGGCTTTCTTCTTCTCTTGTTCATTTTCCATCTTTTTTGTTTCCCTTGTATCTACCATGGTGGTAGGTTTGGCTAGGCTTGTCTTAGCCATTTTCTTCTTGCCTTTAGGCTATGTAGCTAGTTGCGTTTGTACTTTCCTCTTTTTGGGCTCTACCTTAGGTGCTTTGTACTCAACACCTTCTTCTTCTTTAGCAAACTCACCCATCCCTTGGGTTAATGCTAGTGACCCCTTCCCTTGTTCATCTTCATCATCATCTACCTCTTCATCTTCTTTTGCCTTTGTTTTGCCTTCTCCAAATTTGGCCTTGAGATTTTTCACCAATTTATCCTTTTTATTTAATGTGGAAGAAATTTTTAATTCCATATCTACCTTTTATCTCACCACATCATATGTGCCAAAATGTGGTGCACTCTTATCCACTTCCTCTACAAGCAATGTTGTTATGGCTACATATGCCTCATCAAGGTTTATTTCATATCCAAGAGGTCTAAGCCATCTAACCCTTGGTATGGCTACTTGTATGCAAGTATAATCAATATCAACAAGAAAGAAAACATCATTTACATGTTGTTCCACTAATGAAGCAGGTATCCTCAGTCTCTATTTTATAGATTTCTTGAAATCTTAAAAATAATTTGTCATAAGTGTCTCAAAATTTTCCCCCATTTTTTTAATATATTCATTCACTTGGGCTACAATGGACCTATTGGTTTTCCAACTATTTTTTCGAAAAGATTGGAATTCATTATGTACATAGAAAAAAATACAAATCAAAATTGCACCAAATTTACATTAGGCTCCCATAGTTCTCCTTATAGCTCCTAAGTTTTTATTGATTTGATATAGTTGAAATTCTGCTAGGTCATAAGTATGATCCTTTTTGACTAATTTGTAGCCAACATCTACTGCAATGCATGGTATAGTATTGAGTCTGTAGGATTGATATAACTTGTGGGAAATGACTTTAATAGAAAAATCAACAAGAGGATCTTGAATGGTATCTATAGTCATTCCTTTCTTGTTCCATTTGACTCCAATATTCTTTTTAATAGCTTCCTTAGAGTCACTCCTTAGGGTTTTGGGCCCATCTAGGGTTGGATACCCTATTAACCTATGAACACTCCTCTTTGATATCTTTATTGGGCCATCTTCTAACCATAAACTTCCATCATGAATTCTACTTAGCACAATTCTGATCCATTCAATTTTGAAAATAGTAGGGAATTCTAGGGTAGGGGTTAAACCCTTCCTTTCAATGATTTGGAACTCTTCCTTCAAGACTTCATTTTCACACAACCTATCATAAGCTTCTTCGATCTCCATATCTCCTATAGCACCTATCTTATAGTTATAACATCTCCTAATATCTTGCATCATTACTACCTTAGGAGGAATTATAGATAGGGCTTTGGCTAAGTTATTTTTATAGGCAACTTTAGGTATAGGCTAGAAATTATGTTGCTTGACTTCATTTGACACTAATTAGACATCAAACAGCCCTTTCTCCTAAGGTTTCCTAGAACTAGAGGCCATTTCTTCTATCTAGGGTCTAAACATGAAGAAATTTGAAATTATGTACCTTGGCACTAGTGTAAATACCTTGAATTTGATGAAACTATGCTGAATCTACATAGAAATTTGCTAAAATACTTCGAAATTTGACTTGGAAATTGTTCAGCTCTCTTCTTCATCTATTCTCTTTGTTTGCAATGAATAAAAATGATTCAAAATGCAATCAAATGCCCTTATTTCATAGCATTTAATGCTTAGTGCATTTACAGCTATCCACTCAGCTTCTTAAGCATTTATATTTTACTCATCTTCCATTGATTTTCAATTACTCACCATACACTAGAGTCTCACTTACTCGGGTTCAACTAAAATTCCATTACTCAGCTTCAACTACCAACTTGGCTACAACTAATCACTTGGCTTCTACTGACTTTGGTAGACAACTCAGCAACGCTTGTAAAAACTTGAAATTTTTAATTTTGCATCTCTATTCATGCCAGTCTCTCCTTTTCAGTACTTACTTGTCTTAGAACTAAGGTATAATAAAGTTTTGTATATTAGTCTCACATACCTTCCTTTACTTAGTTGGATGAAGTGTGACCACTTAACCTTTTGGGTGAAGTGATCCCTTCATTGGATATGCTACTTCCATCTTTCTTCTTCCATGTTTTATTCATCTCTCCTCTAATGTGTTCAACATCTACCTTTCCTTTTCCTTTGTTGAACTCTAAGTTGGATGCCTTTGACCTTGTTGGGCAATTTCTATTGATATGAATAGTCTTTAAATAATTGAATCATGTAGTTTGGCTCAACCATCTATTGTAGTTTCAACTAAAATGTGTTCTTACGCAATTTTTAGGGATGTGTCCATATTCTTGATAGTAATGATAGCTATACCTCGTGTTGCAGTCCCAATTGTAGTGATGTCCATGATTATTTCCCCTTGCTGGTTGATTAGGTGTCCACATAGGTTTTTATCTACACTCAAAAGCTCTATGTCCATACTTTTTGTAATTGTAGCAGTGACCTTCAAATCATGGTGTTTTGATGATTCTAGTCCTACAGTCATGTGCTTGATTTCCTTGCTTGTTGCACTTATGCAAGTGACCCATGTTCTTAGATTTGTCATGTTGATGGGAATTCTTACTCCTGCACACATTAGAGATATGTCCTTTTTTACCACAAGAATGAAAAGTAGGTTTAGTGTTCTTACCTTTGTCACTTCTTTCTTCTACAGTCTTGGATGATTCTCCTTTTTTAGTGCTACTATATCCTCATCTTGTAGTATCATTACTAAATCTTGGTGATTTTATTAGTTTTTCAAAATATTTGATGGCCTCATTAGGTTTTTTGAAGTTCTTTTTAATCTCCTTCTCTCTCTTCATGTCATTTTGGAATTGTTCATTTTGCCTTTTTAGTGTGGAGATCTCAATATCCTTGACATTCAATTCATGATGTGCATTCATCATCTAACTTAGGGTGTATAGCTGCATATTGGGAATTCTTGCAAGCTTAATTGACTTTTCTTCTAACCTATTAGCAAGGTTTCTCTTGTCCTCTTCTAGCATAACCTTATCTTCAATAGCTCTTTTCTTATGTTCAGTCACTTCACAAAGCATCATGGCTTGTGATTCTTGTTCAACCTTGATAGTTATGATCTCTTCTTCTTGTGTTCTACTCTTCTCCATCAGGTCTACTGTTGTTGCATTAAACTCTATGGAATCTCCATTTGTAAACACTTTTGAGGTGTCAATTTCCTTGTACTATGTATCATTCTCAGCTATGGAAATCTCTCTTCTTCTCTTCAAAGATTTTCTTAGTTCTTCCTCAGCTTCTTCCAAATTATATAGAATGAGTTGTATATCAATCACCTAGTTTTGTATGATCTTCCCAAGTCTGTAGACTTCCATTTCTAGATCTTTTCTCCAAGTTGTAAGGATTCTCTTTGTGAGAACTTGGCTCTAATACCAATTGTTGTAATTTACAAGTGGGAAGATTTACTTATAAGAGTGGGGGTGGGGGTGGAGGGTGAATTAGAAGTAACTAACTTTAACCTTTAAAACTTTTAACTAAGATTAACTACATACATCTACCATATCAAATCAACATAAAAGTAGAGACATGCATGTAAATAGATAACACAAGATTTTCATCACCTAGAAACCCTCCAAAATGAGAAGGTAAAACTGGGGTGGGGATGACAACCATAAATTATCATTGTAGCAATATGTACTTGATTAAGGTTACAAAGTTTGACCACTTACAATGGTCTGCCCTATTAAAGTCTTTACACCATGTTAAAAGTGACTTGGTTAAATAATTTACAAACACTCACTTGGAATGTTACCCTATTAAAGGATTTATCACCTTGTTAAAGGTTTACAACATGGCTATTAAACCAACCTATCATCATATGATTTTCATTCCTAATACAATGGCTAGAAGGTATTAGAATGTGTTGACTTGATGACTTACAATCTTTAATTGTTGATTTTAGATCCTTGTTCTACTTAATTTGATCTGATCCTTCCTAATCTAATAACTCTATACTCATATTGCTTATACTTTGTTCTGAACAACTTGATTCTACAGTGCTGCTCTTCATCTAAGTCTTTACACCCCTCTAAACTTCACTATCATTCTCCCATATATCTCTCTTACACATGAATTATGGGGTATTGACCTCCTTATAAAGGCTTCAAAGACTTAGGGTTAGGTATGTGTTGGTCTGACTTTTTCTGCAGTAAAAAATTTTCAGTTAAACCATAGAAAAGTCAGATGTTCTATGTCTAAGCGAAGTATAAGGTTTTGGATAAACCATCTATAAGAAATATTCACCATGTAAGCCTTACATTCATCTCTATTTATAAATGGTCGGGCGCGAAAATTTTCAAAATTCAAAAGAAGCGAATATGCTTCTGTATTCCTTTTCCTTTCTCTCGGGTTACCTTTCTTACTATTTGTCCCAACCGTCAGATCCGATTAGATCTACCGCTGGCGTTATCTCGCTATTGAAAGTTGCATGCTCATTAAGTATAGCGAGATAGCGAGTGTCAAGTTTTTAAGTGGTGGGACCATGAGGTGAACGTGCGGCGATCAGAGATTTGCTATTTAATTGCTTTATTGTGCAGGTACACTTAGCAATTCGCCATAAAAGGGGGAAAAGGACCCACTAGAATATCTGACATCAGAGCCAGAATGTTGATGTTTTTCCGGAAGTTCTGCCACCTCGCTATCGGAAAATTCAAGCACTTCACCGTTAGCGAAGTAGCGAGGCCACGTGAAAATCTGAAAATGATGACATTGCATCTTGCTTGTGTCATAATTACACCAGGTGGCATGATGTGTCATAAATACTGTTGTCAGAATCAGTTTTAATTAACAAAAATAATTACCGAGTACCCCCTTGCTTTTTCCGGCACGGAATCCTTTAAAGTGCCGAAGCTCGCTACCTCGCTATCGGAAAATTGAGGTGCTTCACCGTTAGCGAGTTAGCGAGGCCCCGTAAAATGGTAAAAGATCGGCAAGATCTATGATGACGTGTAATGATAGGTGACTGATAAAATTTGACATGTGCTAGCTATGCAGAGATCCGATTCTCATTAATGCCTACCTGACTAAATGTACAAGAAATCTGGAACATCAGCTTGAACTGAATCAACGGAGCTCGCTATCTCGTTATGAAGAGTTGCAAGGAAGATAATTATAGCGATATAGCGATATGGGCCCACCGCCTTCTTTCTTAAGAAGTCCTGTAGCATATCGTTCGATCATTTCTTGGTCCGATCAACGGTTGTCGCCGCCTCGTTATGGCAAGGTGCTAGTTCTTTATGCATAACGAAGTAGCGACATGCTGACACGTGTTCTCCATCATCAATGGGTTTAAAGGTAAGCGCCATCAAAAGAAAGAATTATGTACGTGGCAAGCTCTCATTGGGTAATATAACTGACATGGCAAGTATAACTCCTAGTTGTTCTCTGTGTACCGCATGATCGTAGGATCTTTGAAGATCAAGGGTGCAGTTTTAAATAAAAAATGTAGTGCCACTCTCTGTATTAATTAGACAAGAAAGCTTCGTCTGTGAGAAAAAACAAAGTATAATACAGAGAGATTGCATCAGTTTCATTTCACGCGAGAAAAGATTTGAAGCCATTCCTGTGCAGAAGCTATTACTGAAAGAAAAGCGTGCCAAGGTTGATAAGGAATTGTCAAGTTATCTGTTCGCTGAAATTTTGTAGGAATTCAAAGGAGAATTGAGACAGAATTCAAGTAAGTAAAACTGCCATCATCTTTGTGAGCTTTTAAATTTTAAAGAGGATAGCCCAAGATGCCTCCTAAGAAGGGATTTACAGGAGCAGTAAACTACCTGGATAGAAATGTGCATGATGATTTGCTTGAGTTACTTCCTGAGTCCACTGTAGAAATGGTGCAAGTTAAGAGGTTGACCTCACTCAATCCTAGGCTTAGGGTAGCTGATGGATTGTATGATAAGGGTAATTGGGTCCGGGATGCTCAAACTGCTCAGATTGGTTTGAGTTTATTCAAGAAATGGTTTGCAGAGAGAAAGTTATATGCCCCTCATGCCAACATTTGGAATTTTGAGCTTGGGAAGCTTGTTGTTCCCAGCGTGTTCATGGATTTTGACCTACTTGAAGCCATAGCAAAAAACTATGACCAAGCCACTAAGGTAGTGAGGAGAATAGATGGTGAGGCTTTAGTTACCATCAGTCCCGAGGAGATTAGGAAGGTATTCAGTCTGGGACCCCTCACCATGTATCATGTGCCCATTAATCTGACAGATTTAGAAAAGGAATATATATCCAAGAGGGATGTAGTTAGACAGGGTGCACTGAAAGCCCACATAGGCCGAATTGGAGGCCTCCCAACCATAACATCATCTTCTAAAGATCCCTTCAAGAAATCATGTTTTAATGCCAGGGCAGTCGAGATATATAGGACCCTGTGCAGAGTCTTCGGAGAGGGCGAAGAAGACTTTATTCCGGTGAGCTTCATGTATATGATCACCCAAATCTCTTCTTTTGTTGTGGAAATAATTTTTGATTTTGCATCTTACTTGGCAAATGAGATCCATCATGGATTGGTGGGGATTGCACAGGGCAAGGTGGAAAAGGTTTGGGGTCAGTATTCCTTACTGATGCATATGTTTCTTTTTAAAGGGGCCACTTATTTTGGTAAAGAAATGGTTTTAAATAGAGAACAAGAAGGGGAAGCACTACCAGTCCAATTATGGAGTGCAAACATGACCTGGGAAGCAGAAAATGCTAGCTTCGTTAGATTTGATAGGCACTTTGCCTCCAAACTAAGGTGCCTCTTATTGAGTGATAATCCCAGAGTCCCTAAGACATTAATGCACCTTATCAGGCCTATGGACAAAACCCACAATCTAAAAGTTTCACATAATTGGGGAGATATTATCCCATATTCAGTCTCAACGGTCATCAGGGTCTATGGTTTCAAAGGAACACCCCATGTGTTACCCTATCGGGTACCCTTGAAGGTAGGGATAGCTAAATTTTTGTGGCAGTTGGGAGGAGTGGAGGAGGCCTTTTTGCACAAAAGGGGGACAGGATCAATTTTTCCTACTTGTACTATAGCCCACCAATTTGTGATAACTAAAGAAGGGTGGGTCTTTCTTCATAAATTTTTGGATCAATACAAAATGGCAGTGTCTCACTCTCATTTTTGTGATACAGAAGGTTTCTTTAACTCTGCCCTTAGATTGAGAATCAAGCTGCGTCCAGTTCAGCATGAATTCTATTTTTCAGAAGATGTAATAAGAAATGAATATTCTCTCCATGAGAAAGAAATAAAGAAAGAAAAATGGAGAGTCTATTCAAAAGTTTTGGAATTCATTAATTGTTTTGATAAAAATTTCAGTCCTCTTAGTAATGCTGCAAACAATGCAGATAAAGTACATAAGCTCATGAGTAATTTCTTTGAGATAATGGAGGTAATGAATGAGAAGAAATAGCATTTTATTAATTCTTTTCTAGATAAAGCCAGAGAAATTATGAGAAAATTGGGTTTCACTCCCAACATTGGAGTAGGTCCACTGGTGGTACAGAAGAAAATAGGGTATACTATTGTCCGACAGCAGGTGCCCGTTGTGCATAAAGAAAAATAGATTGTTGGATCTTCCAGCACTGTCCTAGAAGAAAGACCCCCTGAACCTTCCCCCAAAAGAAGAAGAATAATAAGGGAGGAAGAATCCCCTGATGAAAGTGTCTTACCTTCTCAAACCCCAATAAGAGTTGAGGAAGAACAACTCACCAGTGAGCAATTTGAACAAATGGGGTCACAAGGAGAAATTTTTGTTACACAAGCAGAGATTGATGAAGGCAACCCTCAGGAAACCCCTGTACCAAGTTTTGAATTAACTACAGCAGATTTCAGAGGAAGGGAATTGGACCCTATTTTGGAACAAGCCAGTCAGCATTTTTTGTCTGATAACAATTTTGTAAGATCTAGGGCTTTCCATCAGTTTGTGTGGAGAGTAAACATGCACATTTTTGAGTAAAGGTGCAATAATATGAGAACAGAACATCCAGAAATGGATGAGACCTCCATTCAAAATCTAATAAAGGAACAAATGGTTCAAGAGTTCCAAAATATAACCCCTGATGAGGGAAGACAGATGGTAAAAAATGCTAATGTTTTATTATTGCCCAATTGGGACATTGCTGACGCATTAGTTTTTAATTCTGTTTCAAATAATTTAGGACTCCAGGATCCGAATAAAGAGGAATTCTTGGGTATAGCATTCAGCAATGATCAAGCTGCCCTTGTTATGTGGTCCCTAAGAAGAGGATCCAGAGTTACTTCATCACAACCTGATGACTCAGGATTGACAGGGAGTATCATTGTAAGAAGAGTTGCTGACACTTCAAATGTACAGGCAGCCCACATGAATGTGGATTATTCTAAATTTGCCCTGGCTACTGCGGAAAGAGAAGAGAGGGAAATGATGGATATGCATAATAAATATGAAGTAGTGGTGGAAGCCTATAATCAAGAGGTGAAGAGGAGAATTGAGTTAGAAAACAGGATATCTCAACTGGAAAAGGTACTTGGAAAGAGAAAAGTGGGAGAATCCAGTACATTGAGAATTGCATATCCCCCACAGTCATCTGTGGGATTAACCCCTATTATTGAGATACCTGACACCCCTGAAAGACCCCAATTCTATACTGCAGAGGAATTTGAAGCAGAAAAAACCAAATTACATGAGTGGCAGATAGAATTTAGAAATCAGCAGGAAGAGAAATGGAAGCAGGGTGTGACATACTTGAGGGATAAAATACAATGGTCAGATTTTTATGACCAGCTGACCAGGATTGTAACCCTCATAGATGAGTTAAATAAAGGAAAGAATGGACTAGACTCTCTTGCACAGAAGTGGAGACAGAGGAATAATGATGTTACAATTGTTTGTATCTCTGCAGTTCAAATGCCTTATCATCAGGTTGAAAGAATTTTTGATTTATTAAATCAATTAGATAATTTTGAAAATAAAAGAGATTCTTTACAGAGGAAAGTGACACTCTGTTTTTCAAGATATCTTGCTAAAAAATTCACCCTATTTCCTTGTGCCTTAAAAACTGTTGATACAGTAAAGGAAAAGGACAAATGGAAAAAGGAAATGGATGAATTATTTGATAATAGAATAACAAACATCATCAGTGAGACTGGCTGTTGGTTTTGGGCAAAGACAAATGAAGAGCTGGTAAAGATACAATTGTATTATGCTGATATAAGAAAAGAATTCGATGAATTAGAAGAAAATGCCAATTCTTTAATAAAGATACAAAGAGAAACCCTAAGTTTTGATTGGCCAGATGATGATACTTTCAACAGATGGAAAGATCAGTTTAGTGAACAGATGTCAGGAGAAGATGACGAGGAAGATGTAAGAGTAATAGTTACTCTTGTAGTCAGCAATGATGACATAGAAAATCCCCAGGTTAAAGTGATTTTGCATGTAACAGAAGATGATACATCACTTGCAGACCTTATGGATATGTACTCTGAAGATGAGGAATGATTGCGAGAACAGATCATAACAACCAAGAAGCATAACAGAAAGGGACCCGCCAAGAAGTGCTGTTGTAATCAACCTTTCTGTTATTCTTGTTTTTTGTTTTGCAAAAGAAGGACACCTGTCACCTACTGTAGCCTGAAGCTTGTTGCATCTCACATTATTTAAGTGAGATCCCAAGGCTAAAGATAGGTCCGAATTTGGTTTTCACTAAGTGTTGTGCTTAGTTCTTTTTTGGTCCAAACATTTTTGGAAAGAAATTTATAGTATGCTTTTTCTGTCAAAATCTCTGAGATATGGATGAATGTAAAAAGAACTGTGCTTCTTCTCTGAAGGTTTTTCTGGGTCTTTTGTAAAGGATATATCATTTTCAAAGGAAATGAATACAAGTTATGAACTGTCCCCATATCTGTTCTTCTCTGAATTTTGTCTCCTTTTTAATACTGAGTTACCTTGATGTTGTGTGAGTAAAAGCTTATGCAATTGATTGCAATTTAGTAAGACTGTACATCCATTTGTTATTGTTGTTAATTCAATGGATTAAGTAAAGGCTTTGATGAATGTGATGAGGTTGCTTGGGTGTTAATAAGGATTTTTGAATGATAAATTCTGGTAAGAATTGCTGATGAAAATTCGTTGCAAGGCAACAAATTAGATCTAAGAATTTACTTGACTCTGAATTCCCAATGGATTAGGCACTGATCGAGAGTATTTTAGCCAAAAGAGAAGTATATTATAACTAGCTTTTTCAAAATACATCATAAAATCAATTTTCATTTATCTTTCCTGTAAGATTTTCAAAGTTGGCCAGCACTTGCCTGCCTAGATTGTTTTAGCTTCATTTAGCCATTGTTGTTGGAAACATTTGCAGAGCTATAGAAGATTTCTTGGCCATATCTGTTTCAAGGGATGTGTTTGTCTGTTATTTACCTATATGTTTAAGGATTTAGAGATGAGAATCAAAATGAAACTAAGAATAATTCTCATACAATTATTCCATCTTTGAACCATCCCCGGGTGCACCCGCCCTGGTTTTACAGAGCCAAAAGAGTAGAAAACCGTCTGAGGTTTTATGGAAGTTGGGTCCTAATACTTTGCATATGCAAGTGATAATGAGAATTGGCTATTCTTTAGGTTGCGTATGTACTGATATCTAGGTACTAAGCCTTTTGTCGCCTAGTAGTTTTAGTACTGGTAACATCAAAATAAAACCCCAACAGTATGAATCTATGATCAATATTCATCCTTCTTTTCCCACTCAAATTTTTCCACGTTTCCTATTGGTTGCATGCTTTCTCTATTTTTCTAATTGGCTACATGTTGATTACATAGGGAATTTAAAATATTTGATCTTATCTTTTAGATCCTTTGAGATTCATCTTAAGTCAACTCAAAAAATGGTTTACATCTAAGTTTGTGAAGGCACAAACTAATATGCTTATTCTGTGTTACTCAACACTTACTAATTGCTAATGCTTGGCACATATAGGATTTTTTTCTTACTCAGCTCCTATAGTAACTTTGTCTCACTTGACATCTATACTTTTTTTAGCAGTTGAAACTTTCTCGACACTTGAAGTTTACTCGGCACCTATTGAATCTTTGGCTTAACACATATTGTAGCTCAACATCTATATCATACTTGGTATCAACTTAGAAATTGGTTAAGTGTGTAGGCACTCAATTGTCCAAACCAATCTAAGACCAACAAAAATAAAGCAATCATCAATCACATAAGAAAATCGATAAAGTGAGAATGAATTCCTCTAAGTCATTCAAGATTGAGTGTGTTCATTTTAAGCACCAAGTCCAAATGTTTTATACCAAGTTTCTATGTCCCTTAAACATTCAAGATTATATGAAAATGTTTTAAACCCAAATTGAAATATTTCATTGCATTCAAGAGTGTGTCTTCTATCTATCCATTCATTCCAATGAAAAAGCTTGTTCATTCTTTTAAATGCATTCAAGAGTGTGTTTGAACATCAATTCCAATGAAATGTGTATAAATTCCATTTAGGATAATTGAGAGTATGCATGTAATGTTACTACAGATGTATTTGAGAGTTTGTTTTGATTTTGATATTAGTTGGAACATACATTTTGAGGAAAAAGGATTAAGCTATACAAGTTCATTTATCCCCTAAGTTTAAAGTCTTCAAATTTTGTTATCCTAAAATAGAAATCTCATCAATAATCCCTGCATGTCAAACAATTAGTGAGTTATCAAAAGATATGCCAAATCTATAAATAATCAAAGACAATAGATAGCAAAAAGAAATGATAAAACTACAAAGATTATAGAACAAAGATGATAGAACACAAAAAGTACAATGTACCTATCACTTACACTCGTTGATTGCAAATGAAAGGATAGGATTAGAGATGCCATAACTCATAGACACCCAAATAATTGCACATGATAGTCAATTGAAATTAAACACTTTTGGCTACCCATAATGCAAATGATTGATCACTTACAATAGGGATGCCACTTTAGAAAAATGAAAGGCTTTAGTCACCCACAATGCAGATGATAATGAAAGCCAACTACAAAGAAGATAGTTTAGCATAATGATAGGTTTTAGTCACCCACAACATAGATGAAAGTGAAGGAAAACTATGGAGATGATAGTTTAGCAAAATGACAAGTTTTTAATTTGTCTACAATAGATATGATAGTGAAGGTAAACTATAGAGATGATAGAATAGGGTATATATGCAATGCTAAGTGATTTGAAATATATGATTGGTGTAGAAGAAAAAATACAAAGATGGTGATCAACAAAGATGATAAAGTTTCTTCATAGATGACATTACATCCTAACAGAGATGATAGTGCAAATTTTTTACATAAAATCCAAAAAAATTCACCAAATTTGATAATGGAAAACAAACATGGGTCCCACTAGGCATGCCAAAATCTATAAAAGAAAACCTAACCTATCAGGAGCATGCATAAATAGGAAAATTTATTTACACATGTATATCAAAGATTCAAGGTAATAAAAAATATAACTAATTTTATGCCTAAGTTTTACAACTTAATGCAACCAAAAAGAATGACTCCTCATGCAACCTCACAGAAACTCAACAAGGGCTCTCACAAGAGGTCTTGTTGGTGTGCTCAATGATGATGGATGTGGATGTTCTCTCCTCAAAAACAACTGTGGAAGAATCCCTTCAAAACAATCGAATAAATGGAAGAATGAAAATATGAAACTACATTACAATGTATGTGAAATGCCTTCAATAAATGGCTATAAGTAAGCCAACCACAAAAGGATTCTAAGGATGTGTGTGTGAAAATGAGACACAATAATGAAAGATAACAATATTATGATACCATGAAACTATGCAAAATCCAGAAATTGAAACAGTGAAAACACCTACCAAGGGTTATCACTAAGCTTGGAATCTTCTAGAAACTATGACACTATACTAGCATGATAACAATCCAAATGGAGGAGATGAGAAATGCTTAAGACAAGGGCTCTATTTATAGTCTTTAGAGAGGCCTTGGGGAGGTGGCATCTACGTTGCATCCACATAGGTGCCATAATGGAGACACATGGGCTAAAGAGACAAGCCATACATAGGTCAACATAAGTCTTTTTGTGATAGAGATGGCTCAAGGTTTGCTCACACATGTGTGAGCAACCTTGAAGAAAGGAAAGGTGGACAAGTTTTTAAGAGTGTAAGAGGGATTTTTGATAAAATAATAAAAGGGAGGCTTTCTTGGATTTTGAGTTTCTCACACATGTGTGAGCTACCACTTAGGGAGCAAAAGGAGTTTAGGAGGGTTTTTAGGATAATTAAGTGGGATTGAGTAGTGTGTAGACTTAGAATGATGAGAGTGATCAGTGGTAGACTAGGTTTAAGGTGAGATTACAATTAAA
Organism: Cupressus sempervirens; assembly: GCA_028749045.1. Taxonomy (NCBI): domain Eukaryota; kingdom Viridiplantae; phylum Streptophyta; class Pinopsida; order Cupressales; family Cupressaceae; genus Cupressus; species Cupressus sempervirens. Next base: position 225,549,466 of record CM053784.1, read on the forward strand.
TTTAATAGTATTTAACTTAATCACATGATTATAGAATTTAATAAAGTGGAGGGAATTAAATAAATTGAAATTTATTTAAAACGGGATTTATGAAACACTATGCATTAAATAAATTTAACACATTAGAAGGGAAGTAAACCCATTTAATTAAATAAGTAGAAGAATATGAAAATATAATTAATTAATTAATAATTGATTATAATGTCAAGGGAAATGTTAGATACATGAATACATTTTTTTGGATGATTTTAAGAGTCTATAGGGATATTGAGTACTATGATATAATATAGTAAAGTATTAGTATTACTAACATTATTATTATATAATATGGTATTTATAATCATATATATCATTTATTATATAATCATATATTTATTTGGGAACAATTATATAAATACATATAAATTACTTATTATATATTATTTTGTAATTTATCATATGAGTTGAATGGGGTCATAGGCTAACCTACGACCCCCTTTGACCCATTTAATCATGACATGTGTTCCTAGGGCTCCTAGCATCCCTAGGGATATATGGTAATCAATCAAATTGGTTGAAGGGGGTCTTAGGATAACATACGACCCCATTCTACCCATTTCATAATGACATATGTCTCTAGGGATCCTAGAATCCCCAAGGACATATGGTAATCAATCATTTGGGTCAAAGGCAGCTGCAGGCTAACCTATGACCCCCTTCAACCCATTTCATCATGATGTGTTCAAAGGGGTCCTAAATATTGTGATCCATCCTTAGCATTGAATGTGGTCATCAAATAATCTATGACCCTCTTTGACCCATTTCATTATGACATCTATCCCTAGGTGTCTTTGGACCCATAAAGACATATCATAATCAATGAAAACAGTCAGAGGGGGTCATACCCTAACCTATGACCCACTTCAACACATTTCATTATAAAATGTGTCCCTAGGGGACCTTGAACCCCTAGGGACATATTTTAATTTGTCTTAAGGGTCGAGGTAGTTCGTAGCCTAACCTATGACCCCCTTTAACCCATTTCATGATGGAATGTATCCTTAGGGATCCTAGGGACCCTAGGGACATTTCCTAATTAATTATATGTGATGAACAAGGTGGTAGGCTTACCTACAACCCCTTTTGACCTATTTAATGATGACATGTGTCCCTAGGGGTCCTCATATGGACCCCTAGGGACATATCATAATCCATCTTAAGGTTCAATAAGGGTTGTAGGATAATCTACAACCCCCTTAAACCCACATTATTGTGACATGTCTCCCAAGGGGTCCAAGGAAACTTAGGGTCATATTGTAATCCATCTTAAGCAATGAAGGGGGTTTTAGGCTAACATAAGACTCCTTTCAACCAATTTCATCACAACCTATGTATCTAGGGGTTCGAGGGCCCCAAGGGAGATACCACATTAAATCATAAGGGTCAAATAGGGTCATAGGCTAATTTATGACCCCCTTTGACCCATTTCATGTCAACATGTGTCCCTAGGGGTCATAGGACCTATAGGGACATATCATAATCTATCATAAGTGTTGAAGGTGCTTAAAGGGTTGCAAGTTACCCGAGACACCCTTTAACCCATTTCATCATGACATGTATCCCTAGGGATCATTGCTAGTAGGATTAACCCTAGATAGATATAATAGTTACATGAAAATATAACCAATACCAAAAAATAGTAGATCACATAAAAAAGAACACAAGACACAATGATTTAACATGGTTCATCCAATCCCTAAGATATGTCCACCAACAACAAGTCCAATATTATTATTATATAGTGATTACAACTAGATTAAAATCTATAACCCCTTATAGCTCAATACCTTTGCAAGAACTAATTTTTTCATCACAATTTATGAAAAATGCCTAACCTTAAGCCTTTTTATAAAAGGTTTTTTCCACTTACAAAATTAGGGCTAGAATAGTAGAAAAATAATAGCCAAAATATATTACAATATAAGGTCATTTTTGGCTTTGGGAGAACTACCCTAGAAAACCCCTGTAGGGGTATTGCCCCTCGACCCCACCTTATACTGTGATAAGGCATGCACCTAGGGAATTGCCCCTTGACCTCATCTTGGGGGCACTACCCCCAAATCCCTATAGAAATAAAATGGAGGAAAATTGTGGTAAATAATCCTACAAGTATGATTAGGCTCCACATTGCAATAAACTCCCACTTGGAGATGATTTAGGCTCTACAACAATAACCTACCACTTGGAGACTGATCATGGGACTAATAAACTTGTGGCTCCCACTGGAGTATCAAACCACCCTAGACTTTGCTATTCCTTTATTCTATTCAATCAAGAAGACCAACCAAAGCTTAAGAGTAGTTTAGCTTCTCCCTTATCACTACCTTTGTAAATATATATGTTTGATTTTCATTTGTATTTATCTTCTTTAGTTTTAACTATCCATCATCCAAAACTAACCAAATAAAATGGTACTACAACTATACATTTTTTGTCTTTGAATGTAGAGCTGAATTCTTTGCAAAATGAAGGACACTCTGACTATCTCTAAGGAAATAACTATCCCTTTATGGGTGTTCCAATTCTTCTAGGAAGAACTAAAGCCATATCATCTCCTCGGTTGCCTCTATAGTGACAATGTAATCTACCTCTATAGTAGATAAAGCATTAACCTTCTATAACCTAGAAACCCAGCTCATGGATGGCCCACCAATAGTGAATACATAACCTATAGTACTTTGTCTGGTATCTGTATCACCTACAAAATTTGAGTCAACATATCCCTATAAGTTAGTAGTAGAGCCCCCAAAATATAAACACTTACAAGATGTGCCTCTCAAATATCTAAGAATCCATTTAACTACATTCCAATGCTCAATTTCTTGATGACTCGTATACCCACTAACAACTCCCACTACATGTGCAATATTTGGCCTAGTACATACCCTAAAATACATCAAAATTCATATACTTGAAGAATAAGGTACCTTAGACATCTTTTCCTCCTTTTCCTTTTGTCTCAGGACACTTCTCCTTAGTCGACTTCAAATGACTAGATAAAGGTGTGCTAATAGCTTTAGCATTCTCCATATAGAAATGTTATAACACCTTCTCAATATAATCATCCCTACATAAGATTAATTTCATGTTCTTCCTATCTTTTCAAATCTTCACACTAGGTATTTATTTTTCTACCCCCAAATCCTTCATAGAAAATGCATGTGCTAACTAGTGTTTTAACCCCTTAATATGATCCATCTTAGACCTAGCTACAAGCATATCATCAACATATAAACATAAAATAATGTAGTTGTCATCATCCAATATCTTAAAGTAAAAAAAACAATTTGAATGAAACCTACTATATCCATGTTCATGCATAAACCTATCAAATTTTAGATACCATTGTCAAGGTCCTTGATTCAAGCCATATAAACTTTTCTTCAAGCTGTACACTATGTTCTCCTTAGCATTGACCTCAAATCCATGTAGTTGTGCCATACATATCTCTTCATCCAAATCACTATGAAGGAAGGTTATTTCAACATCAAGCTACTCAAAATACAAATCTTCAGTAGCCGCAATACTTAAAATAATGTGAATAGAAGTCATTTTAAAAATAGAAGAAAATATCTCATCAAAATCAATGCCTTTTTTCTATGAAAATTATTTTACAACTAACCTAGCTTTAAATATTTTCTTAGCTCCATCCTATTCTTTCAACCTATAAACCTATTTATTTTGTAAAGCCCTTTTACCTATAGACAACTTGCATAAGCCCCATGTATTATTTTTTTGCAAAGAGCCCATTTCTTCTTTCATTGCAAACTCCCAGTGAATCTTTGTATATACCTACATAGCTTCATCATAACATTTAGGCTCACTAGTATTGGTAAGTGAAATAGAATAAAAGGATAGAGAAAATCTTTTTGGAGGTCTACTTATCAGTTTTGATCATCTAACATTCACTGGAATGTGTGTTATTTATTGTTGCAGTTGTTGCAGATCATGAGGAATTTTTAGAACATCAATTTTTGGAGTATCACCCAACACTACATAATCATATTCTTTCTTCTCATATTTTTGTAATAGATCTTTGTACAACACTTTATGATTGAATATGACATCCCTACTTCTTATAATTTTATAATTTTTAAAATCCCAAATCCTATAACCAAATTCATTGATGCCATATCCAAAAAATATACATTTCTTTTACTTAGCTTCTAGCCTAGTTTTATTTTTAGAATCTATATGAGCAAATGCTATACAACCGAAGGTTTTGAGAAAAGAATAATTCACCTTCTTACTAGTCCATGCTTCCTCTAGAATACCACACCCCAAGGAGTATAGGGACCTTTAATAATCAAATATACAATATTATTGATAGCCTTTAGCCACATGGTTAAGGGCTACCCTACATACAACCTCATACTTGTAATACCCAAAAATTGGCTTATTGCCATTATACCAATTTTGGTTTATTCTAAATCAATTCTAAAGTCCTATTTCACTAGGCAAATTCTCATTCTGCTACTCGCTACTTGACTTAATTGTCAAATGCAAAAAACCTAAATTTGCATTCATCCTACTCTTTATTTAATTCTTAAAGTATTGAATCATATTAGTCGCATTAAACCTACTGATTACAATTTAATTTAATTTAAAGTATTTACACTTTAATTGAATTAAATTGGGTCCTAAGGCTAATGTAATAAGGAAGTAAATTTATTTAATTTAATAAATACGCCTATTTTTAATTAGTTAAACAAAATTATTTAATTAAATGGAGAAGCTAATTTTAATTAATTAGGAAAAGTTATTATAATTAAATGGGAAGCCATTCCTAATTAATTAAATGAAGTTATTTAATTAAATAAGAAAAGTGTCTCTAATTAATTAAATAGAATTATTTAATTAAATAAGAAAAGGTAATTATCAGAGCATATCTCATTTTATTAAATTAAATATCTCTCCAAAATCTCTCTTCAATTCAAAAAAGCGAAATTCCTAGTTCACTAATGATCAAATTATAAATGACTCAAATCACTTACTCTAACACTAAAGTCTATCTAAGTTGACTGACTCTTACACTCAGATCTGAGCCAATTAACTCCCTTTGATTTGGGAATCTTTCTTTATGACTAAACTTCATCTTCAATCCTGATTGTTGATTGAAATCGATCTCAACCATTGATGGATTCTGAGAAAATCTATTTAAGAGACTCTCATCTCTTCATTTTGGGGGAGGAATCAGAATTTGCATCAAATTGCTGCCAAATTGCACACTCATTTGAAGCTTATTGCATTTTTAATTGATTCTCATTTAGCTTAATTTTTCATATAGAAGTAATATGCATAGATTTTAGCATAGTTTTCTTTTACATGTTCGTAGATTAAACTTGCATACTCCATTCTAGATTAATCTACACAATCATATAGATTAATTTTATTTATTAAATCCTTCGTTCTTAGAGGGTCTGGTTGCTTAACACCTCAAATCTAAGGATATCTAACAAGAAAAATCCCTTTAGATAGAAGGCAACAAGTTGCCTTGCCAGCTAATTTTTGGATGAACAATCCAATGTTCATTCCGAGATGAATTCGCAAATAAGGACAATGTTGAAGTGTGTGTGTTAATAGAGGCCACATTTCGCATATACAATACTTCATGAACTCTCCATTATAGTCATGTTCATGCGTTCAACTACTCCATTTTCATGTAGGTTCATTGGAATAGTTTTCTATCTACAAATACCATTAGTGGAGCAATAGCCTTCAAATTCATGACTGCAATACTCACCACCATTATCGAATCTGTAACATTTTAATTTTCTACTAGTCTCATTTTCAACCAAGCATTTCTATTTCTTAAAATTTTTAAATACATCAAGTTTTTCATAGGAAATAAACTCATACTTCTCTAGTTACATCATCAATAAATGTAACATAATAATGAGAGCCACCAAGGGAAGATACCTGAGCTGGTACCCATACATTTGTATGCACAAGCTCTGATTTCTTACTTTTATTTTCCTTCCTAATCTTACCAAAACTCACTCTCTTTTGTTTTCCATACACACAACTTTCAAAAAAATCTATATTGACACATTTCAAACCTGGTAAAAGTTTCTTTGAATGAATTAATTTCATAACTTTCTCACTCATGTGCCCTAGTCTATTGTACCACAGTGTTGTATCAGAATCTACAATAACTATTTGTTTCCCTTTCTCAATTCTAGCAATTGTTCCTAAACATTCATTTTATCTAAAACAATCAAAGTAGAAGGGACAATATGACCTATACAAAGATATAAGGTGCATACTTTCACACCTTTTTCTACTACAAGGGATCCTTTCAAAACCTTCCAATTTTTATCATTAAAAGTAACTACACAACCCTCATCACTGAGTTTCCATACTGAAATTACATTCCTAGTCAAGCTTGAAACATGTCTTACCTCATGTAGTAGCCAATAATTCCCATTCTGTAACTTAATCTTAACTTTTCCCTTTCTGAGAATTCGATAGGGTTCATTATCCCCTAAAAAAACAAGCCCTAAATCCCCTTGGACATAATCAATGAAATAACCTCTATGAGGTGTAGCATGAAATGAAGCAGCAAAATCTAAAACCCATGAATCATCAACACTTTCTAAAGACAAAATTACAACATCATCTTTAGATTTGTTACTTACCACATTTTTCTCCTTGTTCCCTTCTAGTTTACCTCCTTAATTGTTCTTTCAAGTCCAAAAATCTTCCTTTGTATCCCTTGATTTCCCATAGTACCAAAAATCTCTTGGTCCTCTGGATTGAGACCTCTTCCCCTTTGACTTTCCTCTTTATTTCTCATGATATCTACAATTATTTTCTCTATCATTCTTTCTACCTCTACTTTGTGCATTCAAAGCACTTCCTAATGTAAATCCACCTGAGGTTTTCCTATGGGTTTCCCCACTAAAAATAACATCAATTACATCATCATATTTTAGGGTATTAGATCTAGAAATAGAATTACTCATAGCTATTACCAAGCCATTCCAACTTTTAGGAAAAGAAAAAAAAAACAAGAGAGCCCTAATTTTTTCATCAAAATTGATACCCATAGAAGATAAATGACTAGTAATAGTATTAAAATTATTTAAATGATCTGCATTAGATTCACCTTCTATCACTTTCATATTAAATAAATGCATCTTGAGAAATACCTTGTTTGAAGTGAAGGGCTTTTCATATAGTTTCACTAGGGTTTACATCAACTCTTCTATCATCTTTGTTTTTGTAATATTAAATACCACTAATACCAAGCATAATTGAATGCCTCCAAGTGTCTTTCTATCTAAAAGATCCTAGTATTCATTTGTTATAGATCCCTAATTCTTGGTTTTTTCATCCAACAACTTCCATAAATCCTTCTGATAAACATAGTCCTCCATTTGCATTTTCTATAACTAAAAATTCTACTCTTTAAACTTGTCAACCTTCAACTTACCCTACTTTTCCATCATTCCCACTCAACCATGAGAGTCCCATTCAACCGTGAGACCTTCATACATAGGATCATTAAAAAAAATAAAAATTGATGACCATTCGGCTCTGATACCACTTGTTAGGATTAAACTCAGATAGAAATAATAGTTACATGCAAATATAACCAATACTAGAAAATAGTAGATCACATAAAAGAGAACATAGGGCACCAAGATTTAATGTGATTCACACAATCCATGGGCTATGCCCAGCAATAGTAAGTCCAATATTATTATTATCTAGTGATTACAACATTATTACAATATGTACCCCTTACAGCTCAATACCACTACAAGAACCAATTTTTGCATCACACATTATGAAAAATCCCTAACCCTAAACCTTTTTATACAAGCTTTTTTCAACTTAAAGAATTAAGGATAGAATAATAGAAAAATAATAGTCAATGCCTTCTACAATATAAGATTATTTTTGGCTTTGAGGGCACAACCCTGAAAACCCCCGTGGGAGCATTGCACCTCAACCCCACCCTATACTGTGATAGGCAACACACTTGGGGTGCTACCCCCAAACCCCCATAGAAATAATCTAGAGGGAAACCACGTTGAATAATCCTCTGAGTCTGATCCTATTGCATCATGAAATGTGTCTCTAGGGATTCTAGGACCCCTAGGGACATATGAAAATTGATCATATGGGTTGATAGGGCTCGTACACTAATCTATGACCCTATTCAACCCATTTAATCATGACATGTGTCCTTATTAGTCTAAGTACCACTAGGGACATATGGTAATTGATCATATTGATCGAAGGGGCATATGCTAAATTATAAACCCCGTAGAACCATTTCATCATGCCATGAGTCCCTAGGGGTCCTAGGACCCATATGGATATATTGTAATCCATTTTGAGGCTCAAAGGGGGTTGTATGCTAACATACAACCTTATTCAACCCATTTCACTATAACATGTGTCACTAGGAGTCCTATGACCCCTAGGGTCATACTGTAATCCATATTAAGAGTCAAAGGGGGTTCTAGGCTAAGATACAATGCCCTTCAACCTATTTCATTGTGACATGTGTCCCTAAGGGTTCTAGTGACATATCATAATACATATTAAGACTCAATTAGGGTTGAAATCTAAGTTACAATGCCCTTTGACCCATTTCATTTTGAAATGTGTCCCTAGGGGTCCTACTACCCCTAAGACATATCATAATTGATCATAAGCATTGAAGTGGTCATAGGCTACCCTACAAACCCATTTGAGCCATTTCATCATGACATATGTCCCTAAGGGTCCTAGGACCTCTAGGGACATATCATAATTAAGAATAAGCTTTGAAGGGTGTCATAGGGTAACCTACAACCACCCTCAACCCATTTCAGCATGATATGTATCCCTAGCAGTATCATAATCCATCTTAAGGTTCAAAGGGTGTCATAGGCTAACCTACAACCCTCTTTGACAAATTTCATCACGACATGTGTCCCTAGGGGTCCTAGGGCCCCTACTAAATATGGTAAGTGATCATCAAGGTTGAAGGGGGTCATAGGCTAATCTACAAGCCCCTTCTACCCATTTAATTATGAAATTATCCTTAGAGGTTGTAGGACCCCTAGGTACATATTGTAATTGATCATATGGATCGAAGGGGGTCATTGGCTAATCTAAAAACCCCTTTGACCCATTTCATCATGACATGAGTCCCTAGTGGTTGTAGGTCCCCTAGCGACACATGGTAATTGATGATATGGATTAAAGGGAGTTGTAAGGAAACTTACATCCTTTATCAACCCATTTCATCATGACATGTGTCCCTAGGCATCCTAGGACCTCTATAGATATATGGTAATAGATAATATGAGTTGAAGGGGTTTGTAGGCTATCCTAGAACCCCTTTCAATCTCTTTCAACCTTACATGTGTCCCTAGGGATCCTAGGACCCCTAGGGAGGTATCATAATCAATTGTAGGGGTTGATGGGGGTTGTAGATTAGTCTACAATCACCTTCAACCAATTTTATCATGACATGTGTCTTTAGGGGTACTAGGACCCCCTAGGGACATATTGTAATTGATCTTATGGGTCAAAAGGGGTTGTAGGATAACCTACCAACCCCTTGACCAATTTTATCACAACATGAGATACTAGGGTCCTAGAAGCACTAGGGCCATATCATAGTCAATGATAAGTATTAAAGAGGGTCATAGGTTAATCTACAACCCCCTCTAACCAAATTCATGGTGGCATACATCCCTAGGGATTGTAGGAAACCTAAGGACAAATCATAATTGATCATAAGGGTTGATTGGGGTCATGGGTCCCTTCAACCCATTTCATTACAACATGTGTCCCTGTTGGTCCTAAGAATCCTAAAGATATCTTGTAATTGATTGTAAGGGTTTAAAGGTGGCATAGGCTAACCTACAACCTGCTTCAACCCAATTCATCATGATATATGTCCCTAGGGGTCCTAGGACCGATATGGACATATTGTAATCCATCTTAAGTATTGAAGGGGTTGTAGGCTAATCTATGACCCCCATTGTCCTATTTCATCATTACATGTATCCTTAGGGGTCCTATGTATTTGAAATATTACACAATTAATTGAGCGGGGAGCTATGAATTAGTTACTACAAAAATAAATTCAAATCCCTTAGATGTCAATACAAATCAAAATATAACTTTTGTTGAAATAGTATTAATGCTGTAACTTGGTTAACACATAGGCACTCGATTAACACTACCAATTTATTGTGACTTGACAAGTACTGCAATTTTGTTCAAGCTTCTGGGTGAGATTTGTGAATTTTTTTAGCATCAATGTTTCAAATCATACTCAATGAACCATCATCAAATTCTTATCTCTCTCACTATCATCTTGATAATGGATCATTGAGTATGATTCAAAATGTTGATGCTAAAAAATCTCACACAATCTCACCCAAAAGCTTGAACAAAATATCATAGATTATGGAAATTTGTTGCAATTAAGTACTAAAATATCAATTGTAACTTATTAAATACTAAAAATGTAGACCTTGATATGTTAAAGGGGATTAACCCTAATTAACTTAGCTACATACAAATAAAAGGATATAGCATGAACATAAGTGACACTAGGACTTAACGTGGAAACCCAATTTGGGAAAAACCACCAATTGCAACTAGTTACTAGATTTCACTCTTCTGAAGTGAGCATTGTTAGGATCCAACCCTTTTTAAAGGTTAAAAAACACACTATTATGTATGACCTTATTAGAGGATTTAATCACCCTATTATGAGTGGTCTTGTTATAGGTCTTTAGACATTTCAATCTAGAAATTCCACCTTGTTAGAGCATTTGGCAAAAAGCTATTAGGATATCTTTGTTAAGAAATTTGATACACTACTACAATTATTAGAGAGTAAGAATGATACAAAAAGGATTGCTGATGTAATTGGATTTCTGATTTTAGATCTTTTTTTGAGCTTGAATACTTGATCCTCTTTATCAAATAAAAGTTTGCAGCTCAATCAGCTTAGGATATGTTGATATCCTTCTAATTCACTTCCTTTTTTTATATTTTCAATCCCATGATTCTCTTTGTTTCAATCCTCAACTTGATCTTATACTTATATCATTTCCTTTATCAAGTTAGCTTGAATATACTTGAACAATAATTATTCATCTCTTGAGTTGATGCAGGAGCATCTTGCATGGAAAAAAATATTGAAAAAATAAAAAATAAAAAAAATTAAAAAAATTTGGAGGAATTCTAGAAGCTTGTGGATAAGTCATGCATGGGGTGGTAAGTGCCTATTTAAGCAAGGCATATGAGCATTTCTAATCAAGCTCAAGGGGAAGCTTGAGGAGGAGAAGCTCAAGGAGAAGCTTGAGGAGTAGAAGCTCAAGGAGTAGCTTGAGAAGGAGAAGCTTGAATGTGTGAAAGTTGGAATGCTTAGAAAGCTTCAAGGTGAGAAAGTTAGAAGGTGTGAAAGAGATAGAGGAAGTGAAGAGTGAGTTTTCCTGAGTCTGTGGACAGAGCACTGAATGTGAGGTAGTTTATAGCAAGATTGTGATGGAGTTGTGAGTGTGTAGATAGAGTGCCAAATGTGAGGCAGTTTACACTTGGATCTTGGATAAGTTCAAGAAGAGCTAGTGGCTACAGTTTAGAAACAAGGAGGTTTCTTTGTGTCTTGCGAGCACAAGTTGAGATCTCAAAAATTTCTACCAGAGTGTGGATCTAGGCTAGCTTGGGTTTGGATTGGATCTTGAGAGATCTTGTTGCATTCTTTGTCATGAGTTGGTAAGTGTGGTGTGACCCTTGGTCAGTGGTATTAGAGTGTACCTTCATCAAGTGGTATCAAAGCCATACCTCTATCAGTGGTATCAAAGCGTACCTCTATTAGTGGTATTAGAGCATACCTCCATCAAGTGGTAGTAGAGCAGGAGTTCCTGAGTGTACAAGCAGATCGCCGAAGTGTGGGGCAGTTTGTACCAGGACCTTGGTTGGGTGAAGTTTATCAGAGTAGGAGTTCTTGAGTGTACAAGTAGATCGCCGAAGTGTGAGGTAGTTTGTACCAAGACCTTGGTTGTGTGAAGTACTTTCACCTTTCCAAGCTTTCCTTCCAAAGCTTACACTTCTCAGCTTTCACCTTCTTCTTGAGCTTCCACTTCTCAAGCTTCTCCTTGAGCTTCTATTCCTTAAGCTTCCCCTTGAGATTCTCCTTGAGCTTGATTAGAAATTCTCATATTCCTTGCTTAAATAGGCATTTACAACCTAATGCATGACTTATCCACAAGCTTCTAGAATTCTACCCATACACCTCGATAATTGGAATGAGAACCATTTTTATTTTTTATTTTTTACTATTATTTCTCCTCTAATTTTCATCACTTTCTCTCTCCTCCAAATTTTTTTTTTTCAAAATTTTTCCATGCAAGATGCTCCTGCATCAGACTCCCTCAGTAGATAGAAAAGTGTGTCCCACACTTTGACACCAAAAGAAGGATCTACAACCATTTTCATCTTCACCAAAGGCTTCCACCTCAATAGGGACAACAAAACCACCATGCAAATCTTCCAAATCTGCATTACTCTATCAAACACTAGAATCTCAACCATCCAATTAGCATGCTCACTCCCAAGAACAAACTGAACATAATGCTTCATCAACAAAATTTCATTCACATCAACAACTAGTGAATCCACACCAACAGCAACAAACCTCGCATCAACTGCCACATGTAAATCTCCATCAACACATGTCAAACTCTCCACACCAGCAACCTCATTTATCACAACAAGATGCTCTACAACATACAAGTCACCACCAATAGCAACTGGATCATCCACAACCGAGTGCTCCACAATCTCCATGTCAGACTCAACCAACTGATCATGTGAACCAATCTCCATTCCAACATCAATAAAGTTAGGAATATCTTCAGCAACAACCTCTAGTTTCTCTATAGGTTTTGTGTCAAACTCCACACTCTGATCAACAAAACCATCCTCTTCCACCTTGACCTTCTTAGCTTGATCAACCAATCTAGCATCCAAACAAGAAAACATCTTAGAAAAATTCCTCTACACTATATCATGGATTTTCACAATCATCTTAGGGTCCAATCCTCTTGGAACCATCTTCCAAGATCTTCATAAACCCTCTGCAAAAAATCCTTCCCATGCTCCTTGTGACAACCAAATTGTTTCCAAGTCAGATCGGAACCTACCACCTTGCATGAACAATTAGGAACCACATCACAAGTCTAGGACAATGAATTTGCAATCCACCAACTCTAATAAACTTTGGCCAACCATTCCTAGTACAAACTGCCTCACACTTCAGCAATCTGCTTGTACACTCAAGAACTCTTGCTTTGATAAACTTTACCCAACCAAGGTTCTAGTATAAACTGCCTCACACTTGGGCGATCTGCTTGTACACTTAGGATCTCCTGCTCTGATACCACTAATGAAGGGCCACACCACCCTTACCTAATCACAACAAATAATGCAACAAGATCTCTCAAGATCCAATCCAGACCTAAGCTAGCCCAGGTCCACACTCTGGTAGAAACCTCCAAGATCTCAACTTATGCTCGCAAGCCAACAAGCAACCTCCTTTTTTCTAAACCCCAGTCACTATCTCTTCTCACAAACCTAATCCAAGATCCAAGTGTAAAATGCCTCACATTCGGTGCTCTATCTGTACACTCACAAATCCATCACAATCCTACTTTAGACTGCCTCAGATTCGGTGCTTTGTCCACAGACTCAGGAAAACTCACTCTTCACTTCCTGCTTCTCTTTCACACCTTGAAGCCTTCCAAGCTTTCCAAGCTTCACCTTCCACAACTTTCACCTTTCCAAGCTTTCTTTCCAAAGCTTCCACTTCTCAAGATTTCACCTTCATCAAGTGGTATTAGAGCAAGAGTTCCTGAGTGTACAAGTAAATCACCAAAGTGTGAGGTAGTTTGCACTAGGTCCTTGGGAGAACATGCAGATTGATCAATGGATGTAGAGATGGAAGATTGAACTTGTTGAGGCATGATTGTGGAGAGCTTGTGGATTGCAAATCTATTGTCCTAGACTTGTGATGTGGTTCTTGATTGTTCATGCGAGGTGGCAGGTTACTATCTAACTTGCAAACAATTCAAGGTTGTCACAAGGAGCATAGGAAGGATTTGTTGCAGAGGGTTTACGAAGATCTTGGGAGATGGCTCCAAGAGGATTGGAGCCTAATATGATTGAGAAAATCCATGATATAGTGGAGAGGAATTTTTCTAAGATGTTTGCTCGGTTGGATGCTAGATTGGCTGATCAAGCTACGAAGGTCAAGGTGGAAGAGGATGGTTTTTTTGATCAGTTTGTGGAGTCTGATGTAGAACCTGCAAAGCAACTAGAGGTTGTTGCTAAAGATATTCCTAATATTTTTGATGTTGGAACAGAGGTTGGTTTTCATGATCAGTTGGTTGAGTCTGACATGGAGACTGTAGAGCATTTGGTCATGGATGATCTAGTTGATCTTGGTGGTGACTTGAATGTTGCAGAGCACTTGGTCATGGATGATCTAGTTGTTGGAGGTGAGTTATGTATTGCAGAGCATCTTGTTGTGAGCAATGAGGTTGCTGGTGTTGAGAGTTTGGCATGTATTGATGGTGATCTACATGTTGGTGCTGATATGGAGTTTTTTGTTGTTGATGCGAGGTTTGTTGCTATGGGTGTGAATTCACTAGTTGCTGATGTGAATGAGGGTTTGTTGATGAATAATTATGTTTAGTTTATTTCTGGGAGTGAGCACGCTGATTGGATGGTTGACATTCTAGTGTTTGATAGAGTAATGCAGATGTGGAAGATTGGTATGGTGGTTTTGTTGTCCCTATTGAGGTGGAAACCTTTGGTGAAGATGAAGATGGTTTTAGTCCTTTCTTTTTGGCATCAAAGTGTGGGACACACTTTTCTATCTACCGGGGAAGTCTGATGCAGGAGCATCTTGCATGGAAAAAAATTATTGAAATTTTTTTTTAAAAAAATAAAAAAATCTAGAGGAATTCTAGAAGCTTGTGGATAAGTCATGCATGGGGTGGTAAGTGCCTATTTAAGCAAGGCATATGAGCATTTCTAATCAAGCTCAAGGGGAAGCTCGAGGAGGAGAAGCTCAAGGAGAAGCTTGAGAAGTAGAAGCTCAAGGAGTAGCTTGAGAAGAAGAAGCTTGAATGTGTGAAAGTTGGAAAGCTTGGAAATATTCAAGGTGAGAAAGTTAGAAGGTGTGAAAGAGATGAAGTGAAGAGTGAGTTTTCCTGAGTCTGTGGACAGAGCACTGAATGTGAGCCAGTTTATAGCAAGATTGTGATGGAGTTGTGAGTGTGTAGATAGAAAGCCGAATGTGAGGTAGTTTACACTTGGATCTTGGATAAGTTTGAGAAGAGCTAATGGTTGTAGTTTAGAAACAAGGAGGTTGCTTGGTGGCTTGCGAGCACAAGTTGAGATCTCAAAGGTTTCTACCAGAGTGTGGATCTGGGCTAGCTTAGGTTTAGATTGGATCTTGAGAGATCTTGTTGCATTCTTTGTCATGAGTTGGTAAGGGTGGCATGGCCCTTTGTCAATGGTATTAGAGCATACCTTCATCAAGTGGTATCAGATCCGTACCTCTATCATGAGTTGGCTTGAACCAAAAAATAAATCTATTAAACTCAATAAGCCAAAATAAGAAATTCTATTGTTAACCAACCCTTCTTGTCAAGTACTAAAATTTTACTAATTTTCCTGTGTTAATCAAGTGAATTCAATTAACACTACAACTTTATAAAGTTCCTTTGGTAACCGAGTGAGCTTAATTAACATTGGTTCCTATATGTGCTTATTATGGGCCTCTAAATCCATACAAACTTCAAGATGATATTTTTATGTCAAAAACATAATGAAATGGACATGGGATTGTCCATTTCATATGGCCCAATAAAGAGATCTATTACCTTCTAACTAGAAGAGGCTTTTCTATTTACTCTCAGAATTGAGGTCAACAACCAGATTGACTAATACTAAGGATTTGAAAGCAATGAGACTGCAATCAAATCTATACTTTTGATGTTTTCCAAATGAAAAGATATTAGATAATCTAAATCAAATTGAAACCATTGTAAGAAAAATTCAAAATAGAATTCGATGAATTTATTTTAATCTAAATGGTGAGCATATGATAGCAAGAGGAAATTCAAATGTAAGATGCTTAAGCAATCAAATTAGAATTAATTTGACACTATTCATGTGGATTCCCCTAAAATGAGAATTTGAAGGTATCTGATTTAGAATCCTAGAATTTGATCAATAGTCAAGATCGAACTGAGCGAATGGTTGAGATTTGAAGAAGATTTAGTCAGAAAAGAAAGTTTCCTTATGAAAAGGAAGTTAACTGATAGCTTTTGAGTGGAGTAAAGTGTTAACTAATTTAATTCCTTTAATGATTTTAGTCAACTCAATGTTTCTAATTCTAAATAGAATAGAGAATTTCGGAGAAGATATTTCTTTTTAAGAAGTTTAAAATGACCTCATAATTGAGTAATCTAATTAATTGAAAAATTAAATTCAATAATTAAAATGCAGGTGTATTAATCAAATTAAATTGATTTAGTTCCTCATGTGTATTAGCTAAAGGGGTAAATTTAATTTAATGAAATTACTAGGACTTATAATTAAATTAATTCAATTAATAGGTTTAATTTAGCTAATACAATTAATATTTAGGAATTAAGCAATGCAAGTTATTAATATAGATTAATGAATTTCTGCATTTGACACGTAGGTCAAGTAAACATTATCAAAATCAGAATTGTCTAGTATAATAGGAATTTAAGTAAGATTGGTAAATTGAAATTGGTTCAACATACCATTGTGCCAATTTAGGGGTATTACATTTACCCCTCTTTGAATGAATGTGTGAGCATCATGTTGATTCAAAGAAATCAAAAGTATGACAATATCGATCAAGAAGTGAGATTGGTTCTAAGATTGAAAACATAGAGACCAACTGATGAGATTTTTAAGGTTATCTCTCAAATGAAGCTTAGCCTTAGGGAATCTAGATATAACACCTAGATACAAATATGAAAGAACAAAGATAATCAAACTTCACAAAATTGTTTCCAAAATAAAACTAAATTCTCAAGAGTCAAGGTTAGATTGTCCTAATGCATGTCCATTAGAAGATGAGAAGATTAATCATGATTTATAGAATTATCCCTAAAATAAGGCTTTATCCTTAGGAGTGAGGGTTATATTTCCCTAATACTTATTCATTAAATAGTGATTGAAAGCAAGAATTTAGAATTATCTCCACAATGGAGCTTAATTCTTAGCAAGAAATAGAATTATCTCCAAAATGGAGGTTAATCCAGTTGGAAATGATTGAATAGATCATGAATGAAAAGTAATGAAACTGGTAAAGAATGTTCTCAATCATTGTTTTGTCATTGATGTCAAACTTGCTTCTTGTAGGAATGAGAATCGCTTTAGTGATCCAAATACTATCAATTGGTTGATTGACAAGGAGGTGACAATCAATAAGATGTAACTAGAACACCTAGAGAAAGGTTGAAGTTATGGTGTTGTAATGAAGTACAAGAATCAGCTAAGCCTTTGATGAAATAGTGTATTGTTCACATACTCTAAGACATAGAGAATGGACACACTAAAACATATCAAAGATGTAAGGTTTAGCTAAGTCATTTGTAAAGCCTAACTAAGTTCATAAGAGAGTGTCGAGCAAGCTAGTTAGTGCTGAATAGATTCTTAGTTGAAGCTGAGCAAGTTCACCTTTAGAGTGTGCCGAGTAAATATTAAGTGCCGAGTGATTTTCAAGTGCCAAGTAAACATCAAGTGCTGAGTGAAGATCAGGTGCCAAGTGAAGATTAGATGTCAAGCAGAATATAGGAGTTGAGTAATACAGAGGGTGCCAAGCATCAGTAAATCAATAGTGCCAAGTTGCTGCATTATTTTGAAAGTCCAAGATTCGTTAGATCTAAGCTAACAAGTTTGTTACCTAGAATTTTGTGAACCAGATAAAAGATAAGAATGATATGTTGGTGGCACAAAACTCTATGCAAAACATTTTCTAGATGAAGATGAGATTTGGAATAGATACATTATATCCTACCTAATCTATTGAAATCCTAAAGTTGGAGAGGGATAATCGAGTGGGAAAGGTATTCCAGATTTCTATTTAAGGAGTCATAAGGTCACTAAACAATAAGTTGGTCAAGCATGAAAGCATGAAGTGTTGAAGAAGGTGCTAAGGAGAAGAAAGCACAAAAACTCTATTTCAATAGATGACCACAAGGATGATTGCATTGGTATGATGAGTAAGAAGATTCGAGGAGACAAAGCTTGAGAGGAAGACAAGCTGTCTGAGCCATAGTGATTAAAGCCAAGCAAAGGATTGAATTGAAGTGTGATCTGTAATCTGCAAGATATGTTGTAAGTTGTATCAGATCAAAAGTCATTATTGTTACTCTCTATCAATTGTAATAGTTATTCTAAATCCTATGGACTTAGGTTGGTTTAATAGCCATGTTATAAATCCTTTAACAGGGTGACATTCCAAGTGAATGTTCCAAATCCTTTGACCAAGCCCATTCCTAATAGTATGGTAAAATCCTCTAACAAGGTCACATTTAACAGTGTGTTGTAAGCCTTTAATGAGGTAGGCTTTTAATAGGGCATCACTTTAGAAGAGCGAGAATTGAGTAGCATGTTATTGGTGGTTTTTCCCAAATTGGGTTTCCATGTAAATCATTGTGTCATGTGTTAATCTTGCATGTTGATTTGTTGTAACTTGCTAAAAGTATTATTAGGGCATTTACACCTTGGGTAACTAATTCAATCCCCTCTCAGTTGTTCTAAAGAATTATAAAAGTTCCTTCAGATTCTAGATAGAATAGCTTAATACTAGTCCATAAAAAGCTAACAATACCTGATCATGAGTCATAGAATCAAACCCAGAAAAAGGCATAATCCTTAGGAGTAAGGGTTAGAATTCCTTGATACCTATCCATTGAACTATGACAAGAAATATTATAATTTATTAGTTAAATAGCACATGATGCCATATTGGGGGAACAAAGATGCCCCAAGTGATAAGATGCCCCTAGAGAATAGGACATTTTATCTAGATTTAAAGCATTATTTGAAAGATACAAATATGTAATCATTATCCTACCCCCCAAGAGAAAAGTTGAAAGATGACACATTAGAATGGAATTTATTTGAAGCATTTTGAAGATCTAGTTGACAATGGTTGACCATACTTGACTTGAGTTGACTTGAGTTTACTTGAGTTGACTTTTTCAAAAATTAAAAATTTGAAGAAATGTGAGTGGAAAATATTTGTAAAGTACAAAGTATTGGTAAGTGGAACTACATAAGCATTCAATAGTGTCCATCCCAAAAATTTAAATTGTGTCTTTTATCTCTTTGAGTGCGTCAAATTTCAAATTTGAACCCTAAAATGAGTTCAGAGCAACCAAATTAGCTAAAGGGGCAATTTTCATGTCAATCAGAGCACTCTGAAAAATTAGGTCAAAACATATATAATGGCCCAAAAGGTCATTTTCAATTCACTTGTGCATTTTGTCTTTTGTGAAGAAAAGAGCTTTAAGGAAAAAATTATGGTCTTAATGCAAAGTCATCATTTGGATATTTCTAGGTGACACATCTAGCCAATAGACTATGAACCTCTAGTGAATAGTCAAATATCCTCCTTTGTATTGAAAAATTCATGCATTTTGATCATTTTTCAAGTATTTTAAATTTTTTTTTGTTGGTGTCCTCATGCAAAACCTAGTTTTTCATGCATGTTGCAAGGTAACCTTGAGTGGGGATCTACCAGTAGGGAAACTTTCTTGCATTGATTACAAGGTTCCCTTGTGTGGGAAGTACCCATCTCTCATGCGGGAGACCCTAAATTCAATAGTTTATTCTCTTGTGATGTTGAGTTTTCTTACATGAGGAATTACTTCCTTTACACGAGCATCTGTATCCTCACATGAGAATGTGAAATCTTTCATGAGATTTTGGCATTGTTTTTATGTTTGATTTCATGATAACTTGAATTTTTACTCATCATTTCACATTTTTTTTAGTCATTATTGTGTGTATTTAGTGTGTAATTGCACATTTAGGAATAGTATGATGTTTTAGATGTCAAATACTAATCATGTTATGGTATTTTCATGTTTACAAGTTGTACTTCCATACATTTTCTTTCAATCACATTATCCAGTCATTGGAGTATTGATTAGACAACTAGATGCTAGTGAGTTGGCACATATTCGCACTCTTGGTTTATCATGTCCATGTGATATCCCTAATGTACGGATGAATCACAAACTATTGACAATGCTTGTTGAGAATTTTTTTTTTAGAGATGAATACCTTCCATTTTTCACTAGGAGAGATGACCATCACACTATAAGATATCTAAAAGATACTTTAGATCCCATTTCACAGACCTCAAATAGAGTATGATATTTAGCTGGGACCTAGTACATTGGCACTAAGGGCCATTTTTCAATACGAGATAATTATAATTCAAGCTATTCCTTGGGAGGACTTGATTTAGCTCTACATTGATAGACATATATTGGCAGTAGTTCTCAAAGTGTTCTTGAATTTCTTTTTATTACTTGATAGAGACTAACATAGGTTAGAGTGTGGTTGGGGGCATATGTTGTAGAGGACGTTGGAGTAGCCAATGCATTTTAGATGGGATTAGTGTATGCTAGCCCACATGTATCATGAGATAAATGAGGTAGTTTATCAAGAGAAGCACATAGCAACAATATTTTTTGTACTTTAGGTCCAAGGGAACGGGAGTAGTTGTCAATCACTAGACCCATCTATTTAGATATGAGACAAGCTAAGGAGCGTAACATTTGTAGGTACCGAGGCTAGATGAACCAGACTACTTTGGGTAAGATTGAGATGTGAAAATCTCATCTAGATGACATGGTTTCAATGTTATAGAGACCACAGAGAGAGATAGAGGACTAGGATGACACATGAGCATATCTTAGAAACATGCTTTCCTCTCAACCACTGATTGGTCACTTGATCTAGGTGATAAAGAGATGTCTACTAACATGTATGTGGTGATAATATGGTAGGCTACATGACATCTTGCAAGAGTATTGCACATAAGCTCACTTTAGCATGGAGATGGAGAAGGAGTAGTCAGTTAGACTAGACCCTAGGAGCTCTTGATTGATTTGCATTCTATTACTATGACTTGTTGGATTACATGCCAATAGTTATAGATAGGGGGATGACTTTGACATATAGGGAGCATTTTGTGATTCATCCCTTTCCTTGATTCAAAGACCTAGTGGGGATGGTAGTGCCTATACAACCAATGAAAGAACCTCAATAGCCACAACAATAGGGATCTAGAAAGGATACATCAAGGTACAAATCCCTTCAAATCAAATGAGAGCAAATCTAGATGCTGACAAGAGAGGGATAGGGTAGAGACATCTTCGTGGTCAAATGGGAATCTAAGATTCCATTGGAGGAGATGCATAGAGGTTGTGTGTTGATGACTAGCCTCTATAGTAAATAGAGTAGGATATGGTTGATGACAAGATTCAAGACCAGTATACTTTAGAGCCATAGAGTAGAGAGGCTCAAGCATAACCTTAGGATGCTCTAAGGAGAGCTAGGGAGAGATTAAGAGTAGCGCAATGCTAGTTGACTAAGATGCCAATTTAGTTGATAGTTCATGATATGTGACAAGGTGATCAAGAGAGTGATATCCATGAGTTGCATGAGAAATTAGTGTAATGCCCCAAAATTGGCACATTGCCATGCTAAACCAATTTTGGTCTATTTGATCAATCCTAAGTCCTATTTTACTAGGCAATTCTAATTCTAATAATTACTACTTAACCTAAGTGTCAAATGCAGAAAAATCTTAATTTGTATTAATTACTCTCCTTATTTAATTCCTAAGTATTGACTCAAACTAGCTACATTGAACCTATTAATTAAGTTTAATTTAATTATAATTCTTCATCATTTCATTAAATTAAAATTATCTTTTACCTAATGTACAAGGGAATTAAATGTATTTGATTTAATAAGATATATCCTCATTTTAATTTATTGAATTTAATTATTCAATTAATTAAGATTTTTCATTTATGAGGTCATATTCAATGTTTTTATATAAAATATACTCTCCAAACTCTCTCTTTAGTTTAGAAACAAAAACTCTAAGTGAACTGAAATTAGAAATGGAATTAATTTAGTTAACTCTCCATGACACTCAAAATTGAATTAGTTAATTCCATCTGCACAAGGAAGTTTCCACTCTAATTGAATCTAATTTCCAATCTTGACCATCCATCTAAATTGATCTTAAGTATTGACCAATTCTAGAATTTTATTTAAGAAGCCTTCAATTCCTTAGTATCAGTGTTGAATTGATTTTGCATCAAACTTATGCTGAAATACTCATTTTGTTATACATTCATAGCTTGTCATCCTTCTTGCATTACAACATCATTCTAGCTTTAAAATTGCATCCATTTAGAATAATATGCTCTTTTTATTCTTAGCTTAATATATGTATCTCATATAGATTAATTTACATATCTCATTTAGATTAATGTTGCACTCTCATATAGGTTAAATCCTTCATTCTAGATGTATGGTTGTTGGATTCTTTTTTTGAAAGAATTACCATAATCAATCTTGTTAGAAGGCAACATATTGAACTGTTGGACATCTCAGATGAACAATACCATCTTTATTCTAGGATGATCTCTTAGATAATAATCATGTTGAAGTGTGTGTGAAGATTGAGACCCATATTTCCTACATACATTTCTGGCACCCACCATGGGGCTAAGAAATCAACTTTTTACCCTCACTTATTCCTTTTTTCTGCATATTTTAGTTATTTGTCACTATCATTTGCACAATACTCCACTTTATCATGCAAAAAATATCATTCTCATGCAAATAAAATGAGATTTTGCTCCCTTTACTACACTTCCTCATGTGATAGTGTATAATTGCATAGTTTCTCATGCAGTACACACCATTTTCTCACGTGGGCATGTGCAATATTTTGTGTGAAATTTGGCATTAGTGATTGCAAAGTGTAGTTTTTAGATTTAGTTTTATCATCATGATTTAACTAATGGTTGTTTCTAAAGAATTTTCACTTTCAATTTCTAATTTTCAATAGATTAATATTGGTTTTTATGATGTTTTTCAAAGGAACCTTATTACAAACCCTTAAAATAGTACTAACCATTTTATTATAGGACAATTGTTGAAGATATGCATGTCAAAGAATCAATTCAAACCCATTAAAATGTTTTGTTTTCTTTACTACTTTCTTACACATAGTTTAATAGGTCTTGTGAAATTCATAGGGTTCTAGATGAAGTAATAGGGGCATATTCTTTTTACTACTTGAAAGTGATGCCCAAGAGTAAATCAAAAACCTAGATGCCTTTGAAACATGGTAGCTGAGGGAGGGAAAAAAGTTAGTGGTTCTCCTATATGAGTTTTTTATTTGAATGGATGATGACTTCCTTTTAGGAAATAAAAACATATATAGTTAGAACAATCAAAAACAAAAAGTTAGCTTTAGACATATATTTTTTCTTTTATAATGATTCAAATTTCAAGTCATTTGAAATCAATAATTTTCAACTCCCACCAAATTTTCAAAACAAATATATTCTAATATGGGGAAAAATTATACATTCTAGAAGAGGACTCTCTACTCTAGAACCTCATATAGTTTTTAAATTTTTTTGATATCATTTAATATTTTTTTGTTTCTCAAACTCAACATTTTTTTGAGTGTTAAAATATGTGCTTGTAGAATCTTTTAATTATAATATACTATATCTAATTAAAACTCTATAAAATCTACATGAGAATATTATTGACGCTGAGCACTATAAAATGGTGTTTATATGTTATTAAAAAGCCATCTTAAAAAATAGTAAGAGTTATTGAAATGCTACTTTTCTGAAATAATTTTATTTCTTTAGTAATTGGATATAAACTAGTAGAAAATATGCATTTAATAGACATTTCTAATTGGAAAATTATAAGACCATATATAACTTAGCTAGAATGAATTTATCTAGATCATATGTTTGAAAAAAATTTATTTTTAGATAGAAATACTCAAATTCAATCGTTCTAATATGTCAGCCTAAAAGGGGACATGATTTTATACTTTTACCCAAGTCATAATTGTGGTAGTGTTCTCTTCTTAGTATATACATAGTTTGTATATATTACATCTCATGAGGAGTCTTCATGATCTCCTTCACCAGTTAGATCCCCTCATGTTCAAAGAATGTTTTCCATAAACTTACAATAAACAAGAAATCCTTTCTATCAAGAGGATCTTGAAGCTAGAAAAGGTCATAGGTCTCCAAACAACATATCTAAATTCTTATTTAGATGACTTTTTGAACTAAATACACTAAAACTTATCACATTCCTAAAATGGCTGATCAAGATCCAAAAAAATGAAAATATAGTGGAGAATAAGATCACCAAAGGATTGAAAGACATAAGGAACCTTTTAAAAAACAAAGAGATACTTCCTGAAGATGTTGAAAGATGTCACAAGGATAAAAACTTCCAGAAAGTCATAGAAATCATTCTTAATGAAGAGAAAGAGAAATACTTTCTCAAACTTGATCAAGAGGGATCTAAGCTACCTCATCACTTTCATGTCAAAACAATCATTACACCTAAAGAGGAAGCTGAAACATCTAAGTTGCAAAAATAACTTAAGATCATGCAATAATAGTTAGCCGAAATGATGCATGATAAGGACAAAACTACCAGAACATAGACACTAGACACTCTTTATCAATTTCCTTTTGATAAAGAGTATAGACATTCCTCCTTTTCCAAGAGAAGTTGAGTTACCCAAGTACGATAAATAATTTGAACTTTCGATCCCCAAGATCATTTGCAAAAATTTTGTGCCTTGTCTATGGAATTTATGCATAATTAGATATATGTCGTGCATCTATTCCAACAAAATCTTTGTGGTTAGGCCATGGAATGGTTTTCATGATTTCCTACTAGTATCAAAACATTCAATGAGATTTCTAACTTGTTTGTTCAACAATACTCCCACAACATACAACACCTAGTTAATATACGAGACTTGTGTAACCTTAAATAGAAATTTGGGGAACCTTGCCTCACATTCCTTTAGAGATGGAGACAAATTTACACCAAATATTCATGAAAGATCCCTGAAATAGAAAAGCTTAACATCTTTATAGATAATATTTTACCTAACTTTGGGTATAAATTTCAACTTCAAGATCCACCACCTTACAAGATAGCTATCCGAATAGAGGAATTCATGGTTGAGAAGGGTGAACTAAACCTTCAAAAGGACACTAAACAAGGATCAACTTCTAGCAAAGATAAGACCAAGTATGTGAACAAGAACTGAGAGGTTGTGCATGGTGGAGTTTTTGACAACATTACTCTGAAACCTACTAAGGAAGCTTTCAATCTTATAGACAATCTCAAAGCATCTTAAAACATTGATAAACCTCCTACTAACAACAAGACGTTTGGAAACAAACTGAAGAATTCATCTTGTCTTATGCACTAAAATGAGAATATACACCTCTTGGTGAACCTTTGGATATGGTCTATAAGACCTTGCTACAAAGAAAGCTCATTTCTCCATTGGGTAACTCTCATCCATATGATCCACAACCATGATCCCATGTTGGAGTGAAACCACATTTTGCAAATACCACCAAAACAAAGGTCACAAAACTAGCAATTGAATTAACTTGCATCACAAAGTTCATGACTTAATTGATGATGGTGACATTGACATGGATGGACATAACAAGAACTTGGATCACAAGTCTTTCAAAGAACCATTCCTATCTTATGAGAAAGGATAAAAATTGAAACAAAAATCTTATAACAAGGTTAATTATATGAACTCTAATGATGATGATGTAACCAACATGATTGAACTTGTAGATTTTTAGTATTATGACATTATCACTATTAAGGGAAAATAAGATAACAACAAACCTAAGACGCCATTCATCTTAAGGAACCCTACATCCAATACATTTGACAATGAACCATGAAAATCTTGTGCTAACATTGTTATGCATTCCCATGCCAAGTTAGTACTCAAGGGCCATATGCCTTATGCACCTAATTTAGAACAACACAAAAGAAAAACCTCTTGCTGGTCCATCTAGAAAAGGAAGAAAAGTTATAACATCATCTACAACTACTAGATATAGTATCCTCAATCAATTACAACAAACAAATTCTCAAATCATGATATTTGAATTACTCCAAATATTTCTTGCTCATAGGTAGATTCTTGACAAAGCCCTCATTGAGGAAAATGTACATCAGGATCTTGATCTTGATAGGTTCCAATCTATGGTAGGTCATCCAACTTCACATTACTATATGTCCTTCTCTAAGGAGGACAATAATTCATTAAATCATCTACATAACCAATCGCTACACATTGAAGTCATGATACACTAGAAATATGTCTACTATGTCCTTATTGACAATAGAGCTTGTTTAAAAATTGTCTCTATTGCTCTACTTAGACAATTAGGCTATTCTAAAAAGTCCATTAACCCCATTGTAAGATAACTATGAAGACATATGATGAAGTCAATCATAAATCTTTAGGTCTAGTTGTATTGCCTTTCCATGTTGGTCCTGTAGAAAGGGATGTCATGTGTCAAATCCTTATTATTCTGCTAGTGTGCAACATCCTTCTAAGAAGACCATGGATACATGAAATAAAATTTGTGCCCTCTAGTTACAATCAACATGTAAAGTTCCCATTTCATGGCTTTGAAGTCACCATACTTGCCAATACTAGCTATACTTGTAACATGCTAAAATATGCTAATAGATTTTTCCTACTAATAGAGAATCTACAGACTATCATGATAATAGGCTGAAATAAATCAAGCTATCACTCAAGACAAAAGAAACT
Organism: Cupressus sempervirens; assembly: GCA_028749045.1. Classification (NCBI taxonomy): domain Eukaryota; kingdom Viridiplantae; phylum Streptophyta; class Pinopsida; order Cupressales; family Cupressaceae; genus Cupressus; species Cupressus sempervirens. The sequence continues at coordinate 225,576,491 of CM053784.1, forward strand.
AGAAAGGGTGAACACCACATAGAACCCATTCTCTCTTTTACATCTCTTCTTGAATCTTCTTGTCATTATGGGAGACCATCTGAAGTGAAGAGACCTCTTTTGTTGACACCTCGAATAAAATACAATGACATCTTTGTTAAAGAAAGTGTACCTCTTGAGGAGGAAGATGAAATTAAAGCCATTACTACATGGATATACAAAGATAAAAATCTTGTTGACCTCACAGAATAGTCTCATGAAATTACTCCTAAAAAGTATGGTCCAAGTCTCAAACTCATGAAATGCTTTGCCTACAAGGGGAATGGTCTAATTGGATGCAATCAAAATGGTCTAGTTGATCCTATCAAAGTGATAGGTAGAAAGTCTCAAGATGCATCTAGTCTAGGCTTGTAGAAGATTACCTTCTATCTAGGGATTAACAAATTTATACTAGAACTTGAGAGTTCATCTAAACATGAGTAACAAGCTAAGTTAGATGACCATGAGGATGATGATGACAATGAGAATCCTTATCCTTATCCAATTCCTGATGATCTTGATAAATTCTTCATAGAACTAGATGACTTCGTACCATGTAGTACCACTATGGAAGGTGATAGTGATTTTTTTGATGAAACTATTGATTCTCCTCATATCCAACAAGAAAAAGGAAAATTTGTCCTTATCATAGCTGGGGAATTATACAGTTTTTCCCCGTGTAGCACAGATTCTTGAGGGTATGAATTTAACTCTCTCTTAGATGCAACTATAGACAAATATATAAATGAATTTCACATCTATGAAAATCAGCTCAAAGTAGGTGAATTATCTAGGATTAGGTTAGATGAGTCTCATCCAACTAGTGTCATTAAGTCTTTGATTAATGACATTAGCACTTAAATGAATTTGAATACAATTGTTGGTGAAGTTGTTCTAGGTATTGAATTTTGTGTCCAAGCATTTGATGATTATACTATGAATGCAATCCAACCTACCACATCTCTTTCCTATCCTAAGCTCATAGACTAGAATTCCAATGCATCTAGTGAAGTCCCTACATTCCAAAATGATGATTTTTTTGCCAGCTACTTAAATATTATCAAACTTGTAACATCTTCCAGTAGATGAATAGATCATTAACATGACTAAATATGACATCAAATATATTAGTCATGCAATAAAAAATAAAAGAAATAGAAGGTTTGATGGTATAAACCACATTGTGGTAGTATTAGAACCTAAAATAGTAAAAATAAAAGATGTATCCAAAGATGAAAACCTCTCTAAGGCATCTACAAATGAGATATTTGATGCACTTCCTAGTAATTTTTAGGAAAGATCATCAGTATTGATAGAACCAACACAATCAATCAATTTGGGAATAGATGAACATCCACACATGATACATTTGGAAAAATCATTACCTTTAGAAGAAAAAAGGAGAATTCATTACCTTCTTCCAAGAGAAAAAGATAAATTTTGCATGGATATACTCAAACATTGCAGGCTTGGATCTTGATCTCATAATGCACCATCTATCTATTGTACTAGGAATTAAACTAGTCAAACAAAAACTTAGAAAAATGCATCCTCATGTTGTATTACTTATCAAAGCTAAATTGGAAAAGCTACTAAAATTTGGTTTCATCTATGTTATTGATTACACCAAGTGGATTTCCAACATTGTTCTAGTCTCCAAATATGAAAAATTTATTAGATTCTATACTTATTTTTAAGATCTAAACTTGGCATGTTTGAAGGATAATTTTTCACTCCATAACATTGATATGATAGTGGATATGATAATAGGATATGAAATATAGTCACTCATGGATGGATTTTCTAGTTATAATCAGATCAAAATTGCACGAGAAGATCAGGAAAATACCACTTTCACTTGTGCATGGGTAATTTTCTATTGGAACATAATTCCCTTTGGTCTAAACATTATTGGTGCCACATATCAAAGGGTAGTTACTATAATTTTTCATGATATAATGCATAAGACCATGGAGGACTATGTTGATGATACCTTGTTTAAGGGTACAAAATGCAACACTCACCTTCAAGATTTGGGACCCATCCTAGATCCTATGGAGAAATTTGGTTTGAGACTTAACCCTAAGAAATGTACATTTGGTTTAACATCTAGGAAACTAATTGGTTACATTGTCTTTACAAAAGGAATTGATGTTGATCCAGAGAACATTCAAGCAATCATGGACATGCCTCCACCCATAATACAAGGAAGACTTCAATCCATTCATAGATTCATCTCATAACTCATAGATAGATCAAAACCTTTTACCAAGACTCTACATAAACACATGAAATATAATTGGATCCAAGATTGCAATCAGAATCTAACATAGATAAAACAATACCTTACTAATCAACCAATCTTAACACCTCCTATCTATGAGAAGCCTCTTATTCTATACATCTCAAGAATAGAGTCATCCCTTGGTATTTTGCTAGCTCAAGAAGACAATGATAACAAGGAAAGAGCTATTTACTATCTTAGTCACACACTGATTTCTTATGAAGTGAATTCTAGCATCACTAAGAAGGCTTTCTTGGTAGTCATCTTTTCTTTCTAAAAGTTGAGACACTACATGCTCACTCATACTACATGACTAGTTGCTAAAATTGATCTAGTAAAATACTTACTTAGCAAGTTGGCTCTAATAGGAAGGCTAGCTAAATGGGTCATGATCTTAAGTGAGTTTGAGATTAAATATTTTGAAAGAAAGGATAACAACGGACAAGTGATCACTAATGAATTAGTAGAAGCACCAATGTAGAGTCTTCTTCTACTAAACATTAACATCCTTGATGAATCAATTATAATGCTCACACACCAAACTTGGGTGATGTTCTTTGATGGTTCCTTCACACAACAAGGATCAAGTGTTGGGCTCTTATTCACAACACCATAGAGGTATTCACTACTTAAGGTATAAAACATTTTGTTTCCTTGTACAAAAAACATCGTAGAATATGAAGTCCTAATTAATGGCATGAAGGTTTCAGTTGAAAGAAGAGTGGATGAATTAAATATCTTTGGTGATTCAGAGTTCATAATCAACTAGGTCAATGATGTGTATTAGATGAAAGGCAATAAATTGATCCCTTTGCATGGTGGATTACATAAAGAAATAATTTTCTCATATAACTTTCCAATAAGTTCCTTGAGAAGACTAAAAAGAAGTTGATGCATTGACTACTCTTGTTTCCATGTTACGAATGCCATATAACAATCTTCGGCATGAGTTCCTAGTGGAAATGTTACTCTACCCTACCTATAATTCCCCTGAATCTTGGATGATCTATTCTATTGTAAGAAATGACTCATCTTGCTACCACCATATATACTCTTATCTTCATGACTAGACCATTCCAAACAATCTAACCAAAAATGAAAAATGTCACTTTATCCACAATGCTTTATAGTATGTTATTATTGCTGACAACTTTTTGAGGAAAGATATTGATGAAAAATTCCTTAGGTTTCTAGAACCCAATGATTCCAAACACACATTAATCAATGTACACAAGGGAATTTTTGGATCTCACTCTAATGGGTTGATAGTAGCTTGTAAACTTATTATAGCTAGTTGCTATTGGTTGAATATAGAGCAAGAGCTAATCAATTATACTAAGTCTTGAAAATAATGCTAGATCTATGGATATTTGATTGATGATCTAACTAGGGAGCTAATTCCATCTATCATACTAGGGCCATTGCAATAATGGGCATTTGATCTTATGGGCTAGATTCACCCATCTTCTCCAAATGGACACAAGTTCATCATTACAGCTACAAACTACTTCCTTAAGTGGGTAGAGGCAGTCCCTCTCTCTATAGCAAATGGAAAAACTATAGCTTTGTTCATCATGAATTACATCATATGTAGGTAGGACAATTTTAAAGAAAAGATCTCAAGGAGTTGTGCAAAATGTTGAGAATCACACAACATTGGTCTTCAAATTATTACCCCCAGGGCAATGGTCAAGTGGAAGCATCCAGTAAGGAAACCCTTAAGATCTTCCATTACATAGCTAACAAATATGGATGGGATTGGTACCTTAAGATTAATCTAGTTTATGGGATTACAGAACAAGTATCAAAACACCAACGGGTAGAATGTCCTTTTCTCTAGTATATGGAGAAGATGTTGTGCTTCCCGTTGAGGTTAAGATTCCTAGTTAGAGAATATCCATGAAAGGCCTCATTATTGATGATGACTATAGAATTTCTTAGCTTCAAGTGCTAGAATTTTTAGATGAACATCAACAAGTGGTGCGTGAGCTAGAATTGTTAGATGAATGTGTTGGTGTTTTTCAAGTATTGAACAACAAAAGCTTAATACCAAAATAATAATACTCACAAATCTAGGAACTAGCTACTTCCCATTAACAATTATGTATGTATATTACTTGGATCCAACTTCAACAAAACCAAGACCAATTTTCTACTCTCTAGGCTCTATAGAACCAAGGTGGGTATACCTAGGGGATGATTCAAATGAATGCTATTGTATGAGAATCATTTTAGTTTCATTTTGATTCTCATCTTCTATCTCTGACATATAAATAGTTTATCTATTCCTTGACATTTATAGATGATATACATCCCTTATAAGTAGATTTGGTCACAATTCTCCTTATATTTACAAATATTTCTAAAAATAGTAGCTATCTAAGACTCAGAGATTAGATGTAAATGAGTGTTGACCCTCTTTGAAACTCTTCAAATGGTAAAATAAAAATGATTTTGATTTTAGAACTTGTTCTTATTCATGATCTCTCTATCTGTAGACTAGATTAAGTGGATTAGTGCTTTATCCATTGAGATTTAGAGTCTACTTCAATTTATAGATCTAATTGATTGCATTACAACCAATATTATCAACAATTCTTACTGGAATTCATTCTTATAGACATCCTTCCTATTACCTTAGCAAACCTATCAAATTCACTAGAGCATTTACTTAATTCATTAAATCGATAGCAATAATGAATTGACATACAATCTAAATGAATTGCATTCAATTGGACAAGATTTGCTCACACAACATCAAAATGACCAAGTAATAACAATGGAGACAAAATTTAGCAATTACAGATATGGGGACAATTCAATTTTGTATTAATCTTCTTTGAAAATTGTATATAGTTGTAATAAGACTCAAAATGACTATAAATAAAATATTAGACCACTGTAACATCAATATATTCCCAAGTAATTGTAGAAGAAATACATCATAAGTTTTTGCACTAATAAACTAGACCAAGCCATATTCAATATTGATCAAAATTGACAATGAAATCGGACCCTTCTCTAGCCTTGGAATCTCACTTAAATAGAGTGAGATGCAACAAGCTTTAGGCATAGAGAACTGACAGCTATCTTTTTAACAAAAGATATTTACATTTGCAAATAGTCACAAAAGGACAAAAACTTTATGTAACAGAAAGGTTTTTACATCAAAATATTCTTTTTAGTTGGGCTACTTCTTTGTTATACTTCAAAATTTGTGAAATCCATGACTAGTTCCCATGTTATTCTAATTCTTAGAAGTACGTGGCTATTAGGGTTTAGAGTAATGTGTGCTATTCTATTACCTACAAGCTCACTTCAACTTAGAGGTTCTCATTGTCTTCATCATGGACTATTAAAGTAGTAGTTACCTCTGCATCTTCCTCTACCCCATCATTTTCTGCTATCTATTTTGCAAACATAAATTTCTCTTTCCACTCGTTGAAAGTAGTCTTATTAGGCCAATCAAAGTTTAGGATTTTGCTTTGCAATTTTATTACAAAATTTCTAGTTGCTTCTCTTTCAACGGGGTCCTTCCTAATAACATTGTAAAATAATTGCACTTTGACCAACTCTTCCTTGGTCATTGCCCATACTAGATGCCTCTTTTCATTTACAACATTATTCATTCTTCGACACGATATTTCATCTAATTCCTTTTTCCATTCTTCATTTTCTTTTATCTTTTCAACCTTTTTAAGAGCACTAGGGAAAAGATCAAACGTTTCAGCTATGTAATTGGAGATGCAAATTGTTATTCTCTTTTGAATAGAAATAAATTTATTAGAAAAATCCTCCAGCCTATTAAGTAGATCAAAAATCTTTTCTATTTGATGGCATGGTAACTATATGATAGATATGCACATAATAGTAATGTCATTATTTCTTTCACTCCACTTCTATATAATGGTTCTAAATTAATCGTCATCTCCTTTTATTTCATCCCATATAGCTACAATTCTTGCCAACTATTCATAAAATGTTGGTCACTCAATTATATCTACCAAGTACATAACCGCTTGCCTAATTTTTTCTTCATATTAATTATTTAATTCTATATGCATCTCCTATAATTTGTCTCTTTCCTCTTCAAATTCCTTTGCAAAGTAGAATTCAAGCCTTTGTGGGGTGTATGGTATTTCAACAATAGGAGTTGACTTAAATGGCTCAACTGGTGGCCAAGGATACACAATTCTTGGTTTGTTGGATTCTCCCATATTTCTCTTCCCAAGCTACTTATCCATTTAAGATATCTAATTTTCTAGTAATTGTATCTATTTTACCCTTTCCTCATATGCCTCCAATAATTCTTCAAATTTGGGATTGAGTTCTAAGAACCTATCTTGTTCTTTTCTAGATACTATATCCCTAAACTCTAGTATTTCTTTAGCCATTCTAATGATTTGTTGACTACTCACTTAATTAGCCCTATTTATTGTGAGAGTACCAGTATGTTCTACACTAGAAATTTCTTGTATTCTAGTCTTGTCTCCTTTTTCAATTGACCAAATTACTAGAGCTTGATGATCATTACTGAATTTGATTCCCCTATGTGCTTGTAATATTTCTTCCTCTATATTATACTACACATTTTTCTCCTTTCTAATTGAATAAAAAATCATAGCATTACCTATCTTTCACTTAGGAAAAATTAGAACTCCTGACTCCCTAACTAATTTCCTCCCAGTCTCAAGTGTTAACTAGGAAAAATCACTAAGAAATTTAGACTTTATCTCTTCCTCAATATAGGAATCTATTTTGTCGAGCTATTTAACCTTTATTTTCTTACATAGTCTTTCAAAATTTCCTATATTCCTTCTCCATAAAAATTATGAAAAAGAACTAGATTTTAAAAAATTCTCATCATCAATGAATTTTTGTGAGGCTTGAGCAATAATTGGGTCAATTTCCTTACCTTGATAGTCAAGAACTATGAGGTCCAAGGAGGGCACAGGAGGCTCTTGAGGCACTCCTCTTTCCATGTCTAAAAAAGTAACAATTACATCCCCTTCCCCACCAATTTTTCTTAGTTTCTCTCCTAAAGATGATTCATCTTCTATACTAATTAGGGTTTGGCTTGGGAAATACTCTTCTTCATGAGAAGAGGATCCTTGTTCTAGTTTTTTCCTTTTTGGAACACTAGTTATAGGTGGGCTCTCTGACCTTGGCCTTCTATGAGGGGGAACCTATTGTATATTATGAACTACAATGTATCCTACCCTCTTTTGCAATGTGTACTACCCTAGAGCAACTATCATGAAACTATTTATTCTTCTCTCCACCTCTATTACTCTATCGAGATAGGATTTAACATATGTAGCCTTCTTCTCATTCATAGTTTGCATTATTGTAGTAAAATTATTCACTAATACATGCATTTTGGCCCCCCAATATTTTTTTTCATTCAAAGGATTATAATCAGGATCAAAAGCATTAATGAATTCCAAAACTTTACTAAATACTATCCATTTTCTTTCCTAACCTTCTATTCCTATAAGGGGAAGATATTCCTAATAATATCTTTAGGTAATTATAGTTGTTGTTTAATACTTTTGGCTTTTTTTCTCTCCCTCAAAATATCATTGAATCCCTCTAGATCAGTATACCTTGCATGGGATTTTTCCATATTATATTTATTCAAAAATAAATTGAGTTGTCTCTATCCCTTCCTTACAAAAACAAAATCATGTGCCAAAGTGACAATTGCAAATAAAGGACATTTAGTTTTACCAATCATGTCCCTTTCTTCAATAGTTCTGATCTGCCAAAGCAATTTTTCTATCCCTATCTTGAAAGGCACATGGAAAGGTGTAACATGAGGTTTTCCCAAAAATCCATACACTCTAATCACTATAGAAATATTATATAGGATTATATCCCCCTACTTGTGACTAACTAAGAGTCATTTTGCATAGTCTTTGGGTTTAATCAACTCTAGTACTGGTTGTGGGATTCTAGGGCTATCCCCTCTCAAAAGAAATCTATGCCTAGATACAAAATATCTATCAAATCCTAGATAACTGGCATTCTTGGCCTGCCAAGTCATATCAACACTCCATAAATAGACTAGTGACTTTTCATCATGCTTTGTTAGTTCTAGGTCCATTCCTTTAGAGAAAAAGGTAACTCCCTCAAAAAGACATATGTGCATGAGTAGGGAGTACCAGTAAAAAGGTCTATTTACCTTTCCTTCTGATATTCCTACCAAACCATTATGAACATTTTTTGCAAGGAAAGTGGGAAAATCTAGAATACTGCTCATTCCAAATAGTAATGTTTGAGCCATAATAAGAATAATAGAGCTCTAGATGTATTTCACTTCATCTATCCCAAAGATTTTGTAGAGTGTGAACTACAAAGCTTGAGCCCTAGGATTGAAGTATTTCCTCATCAGTGGCTTTGGGGTATTGGATGTGACCAAGGGTAGTGCACCAATTCTAGAAAAATGTTGTTGCAGAGGCCCTATTCTTAGACACACACTCTATGCATCATACCTTGCTTGAAGGTCATCCATGTCAATAAGCATGTGCACAGTATAGTTGGGGTTGAGGTTAAAAATCTCACTAATCAATTCAAGAGAAACCCTAAAGAGATTATCACCCGTATAATTCTTCACAAACCTAGTAATATGATCATACTTTTTAGCTAAGTCAGCCAGTAGATCACTATCAAAGAAAACCCCATGGACTAATAATTTTCCAATATCAAATTCCCATACATTTCTCATAAGGGTATCTAGGTTTTTATCAACAAACCACTTTTTGAATAATTCTAATCTTCCCACAGAAATTTGGGCATCTCTCAAGTAATTGGCTTTGTCATAGAATCCCTTAGCTACCACCAACCTAAGGTTCTTTGGAATAAAATCACTGCATATTGTTATTTCATGTACATATGGGGGAAATTGTTCAAGTAAATCATCATGGAAATATCTCTTCAAATAATTAATATGAGAAGAGAATTCATTTAGTGGAGGCATCTTTTGAAATATTTAATTTCACACAACACTAATTTCTTCATTTTTGAAAGATTGCAGATCACTTACGTGCTAAATTATCCCTCTTTTTCTATTAAATTTTGTTGAAATTCACTAAAAACCTTGTAGAATTCTATGCCCTAGCTCTAAAAACCCTTGCACTCTTATAACCTTTCATGATTGTATGATTCCATAATGGAAAATTCATGAATTATACCAAGGTATTAAAATCACACAAAAGAGCTCTGAGTTATATTAACTTCTTAAGGTGTTACCTCCATGTTGTGCTCAAGTTTTAATTTTATCCATAAATATCACATTATTAGATGACTCTATTTCAAAAAAAAAAAACTATTTTATGACTTCAAAAAATCTTTCCACATGTTAAATAGGCACTTCCCTACATTACTTAAAGTTCTTGCATCTTGATAATGTAGGTAAGTGCCAATTGTGGATCTTCCTTTAGATCTACATTGGTTAAGAAACATAGTTGAGATATAATTGTGGTACTTCACCTATCATCACCTTGGACAAATGTCAACATAGTGCTTTCTTGCATCACTTAAACTTCAATCAACTTTATAATGTGGTAAAGCACTGATCATTGATCTAGCATAGATCAGTGGTACAACAGAACTATGAAAAGAATGGCCCAATTGGAAAAGAATGACCAATGAGAACACTGGTGAGTGGAAGATGTCAAAACTCTATGGCATGAATAGATTCATGCATTAGCAAAGGCTATGTGTCTCAATAGAACTTCCCCACTTTATCTAAAAATTGTGTAACTCCATAATGTAGGTAAGTGCTATCCATCAATCTCACCTAGATCAATGGCTGATAAAAATTACCCCCTTAAGCTCAAAAGATTTCACACTAACACACATGAAACATCACCATGGTCAAGGATTTTTGGGTGATTCAATGCGCTCCCTTGCCCACAGGTGGTTAATTATGTGGTGTTCCATGTTCACTAACAGTCATGGCTTTTGGTGCAACGGCAAATGGGCCCTACAATTGGTATCAGAGCCTGGTTTTGGCTTGGTCATGGGTTCAAATCTCCTCGGTGCCTTCCCGACCCGTGTAAGCACCTAGTATGCGCGTCGAGGGGGAGATTGTTGGGTGATGCGACGCGCTCCCTTGCCCACAAGTGGTTAATTATGTGGTGTTCCATGTTCACTAACAGTCATGGCTTTTGGTGCAATGGAAAATGGGCCCTACAAGGATGACTTAAAAAATAAGAGATTTTAACGTGAAAAATAAAAATAAAGTCATCTTTTATGAAAAAGAAAAACTCGGGGTAAAATGTACTCCTGCGCTATTTTGAAAATGCTAACTTTTCTAAAAGTTAGGGCACAAAATGAGGGTCTTAACCTATCATTTAAGAATTTGAACTAGATTTTTAATTGAGGATCACCAAATTAACAAAAGGAGGTGATCTCATTCTAAGGGAAATTTCTAAGAATCAACAACAATGGGTATAAAAAGGGATGTTCAAACTCAACTAGCTTAGTCCATACATAGTTACTGTAGTGTTTGGATCTAGTGCTTACCTACTTTCAATAGTTGAGGGAGACGTGCTCAAGGAGCCCATCAAAACTCTCCACTTGAAGTGGTTCTATAGCTGATCTAATTCCAAAAGCTCTCTGCACATACTTAAAAGTCCTCAAAAAATAATTTTCTTTTTGAAAACCTAGCAATAGGCATCTTGGTAATGTAGAACTAGATCTTAGTGTGCAAGGAACATTAACATTAAAGAAACCATTCACAAAAAAAAACTAAGTTCACATATATGCTTAGACAAAGAAAACAAAAAAGAGATGAAAACCTCAAAAGATGAAGCACTTCATTGCTTTCTTGATTTTGTAGATGCATCCTTTGATGTGGATGTATGCTCGAGATGCTCAAAGTTTGCTTCAATGGTGGAGATGGGTAAATGGAAAATTGGTAGCTTTGTGAGCTCTCAATTTGGCATTATGAGGGTATGGGTATGGCTTTTAGATCTTAAAAGGGCATGATAACTTTACTCAAATGGTTGTTGTTAAATGGCTTGGGATGGGATTCAACTTATAGGCTAAGGGCTTGAGGGATGGAGGGCTAAGATGCAAGGAGAGATGAAGGCTTAAGGAGGGCTAGGATGCACTCAAAGGAGAGCACATAGATTGTTCTTGTTTAGCACCAATGGGAAGGTGACACTTGTCACAAGGAGGATGAGTGTGAGAGGGTAGGGTAAAGGGTTGGTTAAAGGCATGATGAGTGGGGTTGAGTATGTAAGAGAGATGTAAGAGGAATGAGTGTGGAAGAGGGAAGAGTGTGGAAGATGGATGTAAGAGTCATGAGTGGGCTTGTAAGAGTCTTTTATGGTTTGTAAGAGCACTCATGACTTCGTGGTTGAAATTTTTGAGGGGAGACTTTGATTTAGTTTAGGAAAGTCTTAAACTTGTTTAGGGAATGTGACAACATTAGGGGGTGGATTAGGCTTGGGTTTAGGATTAGATTAGAGATGTTAGAGATGTGCAAGTGGATGGCATTAATGAGGGTGGGTGATTTAGTGGCTAAGCTTGGTTAGTATGGGTGGATGGGGTGGATTAGGTTAAATGGAGGGTTAGGGATAAGTTAAGGGTTTTTGGATTTGAGGATTTTATTCATCAAATAGATTTATTTAATAAATGGGGATATTTGGAATTAGATAGAAGAATAGGATTCAATTGATAAATAATAGGTTATTTGATTTATCAGTTAGGACTATAGATGATGAATTAACTTAATTAGCTAGGGATAGAAAAGGACTAATTAAATAAAAATTTAATTAATGATGCCTTTAGAGATGGCTAAATAGGATTATCAAAGTGATGTAATCAAATTTAGGTGTCTGCATTTTGCCCCTCTTTGACATAGTGTTGAGAGAACACTATTTCAAAGAAGTTCGAGTGAAGACAACATGAGGAAGATGTTTTAGCAACAAGGTTGCCCCAGTCTCAGATAAGAAGAAGAGAGACTAGACTTAGATGATGCCCCATCAAGAAGGTGGCGGGGAGAGAAATGAGGCTCGACGACTTCTTGAAAAGTACAAGAAATTGAGATGAGCTAAGACATAGGTTGGCAAAGTGAAGGGGTTGAATTAGCTCAAACTCTCACTATGGGAGAACGATAAAGGAGAATCAGGGGCACAAGAGTAAAACAAGTTTAATACTTTCTAGGATTGTGGGGAGGATGGAGGAGTGGAGGGCTATAAAAGGAATCCATGGTAGGGAGATGGATGATGGGATGATAAAGCTGATGCAACAAGATTTCAAAGAGTCAGATTGATGGAAGATGGGTTTTGGAGATCCCTAGGACTAGGATTGTGGATCTTGAAAGATAAGGCTTGGTGGATTGATTTGATTGGTGGATCCCTAAGACTAGGATTGTGGATCCCTAAAGCTAAGTGTGAGGAGTGATTCAAAGAGATATTGATGCATAAGCTAGGATAAGTGCTGGATATGGGGGATAATGGAGATGAAGAGAATCTATTGAAGCTTTTTGAGCGGGGGGATACTTCAAAGAGAAGTACCACCATGTAGTTGAGCATTAGATTTGCTATAGGATTGTTGGTTAATTGCCAAGGTTACCAAGAACATCAAGGCCTTTTCACCAACCATCCAAAGGACTGACGAACTGACTCGAAACAAACACGCAAGGATTGCCCCAGTATCACACATGAATCCTAAAGGAAGCAGCATGGAAATGACACTAGGTAACCCACAAGAAAAAAAAGAAAACAAGAAAAAGACATGATCAAGACCTTACGCTCTAATTGCCCCATTTGTAGCATACCATGATATGGAAGATTGTGGCAACCTTGAGTAGGGAACAAGGAGATTGCTTGGAAAAGATATTTTCAAGACCTAAAAGGGAAGATCCCAAATCAAAAGAAAGAAAAAATCCAAAAAAGAGCCATTTTCCAACGAGATGGGTAGGATGAGGTACTATTAGACCAAGATCAGACATGAGGAAAGCTATATCCTACAACGATCTATCGGAGAGCACCTAAGTTGGTGGATTTGGATGAGTGATGCATCTGGCAAGCTGAACTAAGAAGGATAACACTTTGGTGATAGGAAATCTAGCTAAAGGATGCACTGGAATAGCTAACCAAGATGTGTGATGTGTGCAAGATGTTGATCAAGGAGGAACTAACACAAAAGCTGGATAGATACAATGGTACTAAGCTAAAGAGGATGTATAAGCTGATGGGCCAAGATATGTTACAAATGTACAAGTTTGTTCAAGTTTTGGTTTTTGTGAGATGGAAATGTTTGTGAAGGATGGGATGTCTATAATAGTTGATAGGTGGATAGGTAGATGGTTTGCAAAAATCTTTAAGTGAAAATGGGGTTTTGTGTGTGCACGCGATAGGATACAAGCTAGGATACAAGATTATTTACAAGCTGAAATATGGTACAAGCTTTGGAAAAGATTAGGATATACAAGGTATGGTACAAGATTTACAAGGTATAATACAAGCTTTGGTACAAGATTTACAAGCTAAGGTTCAAGATTTACAAGCTGAGGTACAAGATTTACAAGCTGTATAGGAGATATTTACAAGCTCCATTAGATTTTGGATATTTGGTTAAAACACCAGGGGAACAAGCAGGTGTACTATGGGATAGTGGGTGAATGGATGAGGGATAGGATAGTGATAGATAATGGATTAGTCTTTAGTACAAAAGGCACCTGAATTACCAAGTTTTCACCAAGGTACCTATCCAAGGCGCTTGAATTGCCAAATTTTCACCATTGGACGCTTATTTCTCTTTACTATTCTTTTTTTGTATTTTTCAAAAGCTGGGTATACCAAGGATCTTCAAGCATAGAACTTCTTGAGATGAATGATGTTAGTGGGATCATTCAAGAGTTCTCCTTTTGGTGTAGATAGCTAATAGGCTCTAGAGCCAAAGGATGCTGTGACAACATAAGGACCAAGCCAGGTAGGTTCAAACTTGCCTTTGTTTACTCGATCTGCTTGGACTTTCATATTTTCTTTGAGGACCATGTCACCTAGTTGAAAGTGTTGTGGGAGCACCTTCTTGTTGAAATTCCTTTTGAGACAAGTTTGATAGACTATGAGATGATCATAATCTTGTTGTCACTTCGCATCTAAGAGATCTAGCTAGGTGAGCCAAGCTACTCTATATTCTTCATCTGAGATTTTCCCTCACAAAGATATGCGTAGTGAGGGAAGTTCAACTTCTATTGGTAATACCACTTCAACACCATAGACTAGGGAGTATGGAGTTCTTCCTATGGATGTACAAAAGGAGGTTCAATAGGCCCATAGAGCCGAATTTATTTGTAGGTGCTAATCGCGGCCATAATCATTGACAACTTTCTTTAGGATTTTGAGGAGGGTTTTGTTAGTTGCCTCTGCCTGGCCATTACCTTTTGGGAAATATGGGCTAAAAAAGCGATGATGGATGCGGAGGGAAGTGCATAATTCTTCCATATTGAGATTTTCAAAGTTACCTTTGTGATCAATGAAGATGGTGGATGGGATGCCGAAGCGGCAAAAAATGTGGGTCAAGATGAACTTGGAGACTTGAACTCCTGTAGCTGAGACTAGTGGGACAGCTTCCACGCACTTAGTGAAACATTCTGTAGCAGTTATTATCTATTTATGACCATCAGATGAGAGAGGTGTGATAGTTCCAACTAGATCAAGGCCCCAACAAGCGAAAGGCCAAGGTGGCGCAATAGGCTGTAGATCTTGTGCTGGAGCATGCACAAGATTTGCATGTTGTTGACATGGGAGACACTTTCTGACAAAGTCACAGGAGTCTTCTTCAATGTTAGTCCAATAGTAACCTACTCTAAGGACTTTTTGTGCTAGGACAATACCACTCGTGTATTACCATATTAAAATATATCATAATGATAACATCATTATTCTTGTATTAGATTTGTATTTTCAGATTACAATATAATATGATATTATTAACTGATTATAATATAACATTATTTGTAAAATATTATTATTTTAATATTAATATTGATATATAATACTTATTAATTATTTAATTTATATGTTAAAGTGTGGATATTACAGTCCTCCCCTCTCAAATTTTCTTGCCCTCAAGAAAAATCTTTTATACACAAGCTTTGCCATAGATACAAAACATATTTTCTTACGAAAGGCCTAGAAGGTTTATAATACATACATCTTTAATGAATGAAAACATGAAGTAGACATGATGTAGACAGATGAAGACATGAAGCATACATGAAGTAGACACATCATACATAACCTTGATTAGATCCTAAAATTAACAATGCACAATGACTATACTTCTTCGTTAGGCTTATGAACCCTGCAACCACAAAATAAAAATTAGTACATGCATATAAATATATATAAACTTCAAAGAAATTTGTATAATAATTAGTTAATCCAAGCTAATTCAATACTAAGCCCAAGAGTAGACTTTGGCCCCCTTGGCCCCGATAGCAGGTGTTAGGAATCGACATGAGGTGGTCTACTTAGTGGATTGCTTGTTTGGTTAGAAACATTCTTGTGAAAAGGAGCCATTACTATCTTTCCCTTAACTAGCTCTACAATAGGGTGTTCTCTCCTTATTGCAAACTCCGTAGGAAAGCGATAGGGTTCCCTTTTATTATTTACATAATCCTTTGGAAGGAATCTTTCTCCCTTTCCTTATTACGATCATCATAAGATGGTAGATTTATGGTGCAAAGGGCACGTGAAACAAGCTCCAAGCATATCCGACAAGTGCTTGAAATTACTCCACCAATTCCCTACCTTAGGATATCATAATGTGCATGAGAAGATGCATATTAAATTTAATTTACTTAGTTCATTTGAAAGATTTCTTTTTATAGTACACAAACAACTTTCTCTCTCCTTGTTATGATCATCTTGATGGTAGAATGACGATGTAGAGGGCGTGTGAAACAAGCTCCAAGAAATTTTGACAAGTGCTTGAAATTACTCCATCTTTCCCTCCACCAACTCCCTATCTAAGATTACATGATTTTGGATGAGAGATAGACTCTTTGTACTATAATTGAAATGTATTCTAATTACTTTGTTTTCCTAAAATCAACATTTATTTATATTTCATTTTTTCATTTTTCATATATATATATATATATTTTTTTTCCATCTATATTTCATTTTCATATATTCTGATTTCTTTTTATTTTGTAACTAGAATCATTGATAGATTATTCAATATTCTTCACAATAACAAATGTGTCAGTAATAAGAAAGACACTAACAATTATCTCTTAATAAAACATATAAAGAAGATATAAAATTACCTCATTACCATACATTATTACCATTATGTGTTTGAAGTGGTAATTTGGGAGTATGACATAATCCTCATATCCACTTCCCACATTAAAGTCTCTTATCTGATGTTGATTAGTATGGGGCATAGACCAACTGAGTTGGGAGTGATGATGGTATCCTTTTTTTTTGTTTTTTGAATAGAAAGGTATCTCAATAAACTAGTTCCTACATATTTTTAAATTTTTTTTTACCTAATTTACTAATTTTCCCAAGGTGTCAAAGTCAGTCGATATTCAATTGGTAATGAACTTATGATGAGTTAAACTCATATTTGAAAGCCTTAATGATTAAGATATGTATTACAATTATAGTCATTAGAAAGCTTGCTCCGAGTAGCACATTTTGGCATTTTTTATTTTATAGTAACAGATCATTTATCTGCAATTATGGGTGTTGAAAGAGCAAAAAAAAAATTAAAAGAAAAAAGGGCCCAAAAAATGTAATTTTCTATGTTTGCACGAACATAATGTTCATGCGAACATAGTAATATGTTCGTGCAAACATTATGTTTGCACAAATATATGACCCAAAAAAATTGGGTAGAAAGACATTTTTAAAATGTTGAAAGTTGATGTTTCATATGTTTGCATGAACATATTTGTCACATATGTTCGTGCGAACATACGAAATATGTTTGTGCGAACATGATTTAAAAAAAACTTCGCGCGAAAATATGGTAAACTCAATTTCCTATTTTGCAATTTTTTTCATTTGTTTGTCCCACTAAAGCCAAACCCATTATTTTGGGTTCACCCTTTGTCAAATTTTTAATTCAACACTTTTTCTTGTCACTAAACATCTACATTATTTTCTCAGCCAGGCTTAGCAAACACTTTTTATGAAAATAATTCTTGGCTTAGCTAAAGTAACCATTTACTTTATCCTTAAATAGATCAACAATATAATATCATCAATGTCTTATTTGATCTTAGTGCTCCTTTTATATACTAAATAACTCAACCTTTCTCTTGGTTATCTTTTTATCATCTCTTTTCAAATCCTCTTCATCAATGAAACAAATTATAGCATCCAGACCGAAAAAAGCAATTATCTCACCAGCAAGTAGCAAGTTTGACATCATTGATAAAATAATTATTGTTCTATGATAGATTTTACACTTCAAACAATCTCTTTTCAACATAGTTTCTTTATAATCCAAAATACTTGATTTGCTTCAATCAACTCCCTTTGTTCTTAGTAATAGATCTTCATTAATATCATTAGTTTCATTCTTATTCTCATTATTGTAACTCTGATGTGAAACACCTATAGTCATCAATTTTAACATCTCACAACTTCATATTAGAACATGAACTCCCTCTTTGATGGTAACACTTTCATCAATCTCTTTCTTTACTCTTTCTTGTCATGGTAATTGTATGGCTTCTCCCTCATTTCTCATTATTGCATAGGTAACTTCTTCATAGTCTCTCCATCTTTTTGCACTATTGATAGTAACTTCTAAATTTATCTCTATGACAACAATGCCCAAGAGACTTCAACATCTTCAATAAGATCTTTCATATAGATCTTCAACATATAGATATCTCTTGTTTAGTTCTTTGAACTAGGTTTTTATTTTATCATCTTTCTTATGATTGATTCAAGATATTGTGCTTGTCTTTTCACATCTTTAGATAGGTCCTAAAGTTTGACCTTCTACATCAATTTATAAGATATTCGAATCAAAATATTGATCTAGAGCTCCATCTTAGCTTAAGTAGCCTCAGTTAGGGGAATTAACCCCAATTTACCTCTTATATATTTATGTTCATCCTTAGGTAAGGTTTTTGTGAATATATCATCTTTATGTCCCTTTTTATTCACATACTCCAATCTCACTTCTTTTTCTTTTACCAACTTTCTCAAGTAATAATACTTGATAGAATTATGCCTAGTCTTACTGTGCATCATAGGATTTTTAGATACATCTATAGAACTTGTGTTTTCATAGAATATAACAAAAGGTTCATTCACTTCCTTGATTCCTCGAAACAAGAAGTTTGATCCACACTACATAGCTCGCCCTTTGATTGCCTTTTTGTCCACATACTAGATGTCAAACTCACTTAGTAGCATAACCCATCAGGCTAGCCGACCTATGAATGATGTTCTAGAGAGCATATACTTGAGAGGATCAATTTTGGATACTAGTTGGATGGTATGACTTAGCATGTAGTGGCAAAGCTTTTGAATTTAGAAAATAACTGCCAAACAAGCTTTTTCCATAGGAGTGTAATTGAGTTCATAACCAACTAGGGTTCTACTGATATAGTAGATGGCTCTTTCTCTACTATAATCATCAAGCTATGCTAGAAGTGCCCCTAGAGTAGTAGGCATTGCTGATACGTACAAAATCAGGGGACAACCAGGAACTAGTGGACCCAAGATAGGGGGATTGGTGAGATACTGTTTGAGCTAGTCGAAGTTGCACTGACATAAAGGATCCCACTTGAAGTTCTCATCCTTCTCTAGTAAATGTGAAAATGGTGTACACTTATCTACAAGCTGGGAGATGAAGCGCCGGATAGATTGAAGCTTTCCCTGAAGAGAGTGAAGCTGTCGCAGTGTCTGGGGAAGAGGCATGTCTAAGATAGCCTTGACCTTTTTGGGGTTGATCTCTATACCTCATTTAGAAACTATGAAGCCTAGAAGCTTGCTAGATGTCACCCCAAAGACACACTTCTTGGGATTTAGCATCAGATGATATTGGGCTAACCTATCAAAGACTTTCTCCAGGTTAGTGAGATGATCCACAAAGGTGTGAGATTTGACTAGGATATCATCCATATAATCCTCCAAAATGCTATGGATAAGATCATGGAAAATGGCTATCATAGCTCTTTGATAGGTAGCCCCAGCATTCTTTAGGCCAAA
Source organism: Cupressus sempervirens (assembly GCA_028749045.1). Taxonomy (NCBI): domain Eukaryota; kingdom Viridiplantae; phylum Streptophyta; class Pinopsida; order Cupressales; family Cupressaceae; genus Cupressus; species Cupressus sempervirens. The sequence goes on from CM053784.1 coordinate 225,596,000, forward strand.
AGGCATCGTGGTGTAGCAAAAGGTTCCCCAAGGGGTAGTGAATGATGTCTTATGTTGATCCTCTTCTGCAATCTTGATCTGATTATACCTAGAAAATCCATCCATAAGGGACAAAATTTCATGTCCAGTTGTAAGATCTAATATCATATCTATGTTGAGTAAGGGAAAATCATCTTTTGGGCAAGCGTTGTTTAGATCTCTAAAATTAGTGCACATTCTGATGTCACCGGAAGGCTTAGTGATAGGGACCATGTTGGAGATCCACTCTGAGTAGTCAATAGGTCGGGTAACCTTAGCAACTAATATTCTTTCTAATTTAGCTTTGACCAGTAATGCCACCTTCGGGTGCATTTTTCTTAGTTTTTGTCTGACGAGCTTGATCTTTAGATCGACTACAAGATGGTGAACTACAAGTTTTGGATCCAACCTTGGCATGTCCTAATATGACCATTAAATTGGCCAATGTTGTCTCTTAAGACCTCAAAGAGGATATAAACTTGGTCTTGTGATAGGGATGCAACAATGTGAAAAATTCTGGGGATCTTTGAAGAACTGATGTTGACTTCTCTAGTATCCTCTATTAGAATAGATGACACCTCTAGTCGATTATCTTGAGGAGGCAATACTAAATCCTCATGTTCTTCTTATGGCTCTGGATTTTCTTGCTGAGGGGTTCTCTTCACTACCTTAGCTAGTCCTGGATTCACCTTAGTTCTAGTTTTGGGTGTATCAGAACTAGGTTGGGGATTTTCTCCAAAATACCCCTTTGGATCTAGTTTATAGATATAGGCAGAATCTAGCTTTGTTTTCCTGTGAGGTGTTCCATCTCCCATGAATCTTAGAAGCGCTTCCTCTAATGTGAACTCATCAATGTGTATGATGCTTGGTTGGTCCCAATCTATGAGTTGTGGATGAGCAAGTGGTAGGTCAATGAGATGGATGGATAGTTCTCGGAGAACAGAGTCTCCTAGGAAGATTTGGTCTGGGATATCATCGTAGGCTCTCTTTTCAACTTCCTCAGGAATGTCTTTGATTTTGACAAGGTCACGGTGGATGTTTGAAAAAGCGTGATCATTCTTGTTGGTGCCCCTAGTTGTGGGTATGCCAAAGCCAAGACCTAACTTCGTTTCCCACTTATGTGCTTCGATGGGACATTGCATGCCCCTTTCTTCTGGTCCTAGTCCACCTCCTTGATAGTTCCATTTTTCAGTGATGAGCTTATGTTCTTGGGGATACTTCTGGCTGAAATGTTCAAGGCGTACTTGATTTCTTGTAGGTGCATCCTTATGTAACCAATTGTTGATATCTGGAGTGAGCTCTTCATGAAGAGAGGTTTTTGAGGATACAAAGGTGGTTTGCCCAAACTGTTTGTATCGAGGAGGTAGAATCTCCTTAGCTTTGTATCAAGTGGGATTGCTCCAATAGCAAATGCATCTAATAGACTATACTCTCCACAGCCTTTATTGTTGATCTCTACGGTAAATAGGGTGGAGGTGAGGATGGTTTCTGAATCATTACAAGTGTGGGATGAGTTGGCAATGGCTATGCCGATGTCTATTCTAGGGCAATGGCTTGTAGATGAGGCTTCAACCACATTGCAGTAAGCAAAGGGTTTTGGATCGGCATGGATGGTTACCTCAATGCCCTGATGCAAAAATTTGATGCAATAATGGTAGGTGGACAGAACGGCCTTCATAGCATGAATCCATGGGCGATCGAGGAGGATGTTAAATGGTAGGTTTAGATCAACAACATGGCAAACTATCTCTTAGATGACCAGACAACCTTGATTGGTAGAAAAATAGTCCCTTAAATGGTTCTTTCCAAGTTGTCATAAGCTTTGATGGTGATAACCTCACTGATCATATCTGCCTCAGTATACCCAGCTTGTTTTATGAATTTTAGGGTGAAAATATTCAAGGCTGATCTATTATGTATCATTACTCTTTTCACAAAAAAATTGGATGCCATGATGGCTATGCGAAGTGGAAGGGTGTGATCTGGCTCGACCGCGGGTATGTCAGTGGGTTTGAATGATAGGGCACATGAGGAGGATAGGTGTCCGATGAGATTACAAAAATTAGTAGCATTGATATCAGAAGGGACACAGGATTCTATGAGAGCACTGTCAAGGATGTCTTTGTACACAGGACTAGTGCGGAGAAGGTCTAAAATGGAGATTTGGGCTAGCATGTTCCCAAGGTGTTCCAAGTTATTGTACTAGCTTTTTGATGGAGCTAATGGTGTTGATGAAACTGGTGGGCCTGCGATGTTAAATCACGCTCTTTGAGTGGTGACTACACACTCATTGTTTGGTCCTCGGTTATTGATAACATTGAAAGAAGGCTCTTTCTTGGATATACAACCTATAAGGCTACCATAGTCTATATAGGATGAAGTGTGGTCATTGTTCTTCCCATGCTGTTGGTTTGGCTGGCGGTTGTTGGTGTTGTTGTTGTTTTGGATAGGTGCTTTTCTAGAATTTTGTTTTTTGTGTGGAGGAAAAGAATTTTGATAAATTTGTAAGCCTACATTGGGAGAGATTTGGGTACCAACAGTGATTTCTTTTCGATCAATGAGGTCCTGCACATAATCTTTCAGTTTCATGCATCTGAGTGTGGTGTGACCGTTTACCCTATGGAACTTACAATACTCATTATCTTTGTACCATGCAGCTTTGGATTGGCTTGGATCAATTTGCTAGGTAGGAGGAAATTTGATGAGGTTTTCCTTAGCCAATTTCTCAAAAATGACATCCAATGGCTCACCAAGGGGTGTATAGTTTTTAGGTGCGGGTTGGAATCTGGGTTTTTGCACTACAGCTACATTGATGGCATTAGCTTGATTGTTAGACCCTTAAAAGTTGGTTCTTGTATTGTGGTTTTGATAGCTTTGGTTATTCTGCTATTGGTAATTGATAGCTTGTTGGTTGTTTGGTTGATATGGTGGGTTAGACTAGTTTTGAGAAGGACCAACAATATTCACATGTCTGGTGTCAGTAACCCCATCTGTTGCAACATGCTTGTTTTTTTTCCAATACCTAGACTTTTCATTGGAATGTGATTGATTTTGGTTGGCCTCTTTGTAAATCTTGACCACACCATCTTTAATGAGTCCTTGTTCAAGGATCATTCCTTTCTCTTTGATATCTTTATAGCTCTGCAAACAGTTCATGGTCATGTGGTGAGCCAAGCTGGGATGAGCATTATCAATAAACATTTTCACCACATGGTGTTCTGGCAAGGTGCAGGATATGCGGGTGGTAAGGGTTTGCCATCTTTGTAGGTATTTAGCAAGGCTTTCTCCACCTTTTTGCTTAGTGTGGACAAGGTCAACTATTGATAGCTCTGTTTCAACAAGATAGGCATATTGGGCTACAAAAGCCTCAGATAATTCAGCAAAGCTTTTAATTGTGCCATAGGGGATTCTATAAAACCATTCAAGAGCTAGTCAAGCCAAGCTTTTGGGAAAAAGGCGCAAGAGGAAGAAATCATTGTATGCTATGTCTTGGCAATGCATGTAAAATTCTTTGATATGTGTGACAGGGTCTCCTTTTCCTCTAAATTTTTCAAATTTGGGTACCTCAAAGTGTTTGGGAAATGGTGTCATGGTAATGGCTCTATCAAATAGGTAAGGACACACATTTTCAAACTTGAATGTCTTCAGATCTTCCCTTCTTGGATGGCTTTTAGAGCTATCTTCATTTGCTCCCATTCTGAATTGATAGGTGATGGCTGGGGTGCCCCCAATGTAGGAGTGCCTTGAGGTAGGTATGCGCTAGATGGGGCCATTGAATATGGATGGCTATGAGGGATTTTCTGATAGAGATTGTGCATTTTTTGGGTAGCTACATGGTGGATGACAGGTTGTTGAGGGGGAGGTGACACATATTGCTGCATGTGTTGTGAGGCTTGCTGTTGATATGGGATTTGAGGTTGGGATTGAGGAACATAAGCTAGCTATGGGATAAATGAATGGCTTTATGGAGGTAAGGTATAATATGGTTGTGAAGCTTGGGGAAAGGATCGAGGGGCTTGTGGGGTTTTACCAAGGTATGTGGGCTGCACCCTCGTTTGGGATGGTACCTGCAAATAATTGGTGGTTGCCTGGATTGGTGGATTACTTCCTAGAAGTGGCATTGAAAAGTAGTTGGTACTAGGAGGTAATGGAGTAGGTTGTGGTGGAGGTGGTGGGAATTGAAAGCTTGGGAATGGAACTAATGGGGTTTGATAGCTTGGTGGCTGGATTTGGAAGCTTGGTAGAGTGGTGGTAGGAGCTGGGGTCAATTGGGAGCTTGGCAAAAAATTGGCAGTAGCTTGTGGGATTTGATAGCTTTGTGGAGTGAAGGTAGTAGCTTGTTTATTTTTGGTTGATGGTATTGACCTCCCAAGACCTAATGGAAATGATGGGATTATGCTTTGGGCTGTGGTGAACAAGCTAGGGGTGATGAAAGGTTGATTACTTGGCCCCATGGGTGGCATCCCTATTATATATTATTGAGTTTGGCCAAAGATGCTAGCACTGATTTGGGAGATGGGTGGATTTGGAAGGCTGGGTTGGGGAGCAGAAGCAACAATAGTGAAGGGAGTGAATGGTGAGGTATTTTGGGCAAAGGCAGTTTGGAGCGGAGAGGTATGAACCAAGGATGGAGCGGTAGTGGTTGGATTGGCTTACAGAATGGAGATTTTGACTTGGTTGGAGGATGGTATGTTTTGGTCTATTGGATCAAATGGATTGGCTTGAGGCTCTTCTTTTGGCATATATTGAGGATAATTTGGATCATAAGAGCCGATGGGTGGTGGCAGCTGCCCAAACAATGGGTGAGATGGATCTAATAATGGAGGGGGTCTTCCAAAGTCAAAGGTTCCTACATTGTCCCTTCGAAAATTAGCCATGATTGTCTCTTTGTTCTTTTCTATAATGTCGTTTACCAATACTGCATTTCTTGGTTGGTTCATGAAAGCTTCAATGTCAGTAGGTGATGGCATATCTTTCTCTGGGCTAAAGGATGGCTGAGTACTCAAGGGGGGTGAGGCTGTTTGATCCAAATGATAGGGCTCCTTTGTTTCTTTCTTCTTGGCTGAGCGAGTGATGGGTGGCATGAAAAATGCTCCTAGGGATGAGATGAAACAAATGCTGGTGGATGCAAAAGGGGGGAAGGCTTTTTTATGCAAATGATTTCCTAGGTTGAGGCAAAACTATATGACAAAACCTAAAGAGGATTGGGTTGGAGATTCTAACTTCAAAGATATGTTGCCAAAGCACAAAAGGTCTGCTTTCCTATTTGCAAGCTTGGTGGTGATTGTGTCAACTTAAGGATAGACTGATGATCCTTTAGGAAGAACACGAGATTGACCACTTGTGGATCCCAACCTTTAGCTCAAGGTGATGAGGGATAACAAGTGACAAAGCTAGATTACCCTAGACAAAGCTCTATCAAAGGGATAACCTTGGTGAGATTGGTGGATTTGAAAGATTTTAGGAATGGCAAACTTTTGGCAAGGTGACAACAAATTTGGAACCTTAGATGTGAAGTTTTTGGATTGCTGGCTAGATGGTTTGATTCTAAATGAGATGGATGAGCTAATAATGCTTAAGGGGATAACCTAAGATGGCTGGATTTTCTACAAAGATGACTCTAAAGTGAAGCTTATCCAAGAAGATGTGGAGAAACAAGGGTGTCTAATCATAGAAATCATGCCTAGTTGGTAAGGCATAAGCAGGACTAACTCCTAAATGTTGGGTAAATTTGCGTCCTTCAACCTACAAAAATAAGCAAACACACCTTGCAACAACTCAAACAACAACAAACCATTAGATTGTTAGTTTTTAAAAGCAACATGTAGATTGAAATGGATGAAAAAAATGACCCATAGTGGGGTTCCACCGGGCGTGCCAAAATGTAGAACTAGATCTTAGTGTGCAAGGAACATTAAAATTAAAGAAAGCATTCACAAACCAAAACTAAGTTCACATATTTACTCTGAAAAAGAAAACAAACAAGAGATGCAAACCTCAAAAGATGAAGCACTTCATTGGTTTCTTGATTTTGTAGATGCCTCCTTTGATGTGGATGTATGCTCAAGATGCTCAAAGTTGCTTCAATGGTAGAGATGGGTAATAGAAAATTGGTAGCTTTGTGAGCTCTCAATTTGGCATTATAAGGGTATGGGTATGGATTTTGGCTCTCAAAAAGGCATGATAACTTTAGCTCAAGGATTGTTATTAAATGGCTTGGGAGGGGATTCAATTTTTAGGCTAAAGGCTTGAGGGATGGACGGCTAAGATGCAAGGAGAGATGAAGGCTTAAGGAGAGCTAGGATGCACTCAAAGGAGAGCACATGGATTGTGCTTGTTTAGTACCAATGGGAAGGTGACACTTGTCACAAGGAGGATGAGTGTGAGAGGGTAGGGTAAAGGGTTGGTTAAAGGCATGATGAGTGGGGCTGAGTATGTAAGAGAGATGTAAGAGGAATGAGTGTGGAAGAGAGAAGAGTGTGGAAGATGGATGTAAAAGTCATGAGTGGGCTTGTAAGAGTCTTTTATGGTTTGTAAGAGCACTCATGGCTTGGTGGTTGGGATTTTTGAGGGGAGACTTTGATTTGGTTTACGAAAGTCTTAAACTTGTTTAGGGAATGTGACAACATTAGGGGGTGGATTAGGCTTGGGTTTAGGATTAGATTAGGGATGTTAGAGATGTGCAAGTGGATGGCATTAATGAGGGTTGGTGATTTAGTGGCTAAGCTTGGTTAGTATGGGTGGATGGGGTGGATTAGGCTAAATGGAGGGTTAGGGATAAGTTAGGGGTTTTTGGATTTGAGAATTTTATTCATCAAATAGATTTATTTAATAAATGGGTATTTTTGGAATTAGATAGAAGAATAAGATTTAATTGATAAATGATAGGCTATTTGATTTATCAATTAGGACTATAGATGATTAATTAAATTAATCAGCTAGGGATGGCAAAGGATTAATTAAATAAGAGTTTAATTAATGATGTCTTTGGAGATGGCTAAATAGGATTACCAAAGCGGTGTAATCAAATTTAGGTGTCTACAGTTAATACCAATAACATTTAAAAAATAAAAAATAAAAAACCGAAAAGAGAAAAATACAAAAATATAGAAAAACAAAAAAAAATAGTGCCATTGATGAAAACCTAGCAAACAGGCATCGTGGTACGGAAAAAAGAATCTCAGCCAAGAAGGTGAAAACCTAGTAAATAGGTGCCTCTTGTTTCAAATGTTATATCTTGTAGTACATATTCTAGCTCTTGTATAGTTTCTTTCTTGCTTTAGTTTTATGCTTTCGCTCATGTATCTATGGACTAAATCTTGTCAAAACTTAGGGGCAACATCCTACAATGTCATAGGAATCTCTTGAGTCAGTCACCAATTGTCCTAACTACGTCTAGCTACTATTGCTAGTGTCACTTTTCAGATTTCTCTCAAGGAATATCTCTTTTAGGATAGTCACTAGTTGTTCTAACTACATTTTCCTACTATCTCTAGTGTCAGTTTTGAGATTCCTCTTACGAAAAATATCTCATATCAGTTACCCATTGTTCTAACTATGTCTACCTACTATCACTAGTGTGACTTTTTGTAATGAACCCAAATTGGGGGTCCATTTATCTATGACTTTCCTTTTACATAAATTCTTTTGCCATATTTTTCTCCTAATGGTTTTGATGATTTATATCTGATGATCCTTTTCTAGAGTTTATTCATTATATATATTTTTTCATTGTAAGAGTCACGTCCTTTCATAATATATTATATTATTTTAATAGTTATATTATATAATTATATATATTTTAAGCTTAGTTATAACAATTAATATAATATTAATAGTTATATTACCATTAATATATCAACTATGTTTATATTATATTGTATTAATATAGTATTACCATATTAAAATATATCATAATGATAACATCATTATTCTTGTATTAGATCTGTATTTTCAGATTACAATATAATATGATATTATTAAATGATTATAATATAACATTATTTGTAAAATATTATTATTTTAATATTAATATTGATATATAATACTTATTAATTATTTAATTTATATGTTAAAGTGTGGATATTACAGTCCTCCCCTCTCAAATTTGCTTGCCCTCAAGCAAAATCTTTTATACACAAGCTTTGCCATAGATACAAAACATATTTTCTTACGAAAGGCCTAGAAGGTTTATAATACATACATCTTTAATGAATGAAAACATGAAGTAGACATGATGTAAACAGATGAAGACACAAAGCATACATGAAGTAGACACATCATACATAACCTTGATTAGATCCTAAAATTAACAATGCACAATGACTATACTTCTTCGTTAGGCTTATGAACCCTGCAACCACAAAATAAAAATTAGTACATGCATATAAATATATATAAACTTCAAAGAAATTTGTATAATAATTAGTTAATCCAAGCTAATTCCATACTAAGCCCAAGAGTAGACTTTGGCCCCCTTGGCCCCGGTGGCAGGTGTTAGGCATCGACACGAGGTGGTCTACTTAGTGGATTTCTTGTTTGGTTAGAAACATTCTTGTGAAAAGGAGCCATTACTATCTTTCCCTTAACTAGCTCTAAAATAAGGTGTTCTCTCCTTATTGCAAACTCCGTAGGAAAGCGGTAGGGTTCCCTTTTCTTATTTACATAATCCTTTGGAAGGAATCTTTCTCCCTTTCCTTATTATGATCATCATAAGATGGTAGATTTATGGTGCAGAGGGCACGTGAAACAAGCTCCAAGCATATCCGAAAAGTGCTTGAAATTACTCCACCTCTCCCTCCACCAATTCCCTACCTTAGGATATCATAATGTGGATGAGAAGATGCATATTAAATTTAATTTACTTAGTTCATTTAAAAGATTTCTTCTTATAGTACACAAACAACTTTCTCTCTCCTTGTTATGATCATCTTGATGGTAGAATGATGATGTAGAGGGCGTGTGAAACAAGCTCCAAGAAATTTTGACAAGTGCTTGAAATTACTTCATCTTTCCCTCCACCAACTCCCTATCTAAGATTACATGATTTTGGATGAGAGATAGACTCTTTGTACTATAATTGAAATGTATTCTAATTACTTTGTTTTCCTTAAATCAACATTTATTTATATTTCATTTTTTCATTTTTCATATATATATATATATATATATATATATATATATATATATATATATATTTTCCATCTATATTTCATTTTCATATATTCTGATTTCTTTTTATTTTGTAACTAGAATCATTGATAGATTATTAAATATTCTTCACAATAACAAATGTGTCAGTAATAAGAAAGACACTAACAATTAGCTCTTAATAAAACATATGAAGAAGATATAAACTTACCTCATTACCATACATTATTACCATTATGTGTTTGAAGTGGTGATTTGGGAGTATGACATAATCCTCATATCCACTTCCCACATTAAAGTCTCTTATCTGATGTTGATTAGTATGAGGCATAGACCAACTGAGTTGGGAGTGACGATGGTCTTTTAAAACTTCATTTCTTAGTTGATTTTTCTTCCCTTTTATTTAATTTTCTTCTTTGAAGACATGCATGTGATTCACCTTTTATTATAGGGTTCTCCCTTCTTCATAAGTTTCCTTCCTTTGACCTTATTCAATACATATGACCTGCTCACTAGTAGTGGGTCCATGGTGCTAAGTAGCCTTTACAAAAAAGATTATCCCCACGATACCAATGTATGGTGAAAAAATAGCCAATTTGAGGGTTGTTCAGAAAGCACTTTATCCTTACTTTGTCGATATGGGACTCATTTTTTCCTTGTGGACCAATCTATTCTTTGATCGGGATGTTTCTTCAAAATAAAGTCTCTTGTAGGGGAGCTTTAGAGTTTTGTGTGGCTTTGTAATCATGTTGAGCTTTTCACAATGTAGGTACAAGACTCAAATCTAGATTATTTAATTTGTTTTTATAATGCTCTACCACTAAGCCACTAGCTTTGTACCTTATTTCCTATTTAATGATTGTTTCAATTACCAAAAAAAAGTTTTAATGATGAAAGAGTGTGCCCCTAGGACTTAACATTGATGTATATATTTTCAAGTATGCTTTCTACAAAAACTGAGTTATTATGTGGAGAAGGCAGTAGCTGATGTACTAAAAGAAGAATACAATATGTTTAGATGGGAGGCAACAGGGTTGTTTGTTGTGGCGTATATCATCGATGAATTGAAGAAACTCTCTACCAACAGGATCAAATATGCACAACCTCTCTTGTGCATGTATGGCCTTCTAAAATTCAACATGGAATAGTCGAAGGAAACAAAAATGTTGAGCCACGTGGTCCAGTTTATTGTACTACGTTCACTTCTTTGCATTATGCAAATGGCATCTAGTAACCCTCAAGGGTAAGGATTCACAGAATTGTTGATGCTTTATCATCTTTCCTTCCACTTAAGGTTTCTAGGGTTTGAGATATTTATTCATATTCTACTTCTCACTGCCTCTTCCTCTATAGGATTTTTCCATTGTCTACTTCCACAATGAAATCTTATATGGATAATCTTGAGTTCCAATTGAGCTACATTTATCTAGAGCTCGCACTGGGTGAAATTTTGGATACATTCCCCATTGCCAAAAAAAGTTCTTGAAGGTGGTGTAGGTGATTTTTGATTTCAATTTAGCTTTACTATTTTTAGTGTTTGCCATTCTATGTAATAGGACTTCTTGTTAAATTAATATAGCTTTTATGTATTATGTTTTCTCCTGTCACAGTAAATGAAGAGATAATTTGGCTTGTAAATATAAGCAGCATTGAAATATCGAGGACTATCGTAATTATTTATGGCTAGGATGGTATTGGAAAGATGACAATAGCCAATGTAGTCTTCAATAGCTTCCAAAGCCTCTTGATAGACTACAAATTCTCTAGAGTTGAAATTAACCACAAGTGTTCTGAACATGATATTAAGATCCTTCAAGAGCAGCTTCTAGGTGAGTTATTTGGCAAAATTATTGTACTATGAAGTTGTGTTGAGGGAAGGGTACAACTTTCCAATGACTTCAGAGAAGCAACCAACCCTGTCTTTATTTTCATTGACAATGTTCAAAGAGACAGTGATATAGACAATCTTGTACCCACAAAGGGAGAATGGCTTCCAATTCATAGCAAATTCCTTAGTAAACTTTCTCGCAATCCAAAATATGATGATGCAACCATCATAGTTATCTTTTTGGATGCTATTTATTAGCAAGTAGGCATTTTGAAATTTCTTTCATAGGATGGCAAGATCAGGCTCTGATACCATTTGTAATGAACCCAAATTGGGGGTCCATCATTTATCTACGAATTTCCTTTTATATAAATTCTTTTGCCATATTTTTCTTCGGATGGTTTTCATAATTTATAATTGATAATCCTTTTCTAGAGTTTATTCATTAGATATATGTTTTCATTGTAAGAATCATGTCCTTTCATAATATATTATATTAGTTTAATAGTTATATTATATAATTATATATATTTTAAGCTTAGTTATATCAACTAATATAATATTAATAGTTATATTACAATTAATATATCAACTATGTTTATATTATATTGTATTAATATAGTATTACCATATTAAAATATATCATAATGATAATATCATTATTCTTGTATTAGATTTGTATTTTTAGATTACAATATAATATGATATTATTACATGGTTATAATATTAAATTATTTGTAAAATATTATTATTTTAATATTAATATTGATATATAATACTTATTAATTATTTAATTTATATGTTAAAGTGGGGACATTACACTTTTGAGATTCCTCTTATGGAAAATCTATCACAACAGTCGCTAGTTGTTCTAATTGCATCTGCCTACTATCTCTCATGTCACTTTTGAGATTCCTCTCATGGAAGATCTCTCTCACATCAGTCACCAGTTGTTTTAACTGTGTCTACCTACTATTGCTCATTTCACTTTTGAGATTCCTCTCATGGAAGATCTCTCTCACATTAATCACTAGATGATCTAACTGCATCTAACTACTATCACTCATGTCACTTTTGAGAGTCCTTGCATGAAAGAAATCTCTTACATTAGTCACTAGTTGTCCTAACTATGTCTATCTACTATCACTCAGTTTCCTACTATGGTTCTTCTTACTGAATATTCCTCTTTGACTTTAGTCACCAATTTTTCTAACTACATCTATCTACTGTCATCAGCCTACTAAAAAAATTTCTTTCATATATGTTCTAAACATTGACACAACATCAATCCTATAACACAAAATAATAAACTCAAGATGATGAATTTTTTTGGGATATGTTCAACTTTTCTTTGTTTGTTTGCTTTTCCTTTGTCATGCCTTTTTAAGAAACTTGATGATGTCACTTTTGACGAGAGAAGCAAAGACTAGGGGCATGATATTTTCTTTGTTTTATGTTTGTTGGTTTAGTTCCAATGATCTGAAGCATTCATATAAAAAGGGGTGTCCACTATAAGAGCTTCTATCTCATATTGGATGGTCATGTGTACATCAACTAATTTTATATGGACTCTTCACTAAGATTGGTTCTTTACCTTGGTTGTTTGAGTCAACTCTTTATGCTATAGTAAATATTGATACTCATTCTCCTTAGTGAGCATATGGGTGACTATGAGTATAGTTAGCACACTTTTGTCTTAGGTTATGAAAGCAAGGGTCATTGTAGATAGAAGATTTACTGGTTACTTAGTATAAGTAAGATCTCTTGTGTTTTTGGTGAGTTTCATGCAATAAAAATTCTAGTCATCCTAGCATTTTTCTCTAATTCTTATGTTAAGCTTGCTATGTTAAAAGGGGCAAATGTTCAGGTCATTCTAGCTTCTTGTGCCTCGAATGCTTACATTTAATCTTGATAAAACTAGAATATGTGTCATATTCATATTCTCATGATTGCAATGTTAGTGGGAATTGTATGACATTTGGGATTTAACTAAACACTTAGTGATGATAATTTTCAAAGTTCGATAACCAAGTTTAGGGTTGCATCTAGCATAGGGCTACATTGCATAAGCACATGGTCGAATCACTAATTTTCTTACATCCTTTGTGATGAGGGATTGTTGGTTTCTTCAAAGTATAAAATTTTTTTTTTAATGACTCCACAAGCATTTGGTTCTTTGGTTCAACCTCTCAATCTTCATGAGATATTTGTCACTATCAACAAAATGGAACATTGCATAAGATTTTAGTTTGTTAACATTTTGCATTTCATACATATTTTCAAGATTCATCTCATCTACACTAAATTCATGCATCATATCACATCTTCATTCATACTCATAACATAAGTATCTCATGTACAAAAAACTATAAAGAAAGAAAGATGACACATATGAACATGGTTGATTCTAAAATCTCTTATATATATATATGTCAAGTCAACTATATACATTACTATAAAACTAAATGCTATTTGAGCACTATCAATTTTAAAATGATACAAAATGGCACTGGCACACCGATTGATACATAGCCAAAGAAAAAAATAGAAGAAAGAAAGCTAACTCTATCCTTCTCCCTCCTCTCTACCTAGCAGAGGAGTAGGAGGAGGCATATTTGGTCTTGCTAGAGGCCATGCACCTACTAACTCTCAAGCATAGTGGGAAAATTGGGGGACCTTCTCTACCTCATTAAGCACTATAGATGCATACACTACTTAATAGTATGCTACTCTTGCTGACTACAACCAAATCTTGTCCTATTTTTGCTTTGATCTACGAGCCTCTCACTCTAGTTACTTTTGTAATTTGTGGATCTCTCAATCCCACTCTATTATTCCTGTGTCTCACACTGTAATCTATATATTCATCTCTCTCAATTGTCATTTTACTATCCTCATATGCTTAGGGGTAGGATCTACTCAGGGGCTCCTAGGTTTGTGCTAGGATATCTTTGCTATGTGTCTCTATAGTAGGCTAACCCTGCATCTCCTCACCACCTAGCCCCTACTCTTTTTACTCAACTATTTGATCTACCTCTATGCAGGGCTTCTATGTGTCCCCTTTAATCATTCCTAGGGAGCCCATCTCACCATGAGGGTGTGTATGACCTATCCTACTACCACCTACATCTAGATTGGATCCCATCTACTGAGGAGGAATTATAATCTTTTAGGTCCTCTACCTAGCTGTCTCCTACTGTGGCTACTTTAGTGGTGGCTAGGGTACCTGCACTAGCTGTATGGGTATGACCATCCCCACTAGGTCTATAAATTGAGAGAAAAGATGAGTCACAATGTGTTCTTGGTATACTAGAGTCATCCCCCCATCAGCTACAACTGACATGTAATCCCACTATGTTGCCACTATTGACCACACATCAATCATCGAGTGACCTAGATCTAATCTCATTGATCACACACAATCTAGATCTATAGGGAGCTATGCATATGAGCAGTACTCTTGGGAAATATCCTATGGCCAACCACACTCATGTTAATGGGAATCTCTCTATAACCTACATAGAATGACCAATCAATGGTTGACATGTAAACATATATCCTAGCTCTATAAGTGTGCCTTCCCATGCCTCTATCTCCCTCCATGGTCTCCACACCACTACTATTAGGTCATCTATTTGACATCTCAAGTACTCAGTCTTCCCAGGAGATGCCTGGGTCAATTAGCCTTCATATCTACATATGGCTCCATAGGCTATTTCTTATCTACAAAAATGTGTCTTGTACTGAGAAATTTCTCCCATGCCCACACCTGAAGAACATAGATACCAATGACCATGCTCCTCCTCTTATGATATATGATCTCATGCATCTCATGGAACATATGAGAAATCATGCACTAACCCCATCTATATTGCTCAGTTGCCTCCAACATCAACTGCAACATTCATCCTTATCGACACTCTAAACCATGCTAACCTTTGTCTGGCATCAGAAAGCAACTGATAAATATGCCCAATACTAATGGCAGCCTATGAGTAGGTATGTATGTATGTACCAACTCATCCCATGTGATAGCTCTACCCATGATGAGGCCCTCCTTGAATATGGCCCTTAGTGCCTTTGTACCTATATATGGTACTATGTCATATACAACCCATGGCCCATTGAATGGCATGAGAAGAATCCTGTAAATGTTCTTCAGAGTGATCATCATATCCCTCTATGGTAGATGGAAGGTGTTCATCTTTGAATGGAGATGCTCAACCATTACAGTCCAAAGGCTAAGATTCACCAACAATGTGGAAATCTAACAAAGATATGACAATATAAGAGCATCAATATGTGCCATATCAGCATCATCTAACTCTCGCAGCAAGGCACCATAAGACAAGTAATGTGATCTAAATCTGATATTGAGAAAAATAACTTACACACATGAAAAAAATAGGCAAATGATCAATCTTAGATAGGTGAGAATAATGATTGAAAATGCAAAATATCAATGAGAAAATCATTTTTCAAGCATTAAAAATTGCAATTTACACTAGATTATTTTGCAAGAATTCATGTCCTCATGTGAGATTACAAATCTTCACTAGAGGAAATAGTTTCTCATGTGAGAAAGGACAAAAAAACTAGTGAAATAACAAGTTATTTTAGGGTCTCTCCTACGAGAGATGGGTATATTCTATGCAAGGAAACCTATAAAACCTAGTGAAGAAGTACTGGCTTGGTACTTCTTTATGTGAAAGGAGATTGGAGGCATGTGAATAATGACATCCTCATGTGAGAACTGACACAAAAAATTGAAAAATGCCCTAAAAACATGCTAAACTAACTCAAAAAGTGTAAAATTTGAAATGCAAAGCGATATTATCGATGAATCACCAGAGGTCCATAGTCCGCTAGCTAGCTGTGTTGCTTGGAGTGCTCAAATTGATGCATACACATGGGGACCACCATCTTTCTCATTAGAGCTCTCTTCTTCACAAAAGACAAAAGCACAAATGATTTGAAAATATTCCTTTGGGCACTTATATAGGTATTGACCTAATTTTTGAAAGTACTTTGATTAGTGTGAAAATCACCCCATAGCTAATTTGGCTACTTTGAACTCATTTTTGGGATCAAATTTGAAATCTAAAACACTTAAACAGCTCAAAATTGTATTTTAAAATTTTGGGACCGATGTGATCAAATGCTTGTATAGTCCATTTTTTTGATGCTTTTTTAATCTTGAAATCTTCTCACCTCATAATTTCTTCAAATTTACCAAAAATTTTGGAAAAAATCAACTCTAATCAAATCTAGTCAACTTTGGTCAAACTTGGTCTTTTTGGACCTCAAAATCACTTTGAATTGACTCCAAAATTTATTTAGATCCTTTTAATCTCTTCTATATTCTTTTAAACCTTAGATTTCTTTAGTATCTCTCAATATACTACTTTACATCACCATTCTAGTGTGTCATATTTTGATTTCTCTCCTGAATAGGATAGGATGATTGCAACATTAAATGTTTTCAATACCAGCTTCAACTCAATTTGAATCTTATGCCCTAATTGCCTGGGGAATATAATCACTTGGGGCATCTTTTTCACCTCTATCTAGCATCTATGTCTCATATTTTGATCACCAAATTGATCTTATAACAGTTATTGCTAGAGTTTGATGGATAGGTATCGGGATAGTCTAACACCAACTTTTGAGGATGAAGCCTTGTTCTAGTGATATTTCTATGACTCATGATAGGTCTTGTTATCTCTTTCATGGACCACTATTCAAGTGTTCTATATGCCCTCTAGGGGATTAAGCTCTTTTCTAGAGATAATTCCAAATTCTTGTTAAGGGTTAAGCTTCATTTTGGAGATAATCCTAACTCTTGCTAAGAATTAAGCTTCATTATGGAGAGAATTCTAAAATCTTGCTTTCAATAGCTATTTAATGGATAGGTATCATGATAGTCTAATCCTGACTCTTGAGGATTAAACCTCATTCTAGGGATAATTCTATGAATCATGATTAATTTTGTTATCTTCTAATGGACAGGTATCATGACAGTCTAACCATTACTCCTAAGAATTGAGTCTTATTCTGGGAATAATTATGTGAATTTTGAGAAGCTTTTTTCCATCAATTCTTATATCTAGGTGCTCTATCTGGATCCCCTAAAGTTAAGCTTCATTGTGGAGATAACCTTAAAAAGCTTATCAATCCTAGTATCTAGGTGTTCAATCTGGATCCCCTAAGGTTAAGCTTGATTCTAGAAGATAACCTTAAAAATCTTATCAATTAGTCTCCATATCATCAATTTTAGAATCAATCTCATTTCTTGAGGTATGCTCCATACTTCTAATTTCTTTGAATCAAACATGATTCTTGCACATTCATTCAAAGAGGGGAAAATGTAATACCCCAAAATTGACACATTTCCATGCTAAACTAATTCTAGTCTATTTGATCAATCCTAAGTCCTATTTTACTAGGCAATTCTAATTTTCATAATCACTACTTGACCTAAGTGTCAAATGCACAAAAACCCTAATCTGTATTAATTACACTCATTTAATTCCTAAGTATTGACTCAAATTAGCTTCATTAAACCTATTAATTAAGTGAATTTAATTATAAGTCTCCATATATTAATTAGATTAAAATTACCTTATAGCTAATGTACCAGAGAATTAAATGTATTTGATTTAATAAGATATATCCTCATTTTAATTTATTGAATTTAATTATTCAATTAAATAAGTTTATACATTTAAGAGGTCATATTAAATTTTATTAAATTAAATATATTCTCCAAATTCTCTCTTTAGTTTAGAAATGGAAACACTAAGTGAATTGGAATTGGAAATGGAGTTAATTCAGTTAACTCTCCATGACACTCATAATTGAATTAGTTAACTCCATAAACATAATGTAGTTTCCACTCTAACTGAATCTCATTTCCAATCTCAAATATCCATCTAAATTGATCTTAACCATTGATTAATTCTGGAACTATTTTTAAGAAGGCATAAATTCCTCATTATAGAGGTTAAATTTATTTTGCATCAAACTTGTGCTAAAATACTCATTTTCTCATGCATTCATAGCTTGTCATCTTTCTTGCATTACAATGTCATTCTAGCTTTAAAATTGCATCTATTTGGAATGATACACTCTTTTTATTCTTAGCTTAATATGTGTATCTCATATAGTTTAATTTTCATATCTCATTTAGATTAATGTTGCATTCTGATATAGGTTAAATCCTTCATTCTAGATGCCTAGCTGGTAGCTTCTCATTCTGAGAGCAATAGGATAATCAATCTAGTTAGAAGGCAATAGATTGAACTATTGGACATCTCAAATAAGAAATCCCATGTTTATTCTAGGATAATCTCTTTGATAATGATCATGTTGAAGTGTGTGTGAAGATCGAGGCCCACATTTCCTGCATACAATTAGAGTAGCAATGAGATGAGGCTTGACTCTAGGGTGCCAAAGTAGCCAACTACTATGAAGGATATATGGTAGTAGTGCCTATTATTGTAGAGAAGATTCCTATATTTTTGGAGTGTGCTAGAGAATTAGATGGAGTATGTCAAATAGTGAGAAAAAATGCTCCTCCTCCTCCTCCTCTACCTAAGGATAAGGAAGAAGGAAACAATTAGCTTTCTTTCTTTTGTATTACCTTCTAAGGATATATGTTGGATGTCTAAACATAATTTTGTTTCATTTTGAGATTGACAGTGCTCAAGTAGCACACATTTTTGTGTCAATGTACACTTGAATCCATTGAAGAGATTTATATATATATATATATATATATATATATATATATATATATATATATATATATATATATATATATGAAATTGTTTGTTATGTGTACCTTTGTATGCATCACCTTTTTTCTTGTAGTTTGTGATACATGAGCTATTAATGATATGATTGATTGAATCCAAATAGATATGAGGTATGAGTGTATTGTAGATGAGATAAATATGAATATGGATTACAGCATGTGAATGAACTAACATCTCATAAAGGTTTCAATTTTAGTGTTAATGACACATATCATATGAAATTCAATCAGATGAACCAAGGAGTTGAATACTTATGTAGTCATGAAGAAACATGATGCTTTGAAGAAACCAAAAACCTGTCATGTTAAAAGATGCAAGTAAATTAGTGATCAAAATGTACTCTTATGCAAGTGGAGTATGAAATGAAACCCTATGCTAGATGTATCCCTAGGACTAGTTACTAAACTCATAAAATTATCACCATTGAGTGTTTAATAAAACTCACAAATGTCATACAACTCACACTAGAATTGCAATCCTGAGAATAGGAATATGAAATGTGTCTTAGTTTTGTCAAGATTAGATGTAAGCATTAAGACACAAGAACCTAGAATGACCAAAACATTTTTCCCTTTTAATGTAACAAGATAACATAAGCATTAGAGCATAAATGCTAGGATGACAAAAAATATTCTTACATGAAAACACACTAGGCACATAAGAGATCCTTCTTATGCTCAGTATTTAGTAAAGATTCTATTTGTAATGAACTTTTTGTTCACAACCTAAGAAAAAACTATGTTAAGTATACTCACATTGATCCATACATTCTCTTAGCAGGATGAGTATCAATATGTACTATAGCATAGAGAATTTACTCAAATAGACAAGAAGAAGAACCAACCTCACTGAAGTATCCATATAAAATGAGTTGAGGTACACATGACCATCAAATACAAGATAGAGGCTATTATATTGGACACCCCTTTTATATGGATGCTTCATATCATTGGAACAAAACCATCAAACATAAAGAAAAGAAAAGATCATGCCCCCATTCCTCATCGCTCTAGTCAGAAGAGACATCCTCAAGTTGCTCAAAGGGAAATGATAAAGTGAAAATAAAAAAACAAACAAAAGTTCAATATAAAGCCAATAGTATCAATGTTTCCATTTGAGTTTTAGTGTTATAAGATTGATGTCAAGTGTTGATGTTCAGAATACATGTGAAAGAAATATCTTCAATAGGAAGATGGCATCATATAGACTCATTTAGGAAAACTAGTGACTAAAATTAGAGAGAAGTATTCATTGAGGAGAACCTAAGTAGGAAACTAAGCAATAGTAGATAGATGAAATTAGAACAATTAGTGACTAACATGAAAGAAATATTACTTGAGATAAATCTTGATGGTGAAGCAAGTGATAGTAGACATACAGGTGTAGTTGTAACAACTGGTGACTAGAGCTTAAGAGATCTTCTTCAAGAGGAATATCTGTAGTGAAGCAAGAAATACTAGATAGATGCAGTTAGAACAATTACTGATTAATGCTTTAGTTATATTCTTCTAGATGAATCTTTATAGTGAAACAAGAAATAGTAGATAGATGTAGTTCAAACAATTGGTGAATGAAGCTTAAGAGATCTTCTTCGAGAGGAATCTCTTTAGTGAAGCAAGGAAAAATAGATAGACATAGTTGGAACAACTAGTGACTAAAGCTTAAGAGATCTTCTTTGAGAGGAATCTCTATAGTTAAGCAAGGAAAAATAGATAGATGCAGTTGGAACAAATGGTGACTAAATCTTAAGAGATATTCTATGAAAGTAAAGGGTGTTGGCCCCAATATTATGACTAGATTCAATCCATGGATGCATGAGCAAAAGTAGGAAATAAACTATACAAGAACCAAAAGATGAACTACAAGATGTAGCATTTGCAATAGGAGGCACATATTTACTATGTTTTTACCTTCTTGGCATAGATTCTACTTTTGCTACCATGATGTCTATTTGCCACATTTTCATCAATGACACTTTTCTTGTTTTGTATTATTTTTTATTTTTGAATATTTAATTTTTTCTTTAAAAAAAATTCATTTTTTTGGTGTTACCAAGGGGCCTATTGCTAGGCTTTCACCAAGATAATAAAATTTTTAAGAAATTTTTAAAGTATGTCAATTGTAGAACTGCTTCAAATGGAGAGTGTTGATTGGTTCTTTGAATGATTCTCCCTTAGTTATTGAAAGTTGATAAAAACTAGATCCAAATTTTGTAGTAACTATGTATGGACCATGCCAGTTAGGTTCAAACATCCCATTCTGTACCTTCTATTTTTTATTCTTAGGGTTTTCCCTTAGAACAAGATCATCTACTTTGAAGTCACATGGCTTGAATTTCTTCTTGTAGCTTTTAGACATACACTTTTGATAAGCTTGGAGATGATCACAAACCACTTTTCAACATTCATCTTGTAATTCTAGCTCTTGAAGTTGAGATATTCTCTAGTCATCATCATTAATGAGGACTTTCATAGAGATCCTCAAAATAGGAATCTCAACCTCAGTACAAAGCACAATATCCACTCCATATACCAAAGCAAAAGGTATTGTTCTTGTTGAAGTGTTGATGCTAGTTCTACAAGACCATAAAACTAGATTAATATGAAGGTGCCAACCCCTTCCATATTTTTTGACTATATGATGTAACCTCTTAAGGATATCATTATTGGACACTTCCAATTGGCCATTACCCTAGGTGTAATAAATGGAAGACCAATAATGCTTAATTCTAAACTTTGAGAACAACTCTTTGAGATCCATATTTTTAAACTATCCCCATTGCGAGTAATGATGGAGGATGGTACACCATACTTTCATATGATGTAGTTAAAAATGAGTAGAGCTAAATTTTGACATTTTCTTAAGAGAGAGGGACTTCTTTGACCTATTTAGTGAAGTAGTTTGTAGTAGTAATAATGAACTTGTGTCCATTTGAAGAAAATAGATGAATCTAACACACTAGATCAAAGGTCCATTGTTAAAATGGTGAAAGTGTGATAGATGGAATTAGCTCCCTAGCCAGAGCATGATTCATATTTTCATTGTTTTAGCATTTTTTTAGGATTTGGCATATTTAATTTCCAGTAACTGGCTCTAATAAGTTTACAAGCTAGCTTCAAGCCAACCATTAGAGTGAGATCCACAAATGTATTTTTGTACATTGATTAATGCTTATTTGGACTCATTGGATTCTAGACACCTAAGGAATGTTTTGTCAATACCTGTCCTAAAAAAGTCATCATCAATAATAATGTATCATGATGCACTATGGATTAGGTGAGATTTTTCAATCTAGGTTATATTTTCTAGAATTATTTGGTAACATAGGTAAGAATAGATATGATGGTAGTGGGAGGAGTCATGTCCTAAAATAGAACAAATCATCCAAGACTTGGATCAATTATAAGTAGGGTAGAGTAACATTTCCACTAGGAGTTCATGTCACAAACCATTATGAGGAATCTATAGCATGGAAGCAAGAGTAGCCATTGCATTAATCAAGTTGTCATGTACCTGAGGAATTTGTTAAAAAGTGACATGAGCAAAGTATTTTCTTAAATCATTCACCATTCATTTATAAGGTATCCAATTCTCATCCTTCATCTAATAAACATCATAGACCTAATTGATTACTAGCTATAAATTTCCAAAGATATTCAATTCATTTACTCTCTATTCAATTGTAATATTCATTTCATTTATTAAGGATTCATAACCTTTAATATTATTTGTACAAGAAAATAAAATCTTATACACCTTAAGAAATTAATACTTTTCTGATGTTATGAATAAGAAACCAACACTAGATCCTTGTTGTGTGAAGGAATCATCAAATAACATCACCCAGGTTCTATGTGTTAGCATTAAAATACATCCATTGAGAGTGTTTGTGTTTTTCAACTATTAAGAACACAACTTAATACCAAGATAATAAAAGAGTACAACAACTAAAGGATCAGTTATTTCCTATGAACAATTCAATGTGTTTCATATCTAGACCCAACTTCAACAAAATCAAGATGAATTCTCTACTCTTTAGGCTCTATAGAACCAAAGTGGGTATACCTTAGGGATGGGAGATTTTGCAACTTTACAAAACACATATAATTTACTCCTTCAAAAATAATGTACACATCCCTTAAGAGAATATTTGGTCACAATTCTTCTCAGGTTTACAAATATTTCTAACATCAGAAGCTGACTAAACTTAGAGATTAAATGCAAATAAGTGTTGACCAACATTGATATCCTTGAAACATTAAAATGAAATTGGTTTTGAATTTAAGCTTGATGCTCATCTATGATCATTCTATCTCCAAATTGAATTAACTAGATTAGTGTCTCATCCATTGGGATTCAGAATCCATTCAATTCCTAGATTAAATTGACAGCATTACAATCAATACTATCAACAATTCTTATTGAAAATCATTCTTACAAACATCCATCCCACTACCATAGCAATCTTGTCAGTTTAACTAAAGGATTTATTTAATCCTTTGAATTAAGAGCAAGAGTGAATTGAATAAGCCTTGCTCATACAATCTCAAAATAACTAGAAAATGAAAATGGAGACAAGATTCCATCAAAAAAGATGTGGGGATAGTTCATCTTTGTATTAATTCCATTTCAAAAAATTATATATAGTTGAATAAGACTCAAAATGACTCAAGAAAAAACATATAAATCCTATCAAGTTGATTTATTCTCATAAAATTATAGAGAAAACATATCACAAAGTACACATCAAGAAAAGCTAGACTGAATAGACTTAGTAAAAACTTAGAAAGATAATAAGTCAGACCCCTCCTCTGGCCCTAGAATCTCACTTATATAATGTGAGATACAAAAAGCTTTAGGCATAGAGAATTGATAGTTTTCCTTTTTGACAAAAGATATTTACATTTTATAGTTGTCACAAAAAGACAAAATTGTGAGTAATAGAAAAAGTTTACATCAGAGTATTCTTTTGGTGGGTCCATTTTCTATTACATTTTCAAAGCCTATGAATTCCATGACTGGTTCTTCTACTATTTTGATTCCTTAGACACTAATACATTAGGGGTCAATTTTCGATGTCAATTTGCGACGACAAGAAAAGGTAATGTGTTTTTGGCTTTTTTTTTTCAATTTTAGCCCAATGCCATCACAATTGCGATGGAAGGCATCACAATTATGATGCCACCAGGATATAAGAGAAAAAAAACTAAAAAACCTCATTTGAAAGAAATCAACACAGGGTTATTCAGAAAGGAAAGGCACACGAGAGACTTCAGCAGCTTCGAGAGGGGCATTGAGGCGAACTCGAGGCATTGAGAGGGCTGGGCAGAGACCCGCATCGGCTAACTCAATGCATTGAGAGGGGAAAAGACCCACATCGGCTAACTCGATGCATTGAGCTTGTTTTACCTACTATATTGTATGGGGATCTCTTCGGCAAAAGGTCCAAGGGCAACATTCAGAGGAGGATGATGGAAAGGTGCAAAACAAACAAACCCATTACTCCTTTGTTCTCCAATCATTATTATTATTGTATATATGAAGTAGAAAATGGGAGGAGACACAACCATACAAGATGTAAATTATCTCCTGGTCGCCAAAAATGTGGTGGGCTCAAGCTATTTGCAATTTATCTTCCCATGTCCCACAGATGGTCATGCATTCTCATTATAACTATTAATGTTTCTCATGAATGCCCTTTCATTTCTTGAAAAAGACACTTTTTTTTAAGTGTTTCTATTGCATGCCAAGAGCTCCATGCTGATGCCTCCCATACTTCCATGGCAGTGTGCTTGGATTTGTCAACAAAAAGACATGCGAAATCCATGAAAAATTGTTGTTCCTCATAGTCCAATGCATCAAAGCTTATTTTATTTTGCATAGCCTTGGGTGGTAAGATCTCACTCCTGAAGCCCATTATGGTAGGATGGTAGCAACAGATTTACGACTATATATTAAAAATTTGGGATACAAGTTGGAAAATTGTTACAAGTATCCCATTACGTGAGATCAAGATTCAAGTTTAAACATTCATATAATGAATAAAATTCAAAAATCCTCGCTCAATATTTATTAATTCAAGTATAAAAGTAATAATAGAACATTATTTTCATTGGAAATGAAAGGCCCTAAGTCCACAAAATGGCCAGTAATAAAAAGTACATTTGGTTGCATGTATCTTACATAGAAATGTAGTGGTATTATATATCTGGCATAGTTATGAAAGTATGGCCCTCATTGCCAAGGTCTATAGTATATACCATAGTAGTAAAAATCTTCTTAGTAAAAAAAAGCCAAACCAAAAGATTCAAAAATTATCGAACTATCATGAATCAATCAAGAAAAAATCATATTTTCAACACATGTAAAATAAAGATGAAAAAATTAACAAAACATGGTTTTATAGAATACAGATACAAAAATAAAATAAAATGAAAGCTTATTCCATAAATTATGAGATACATTTCTTCTTATTTATGTTCATATTGTATTTGATTAAATTGTATTGCACAATACAAACTACACACTGCATAAATGATAACTAATTGTTGATAGTTTTCAATTAAAATTTCCTTTGTATGAAGTCAACCTAAAAACTAAGTACAAAGTTGCAAAAAATTTTATGTTCCTTTAGAATCTTGGGAAGGGTGGGACCTAGGATCTGGATTTGGGGATGGTGGTTAGCAAGGGTTGATTTGGGGACAATCATTGGCACAGGTTTAGGGATGGAGCACCTAAAAGGGTCAAGAGGCAATGTCCCTTATAGGGATTTGGGGTTAGTACCCTCAGCAAGATTGATAAGCAACATCCCTTTTGTAATACAAGCAATATCACACTGCCATTTTCACAGTGATAGATGAAAATTGATTGTAAATCAGAGTAGATACAATTCGGACATGTCCTTCACAATTACATAATCATGAACGTTGGCAATTAGTGATTAATGAAAAAATCACATTTTTTGGCTTCATCAACACATTCCTCGCAGCATCATATGAAGTTCCTTACATAGTTGGCAAATGTGCGCTTAGCAAAAACTTTGGTAAATTAAAAATTTCTTAAGTTTATTTAAAAACAACTTTTTATTATACATAACAATTTTTTTGCTATCCAAGATTTTACTTGATGTTGTTTCTAGAAGAGATTGTATATGTTTTTTGAATCACAATGTTTCAAATCTCACTCTATGATCTATCATCTAGATGTTAGAGAGCAGAAGGGATAGGAAAATATATTTTTTACAAAATTAAATGATAAAATATATCCAATGAGTCCAAAAGTGAGTACAAAAGTGTTTTCTATCAAGGTTGACTCATTTGAATTTAATTGAGAAGACTAAATCCAAAAATGCATCAATGCATTCCTTGCAACATCATACAAAGTTCCTTGCATGGTTGGCATACTTAGGACTCAACCAAAATTAGAATTGTCTTTACAGTGATTATCTTTAAAAATCATCATCATGATTCATAAACTGCATTACAACATTTTAAATCTTCATCTTCCCTAGTCTACTAAAAACTTGGGGAGAGGTTCTAATCCTTGCACTCTATTGCAACTCCTCGCTTCACATTAAAGGTTGTATTTTTGGCACTGAGTTGGCCAAATAATATGTGACAACTAATCATGCTCTTTTCTCTTTCTCATTTAACTTAGTACCAAAATAATAATATAGAGCACTTGTGCTAATTTAGAAGCATTAGCAGTGATGGCAATGAGTTGATTGGCATCCTTGTATTGAGTTGATATTGTCATTATTAAACTAAGTATGAAAATATGAACAATCACATTATATCTATCTCTTGGATTGGGTAGTATATCCTTAATCAAGATGGATTGAATGACAATCATGTGGGATCGAGTTATGATTCTCTATATTCATATTAGAGGCTTTGATGTTGAAATTGGCTTAGCAAATAATCATGATGATGACCATAGGGTCTCTTGATAATTTTTTTGGTGACTAACCATAATCGATAACCTTTGGATTTGTTGGCTAATTAAGTTTATGCCTATGTGTCTCCTTAAGGAGACATGTAGTTGAATAGTTACAATTGCCCCTCATATGCCTCTTGATTGCACTAAATAAGATGACCGATCACAAGAGATGGATTGTCAAGATTCATAAATGTTTCTATCTCTTCAGATTGAGAATTCTAATAAGTGATCTAATTATATATTCAAACCTGGCAAACATTTTTCAATATTGAATTAATTCATATCCATTCTATATTGATTATCACCTAGAGAGATCCATTACATTTACAAAGATCCTTCATTATTTAACATGGTATTAGAGCCAGGTTAATAAAGTTATCACTTTAAGAGAGGAAGGTTGCCAGCTATGAAATCAATACCATATACCTTTGCAATTTTGTGCCCAAGATGGTGAGAGATTTCAAGTCACCTCATTTTCATCCTCTCTAATGTTTGTAAAAAAAGAGTATCTATAAATTTGTATGATGTTCTGCATAGATTTAGTTTTGATAACACTTTTTGAGTAGCATTTGGCCATGAAAGAGAAGAGGTGAAAATCAAAAAATTAGTGTCTAGGTTGTTGTGCTTGCTGGCATGTTTTGACATGAGGGAGTAGGTACCAAAGTGTTGGGCCTATCATTCTCGCAAAGGGTACTCTTGAGCTTCCCATTTCTTCAAATGGTGTAACACTTGTTTAATTGCATGTTTAGTTTGGCATGCAGATGAGCATGTGTAATATTTTTCTTGTAGATCTATTTATTTTTCTTGTAGGGAGACATAGCATAATAAAAGGAAATATGGTTAAAAGTATTTGTCCAGAGCTCATTTTCAAATTGTTTGAAAGATCACTCAAGTCATTCTTTAAATGTATAGATTTGTGGTTTTTTCTGTGAATGCAAATCATGCTGTTGTTAGTAGGCTTAATTCCTTTTGATTACTATCTATGGAATTTTTTAATCTTCTTCACAGGGGCAGGAAAAGCTATACAAAAAGTTTCAAGCAGTCAGCGTAGCTTCTGTTATTGCTCAACTAGTTAACAATATACCAAACAAATGCATCATTTATCCATCTGTATATTTTTACTATTTTTTTTTAAGTTGACAATGCTCCGTTTTGAATATATTTATGTTAAATCAAGATGTATCAGCATTTACTGTAGCAAAAAATCAAGTTACACAGATGAAAACTTGCATTGTTGCACTTACAGCTGACATTTGACACTTGGATTTGATATGCACATTTCTTTGAGGTGGGTGATAACAAAGAGCTCATCAAATTTCACTGTGTTATCTTTTGGCTACAAGTCTACACCATTCTTCACTATTTTTTATTTATACCTAATACAATTTTATTTTTCAAAATGTTTATCATTGCCACAGTTTTTGACAGTTGGCTTCTTTGTATTAACGCCTATAAGGAGCCATGGATATTGGAAGATAAAGGTTATAAATCTTAGGTATTTTGTCTACGAGATTTCTTTTGGATTTGGTTTTGTTACATGAAATGCTGAAGTAAGATGCATATCAAATATATAGTTGTGGCTTTTGTGTTATGTCCAACTTAGACATGGGCATTTCTGCCTATGGTTATGATTCTGTGGATGATGAGCTTGACTTCATTTTTCATGCTTGGCAATGGGAATTTTTGTATGTGCCTCATAGCCTAAATTTATATCTAGTTTAGGAGGTTGACAAGAGAATTGTGTAGAATATTACAACTTTTGAGTCTACTGTACTTGGCCTCACTAAGGCTGATAAGCTTATGAGATCTAGGCCCTAGTGCCCCAAACTTCGGGTCCAACATTCTGAATCATTTTCCAAATAGTAATACTAATTAGGGTTTTGTTGATGGATTTTTTGTAAAATATTTCAACAGCAACACGTAGAAATTTTCAGGTGGCTGGAGATGAGCAATTAATCAATTCTTGTTTTATTGCATGTTTTCTCTCCTACTAGTTGGGATTTGTTTCTCAATAGATAATATTGTGTTTTTCAATTCATATTTGATATTACTCTTCATCTTTCTTCATATATCAATTTTTCACATAGTCTTTTTTAAGTTGTTTCTTGAATTCCTATTTATCTGTTCATAAGTTGCCTTTGCCTTTCAATTATTTAACCACAAATCAAAGATTTAAAGAATGACTTGAGTGATCTTTCAAACAATATAAAGTGACATGACATTAAAAGTGATCTATAAGGCATTCTTTAAATCTTTCAAACAATATAATGTGTTCTTTGATTGAGGCTTGAATATAAAGTGACATGACATTAAAAGTGATCTATAAGGCATTCTTAGAATATAAGGCTTGAATGACTTGAGTGATCTTTCAAATTAAAATAATTTTCATGCCACTGACATGACATATAAGTGACCTGAAACTAATTATAATTTAAAACAAGAATCTATGGTTGCCCTTCTCTTTTATGTACTCTCTGAGTTTTCCATTATTAATAGTCATATTAAGTTCCTTGAGATCCTAGCAGGGTATCTTCAAAAATGACCCGTATTTTCACAACAATATGCCAGCTAACTGATTCGATTATAAGTTCTAAGGAGAATGGGAGAAGAATATATAATCCAACAAGGAAAGCTTAAAGGAAACTAAAAACTTTGGCAAAAATAAAATAAAAAAATAATCTAAGTTCATCCAATTTCTAGATTTCTTGGGAATTTGGTAGAAGCTCCTCTATTGTCTTGAGTATTTCATGCCAAATTATGGGCTCTCTTGTTAAATAAGCATACATAGTTTAAATGGTATACTCTTACAAACTATTAGCTCTTTTTTTTCTTGCTTAGCTAATTTCCCTACAGCTACGAGCAGAAATTAACAATAAATATTTGGCATATTATCAGTGTTGATCTTCTTAAGTTGGGCACTGATTTCAACCCATTTTGATTGATTTTTACAGATTCTTATAACTAGTTCCATATATTTAATTACATTTAGACACTCTATTTTAATGCTTTATTTCAGTGTGCTACATATTCTATTTCATATTTGTGATATATGATGAAAGTATTATAACATATGGAGGAACAATCCATGAGTGGTGTGGCCAATTGAAATGGTTTTAGTTTCAATTTTACACCATTTGATACAAATAATTAGTTTACCAACTAACCCCTAGGTTCATTCCATTTGCAGTAAAATCTTCATTACATAGAAAATGTTCAAAAAATCTATGTCAATGCTCACACATCTTCTTGGACTTACGCAAATCTATGTCAACCCTCACACATTTTCTTGGACTTATGTAGGAACTATGCAGCCTTGTAGCTCTTGTTAAATATGTTATCAACTTGACTTTTCTGTTAAAGGCTCTCATGCTGAATTGAAAGCCAAGTAAAGAAAAAGATATTATACACTATTTTGTTGGTACCCTGTGCAGCACAACAAACTTGTTCTTACTATAAGAAAATTTTCTTTTCTTTTGTTTCATTGTAGATCTTCTACTTGCACAAAGGCATCTCCCCATCATTGGACACACTTGATAACATTTGAGCTTTGGATCACATATAGGAAGTGCGTCTATACACATAAGTATAAACTTCTTCTTTTCCTGCAACACATATAACAACAATTTTAAGTGCTTGCAAGGTATATACTTATGAATAAATATTACATCCTAATTTAAATGTATGAAAACAATTTTCATTCCTTTTAAGCTTCATTCATCTGGAGGTGCAATTCACAAACTCAACAATAGTGGCTTTTGTTCTTCAAGATACCTTTAGGGGAAGAGTATGTGAATGCCCCCTCGTGTCTGGAGTCCAATTTAGAGGAGATGGTTGTTTACACTGCTAAGGTTTGTTGAATCTAATTCTAAATAACATTGCTTGCTATTATTGAATCTAATCTAATGTATATTTTAACTAGACTTGTAGCTTATATGTTTTGAAATTTTTTTAGGCCTTGTAGTTTGTATAATTAGATTGTTGGAGAGCTTCTATAGCTAAGAAAGAAGGCCGTTGTACCAGTTATAGCCAC
Source organism: Cupressus sempervirens (assembly GCA_028749045.1). Classification (NCBI taxonomy): domain Eukaryota; kingdom Viridiplantae; phylum Streptophyta; class Pinopsida; order Cupressales; family Cupressaceae; genus Cupressus; species Cupressus sempervirens. The sequence continues at coordinate 225,626,781 of CM053784.1, forward strand.
ACGCTCAGGTATGAAAATTGTATATTTTTTATTCTAATGTATATTTTAACTAGACTTTTAGCTTATATGTTTTGAAATTTCTTTTAGTGGCTTAATGTTGTAAGGTCTCTTGAAATAAGACCTTCAGGCGGTTGGTCAAAGTTTTACAAATAATCTTAGGAATAAAGTCAAAGAATTTATTTTTAAAATATTAAAGTATTTAGCTAGGTCTAAGAAGATTTGTGTACTTTCAACAGTTTTGCTTAGTTTGTGAAAGTTGTAGACCAAAGTTTTCATAGCCCAATTTTTGCTTCCTGCAAAGAATGATCAAGTCAGATAATATAAGTGAAGAACAAAACAGGGAGACAATTGCTAGATTGTGGTCTAACTTGAAAAGAAAAGGTGATGGAAAATTTTATTGTCCTTGTAATATTTGTAAGGGCTTAAACCGTAGAAGACTGCTAATCAAAACAGTTAAGAGACATTTTAGGGAGAATGGTCACATTGAAGGGGGGCATGACTATCATCCATTGGTAAGTCATTCATTATATCATTTTAACAATTTATATACATATGAAATCACTTGATGATGATTTGATGATCATGGTTTATTTATGTTAATCAATTTAATATAGGTTGATCTTCCTAGGGAAGTACATGATATGAACCACAAAAATATGAAGAATATAGTTTTTGAAGTGGAGGAACATGGAGGTGCAAATATCCAAGGTGAAGATAATGATCCCATGGAAGATGACGATCATGCACCAAAAAACACAATTGAAGAGGATGGTATAAATACATTGATCCATGACACATCTAGTCCAAGCATATCTGATCATGATGATGATGATAGCCTCAATGTACCTCTACTTCAGAAGGCATACGAGCCCCTATAAAAAGACTCCCAAACAAATATTCTCTCTACTATATTGTTGTTGTTGAACTTGAAGGTTATGAATGGTTTATCCAACATAACAATGTCACGTATGTTAAGGTATGTCATATATGTCTTTATAGTTAACAAAAGGTGAACAATGTACCACTAATATTGTTTATATTAACAACTTATATTTTTTGTTGTAAATTGATAGTTGAGTTTCTATTACCATCATCAAATATTCTACCTCAGTCATATCGAGAATTAACTGCTGTTATGAAAGATATTGGAATGGAGTATGAAGCAATACATGCTTGTCTCAATGATCATAGTATATATTATAAAGAACATGAATTTGTAACACAATGCCTAGTATGTCATACGAGTAGATATTGAACAGATCAACTAACAAAAAAGGTGCCTCAAAAGGTTCTTTGTTACATCCCCATTATTCCACGGATGTGACAATTATTCAAGTGTAGTAGCTTGGCTCAATTTATGGATTCTCATGCATGCAATAGAAGTCGAGATGACATTATTTGAATCCCTGTAGATGGTTCGGCATCTATGCACATAGAGGAAAAGTGGAAACACTTCAAAGAAGAACCTCATAATCTCAAGCTTTCATTGGTAGCGGATGGTGTCAATCCATTTGGAGAGATGAGATTTGTTTACTCGGTGTGGCCTATTTTTGTTATCAACAATAACATTCCTTCGTGGATATCAATAAAGAGGGAGCACAAGTGACCTCATGGAAGAGTGAAAATGGAGAAGAGTTACTTTTCATGAGCAGTAAGGTGACTGTGACATCACTAATGAATTCATTATTTATTCCTTAGTTACTAATTAAGAAACTTGTAACTTTATAAAACTTGACAAACCCAAATTTGACTTAGACTCAACTCAACAAAATTTCCAAACATAAAAAAACCACATTTAACAACATTTATAAAACTAATCTCAGAGAGAAAATAAGTGGTTTGTCATTCATTCACAAACAATAAAGAAGCTTAATACAATCACGGTGTTATATGATAAAAAATTGCAATTACAATTAATATTTTACAAATTTCTTCTATGAGTAGAACTTCTTAGTGGTTGTGTGGGTTTTACATGTATTTATGTAATACATGCTTACTAGGCACCATTATGAATATCTTCCTTATTTGTCTAATGAGAAAGGACTCTAATTGGAAAATTTAGGAGCATATCTCATGATTTCTGTCTTCCTCTTGCTACCTCTCCCTATCTCCATCTCTTCTTTAGCTCTCTCTACTTATTTTATAACCTATTTATCCCTCTAACCCTATCACCCTCTTTCTATATCTCCTTATATCTTTCTCTCTCATTCACCATCTATATATCTCTTTATCGCCCCTTCTCCTTATTCCTCCATATCTCTTTATCTGTTCCTCTCTATCTTTCCCACTTTATCTCCTTGAACATCTCAGCTTTTAGAGAAGCAAAAAGCTTCTGCTAGTCAGGATCAAGTGAAGCAAAAGGCACTGCAGATTAAGAGCATGTGGGCATGAGTAGAAGAAATGGAGAAGGTTGCCAGGGGTACCAGTGGTGTCCTCAAGGAAATGTAGTAGAAGCTTGAAGATATGGAATAGGAAACATCAAGACAAAGACAACATGCAACAGAAAATGAGCAGGAGCTTTGTAGAGTTAGGCATGATTTTGAGGTTCTAAGGTCTAGTATTGATAATTTAGTTGGTGCATAGGAGTCTCTCTTCTCATCTGAGAAGCGAATCCAAGAAATGGAGAAAATTTTGGAAGGGTAAGCCTGCTCATCATCTATTATATATGTTTTATTTGGGCCAACTATCATGCTTTTTGAAGCTGACTTTTGACTGATCTAAATTTACTAGGTATAGGTTTTCTTGTATGTTCTCATTTTTAAAGAAATCTTAATGTTTTCTTATTGTATTTCATTCGATGTCATCATTTTATCAAATGTCAAATAAGCTATATCTTTGTAGGGTAGACATCATGGAATACAAATGAGAATGTGTAGTAGGAATTTAGAATTTAATGATATGTACAGGCCATCAACCAATTCTAAATACCATGTTATTGCTTTCTATTTTAATATAAAATGGTATGTTCAAAAGAAATAGAATTATAGTGAGGAGCACTGCTCTTGATTGATTTAAAGCAGTGTTTACAATGAATATGGTCCATATAGTTTTTTAGTCACGAAAGTTAGCCACATTTTTAAGATATCAAAATATGTAAATATAGGTCATGGAAGATATTAATTTATTAAAAGAACACTAAGCATTCATTTTTACATGTCAAACAACATTTATTTTATCTAGATTTTCATTACCCAGATTTATCAAAAGTTCCAGGTCAAAAAAATTCATGGAGGGGAAATAGACTTTGTTGATTATTTATTAATGAAATTCAAGCATGATTGAGTGAATGTTGTAAGTCTATCCATCAACACTAGAATATGAGATATTGATCTTCTACAGAATGAGATGAATGATGTACAATTACATTTTTATACATTTTCTAAACAATTATTTACTCAGATGCTAGGGTAATTTCATTTCTCAGGTTGAACTAACATATTTTTGTTTTTATAATTTTAGTTTTATGCGTGTACTTATTAAAATTAGTAAAAGGCTATTGAAATATCCTAGAAATTGCACCATTTTTTTGAGAATTAAAGGCTTATATTATTTGTCCATTCTTTTTTCACATGCTAGGCCGGCTCAATTCTGTATTACAACATTACATTTGTTATATGCCCAACTAAATTTTTGAACTAGTTGAATTTCATCTCTCTAGCCATTTTTTTTCTTAAATGATTGATCTGGATTGCTTTGTATCCTAACATATTACATATGATAAGAGGAAGCTTTGTGAAATCTTTATATACTAATAGAAGTCAAGCCACAGAGTTTCCTGTATATTCTAGTTCAACACTGGAAACAATTTTTGTGACTGGTAACAATATTCACTTTGTTTTCACCAATTAGAATCATCCACAAATAGAATGATGCACTACATGATAAAAAAAATAAAAAGATGTTAGAAAATGATTGATTATGGTGTTCTTGTTCATGATGGCTGGTGCACACATTCTGGTCATTATTTCTACTCTTTTGAGTCACTTAAACCTTTCAAAATTATTTTTATGCTGGGAACTCTAGGTTATATTCTTAGAAAAGTATTTTATTCATTAACATTTTCTTCAATATAGCTTGTAGGTGAAGTGCACACAATGTTCTTATTGCTCAAATAAATTTGATCATTTCTTAGATTTGAGCCTAGAGATCATTCGAGCAGATTCCTTGTTGAAAGCATTATCCCATTACACGACAATGGAGCAGTTAGATGGGGGTGTGAAAAGAGATCAATGTGAATGATGAAAAGTAAAAGTGAAGGCTCTAGAACAACTCAAAATTGATAAAGCACCACATGTTCTTGCAATTCATCTCAAGTGCTTCAGTGTAGTTGGATCTAGAGGAAAAATTGACAAAAAAGTAGACTTTGGTTGTATGTTGGATCTCAAACCATTTGTTAGGAGTTCACATGTAAGTAGCCCTTACAATATTATTTGCCAGTGGATCACATTTTTAGTGGAATCCAATAATATAGTTTTTTTAATATCTATTGGTTTTTTAATAAATATTGCAATTTGAATGATATTCTAGTTTCTCTATCTATTGATCAATCACAGGAGAGCAATTTTAAGAACACTCTTTATGGTGTTCTTGTTAATGATGGCTGGAGAGAACACATTCTAGTCATTATTTCTACTTTATTCATTCATCCACAAGCATCTGGCATGCTTTAGATGATAATCGGGTATACATTTGCTATAGTTGTGAAGACATGTTTAATTTTGTGGAGCAAGCTCATTATAATTTGTGTATAACAGGATACACAAAAGAACTACAATTTTATGTAGAACTTTTTCTTTATATGGTAACACTAATTATACTGAAGTTTCTTAGACTGATTGAAATTATTCTTATGATATTTTGTACTCTAGGTCTATTCAGTTAGTGAGAAAAGTGTGCTTTCCTAGAAATCTTACATGCTATTCTATATACGAGATAAGAAAACTAGCATTCAAACAACAAGTGGGTCTGAATCTCAGTATAATGGCTCTAAAATAAAGAAAAGGGTGTCATTGAACATTGGACATCCAAAGGAAAACCACTTACAAGATTCATATGCCCCCTGGGTGACAGAAAACATGCATTCTTTCCAAATGACAACAATCTCTTTTAGTGTTGCAGGTGTAAACAGGATATTCCAATAGGTAGAAAATTTGTCAAATGTCAATTTCATTTTAGAAAGTCTAGAAAAGAACACAAGTTCTGGCCAGTCATGCAGTAAATCTAGATCATCAACAGATCGTGATGCTACATTACAGATGGTGCCTCCAAGAACCAATGGTATTCAAAAAAATAATGTCTTCTAGTCAAGTCATACAATAAGTAATGGATGCACATCGAATGGGTCTAGTAATAATGTTAAGAAGCAGGAATCTGAAATAAAGGGAACTGATTTTGTGGGTAATTTTAATATTATGGTTGTTAGACATTCTTGGAACTGTGATGTGAGCAATGATAATGAGAACTATATTGGTAGAAATTCTAAAGCTTATTCAAAAATTAATGCTAACAGATCATGAGAATGTCAAACATTCTACAAATGGTTTGATAGGTATTATTACTCGGCATCATGCTACTAAACTTCCAAAAAATGATTCAAATGGTAAACTTGAAGCTAGTGAGCATCTAGAGAATGGTAGTGTGGTCCACAATTCTATAGATAATGAGAGTGAGGCTACTAAGCTCCTATCCCTAGAAGATGGTTCCTTATTTCAAGTGCTTGTTTTTTGTATTAATGCTACAGTGTATATGTTTGTTTTTGAGAAAATTTCTTTTAGTCCTAATGAATCTTTATATGTTCCTTTTGGCAGGGAGGCAAAAATGGTACTTTTCTCTATAAGGGAAGGGAAATGAATGGGTCATGTGTAAAATCTATGCATCCACATAGGTTACAGAAATATAGTCAAGAAACTAAACATATTTCTAGCCAAAAGTACCAAAAACACCATGGTTGAAGGTGCAGCAAGCTGAATATGCTTGCGGCAGGGTCACTGTGGCAGTGACGGTAGTTGGCATTACTACCACAACGGCCCTGCCCAAGTGCTAGCTATCACACAACCATTGCAACAGAACATGTGTCGCATGCATAGCGTCACTATCGTAATTCTTGCATTGACATCCCAATTGTAACACCATTTGAAGAATTGCGATAGCCGGTGGCATCAATGCCACAGCTACCGTGCCATCGGCACCGTCACATCCCCGTCGCTATTTGCCATGGACGTTGCAATTGTGACATCCATGGAAGTAATGGGAAGGCTGCCACCACAGCAACCCCATGGCCAGATGCTGACACGACCCCATCACAATGTGTGGGGAGGGCATCAAAATTGTGACGGGGGCTGCATGCATTGTGATGGTAGTTGTTCCGGATTAGAATGGTGAAATTGTGACAAAGAAGCATCAAAATTGTGACATTAGAGGATAGCTGTCATAATTTGTGACTAAAAAACAATGACATCTATTACTATCGCAGTGGGGACACATTTTCATCATAATTGTGACACTTAGCCATCGCAAATCAATCCCAAATGTATTAGTGAGAATATGTGCCTATCAAGCTTGCTAATGATGTGTCCTATTCTAATGCTTGCAAGTTGGCCTCAACTCAGGGATCTTTAGTATCTTAATCATGAACTATTAGGGTTAAGGTTACTTCTGAGTCCTCAACTGCTCCATCATCTTCTGCCATCTCTTCCAATGACACAAGTTCTTATTTCCATTTGTTGAAAATAGTATCATCAGGCCAATCAAAATTTAAGATTTCCCATTGCACTTCTATTACAAAATTTCCAATCTTTTCTATTTCAACAAAATATTTACTAATAACATTGTAGAATAATTGTACTCTGAAAAGTTATTCATTGGTCATTACCCATAGTACATGCCCCTTTTCATTTATAACTTTATTTATTCTATGGCATAATAGTTCATCTAATTCCTTTCCCCACTCATCCTTTTCTTTTAACTTGTCAATCTTTTTGAGTGCATTGGGAAAAGATCAAACTTCTCTACTATATATTTGGAAAGACAAATTTGTATTCTCTTCTAAACAAATATCCATCTCTCATCAATGTCTTTCAAATTACTAAGTCTATCAAATATTTTCTCTATTTTATGACATGATAATTAGATGATAAAAATACACATAATATTAATATGATCATTTCTTTCATTCCATTTATGTAGAATGGGCTTCAATTTGTCTTCATCTCTCTTTATTTCATCCCATATCACTAAGATTTTTGTCAACTAGTCATAAAAATCTGGCCAATCAATTTTATCTACTAAGTACAAAATTGTTTGCCTGAGCTTCTCCTCATATTGATTGTTCAATTAAACATGCATTTCACATAATTTATTCTTTTCTTCTTCAAATTCCTCCATGGTGTAGAATTCAAGCCTTTGTGGGGTATCCAGTAATTCAAAAATGGGGGTGGATTTAAATGGCTCAATTAGGCGGTTACTCTTTCTAAGTTGTTTGTCCATTTGGGATCCTTGATTTTCCAATAATTGTATTTTCTTTCCTCTTTTCTCATATTCCTTAAGTATTTCTTCAAACTTGGCATTGAGTTCTAAGAATCTATTATTTTCCCTCCCAGCTACCACATCCCCAAAATTTAACATTTTTTGAGCCATTCTTGTAACCTATTGACTATCTACTTCATTAGCCATGTATACTATAAGAGCACAAGTATGTTCAACACTTAAAACTTTTTGCATTCTAGTCTTATTCAATTTTTCAATAGACCATATGACCAGAGCTTGATGATCATTACTAAATTTTATTTCCATGTGTGCTTGTAATATTTCTTCATCTATTTTGTACTAAACATATTTTTCCTTTCTAATGGAGTAAAAAATCATAGCATTAGCTATGTCCCACTAAAGAAAAACTAGTGCTCCTAACACTCTAACTAATTGTCTTCTGGCCTCAGGTGTTACTTGGGAAAAATCCTCCAAAAAAATTGCCTTCACTTCTTGTTCAATTTCAAAGTTTGATTTTCTTGGTTGCTCTAGTTTTGTTGTTTTGAATTCTTCCTCAAAATTTCCTATATTTTTCCTCCACAAAAAGTTTGCAAAAGACCTAGATCTAACAAAATTTTCATCATCTATGAACTTTTGATAGGCTTCAGTAATGAAGGGATCTATCTCCTTACCTCTGTAATCAGCAATAGTGAGGTCAAAGAATGTCAAATGAGGCTTCTCAAGGTCTCCTCTTTCTATATCAGCAGTGGTAACAATAATATCTCCTTCCTCACCCACTTTTCTTAGTTATTCTCTCAGAGATGCTTCATCTTCTATCCTGAGTGGGCTTTGAGATGGTGAATACTCTCCTACATGAGAAGAGGATCCCTATTCTAATCTTTGTCTGTTGGGTGCACTGGATTAAGGTGGACTTTCTAGTCTTGGCCTTTTGTAGGGGGGAATGTGTTGTATATTTTGAACCACAATATACCTATCCCTCCTCTATAGTGTATACTAGCCTACAATAACAACCATTCTGGTATTTATCTTTCTCTAAACCTCTACTACTTTATTAGGATATGCTTTGACTAAGATGTTCTTCTTTTCATTCATAGTTTGCATTATCACAAAAACATTATTCATCAATGCATTCTTTTTTGGCCCCCTAGTACTTCTTATCTTTCAAGGGGTTATAATTGGGATCAAAAGCATAAATGAAATCTAAAACTTTACTGAAAACTATCCTATTTTCTTTACTAACTTCTTGCTTCTATAATGAAAAAATATTTCTAATAACATCTTTTAGGAAGTACACCTTTTGTATAATAGCCTTAGCTTTGGTTCTCTCCCTTAAGAGGTCATACAATCCCTTTGGATCAATGTATGTTGCATGGAATTGGGCTATATGATATCTATCCAAAAATACACTAAGATTCCTCCACCATTTTCTTAACAAAAACAAAATCATGATCCATAGTGTCAATAGGGGAAAATGTACCTTTACTTTTTCCTAGAATATCCCTTTCCTAAATTTTTCCAATCTTCCATAGCAATTCTAAAATTCCTATCTTCAAATGTATGGAAACGTAAAACATGAGGTTTTCCCAAGAAACCATAGACCCCAATCATAGTGGAAACATTATATTGGATAACGTCTCCCAAATTATGACTGACCAAAATTTCCTTGGCATGGTCCTTTTATCTAACTAGTTCTAGTAGAGGATGTGGGATCCTTAGACTATCCCCTCTTAACATAAATTTGAGCTTTGATGCAAAGTATCTATCAAATCTAACATAGCTAGCATCCCTAAAATCCCAAGTCATGTCAGCACTCCATAACTAAACTAGGAGCTTCTCTCCATAAATCCATTGTAAAGACATATGTAAATCAATAGGGAACACCAAAGAAAAGGGTTATTTACCTTACCTTGAGATATTCCAACTAAACCATTATGAATTTCCTCATATAAGAAAGTTGAAAAATCAAGAATTGTGCTCATTCCAAACTACAAGGTTTGAGCCATAATGGGAACAATAGAACCTTGGATGTATTCCTACTCATCCATCCCAAATATTTGGCAAAGAGTACAATATAAGGCTTGGGCTCTAGGATTAAAATATTTTTTCAACAATGGCTATAGGGTGCTTGGTGTAACCAAGGGTAATGACCCAATCCTAACAATATGTTTTTGCAATGGCCCCACTCTCAAACATACCCTTTATGAATCATATGTTTCCTAAATATCATCCATATCAATTATCACATGGAATGCATGGTTAGGGTTGAGTTTAAACACCTCACTGATCAATGCAGGTGAAACCCTAAAAAGGTTATCTCTAGCATGATTCTTTACAATCCTAGTGATGTGGTCATATTTCTTAGCCATATCAAACAACAGATCACTATCAAAGAAAACCCTAGGGACCACCAATTGACTGATATCAAACTCCCACACATTACTCAAAGTGGTGTCTTGGTTGCATTCGAAAAACCATTTTTTAAACAATTCTAAACCTCTTGTAGAAACCTAAGCATATCTTACCCAATTGGCTCTATCATAAAAATCCTCACCCACAACCAACCTAGCACTTTTTGGGATAAGCTCTCTTTATTTTGTTAATTCATCTATAGAAAAATAAAAATTTTCTAGGAAATCATCATGGATAGATCACTTAAGGTAATTAGTGAGACCAGAGAATTCAATTTGTGGAGGCATTTTGAAAATTCAACTTCACATAGTTCTAATTTCTTAATTTTCAAAAGCTTTGAACAACTTACCTCCTGAATTATGCTTCTTTTTATTTGTAAATTATTTTTTAATTTACTAAAAACCTTGCAAAATTTCATACCCTAGCTTTGAAAACCGTTGCACTTTGAGAATTTTTGCAATTGTATGGTTCAATAATGGTGAATTTACAAATTATATCAGGGTATGAAGGTGACATGAAGGAATTCTAAGAAATATTAATGTTCTTTAGGTATTATCTTCATGTTGTGCTTTAGATTTGAATTTCATCTATTGATCTCACAACATTGGATGGCTTTATTTAAAAAACACAAAACTGTTTTAAAGCTTTTAATGTCCTAGCCATGTGTTAAGCAAGCACTTCCCCGCTTTGCTTAAAGTTTGAGTATTTTGATAATGGAGGTAAGTGTTGCTCATCAATCTTCTAAAGATAAATGATCATGAAATTTCACTACATTTTTCCAATAAACCTTTTAAAATTGGAGCCCAACTATCATACTCATCTCCGTACTAGCAAGATTTAGTTACCCAACCAATTAGATCACCCTATTTTAACACCTTTTCCAATCTAGCATGAGTTAATAGTTTTTGTCACACTCATCCTACCTTGCCATATGGTAGATTGGCACTTCCTCACTTTGTATAAATATCACGCAACTTCATATTGTGGGGAAGAACTAATCATTGATCTTACCAAGATCAACGATCATAGGGAATCACACCTTTGTAGTGTCTAGTCACCTATACAAACTAATAAAATGTCTCCCTTTTGCCAATGTGTCTAAAAAATAACATGGAAGAGACTTCATTATTTCCCTTGAGAGGAGTTGGTCTATGATATCATTATCTACTACATGTCTTGTTGTAACTTCCCCACTTTTTATAAATATCAAGCAATTTCTCAAAGTAGTAAAGTGCCATCCATTGATCTCACTAAGATCAATAGTGGAAAAATTTGTATCTTTTCAATAGTGTGAAACACCAGTCATGGCATCAGCAAGGATAGGTTTCATTAGGGCTCTTACCCATTTTATTTAAAAAAACTTACATCTTGGGATAGTGAGAAAGTGCCATCCATTGATATGAAAAAGATCAACAATAGAACAAAGTTGCATTGGGTAGTGTTCAGTCAAATACCTTAGCCAATGAATGTATTTCACTTTTTGTAATAGTATCTAACACCTATCAATAGAATTATTACTTTTTATCAACTATGGAACTAATATGACGATGTGCTAGATCTCAACAAGGTCCTTGCCTTCTTTGTTTAAAAACCTTTCACTTTCATCTTGTGGGTAAGCACCATTCATCCATCTCGCCGAGATCCATGGTGTAAAAGAAACACTTATAAGAGTTATATGTAATATTTCTACTATCATCATCTTCGACAAGTGCCAACACATCACTTCCCTGCTTTGGTTAATGTTTGAGCAACTCCATCTTGTAGTAAAACACTAGCCACTAATATTACATGATCAACAATGCATCAAGATTAAAAGCAAAACAACCCACTGAGAGTAAGCCCACCAATTAGATCACAGGATCTATTTGGAATTTACATTTAATTACCTTTTTGAAAACTAGGGTACACAACAATGGTTATTTTATCCTTTAGGAATTTTGAACTAGGGTTCTGACAAAGAAATACCAATTTTGAAATATGGCCCTAGGTTTTTTCACTGTGAGGTATAACATATGATAAAGGGTTAAAAACAAAGCTAATAGTGGCTCTGTGTGGGGACAATGAATAAGAAAATATTCATATGAGGGCTCAAAATCCCTGGTAGAAGCAAACCACAAACTTTACTTTCCTTCAAGTTGACAACTCTGAGAGAGCAACAATGGTAGGAAAAGAATATACAAGGACTATAAATGAGACACAAAGGATTAAAAAAAAAATAGAAACCCTAAAAACTACTATTCATGGAAAAACAAGTATTCTTAGCAAAAATACCTCTTCATGAATTGTCCATGAACCAGTTGTTCAAGAATGTTTCCTAATAGATCTTTGAGAATAGAAGAGTCCTCTCCCCACATATCTTCAATTAAATAGTGACCTAACCATATAGGGTCAAACTTTCCATATTTTCCTTTATCTTCAGTTCTAGCATTCCACATGAGGACTAAATCTTCAATTTCAAATTTCTTCCTCACTATTTTCCTATCATGTAGTGTTTTTGTAGACACCTAAAAACTTTTAGAAAATAAAGTATTTTTATTTTCTGAAAAAGTCCTGATGACATCATCATTTATTAATTAATTAATTAATTAATTTTTATGCCATTAAATCCCTTTATCTTAATTAAAAATATTTAATTAAGGAATCCCTCCCAAAAATGTTTAAATCTTATTTAAACATTATTTCCTTATTTATTAATTATTTAATTAATAAATTGACCAAAAATCCTAAAATAAATAAAAAATTTATTTTTTGCCCAAAACTTGGCCAATTTCCTTATGACCAATAACCTCTTCCAAAATCTTCTAATCCTTCTTTAATTTCGATTAAAGGCTAATCCCATCATTTCCTACCCCTAATCCCAACTCAAAATATTTAATTAAGATTAAATATTAATCCTCATGTTTATTAAAAAAGTTTTACTAAATATCTCCTCAACCCAAACCCTTGAAATAAATAAAACTTTATTTATTTCCTAAAAATCTAATTTATCCTCATCCTAAGAAGTTCTAGACTCTTCTAGAAAGTCTTCATCCTCATCCTAGGAAATTCTAGACTATTCTAGAAAGTCTTTATCCTCATCCAAAGTCTACACTCTTCTAGAAGATGTCTTTAAACCTAATCCTAATCCCCTCCTAACCTTGTCACATTCCCTAAAAATGATTTAAAACTTCCTAACCCAAGCCAAAGTTAACAAATATCTCCTCCTTCACCCACCCTCATTAAATGCCATCCACTTGCCTATCCCTAAGCTAATCCTAAACCATCCTAATCCATCCTCTAATCATTTGCACAAGCCTAAGCAAGCTTAAAACTCTCATAATCAAGTCCAAGTCAAAATTGCTCTCATCACCCTCAAAATATCTCAACCATAAAACTTTATGAAGCCCACTATGCCATAAATGACTCTTCCAAGCCCTTTTATTGCTCTTACAAGTCATTATGAGGGTCTTTATGAAGATTTTATCCCTTGAGCCTCCTTTTTTGACTCATCCTTTCCCTTTCCTCCATCCTCTCACCATGTGACATGTGTCACTCCCTGATTGGTTGTAAAGAAGCACAATCCATGTGCTCTCCTCTCATGCAATCTGAGCCTTCTATAAGCTTTTTCACATCCTTGCATCCTAGCCCTTGATCCCTCAAGCCCTTTGCCTATTTAAGGAATCCTCTCCCAAGTCATTTTAACACAATCCATGAAGTAAAGTTATAATGCTATTTTGAGAGCCAAATCCATACTAAAGCCATCTATTCACACCAAAAATCCACAATCATCCATTGAAGCCTTTGGAAGCATATTGAGCATACATCCTATCCATTTAGATAAAGCCACTCAACGAGAGAGCCTCTCATTGAGAGAGCTCATTAATGGCTCATATTCTCAATTGAGAGCTCATCTTAGTCTATCTTGAAGTTTATGAATTTTTTTTAGTTTGTAGAAGCTTTATTTAAATTTGGTTTCTATTAGCATACTAACATTGCTCATATACAGTTTTGACTTGTAATTGCAATTTTGATAGATTCTTCTTTCCTAGTCTCAGCCAATCCTACCAACTCATCCAATCTTTCTTTCATATCATCAATGATGTCTTCATCATACACTTGGATGTAATTATATAGTCCCATTAAATTATTCTGAAGCATTCTTGCCTAGATCCCATATACAATATCAAAGGGTGCTACACCTATAGCCATTTTCACAGTCACCCTACCAGCCCATATTGCTAACTATAATTTGGAATCCCAAGTTTTCTTGTTATCATCCAATGTTCTTTTTATCACTTTCAAAAAGCTCTTATTTGTAGACTCAACTTGTCCATTTCCTTGTGGATGATAGGGTAAAGATGTTTATCATGTAATTCCATACTTGTCACAAAATTTAATAAATTCATTAGATCTAATACACATAGCATTTTTTGTCACAATCCTCTAAGGACTACCAACTCTTGAAATAATGTTATTGAGCAAAAACTTGTGAACTAATTTACTAGTTACATTTCTTGTTGGAACTGCTTCCACCCATTTTGTGAAGTAATTAGTAGTAACCAATATCCATGAATAACCAATGCTAGACTTGGGAGAAATCTCACCTATAAAATCCATTCCCCGTTGTTGGAATGGTGCTTGAACTTGGACTCATTTTAATGGAGTGCTTCCTAAAAAAATTAATTTACCTACAAATATCTTATAGGCATCACACTTCCTAACCATCACCTAAGCATCTTTAAAAAGGGAAGGCCACTAGAATCTAGCTCTCATCACTTTGTGTGTAGTGTTCTTGGCCATATAATATCCTCCATAGACTCCATAATGCATTTTACTCAAAACTTCTTTTGATTTTTCTTGATCAACACATTTTAGTAGCACTCGTTCAAAATTTCTCCACTACAAGTTGTTCTGGACATTAATATATCTAATAGCTTGTAATTTGGTACTTCTTTTTTCATTTTAAATCAAATGAGAGGGGGCTTCCATATGTTGTAGATAATGAATGACATTATTATACCATTCACAATGGTCTATGTCACATAAGTTTGACCTTAAATCATCTATTACTATATTAATTTGATTAGCATCTAAGCTATACTAAACCATAAGCTTAGCTAATCCTTGACCTCTTACTAATTTTTTGATCTAAATTTCAATTTTAGATTCTTATCTGCATCTCCTACCTGACACCTGCTACTAAGAAAATATGTCCTTGACAGCTACACTAGGTACAAATGCAATAATAGTGGCACCTACCAAATAACACCTAAAAGCCTTAACATATTTCACCAAGGCATATGCTTGCTTCTCATTTATTTCATATTTCAATTGACTAGGCTGCAATGATTTACTAAAAAATACAATGGTCTATTCATATCCTTCCTCATTCTTTTGTAATAAGACTACAACTACAGTATGGAAAGAGGAAAAAGAGAATATGTGCATTAGCTTAGTATAATCTGGGATTCTAAGAACTAGAGCATTTTTTATGGAAATTTTAATATCTTGAAAGGCCTATGAAGGTTCACCATCCCAATTGGTAGTAGCTCCTTTCTTAAGCATTTTTGAAATGGGCATACTAATCTTAGCAAAATTTGTAACAAATCTCCTCAAAAAGTTTACTTTTCCAAAGAAATATTGTATTCCCTTTACATTTTTTGGCTTAGGCACCTTGTCAATAGTTGCAACTCTTTCAGGATCTATCTTTACACCATCCTTTGATATTATATGTCCTAGTAATTTGCCTTCAGTTACCCCAAATGAAATTTCTTTGGGTTTAAGGACACCCCATATTCCAAGGCTTGATAAAGATCCTTTCCAAATGTCTACAATGGTCTTCATCTTTCTTTGAATAAGTTGTGAGATCATCTTGGTATACTACAATGAACTTGTTAATATATTCATGGAATGCTACATCTATAGCTCTCTGAAAAGTTTCACCTACATTAATCAATCCAAATGGCATTCTCACATATACATAGGTTCCCCATTGAATTGTAAAATCTATCTTAAATTTTTTCATTTTATTTTATAGGGACCTGATTATATCCTAAAAATTCATTCATCATGGACATCAAGTCAGAACTAGTCACTTGTTGCAGCATAGCTTCCATATTTGGTAGCCCATAATTATCCTTCAGAGATGCAATATTCAAATTTTTGAAATCTACACATAGCCTTATATCCCCATTCTTTTTTTGGATAGGTACCAAATTTGAAACCCAAGTGGAGTCTCAAATTGGTTTGACTATCCCCCCATCCCTTATCTTCATCAATTCTTCTTGCATTTTAGGGGCTAGTGTAGGACTTACTGGTCTTTGCTTCTACCTTAAAGGTTTTACATTATCTTTCAATGGTATGACATTTTGGAATACATCTTCTCTATAGGCTTTGAGGTCATCATATGATCATTTGAAGACATGTTTGTACTTCCTTGGAAAATCATTCAGTGGTTTTCTAATTTCACCTACCATGTTTTGGCCAATATAAACCTTCTTAGGAGCCTCTTTAGTACCAAGATTTATTTCTTCTAATTCTTGTGGTTTAGGGTCCCTAGTTCTAGGTTTAACTCTATCTTGATTATCAAAAATATTCTCCAAGACTACTAACCCCTTGGGTACCTTGTTAGTTTTCAATTGCATGATCTTCTGGAAAAAAGTTGTTTCCTTACCATTAATGGTTTCAATTAAATCACTACAATCCATTTCTTGCCCATGGTATTTTTCCTAACTTAACATGAAATTTAGAATATCTTTTTCATCTTCAAAGACTTGCCAGTGTTCAACATTGTCAAGTATTGAAGGCCTATTTTGAACCTCTAATTGTGAAATTCCAGTAAATGACATTTCCTTAGGCTTGATTGCTACATTTGCAAGTAGGTCTACCATTTTATTCTAACTTATATCTCTCCATGAAATACCAAATTCATCAAAAAGCTCTATCTAGTCCCATACTGCATTTCTATACTATTTCAACCTTTTATTTTTTGAAGCATAAGTTTCCTTAATTTGTGAAATAACCAATTCAGAGTCACCTATGCCATGCAACTTTTTGATTCCATGGTGAGTGGCAACTTTTAGTCCTAACAAAATAGATTCATACTCTAATATATTATTGGTATAAGAAAATTTTAGAGTAAATGAATATCTAAATGTATTCTTTTTAGGACAAAAAAAGACTATTCCTACCCCTAAACCTTCTTTCGAGCTAGCTCCATCAAAGTACATAGTCCAAAAGACTGGTGAATCCATACAACATTCCACTTCATGTTCAATCACATCAAGTAATTTTTCAACTTCTTGAATGATCAATTTTTCCCTAAAAGCATTTAGACTAGTATCTAAGAAACAAGTTGAATACTTACCAATTCCTTCTCCCAAAATTTTATTGACCCTTGACTCCCTATCTACCCTAACTTCCTTATCAACTATATGGAAAGTTGCATAAGACAAATCACATTGTTGACTATCTCCCATAGAAACACTCCATTTTCTAGAGAACAAAATTCCATAATGTGGAGGGATATCAACCACAAGGACTTACATGGTTAATTCCACCTCAAGGTATGCAACTAACTTGAAGGGTAGTACATTGATACTACCTATAACAGGGAATTCTCTAGCATCCATATGTCTAAATCTATCTTGTTTAGTGTCTAACTTTATACCTAAAGCTTCCATAACATTAAAGGGCATGATGGTGTTAGATGTCCTTAAATTTGTCATGCAAATTTTTAGGGTTTTTCCTTTTATGATCAAACTAAGAAAAAATGGATCAATATTATCTATGTAGGCTATTGATGAATCATCCAAAACAATTGAGGGATTTGGGATATAATACCATTATCTTCTACCACTACTAGGGTTTTTTAAATGGTACTTGGCTCACCAACATTACCATTATTTCCTATCCCACCCAACCATGACAAGGCCTTACTCTTGTACTCCTCAATTCTAATTAATTCAAACAAAGGTACTTTGAAAATAATTTACATGACAACATGGATATAATATCAATAGGCTTAGACATAGTGGGCTTCATAAGCATACATGGAGTGGAAGTCCTTTGAATGTTAGGCACTATGATTTGCTTGGCTAAATTAGATCCTAAATTCTTTTCTTGCACTACTGTTCTAGGGGTATCACTTGTTTTAAATTGCACTTTCTTTTTAGGCTCCCACTTCTTGACTCTACTATCTTTGGCCTTTGTTATCTCCTTGTGAGTTTTCTTTCTCTCATCCTTCATCTTGTGTGTAATATCCTTGATAAATATACCAGAAGATTTGTCAACATCATTTCCAATTGTCCTATTCCTCAAGTTATAGTTATTGTGCACTTGAGAAATCATTTATGAAATGATTTTGTCAATCTTCTCCTTGGAAGGCATTATCAGGTTTATATTATCAATATTTGAGGATACATTACATACCTTTTCTTTATCATAGTTTTCATCATCTAAGAATACTTGTTGTTGATGTAGCTAGTAAGTAGTTCTTTGACTAGTAACATCATCCTCATGTTCCTCTAAATCATAATCTACACAATCATCAAACATGCCTACCATATTATAGCTTACATCATAATGGCTCTTTTCTTCTTCTTCTTCCTCATGTTGTGTACTTTGATCTAAAGAAAATGAAAAAGAAACTACACAATAATCTATAGAGTGAGGTGATTTACCCATGATGCACCATGGTACATCATCATTCATGTTTATAGAATTTATCTGCAGAGGATTAGGTGTACCCTTATCCTTCACACTTTGGGTATGGTTGGGAATTGGTTTACCATCCTTCCATTGAGTGGTATAGGGATAATTATGAATTCTTGGTTGTCTATTGGAATGGTTATTATTTGACAAGGCCTTCTCACCAACATTGGGTTTTTTTTAAATTGAAAGTTGATGGATTCATCTTCCCTAATAAGTAAAGTACTTGACCTATTGTGGGTTCTTCAGGCTTCTTTCCTACTAGGACTTTATCATTTTTTTCTTGTTAGTCTTGGGATAGAACAAATTTGGGTCATCCCTTCTCCCTAGCTTACTAGATGATTTTCTATTATCTTCAATATTTACCACAATTCTAAAAGCATCCCTTAAAGTTTTAGGCTCTTTTCTCCTCAATTGATAAGCCATCTTGCTATCAAAAATATTGAAGTATGTTCTAAGGAAAACATCTTCATTTAACTTCATAACGTGAAATAATTTGGACATTCCCTTTTGGAATCTTGCATTCATACCAAATGTA
Organism: Cupressus sempervirens; assembly: GCA_028749045.1. Taxonomy (NCBI): domain Eukaryota; kingdom Viridiplantae; phylum Streptophyta; class Pinopsida; order Cupressales; family Cupressaceae; genus Cupressus; species Cupressus sempervirens. Next base: position 225,645,901 of record CM053784.1, read on the forward strand.
TATTCATTAGGAATTTTTTTGATATTGTTAAAATCATTTAACATGAAACCAACATTAGTATTGTCACCATATTGCTCTTTGAACAATTTCTCCATATCACTTTAGGAACTGATACAATCATCTAGTAATCTTCTAAACCAATCCCTAGTGTCCTCAATCAATGAATGTACAAACAATTTCATCACCACATCTTCATGCTCAACTTAAAACTTATTTAACATATCTATAAATACTCTCAAGTGTTCTTCACCAATGACAACATTATTTCTAGAGAACTTGACAACTTTATCACTTAGATCAAAAGATATGCGATGAGGGAAACTATGAATCCCTACAAATGATATTTTTCTAAATTTTTCCATATATTTAGGATTTTTTTGATGTGCCTGCTATATTAGACTAATCATGGGAAACATTTTGTGATTTTTGTATTTGGACAATAGGGATCTGAATGCTAGTAGTGGATGAAGAGATAGGGGTAGATTGAGAGATAACTTGACTAGATATTATTGGTCCACAAGTAGGCACATAAGTTGCAGTTTGAGTAGAAAAGTTGGGCTAGGAAGCTAAAGTAGTGTTAGACTTAATGAACTAAATCTTTCTCCTAGTTTTTGTTGCTTGAGCTTCATTCTCAACCTTCTAATGTTCTTTTGCCAGATCCTCTTTCTCCTTTCTAACCTTTTCTAGATCAAGGTCCAATTTAGACATGGGAGGATTTACATATTTGTTTAGTGCAACTTGAGGTTCATTTATTTAGATTCCTATAGCTTTTCCCTTTCCCTTATCTATGGGTTTCATAGGAGGTTCTACGGGATATATTTGGACAAGCTTATAGGCTTGGACTTGAGAAATGACAGGTTCTTGCCTTTGGCTCATGAGCTTTTCTTGTTCTACAACCTTAGATCTTAAACTATCTATATATCCAAACATATGAGCATGAAGGACTGAGGTCCTTTCTTCTAACTTCTTGTTTTGTTCTTTCAAAGTAGTCATCCTTACAAACAAGTTATCTCTTTCAATAATGACATTTAAGGTTACTTGCTCTCTTTCTATCTCCTCTTCTACAACCCATTTCCTTAGGACTTCTATCTCTAAGCATGTTTCTTTAGGATCTATAGAAGTTGCTTCTGAATTAGTAAGGTCATCAGGATCTATAAGATTAGTTTCAATAAATGGGACTATTCTTGGATTCTTCATAATATTCCCATATCCTAACCTATGATTCATCTCTATTCTATGAAACATATCTCCTACTAAGGAAACATTCCTATCATGATAAACTTGGTCTTCTTCCAGTGGGGTACTAAATATCCCCCCAAAAAGCCTCATAGTTTCTAACTCAGAACTCAATGAAGCGGATTCCCTTCCTACCAACGGCTAGTATTGAGGGTAAAATCATGTATTTCCCCTTGGTTTCCATGTGGGATTTGGATTTTCTTTCCTTTTTTTTTTATTCTTCCTACCATCTTGGGGTAGATCAGTATATAATGGCACATCAGGATTGGCCCTTGTGTATGCTCTTGTATTTTTTCTTTTATCAGCTAGTAGAGAGAATTTATTGTTAAATAAGCACTAGCTTCAAAAATTTCACTAAGCCAACACACTATTCTAGAGGAAATATGACAGTACAATAAATTTTGACTTTAAGGGAAAACATACAAAAAAATATCAAATAACTTTGCAACATAAAGGGACCAATCACAAAAAACACATGACTACAACTCTTGCTTGACACATAAAACACTTCATAAAGGTTGTATACATCATTATATGTTCGTGGTACTTATGGTATTTTTCTTTTCTTTAAATTCTCAAGGTTTGTCACTAAAAACTCACAACCACCATGAGCAATACTAAAAGCTTGGACATACACATATACACTAGGACCAAAGAAATTGTAGTATATTTTACACACAAACATGTGTTATGCAAGTCCCTAATAGAGTTTCCATTTTTTTTGCTATTTTTAAACTATTAAGCACACAACTTAATACCAAGATAATAAAAGAGAAAAACAACCTAAGGATCAACTGCTTGCTATGAACAATTGAATGTGTTTCATATCTGGACCCAACTTCAACAAAATCAAGATGGATTTTTTACTCTTTGGGATCTGTAGAACCAAGCCAGAAATACCTTAGGAATGGAAGATTTTGCAACTTGAAACTACACATATAATTTACTCCTTCCACTCCTTCCACAATAATACACATCCCTTAAAAGTAGATTTGATCATAATTCTTCTCATGTTTACAAATATTTCTAGTATGAGAAGCTGACTAAACCCAGAGATTAAATGCAAACAAGTGCTAACCAACATTGATATCCTCCACACATTAAAATGAAATTGGTTTTGAATTTAATCTTGATGCTCATTTATGATCTTTCCATATACAAATTGAATTAACCAGATCATTGTCTCATTCGTTGGGATTTAGAGTCTGTTCAATTCCTAGATCTAATTGACTGCATTATAATCAATACTATCAACAATTCTTATTGAAAATCATTCTTACAAACATCCATCCAACTACCATGGAAATCCTATCACTTTCACTAAAGCATTTATTTAATCTTTTGAATTAAGAGCAATAGTGAATTGACATAGAACTTGATTTAATTGCCTTCAATTGAATCAGCTTTGCTCATACAATCTCAAGATAACTAGATAATGAAAATGGAGACAAGATTCAGCAAGAAAAGATGCGAGAATAGTTCATCTTTGTATTCATTCCATTTTGAAAAATTGTATACAGTTGAATAAGACTCAAAATGACTCAAGACGAAACATCTAAATCCTATCAAGTTGATGTATTCTCATAAAATTATAGAGAAAACATATCACAAAGTATACATCAATAAAAGTTGGACCGAATAGACTTAGTAAAAACTTAGAAAGATAATAATTTGGTACCCTCCTCTAGCCCTCGAATTTCACTTATATAATGTGAGATGCAAAAAGCTTTAGGCATAGAGAACTAATAGCTATCCTTTTTGACAAAAGATATTTACATTTTATAGCTATCACAAAAGGACAAAATTGTGTGTATTAGAAAAAAATTATATTGGAGTATTCTTTTGGTGTGCCAATTTTCTATTACTTTTTCAAAGTCTATCAATTCCATGATTGGTTCTATCATGGTGTGTGAAAAAGTGGCAATCTAAAAAATCTATAGTTCTAAAATATCTCAAAACATTTAAAAATCTATTCCAACTTTTTTCCCACCCACCCTAATACTAAATGAAAACAATTAATATCTTTATAAGGTCTACTAAATCTTTTGATACCAAATCTATATGGTCAACTTAAAAAAAATCCTTAAAATGTGCATTTGGCCTATTTTGTGTGATTTTTACTTCAAATATGTAGCTGACAACTTTTTTTCACCAAAATTTGATGAAATGAAAAGGGTTTTTGAAGAATATTCTTCTCTTTCCATAAATGTAAGGTTTGTCAAATTATGAGTTTAGTAAGTAATTATTACTTATTTTCTAATGTAGTTACAAATAAAGTGCTAATTGACACATGCTTGAAAAAAAAACTATAACTTTCAAATGGTACAACATTTTTAAAATTCAAAAGATGCATCACATTCTCTAATTCTTCTACTATAAAGAAAAAAAATGAAAAATTGAATTTTGCAAAGTTTTGAATTGATTAAGGTGGTCAGACACGAGATTTTTTTAATTCCAAAAATACTAAAGTCAAATATTAATTATTTATTATTTATTTAGAATAAAAATATCCAAAAACATGTGTCACATGTAGGCACGAGTCTACTACTTATATCTAGAATATTATTAAAAAGTATTATCATTTGATTTTGATTAAGGTGGTCAGACATACATCTATTTATTTTTGTTCTAAATTTTTTGTAATACTGCATTAAAATTCAAAATTTTGACCAATCAAGTTTTATTCTTTTGAGATAAGTCCTTGTAGTTTAGAAACTAGATTCAATTTTCTAGAGATTATTTTCTCTTAACATTTTTATATAAAGTTAATAACAAGTAGAAAATTGCATAGCAAGTTGACATAACCCTGAATTTCCTTTTTTTATTTCCACTTAAGGGCATAGTTTGATTGACCATGATCCTATACATACCCTTCCTTAGAATATGTGGCTATCAAGCTTGCTAATGATGTGTCCTATTATAATGCGTGCAAGTTAACCTCAACTCAAGGATCTTCATTATCTTCATCATGAACTATTAGGGTAACCATTACTTCTAATTTAGAAATTGTCGCATCAATCTTGAACCACCTATTCCAAACACACAAGTTCTTTCCATTTGTTGAAAATAGTGTCATCAGGGCAATCAAAATTTAGGATTTCTCACTGCACTTCTATTACAGAATTTCCAATCTTTTTGATTTCAACAAAATCTTTTTTGATAACACTGTAGAACAATTGTACTTTGACAAGTTCTTCATTGGTCATTGCCCAAAGTACATGCCCCTTTTCATTTATAACATTATTCATTCTATAGTATAATAGTTCATCTAATTCCTTTCCCCGCTCATCCTTTTCTTTTAATCTATCAATCATTCTAAGTGCATTGGGAAAAAGATCAAACTTCTCTACTATATATTTGGAAAGATAAATTTTTATCCTCTTCTAAATAGAAACTTGTTTCTCATCAAAGTCTTTCAAATTACTAAGTGTATCAAATATTTTCTCTATTTGTTGACATGATAATTGGATGATAGAAATACACGTAAAAATAATATCATCATTTCTTTCATTCCATTTCTACACAATGGGCTTCAATTTGTCTTCATCTCTCTTTATTTCATCCCATATCTCTGGGATTTTTGTCAACTAGTCATAAAAAGCTAGCCAATCAATTTTATGTACTAAGTACAAAATTGTTTGCTTGAGCTTCTCCTCATATTGATTGTTCAATTCAACATGAATTTCCCATAATTTATTCTTTTCTTCTTCAAATTCCTCGATGGTGTAGAATTCAGGCCTATGTGGGGTTTCCAGTAATTCAACAATTGTGATGGATTTAAATGGCTCGATTGGGGGGCAATGGTATACAACTCTAGGCTTTCTATATTCTCTTGTTTTCCTCTTTCCAAGTTGTTTGTCCATTTGGGATACTTGATTTTCCAATAATTTTATTTTCTCTCCTCTTTCCTCGTATGCCTTAAGTATTTCTTCAAACTTGGCATTAAGTTCTAAGAATCTATTATTTTCCCTCCTAGCTACCACATCCCCAAAATTTAACATTTCTTGAGCCATTCTTGTAACTTGTTGACTATCTACTTCATTAGCCTTATATACTATAAGATCACCAGTATGTTCAACACTTGAAATTTCTTGCATTCTAGTCTTATTCATTTTTTCAATAGAGCATATCAACAAGTCTTCATGATCATTACTGAATTTTATTCCCCTATGTGCTTGTAATATTTCTTCTTCGATTTTGTAGTGCACATCTTTCTCCTTTTTGATGGAGTCAAAAACCATAGTATTAGCTATGTCCCACTCAAGAAAAACTAGGACTCCTAACTCTCTTACTAACTATCTTTCAGCCTCAAGGGTTAGCTAGGAAAAATCCTCTAAAAATTTGTCCTTCACCTCTTGTTCAATTTTAGAGTCTAATTTTCTTGGTCCCTCTGCCTTTATTGTTTTACATTTTTCCTCAAAATTTCCTAGTTTTTTCCTCCATAAAAAATTATGCAAAACACTTAGAAATAACAAAATTTTCATCATCTATGAAATTTTGATAGTCTTGAGCAATGATGGGATCTATTTCCTTACCTCTTTAATCAACAACAATGAGGTCAAAGGATGGCATAGGAGGCTCCTTAGGCTCTCCTCTTTCTATATCATTAGTGGTAACAATGATATCTCCTTTCCCACCCAATTGTTTTAGTTTTTCTCTCAAAGATGCTTCATCTTGTATCCTAAGTGGGGTTTGAGATGGTGAATACTCTCCTGCATGAGAAGAGGATCCCTATTCTAATCACTATCTTTTGGGTGCATTGGTGTTAGTTGGACTTTTTGATCTTGGCCTTTTGTAGGGGGAATGTGTTGTATATTTTGAACCACAATATACCCAGCCCTCCTTTGTAGTGTATACTAGCCTGGAGCAACCACCATTCTACTATTTATCCTTCTCTCCACCTCTATTGCTTTATCAGGATATGATTTGACTAAGATGTTCTTTTCAATCATAGTTTACATTATCACAATAAAATTATTCATCAATGCATTCATTTTGGCCTCCTATTACTTCTTATCTTTCAATAGGTCATAATTGGGATCAAAATCATTAATGATTTCTAAAATTTTACTGAAAACTATCCACTTTTCTTTTCTAACTTCTTGCTCCTTTAATGAGAAAATATTTCTAATAACATCTTCCAAGAAGCACACCTTTTGTATAATAGCCTTAGCTTTGGTTTTCTCCCTTAAGAGGTCACAGAATTCCTTTGGATCAATTTATCTTGCATGGAATTGGGCCATATGATATCTATCTAAAAAAAAACTAAGATTCCTCCACCCTTTCTTAACCAAAAAAAAATCATGAGCCACAGTGACAACTAGGAAAAATGTGCCTATATTTTTTCCTAGCATATCCTTTTCCTCAATTGTTCCAATCTCCCATAGAAATTTTGCAACTCGTATCTTTAGAGGCACATAGAAAGGTTAAACATGAGGTTTTCACAAGAAACCATAGACCCCAATCATAGTGGAAACATTATATGGGATTGCATACCCTCAATTATGACTAACCAAAAGTTTCTTGGCATGGTCCTTGGGTTTGGTTAGTTCTATTAAAGGCTATGGGATCGTTAGACTATCCCCTCTCAAGAAAAATATGAGCCTTGATGCAAATCATCTGTTAATTTTGACATATCTGGCATCCTTGACTTTCCAAGTCATGTTAGCACTCCATAACTAAATTGGGAGCTTCTCTCCATCCATTTCTAGTTCTAGCCTCATTTCCTTAGAGAATAAGGTAACTCTCTTGTGAAGACATATGTCCATCAACAATGAATACCAATAAAAAGTTATGTTTACCTTACCTTGAGATATTCCAACTAAACCATTATGGATAGGAAAGTAGCAAAATCAAGAATTGTGCTCATTAAAAACTAGAAGGTCTAAGCCATAATGAGAAAAATAGAACCTTAGATGTATTTGTACTCATCATTCCCAAATATTTGGCAAAGAGTAAAATATAAGGCTTGGGCTCTAGGAAAAAATTATTTTTTTCTGTAATGGCTTTGGGGTGTTTAGTGTAACTAAGGGTAATGACCCAATCTTAACAATATGTTGCTATAATGGCCTTTCTCTCAAATATACACTCTATGCATTCTATCTCTCCTAAAGATCATCCATATCAATTGTCTCATGGACTATATGGTTAGGGTTGAGTTTAAAAACTTCACTGATCAATGCAAGTGAAATCCTAAAAAGGTTATCTCTAGCATGATTCTTTATATTCCTAGTGATGTGGCCATATTAGACAATAGATCACTGTCAAAGAAAACCCCAGGGACCACCAATTTACCAATATCAAACACCAAAAAATTACTTAAAGGGGTGTCTTGGTTACATTCAACAAACAATTTTTTAAACAATTCTTAACCTCCTGCAAAAACCTGAGCATCTCTTAGCCAATTGGCTTTATCATAAAAATCTTCACCCACAACCAACCTAGGGCTTTCTAGGATAAGCTCTCTACATTTTGCTAATTCATGTATATATAAAGTAAATTGTTAAAGGAAATCATCATAGAGAGATCTCTTAAGGTAATTAGTGGGACCAAAGAATTCAATTCATGGAGGCATTTTGAAAATTCAATTTCACACAGTTCTAATTTCTTAATTTTCAAAAGTTTTTGACCACTTACCTACTGAATTATGCTTCCTTTTCTCTATAAATTTTATGTTATTCACTAAAAAATTTGCAAATTATTTTTCCCTAGCTTTGAAAACCCTTGTGCTCTGAAATCTTTTGCAATTGTGTGGTGCGAATTTACAAATTACATCAGGGTATTAAGGTCACATGAAGGAATTCTACGTAATATTAATGTCCATTAACCATTAAATTCATGTTGTTCTTTAGATTTGAATTTCATCTATCAATCTCATAGCATTGGATGACTTTATTTTAAAAAGACAAAACTACTTTAAAGCTTTTAATGTCCTAGCCATGTGTTAAGAAGGCAATTCCCCGCTTTGCTTAAAGTTTGAGCATTTTTATAATGGCGGTAAGCACTACTCTTCGATTTTCTAAAGATTGAAGATCATGAAATTTCATTGAATTTTTCAAATAAACCTTTTAAAATTGTCGCCCAACTACAAAATCGTCTCCATACTAGTAAGAGTCAGTCATCCAACCAATTAAATAACTCTATTTTAACACCTTTTCCAATCTGGCATGAGTCAATAGTTTTCATCACACTGATCCCACCTTGCCACATGGTGGTTGGAACTTCCCTAATTTGTATAAATACCATGAAACTTTATTTTGTAGGTAAGTGCCAATCATTTATCTTACCAAGATCAACGATCACAAGAAATTGTACGTTTGTAGTAGCTAGTCAGCTAGACAAACCAATAGAATGTCTCCCTTTTGTCAACATGTCTGACAACTACCATGAAAGAGACTTTGTTATTACCTTTGAAAGGAGTGTGTCCATGACATCATTATCTACTACATGTCTTGTTGGTAGCTCCCTACTTTGTAAAAATATCAAGCACTTTCTCAAAGAGATAAAGTGCCATCCATTGATCTCACTAAGATCAATGGTGGAACAATCTTTATCTTTTGAATAACGTGAAACACCAGTCATGACATCAGTAAGGATAGGTTTCATTAGGGAACTTTCCAACTTTATTTAGAAAAACTTGCATCTTGGGATAGTGAGAAAGCACCATCCATTGATCTAACAAAGATCAATGGTAGAATAGAGTTACATTGGGCAGTGCTGAGTCAAATACCTCAACCAATGAATGTATTACTCTTGTCAAAATACTATATGAAAACTATTAGTAGTAGTATTAATTTTTAGATATTGTGATGCCGATATCACCATGTGGCAGATGCCAATAAGGTGCTTCCCTACTTTGTATAAAAACATTCCACTTTCATCTAGCGGGTAAGCGCCAGTCATCGATCTTGCTAAGATCAATGGTGTAAAGAAACACTTCTAAGAGTTGTATGTGAAATTTCTCCTATCATCATCTTGGATAGGTTTTGACACAACACTTCCACACTTTGCTTAATGTTTGAGCAACTCTATCTTTGGTAAAGAACTAGTCGTTGATCTTAGAAGATCAATGGTGCATCAAGATTAAAAGAAGAATAAACCACTGAGAATGAGCCCACCAATTAGAGCATAGGAAAATGCAACATGTACTAAAAAATACTAAAATTTTTTTAAAGGATCTAACAAAATTCAAATTTGTGGTGCAATCAAGACCTGCCATCAATAAGTGCTACGTGGCACAACAATGCTTCCTCGCTTCATGTAAAAACCATGCAACTTTATATTGTGGGTAAGTGTTAATCCTCAATGTTACTAAGACAAAAAATTGACCAAAATTATACATCTAAGTTTAGATTTTTCATTTAATGCTTAGGAGACATGACCCTGGTTAAGGAAAGCTAGGAAATTAAAAGGTTTAATTCACAGAAAATAAAATAATCTTTGTAAAAAAGAAAACTTAAGGTAAGCCCATCCTACACTAATGTAATTTGGAATTTGCATTTGATTACCTTTTTGAAAGCTAGGGCAGACAACAAGGGTGGAGGAATTTCTTTACAACCCCCTCATTTGACTAATATTATGGGGTGGAGGCATTTCCATGATTTCTTGAGCTTTTTCTAGGTCCACCTCAAATCCTTTTGTAGAGACAATATAGGAAAGCAACTTCCTGGAAGTTACACCAAATGCACTTTTCTTGCAATTTAATCTAAGATTGAATTTTTCCATATGATCTAGTATTGGTCCCAAATCATGAAGATGAGTGTTGCACTATGTACTATTTGTTGAATACAATTGATTAATTATGTGTTTTCTTTGACAATACACAAAATGTCATATCATTACCAGTCAGTGTATGCTAAGCTCACTCCAGCATTGAAGAAAATTTTTTGTGGCTACCAAGCAATACAAAGTTTTCCTAGTTTAGAAGGAGGTGTCTAGCAAGTTCACTTTGGTGTCAAAGGAAAGTTTGTGGAGGATGAGTGTTAACTGAGCTCACACGATTAATGAAGGAAATGTTAGATGGAAGTAGTGTTAACTAAGCTCACTCGGTTACCAAAGGAACTTTTCTTGTATGCAATGTTGACCGAGTTTTAGTTGATTAACATAGGTAAATCATTTCTAGTGTCTACTGAGTAGGGTCAGCTAATGAAGGATTTATTTATTTTGGCATATTAAGTTCAGTTGATTTATTTGATGGTTCTAGCCAACTGAGAAGATGAATATTAATTATTCTAAATTTTATTTGACCTAACTTGATGATATGAAAGATATAAATAAAAGGTCAAATTAAGAATTAGAGAGTGTGAAAAGTTTGAATGCATGGAATATTTTGAAGATGTAATGATGCAAAAAGGAAGTCAATTAGAAGGGTAAGAAGAATATCCTTATGAAGTTGAAAGGATACATTCGATTAGGAAGGATCAAGCATAAGATAGAATTGAGATCTGTAATCAGCAATTCAATTGCATCCAAATCAAGTCATGTCATTGTTACTCTCTAACCATTGTAGCAATGATCTAAATCTCTTAACAAAGTTTGATCAATAGTTACTTTTAAATCTTGCAACAAGGTGGCCGTTCTATTGAATTATCTAAAGACCTCTAACAAGGAAACTCCTAATAGGATGATTAAATCCTCTAACAACATCACATCTAATAGTGTGTTTCGTAACTTTTAATAGGGTTGTCTCCTAATAGGGATCACTTCAGAAGAGTAAAAATAGTAACTAGTTGCAATTTGGGGTTTTCCCAAATTGGGTTTCCACATTAAATCTTGGTGTCAAATGTCTTCATGCTATTTATTTTTTGTGTTTGCAACTAAGTTAAAGTAATCAAAAATAACATCTTAATAGTTTCATGTTAAGTAACTACCAAGCATTCTTAGTGTTTACCAAGTTACAACATTATTTTTGTTTGCCAAGCATTAGTAGAGTTAAATTTTTAGAGTTTATTGTTTTGTTATGACATCTAAGGGATTTGGGATTTATTTGCATAGTAACTAATTCAACTCTCCCCTCTTAGTTACTCTTATATTTCCAACACTCTTGACCAAGGTGCCATTGACATAGTCCTTCATCATCTTATACATCATATCATAGAAGATTTTTATGATTTCCCTTTGATATGTGGCACAAACATTTTTTAGACCAAATGGCATCACATTCCAATAAAAAGTACCCACTGCACAATTAAAAGAAGTTTTCTCCTAGTCTTTTGGTGAAATTTTAATTTGATTATAACTAGAAAAATTGTGTATGAGTGAGTGCATTTCATGTCCTACTATCATATCCACAATCATATCAATATTGGGAAGTGGAAAATCATCCTTTAGACACGCTAACTTTAGATCTCAAAAATCTATACAAACTTGGAGAGACTTATCATGCTTGGAGACTAGAATAATGTTTGAGATCCATTCAACAATAATCAATAGAATGGATGAAACTAACTTGTAGAAGCTTTTCTAGGTCATCTTTAAGAAGTAATGCTACATGAGGATGCATTTTCTCAAGCTTCTATTCGATCACTTGTACTCCTAATGCAATTCATAAATGATGCATTATGAGGTTAGGATCTAAGCTTGTCATATATGCATATGTCCATGCAAAATTAATCTTTTCTTCTTGAAAGAAGGTAATAAATTCATATTTTTCTTCTGTAGATAAAGATTATGCAATGTATATCATATGAGGATGTTCCATTGTTTCCAAGTTGATTGGATTTGTTGGCTCTGTCAACACTAATGATATCTCCTAAAAATTACTGGGAAGCACATCAAACATCTCATCCAATAGGCACCTTAGAGAGGTTTTCACCTTTGGATGCATCTTTTATTTTTACTATTTTGGATTTGGCTACTGCCACAATGTTGTTTTCACCATCATACCTTCTATTTCTTTTTATTTTAATTGTATGTCTGAGATATTTGATATTAGCTTCATTGATATTGGTACTTTGTTCACTAGTGGAGGACATTACTGGTTCAACAATGTTTAAATAGGAAGAAAGAGCACAGTCATTTTGGAATATAGGGACTTCACTAGATGTATTGGAATTCCAATCTATGAGCTTAGGATATCTGAGTAAGAGAAATGTGACTAGTTTGATGGTATTCATGATATAGTCATCAAATTCTTGGAAAACTAATTCAAGACCTATAGAAATTTCATCCAGAGGTGTATTTTAATTCCTTTGAGTGCTAATGACATTAACTAAAGACTCATTGGAACTAGTAGGATGAGACTCATCCAACCAAACCCTAGATTGTTCACCTATTTCAAGTTGATTTTCATATATATGAACTTGATCTACATCTTTGTTTGAAGTTTCCTCTAAGAGAATCAAATTTTTATTCTTGAGAATCTATGCAAGATGGAGTCAGACTATAGAATTTCCCAATAGTGATGGGAACCCTTTCTCCACTTTCATTATCATCTTCATTTTTACAAAGTCATTCAACAACTATATTATGAATGGACTCTTCTTGTTCCTATTGAGTTCAAGGATGATCAATAGCTTTCTTAGAAGAATCACTATCAACATCCACACTACTAACATGTGGTACATAGTCATCTAGTTTTGTAAAGAACTTGACAATATCTAAGGGAATTGGATAAGAAAAAGTATCCTCATCATCAAAGTTGTCCTCATGATTATCTATCTTAGTTTGTGACTCATGTTTAGATGAGCTTTCAAATTCTAGTTTGAATTTATTAATCCCTAGATAAAAGGGAATCTTCTTGAAAACTACACATGTTGTATAATCCTAAGACCATCTAGATATTACTTTGATAAGATAAATCAAGCCATTGTTCTCACATAAAATTGGACCATTTCATTTATAACCAAAGTGTTTCATGAGCTTAAGAGCTAGACCATACTTTGCAGAAGTAATTTCCTCTTTATATAACTATACAATGATGGCTCTTCTTTCATCTTCCTCCTATAGAGGTATAGTAGCTTTGAAAAGGCACCATTGAACTTAGTCTAAGGTGATAATACAAATTGTCTCTTTGCTTTAGACTGTCTCCCATAATTTTGGGGAGAGTCAAGAAGTGATGTAAAAGATATGACAGGTTCAATGTGATACTCGCCCATCCCAGTTTCTGTCTACTTGAGTGACTTCTCCATTTCTTTTAGCTTATTGACTTGACGATCTATAGATTATCTATTAGTAGGTACAAAGCTTTCAACAAGTTTTAGTATTTTACAAGTGTAACTATTATTAGAAGGTATAGAAACTTCAGAGCCTTGGAATGGAAACTTGATGCATTGATGGTACGTTGAAGGCACAATTTTCATTTCATGTATCCATAGTTTCCCTAACAAGATATTGTATGCTAATGGAATTTCAAGGAATTGACAAGTAAAATCTCTTTCTACTAGACCAGCTTGAAGTTGCAACACAATAAGACCTAGGGATTTACACTCAACTTCATTATATACCTTGATGGTTATTTTGTGATGAGGATCAATAAACTCTTTATAATAACCCATTTTTTTAGGGAAAGTAGTGAAACATATGTTTAGGCCAACTCCATTTTCAATGAGCACATGAAAAACACATTTTTGATGTATCATAACTTCAATGTCCAAAATATTTTTATGAGTTTAACCCAAATCATTATCATCCTCTTTAGAAAAGGACAAATACTAAGGTGAGGTCAAATGAGCCACCATTAATTGAAACCTAGATCAAGATCATGAGGTATGTTTGCCTCATCGAGAAATTTATGAAGAATCTACCTATGAGGATGGGAGATTCTTCTAAGTAATTCAAAGATTATTATTTGAGCATTCATCCATTACAATTGGTAAAGGATACTATAGTTGGTAACTGTGGAGGATGTTACAATTTTCTTGCCTTTGCTATATGGACCAGCAATAGGTTTGTCTTTAAATTGATCTACCTCGGGAGCAAAAGGTGTAGGGCCTTTGAGTACTACCTTGTCATGAGAATGTGTAACACAATTAGCACAAGATTTTGATTATTCTTTATCATTTGTAAGAGATGTAGCACCTATTGTGACTCAAATATTGATGCCCCAATTTTGAGTACCACTAAAAAATTAAACCCTATAAACATTTTTTGATGCATATGTAACTGGCGGTCCATTTGAGGCCTAAGAGGTGTTCAATTTTTATAACACCATGCATTTAGTGTTTCTATGTGTTTCATGAAGATAAATTTCCATTCTGATTCATTTCGTGAAGTCTTGTTTTGAGCAATTGTCAAATATGCATTTTTGCCAGTGTCCAATAGCAATAGGAGGCCATGTTTGCATTTGAATATCTTGCACCGAATAATATTTCATGACTTGAAAGTTTGGGAGTGTTTAGTGTCCATACCAAAGAGCCTATTTTTTAGATTTTGAGTCATTTTGAGTCTATTTGACTAGGTATTAAATCCCTCAAAGTAGGTCATTTATTGATGTCATGCTGATGCAATTTGTTCTGAATTCTAGGATACCCTATTTGACTTGCCATAACTTTGACCTAGTTGACTGAAATGATGAAATTCCTTTTTCATTGCACTTTAGATGTTAGATATGTGCTATGTTTCAATTTTCAGCTTATGAAAAATCCATTTGATCAGTTTTCAAATGCAATTTCAAATACAACTTGTAACTTTTAACTAGTATCAAGAAAGGCATATTTGTTAGTACCCTTGTTTGTGATGTTGTATCTTAAAATATATGATAGGTGAGATCAACCTAATTTTACCATTATGTTCTCCTCTAAAAATACTTTAAGTGTTCCAATTTTTGAGTCTTGATGAATCTGTCTGCACACTTTCCTAGGTTGATTCCATTTGCAAAAACCACTATTTTGTCAAGAGTTTCTAGTCTACAAATTTGAGTAACCCACTTTGACCGCTTGCCATTTGCATATTGTTATTTTTCATGATCCCTAATTGAAAATTTATACTCTCTTAATGATAGTGAGCCAATGCACTATTTTCCATTTTCCCAACTGTTAGTTTGCCTAATTTTTGAAGCCAAATTTGAGCCCATTTTGTGGTTTTCTAATATGTTTTTTTGTAGGTAGTTCTGAAAGGGAAAGTTTGATAGTCAATATATTTTGATTGAAAATTCAGCATGAGACAAAATTCAACAAGGTAGGATTATGTGGAATGGAGAATCGGTATTATTGATCTCAGGGCCCGGTTAGGTGTTTTTATCAATTTTCAAAGTCAATCAATGGATCTCCTACCACCAAATTGATAAGTTGTAGAAATATGTCAAATGAGTTGTAAAATTTCTTCTAGTAGTCGAATCTATGTTGAATCCGTATCAAATGTTTCATGGATTAGTTTGGTACTTTAGTTGTTCGAAAACAAAAAAAAAATTAGCCAGACCCACATTGGGGCCTGACTAATTCCATTAGGTAGAGTGAGTCAAAGCATCAAAATAATGAAGCTAAAGTGAATGCTTCAGTGATTCAAAGTGATGAAGTATATTTCCTAACCACATCATCTAAAGTGTTTTACAATGTTGGTCATATTTGGTTGATAAATAAAACTCTGCCACATGCCATGATGAGAAATTTCCAATTACTTCTATCCATGAGAATTGTGATTCACTAGTTTTTAATCTGTGATCTAATATCTTTGTTTACTTTTGAACAAATTAAGTGAGCATCCTCTATTATTCATAAGCGAATTGGTTGAACTTACTTACCAATAATAGTTTTTTTTCCCCCTAAAAGTGCATCCATCATACTAGATAGGCATCGTGGGTCTATGGGAAAATCTTACAAGAATGATAAGGCAACCATAGCATTTACTCTAGAATCCATTGGTCACTTGAGCCCAAAAATATCTTACTTCTCTCCTTAGTGGTCAAAATGCCCGCCATGCTCTCCTTGTCCTGAGTTTCCATAAATTTCTAGGCCAACTTTTTAGTTTTCCCATGAATCTTTTCATCTTTTCACCATTCATGGCCATTCAAAGGAAATCTTCATTACAGCCTTGGCAAATGGATGACTTGTTTGACAAATGTTGGTGGGTCTTCAAAAAATGGTTGGTAAGTAGGAATGGAAGAGGAAAAATTTGTTCCACCGTACAATTTTTGTGGCGAGGGCTATGTGCTTCTTGTACATTGTTGGAGACTTGTATTTTCCAAAACTTGTTATAGTGTTAGAACTATACTTTAAACTTTTTCATTGTTGGAGATGATGAAATAGAACAACATGCAAGGACATGACATGCTCAAGGAAAAGAAGCAGAGGAAAATGTGTAATGATGCCATATAAATAGAGGTGATTCAAATATAGAAAGAAGCATTAGTTTGAAAGGAAAGGACAGAGATCAAGATGCATATCTAGAGGATAGGCCTAGAGACAAGGATTCTGATTGGATGGAGAGATCAAGAGATTGGTAAGGTTCCAAAGATCATAGGAAAAGTTGATATTATGATAGACATGATAAGGATTTAAAAGATGAAGGAAGAGAATTAATGATAGATGAGCCTGACAGAGATGCCAGGTATTCTTTGGCACTTTTGGGAAAATATTGCTCTTGGGATATCATAATGCTTGGTCCTAAGGGTTGCATTTCTTGACATGGAAATGAGATAGCTCAAGTTCCAGCAACTTAAGGTACAAATATCATTGATACTACCGGCACTAGGGATTTATTTGCTAGTGGTTTTCTTTATGGAGTGGTAAAAGGCTTACCATTAGTAGATTGTTGTAAAATAGGCTATTGTTCTAGTGGGGCTATCATGCATGCACTTGGTGTAGGAGGCTAAACCAATCAAAGAAGTGGCAGGGGTGAAGAAAAAGCAAAGGAAAATTATCCCACATTTGTTGGGTTAGAAAATTTTGAAAGGATTAAATAGAAATTCACTCGATAAGAAAATGACTTTAAGACACAAGGCTTTTGAAGCCTAAACCATGTGTGTGGGTCCTAGTTGGCAAGAGGAAATGTAATAAATTTTGAATGAAGACACTTGTCAAAGAGATGATGTATGATGTTGTGGAATTTGAGGAACGAGATTGTGCCACATGGAGGATCCTGCGGTTGTCACTATGTCAAATCCAAGGAATGAGATGGTGCTACGTGGAGTATCTCATGACTATTGCTATGCCACCAAGTTAAGTTGCTCACTAGATAACCATGGTGACATAGCAACCAACACAGGTGGCGGTGATCATGTGGTGAGGTGGAACTGACATGGAAATCAAGGATGGAGTCCACTAGAAAATGAGACGATTTTCCAGCAAGTGACATGGTGACCTGCTAGAAAATTGAAAATTTGGCAAGTTTTTGTAGAGAATCTAGGGCCCACCTAGTATATTAGTAAATAAGAAATTGACATGTGGCATCGGTCAAGTGGCAAGGATGAAAAAATTCAAAATATCAAAGATTTCAAACTTCAAATGCATCAAGTTTTTCTAATGGAAAGATTTAAATGTTTTTAAAAGTTTTATATAGTTCAACTCTACAATCAATTTAAATTTTTCAATTTTAATGTAGTTCATGGTCAAATTTTCCAAAATATGTAGTGTAGCATACTTTTTGAATCGGGTGGTGATAGATTTTCTAGATATGAGGTTAGATTTTGCATAGCTATTCACTAGTTCAGTCTATAAGTGAATTTTTAATTTCTAGGGTATTCTCAATAGAATGGGCAGATTTAGCTATTGAGCATCAAAATTGGTCAGTAGGTAAATATAAAGGCTTGTTCAAGTTTGAATGTGGGAAAAACTGGTTCTAAAAGGTTTTCTCAAATTTTTGAGGTCATTTCATTGACTTTTACTTTTTCCTTTAGTTTCAAATCCAACAACAAAATCAATTATCTTTTCAATCAAATATTTGAGATATTTTGTGCCTTTGAGAGCCAAAATGATGAGATTTGATTTACCAATTACAAAGAGATGTTAGAGAAATTATTTTAGCTTCCTGGGAAATAATTCTGAGGGGACACTTGTCATCTTTTGATCAAATTTGAGAATTTCTTCCTTACTATATTTTCATTCTTCTTCTCTTTTGAAAAGGTTGTTGTTTGGTTTTCAATCTTCACCTCTAGGATCTCTGCTAAGGCTGTGAAAGCCACACACCCAAAATTTATACTTGTATGAACAAAAATTGTAGTTTTAATATATATAGTTTGGATTTGTTTGGTGATTATGAGCTATTTTTGTACATCTTTATGTATTTTTTTTCAAGGAAAATGAATAAAGCATAGCAAAGTGTTTACATTCATTCTAAATCTTGTCTCCTATTCATGGATCTATAATGTCTTCAATTTTTTTAAACAAGAGCATAAATTAGGTTACATTTTCTTCAATAGTACATGTGGTTGAAGTATTTTGCTTGTGGAACAAAGGGCCATGTAATGGCCTAATATTTATCATAGAGTTTGCATATTTCATGATGGGATAGTTTGATGTATGAGATTCATTTTGATGCAGATGCCTATTCACAAGGTAAAAGATAGATCAGGGTTCTTGATGTAGGAGTTCTATCATAATTCATGTAATTTCCCAATAGATAAGGCATTGACTAGCTATAGGATCATTTAGCTTTGTTGCTCATACCTAGGTCTTGCTAATATCAACATATTAAATAATCTTTTCCCTTTTATGTTGAAAGTTATTAAAAGTCTAACCCTTACTTATGTTACTACTTTCATGAGTCATGCTATTAGCTATTTCATGCTTGTGTTTTCTTGGTTAAGTATATAAGATTTCAGGATTCCATCTGTTATTCTAGATCTTGATTATGCTTATTGAGCTAGTCACATAATCAAATCTTAAGAGGTTCCCCCACTTAGATTTTTTAGAGCCTAAAGTAAAGGAGTGAAACCTTATAGTTGGCCCAAGTTCTTGGTGAATTGAGTTCATTATTGGAGATAGCTACGAATAGATGCATTCTTGCCTTGCATACTTGGTTAATTTTAAAACTGTTAAATCAGAAGCCAAGAAAATGGCAACTTTTTTGGGGAGTCTATGAAGGAATTCATTGTTTAAAGTACTGGAATCTCTAGTATAAATAGCATTTTCAGACTCTATACGATAGACAAACCTTGAAAATTTGAAAAAATTCATTACAATAAGAAGAATTTGCTATAGCAGTAAGGTAATGAAGTGTTTTCCATTTCTTTGCTGAAGATTCATGTCTCCCAGTGAAGTTTTATCCATTTGTAGTAGTATCTTTGAGCTTGAGATTAAATTGTGTTTTTAAGGGTGTTTGTCTTCAATCAATTTACTAGGATTTTTTTTTTGAAAGTGCTGTTGTAAAATTAGAGTCAAGAATGAACATAAGTTTGTGTTCCATTTTTTAGTTTGTAAATCTACAAGAGTGGCTTGATGGTTTGCTTTTCTCCTACATCAGAAGGTCTGGTTCAGATTTGTCAAGAGACAACCTATGTTTTATTTCTCACATGAGTGAGTGGTGACTCTCAAATCTCTATACTAGTTTGTTCCTAGTTGATTTTATTGCAAAATTGTGAAGGACTTTCAATTGTATGAGTAGTTCTGAAGCTTTTAATAATCTCTTGAAAAGGAAGACTAAATTCTTCATAAGTTTTGAAGTGTTTGTTTTCAATCTATTGTTATAACAAATTGAAGTGTAAAAGGTAAAATCATAGCAGTGATTCATTCATCCTCTTGCAAGGAGATGGTGGCTCTATGAAGTTTGGTTAGTGGTGTGAAGGAATTTTAGTATCGTACCTATGCCAAATAAGTAGATTGAAGTTTAGCATCAACACTTGAGAAGTTTTGTTTTAAAATGGAATAAGATCTCAGATCTAAAATTAGTTTACCAAGACATGAAGATGTGCTAGAAGATGCCATAGAAATTAACAAAGCTCTTCACCATTAGATTGTCAGATTTATAAGAAATGTGGTAGGAAACTTTCAGGGTCTAGAAGATGATCAGATCTATGAAAGTCTAAATCAGCACTTATGGATTTGCATGTGTCCTTAAGACCCAAGGAATCTTCATGGCCTATTGCTTTCTTAGATATATTTATGCCAAATTTAGTTAACTAGCCATTACATTTGAGGGTACAAAAGATCTTTCATGTTGATAGTCTTTTCAATAAATCTGAGAATGATTTAAATAGCCAATGTGAATGTGTTGAATGTAATAGTGAGTCTAGTGAAACCATAGATAATGACAATGTTTCTTGTGATTATGAAGAGATGGATTCTAGATCTACTGAATTAGATGATTTTATTTAGTAGGATGAAGATGTTATGTGACTGAAAATGAATCATGTGATAGTATGCATGTGAGTCTAGAAATTTTTAATAGCAGTATGGATAATTCTTCTTTTGGTAAAGATGAGAATGGCACACCTAGTAAAGAGGTATTGTGCAAAGAAGAGGTAATATGTTGAAGTATGGATTTTAGTTTTCCAAATTTTCATATTAATGGTATTGCTGCTATATGTTTTTTAGATCATCTAGTTTATGATCAAAGCCTAGGAGAAGAGACTTCTGATGAAGTCTTGTCCAGTGTTGATGAAATTTTAGAACTGCTAACTCATGATCTCAAAAGATATGAAATTTTTTCTTCAGATGCTCATGTTGTCCCTTGTAGTATTTCTTCTCAAGGTGAGGTTATTTCCCCAAGGTTTGATGTTTAATTTGATATAAAATTAGAATATCAGCTATCAATTTTTGGAGGTGTAGGTGATAATAGATTAAGTATCAATACAATTGATGACTTTTCTAATAAGCAGAGTACCGATAGGGAGAAGTTTCATTTTGTTTCAGATTCTTATCATTCTAATTATACTAAAATTGGTTTTGAATATAACAAAGAAGCGAAGGCTAGAAGTGATAAATCTGATTCTAAGTTTGCACTATATGCTGATGATAAGTTCAAAGTTCATTCTAATGAATTGTTTGATGAGGATTACAATCAACATGATTAATGTTAGCACTTTAATGATAGTTCTTTAGATGTGGTATCTAATCAATTTTTTGAGTGTGAAGAGGTTTTAGAGAAAGATAAATCTGATTTGATGAGAAACATGGTTGCAAGTAGGCAACAATCAGATTCTACATATTCTTCACATCCAATTACACAAGGTGAGTTGCAAATTTTTGACATATGAAACTTTTTGAACAAGGTAGAATATGAATAATTTGAGTTTCTAGTGGAGAGAATGCATCAGTCATATGTGGACGATGGTTTTCATAATGATTCTAATTTACATGAGCATGCTGATTTGTTTTCTCATAGTGAGCATGAGGTAGAGGTTAATGCTGATGTATATATGCATTATGAGAATGAAGGAAGTTGTTTTTTTTTGCCAAGTAATTTTTTTAAAGATGTTGATCTAATTAGTGAAACTTATAGAAGAGATGTTTCCATCTTACCTCCTCCACATTCAAATGAAACTTGGATTTATGATAAAGGTAAAAAAATTGTTAAAGTTCGGTGGCCTAGGGCTATCGTATGTACATAGTTAGAGGTAGTTGTTTCTTGCTTTCAATAAAGTTTTTGGAGATAAATTTTTTGCTCTTAGGCAAGTGGTCTACTTTGAAAGATCTTAATCCTTGAATCGTTGTCTACAAGTTACTTGCATCACTAGATAGAGTCACTGTTGGGACTCAAAAATCAAAGCCCTGATTTTGAGTACCATTGAAAAATTAAGCGTTATAAATGCTTTTTGTTGCATATGTACTTAGCGGTTCATTTGAGGCCTAAGAGGTGTTCAATGTTTCTAACACCATGCATTTAGTGCATCTATGTGTTTCATGAAGATAAACTACCATTCCAATTCATTCTATGAAGTCTCATTTTGAGCAATTGTCAAATCTACATTTTTGCCAGTGTCAAACACTAATAGGAGGCCATGTTTGCATCTAAATATCTTGCACCTAGTAACATTTCATGACTCACCAGTGTGGGAGTATTTAGTATCCATACTGAAGAGCCTATGTTTTAGATTTTGAGTCATTTTGATTCTTTTTGCCTAGGTTTTGAATCCCTCAAAGTTGGTCATTTATTGATGTCATGTTGATGCAATTTGTTCTAAATTCTAGGAAGCCCTATTTGACTTTCCATAACTTTGACCCAATTGACCAAAATGATGAAATTTCTTTTACATTGCACTTCAGATGTTAGAGACTTTCCATGTTTCAATTTTAAGCTTATGAAAAATCCATTTGATTAGTTTTCAAACATAATTCCAAATGCAACTTGTGACTTTTAATCAGGGTCAAGAAAGGCATATTTGTTAGTACCCATGTTCATGATGTTGTATCTTGAAATTTTTGATAGGTGACATTGAACTGATTGTACCACTATATTCTTCTCTTTAAATACTTTAAGTGTGCCAATTTTTGAGTCTTGATGAATCCATCTACACACTTTCCAAGGTCAATTCCATTTGCAAAAAGTACTTTTTTTTCAAGTGTTTCCAATCTACAAATTTGAGTAGCCCACTTTGACTGCTTTCCATTTGCATCTTGTCATTTTCCATGAGACCTAATTGCAGATTTACACTCTCTTCATGACAACAAACTAATGCCCTAGTTTTTGTTTTCCCAAGTGTTAGTTTTCTGAGTTTTTGAAGCCAAATTCAAACTCATCTTGTGGTTTTCTTACATGTTTTCTTGCAGGTAATTCTAAAAGGGCAACTTCAACAATAAATATCTTTTGACTAAAAATTCATCATGAGATAAGATTCAACAAGGTAGGAGTATGCAGAATAGAGAATTAGTATTATTGATCTCAAGGCCCAGTCAGGTGTTATTGTTAGTTTTCAAAGTCATTCAACAGATCCCCTAGCACCAAAATGATAAGTTGTAGACAGATGTCAAATGAGTTGTAAAATTGATTCTAGTGGTTGAATTTGTGTTGAATCAGTACCAAATGTTCTATGGATTAGTTTGGAACTTTAGTTGTTCAAAAATGAAAAAAAAATTTAGTCAGACCCATGTTGGGGCCCAACTGATTCCATCGGGTAGAGTAAATCAAACAATGAAAATAATGAAGCTAAAGTGAATGCCTCAGTGTTTCAAAGTGATGAAGTATATTTTCTAAGCACAAAATCTAAAGTGTTTTAAAATGTTGTCCATATTTGGTTGATAAAGAAAACTACACCACATGCCATGATGAGAAATTTCCAATTACTTCTACCCATGAGAATTGTGATTCATTGGTTTTTAATCTGTGATCTAATATCTTTGTTTTGTTTTGAAAAAAATAAGTGAGCTTCCCCTATTCTTCATAAGGGAATTGGATGCATTTAGTTAACAATAATAGTCCCTTTTCCCCCTCAAAGTGCATCGATCATGCAAGATAGAAATCATGTGTGTGTGAGAAAATCTTACAAGAGTGATAAGGTAGCTTTAGCATTTATTCCAGAATCCACCAGCCCCACAAGCAGAAAAATATCTTACTTCTATCCTTAGTTGTCAAAATGCCTGCCACGCTATCCTTATCCTAAGTTTACATAAATTTCTAGCCTGACTTTTTAGATTTCCCATGATTTTTTTCATCTCTTCACCAATCTACTATGAGCGGCACAATTAATGGCCAATCAAAGGAAATCTCCATTACAACCTTGGCAAATGGATCGCTTGTTTGAAAAATGTTAGTGGGTGTTCAAAAAATAGTTGGTAAACATGAATGGAAGAGTGGAAAGTTGTTCTACCCTATGATTTTTGTGGCAAGGGTTGTGCACTTCTTGTACACTGTTGGAGACTCATATTTTCCAAAAATTGTTATAGTGTTAGAACTACACTATAACCTTTTTCATTGTTGGGGATGATGAAATAGAATGGCATGCAAGAAGGTAGCATGCTAAAGGCAAAGCAGTAGAGGAAAACATGTGAAGATGCCATAAAAATAGAGGTGATTTGGATATAGAAAGAAGGATTAGTTTGAAAGGAAAGGACAAAGATTAGGTTGCATATCGAGAGGATAGGCCTAGAGATAAGGATTTTGATTGGATGGAAAGATCAAGAGATTGGTAAGGTTCCAAAGATCACAAGAAAAGTCAATATTATGATAGACATGATAAGGATTTAAACGATGAAGCAGGAGAATTGATGAGAGATGAGCCTGATAGAGATGCCAAGTTTTCTTTGGCACTTTTTGGAAAATACTACTCTTGAACTATCATAATGTTTTTTCCTAAGGGTTGCATTGCTCAACATGGAAATGAGACAGCTCGAGTTCCAACAATTGAAGGTACAAATGTCATTGATACTACTAAAGCTAGGGATTTATTTCCTAGTGGTTTTCTTTATGGAATGATAAAATTCTTGCCATTAGCAGATTGTTGTAAAATAGGCTATTATTCGAGTGGGGCTATCATTTGTGCACTTGGTGTAGGAGGCTAAACCAATTAGAGAAGCAGTAGGGGTGGAGAACAAGCAAAAGAAAATTATCTCACATTTTTTGGGTGAAATTTTTCTAAAAGGTTTAAATACAAAGCCATTCGATAAGAAAGTGTCTTTAAGACACAAGGCTTTTGAAGCCCAAACCATGTGCATGGGTCCAAGTTGGTCAGAGGAAAGGTAATAAATTTTGAATGAAGACACCTATCAAAGTGATGACATATGATGACGTGGAATCTGAGGAACAAGATGGTGCCATATGGAGGATCTCATAGCTATCACTATGTCAAATCTAATGAATGAGATGGTGCCACGTGGAGGATCTTACGGCTATAACTATGTCACCAAGGCAAGTTGCTCACTAGAAAACCATGGTGACATAGCAACCAACCCAAGTGGTAGTAATGTGGCGGTGATCATGCACTGAGGTGGTGCTGACATGGTAGTCAAGGATAGAGTCCACTAGAAATTGGGAGGATTTTTCAGCAAGTGACATGGCAACCTACAAGAAAATTGAAACTCTAGTGAGATTTTGTATAGAATGTGGGGCCCACTTGGTATATTAGAAAATATGAAAATGACATGTAGCATGATCAAATGGAAAGGAGATGAAAATTCAAAATATCAAAGATTTCAAACTTCAAACACATCAAATTTTTCAAATGGAAAGATTTAAATGTTTTAAAAAGTTTTATATAGTTCAACTATATAAATTTTTTCAATTTTTCAATTTTAATGGAGTTCATGGTCTAGGACTGAAATTTTTCAATAGACTATAGGGGCACATTTTTTATCCAAAATATGTAATGTAGCATACCATTCAAACTGGGAGGAGATAAATTTTCCTAATACGAGGTCAGATTCTGCACAACTATTTATTAGTTTAGTTTGTAAGAGAATTTGTAATTTCAAAGGCATTCTCAACAAATGGGTAGATTTTACCATTGAGCATCATAATTGGTCAGGAGGCAGATATAAAGGCTTGTTGAAGTCTGAATGTGGGAAAAACTAATTTCTTCTTTTGTCTTTTGTTTCAAATCCAACATCAAAATCAATTATCTTTTCAATCAAATATCTAAGATATATTATGCCTTTGAGAACCAAAATGATGAGGATTTGATTTACCAATTGTAGAGAGATATTAGAGAGATTCTTTGAGCTTCTTGGGAAAGAATTTTGAGGGGACACTTGTCATCTTTTGATCAAATTTGGGAATTTCTTCCTTCCAATATTCTCTTTCTTATTCTCTTTTGAAAAGGTTGTTGGTTGGTTTTCAATCTTCAACTCTAAGAGCTCTGCTAAGGCTATGAAAGCCACACACTCAACATTTCTTCTTGTATGAACAATAGTTGTAGTTTTAATATAGATAGTTTGGATTTTTTTGGTGATTATGAACTATTTTTGTACATCTTTCATGTATTTTTTTTCAAGGAAAATGAATAAAGCATAGCAAAGGGTTTACATTCATTCTAAATCTTTTCTCCTATTCATGGATCTATAATTTCTTCTAATTTGTGAACCAAGAACATAAATTAGGTTACATTTTGTTCAAAAGTGCATGTGGTTGAAGTATTTTCCTTGTGTAACAAAGGGCCATGTAATTGTTATTAGGATAAACCAAAGATAGAAATAAAAACTACATGACAATATAACCAATAACAAAAAATAATAGATCACACAGAAATGAACACAAGGCACCAAGATTTAACATGGTTCACCCAATCGCTAGGCTAAATCCACCAAATAGCAAGTCCAATCTTATTACAATCTAGTGATTACAACCTGATTATAGTCTATAATCTCTTACAGCTCAATACTGCCGCAAGAAGAAATTTTGCATAACAACATAATGAAAAATATCCAACCCTAAACCCTTTTATACAAGTATTAAACTACTTTAGGGTTATAATATGTCAGTCATAAATTAGCCATAACTTTAGTGGCAAATCTATGAATGGCGAATCTATGAGTAGTAACAAAAAAAAAAAAAATTCACTAATTATGAAGTATGTATAGTACATTCTTGATCAGTCACCATAATGTAACAATCTCCCACTTCAAGACTAATCCTATAGCAATAACACTACCACATGGGGCTCCCACTAGATCAAACCACCCTAGACTCTATTGTTCATTTATTCATGTTCAGTCTAAAAGACCAACTAAAGCTGAAGAAGAGTTTGGCTTCTCCCTTGTTACAACCTTTGTCAACATATATGCTAGATTTTCATTGGCATGTATCTTCTCTAGCTTTAATTA
This sequence comes from Cupressus sempervirens, assembly GCA_028749045.1. NCBI lineage: Eukaryota > Viridiplantae > Streptophyta > Pinopsida > Cupressales > Cupressaceae > Cupressus > Cupressus sempervirens. The sequence continues at coordinate 225,672,702 of CM053784.1, forward strand.
TCCATCCTCCAAAACTGACCAAATGAAATGGTACCACAACTGTATGTGTTTGGTCTTAAAATGTAGAGCTGAATTCTTGGCAAGATGAATAGCACTTTGACTATCTGTGAACAAGTAATTATCCTTTTGAGGATGTCCCAATTCTTCCAAGAAGAACTAGAGCCATATCATCTCCTTGGTTGCCTCTATAGCAGCAACATACTCTACCTCTGTAGTGGATAGAGCATTAATCTTTTGTTACCTAGAAACCTAGCTCATGGCTACCCCACCAACAGTAAAGACATAACCTGTAGTACTCTGCCTAGTATCAATATCCCTTGCCAAATCTGAGTCAACATAGCCCTACAAATCAGTAGTAGAGCCCCCAAAGTGTAAACACTTATTATATGTTCCTCTCAAATATTTGAGAATCCACTTGATAACATTCCAATGCTCAAATCCTGGATGACTCATATACCTGCTAACAACTCCCACTACATGTGCAATACCTAGCCTAGTGCATACCATAACATACATCAAGCTTCCTATAGTTGAAGCATAGGGTACCTTGGACATCTTATCCTTCTCTTCATATGTCTTATGACACAACTCCTTAGTCAACTTCAAATGACTAGGTAAAAGTGTGCTGACAGCTTTAGCATTCTCCATAGAGAAATATTGCAACACTGTCTCAACATAATCAGCTTGAGATAGTGTTAATGTTCTATTCTTCCTATCTCTATAAATATTCATACCAAGGATTTTTTTTTCTACCCCCAAATCCTTCATAGGAAATGCATATGCTAACTAGCATTTCAGCCCCTTAATATGATCCGTGTTAGACCTAACTACAAGCATATCATCAACATATAAACATAAAATAGTGTAGCTATCATCATCCAACATTTTAAAATAAAAACAATAATTTTAATGACACCTATTATAGCCATGCTCATGCATAAACCTATCAAATTTTAGATACCATTTCCAAGGTGCTTTCTTCAAGCCATATAAACTTTTCTTCAATTTGCACACTAAGTTCTCCTTACCTTTGACCTCAAATCCTCGTGGCTGAGCCATATATATTTCTTTATCCAAATCACCATGAAGGAAGGTTGTTTTAACATCTAGATACTCTAAATACAAATTTTCAATAGCCGCAAGACTTAAAATGGTACAGATAGAAGTCATTTTAACAACAGGAGAAAATATATCATCAAAATCAATTCCCTTTTTCTATGCAAATCCTTTGACAACTAACCTGGCCTTAAATCTTTTCTTACCTCCTTCCTCTTCTTTCAACCTATAAACCCACTTATTCCATAAAGCCTTTTTACCTGCAAGCAACTTGCACAAATCCCATGTCTTATTCATCAGCAAAGAGTCCATTTCATCTTTCATTGCAGACTCCCACTAAATCTTAGTATCCACCTACACAACTTCATCATAACTTTTAGGTTCACCAGCATCCGTAAGTAAAATAGAATACAAAGAGGGAGAAAATCTTTGTGGAGGCCTAATTTTCCTCATTGACCATCTAACATTCACTGGCGTGTGTGGTATTTGTTGTTTTGGTTGTTGCACATCACGAGGAATGGTTGGAACATCAGCTTTTGGAGCATCATCCAACACTACATAATCATCTTCTTTCTTCTCATGTTGCTACAACAGATCTGTACAACACTTTCTCATTGAATATGACATCTTGACTTCTAAAATTTTTATTATTTTCAAAATTCCAAAGCATATAACCAAATTCATTAATGTCATATCCAACAAAAACACATGTCTTTGATTTAGCTTCTAGCTTGGTTCTATTTTCAGAGTCTATATGAGCAAAAGCTTCACAATTGAAGGTCTTGAGAAAAGAATAACTCACCTTCTTACTAGTCCATGCCTCCTCTAGAATACCATAGCCCAAAGGAGTATAGGGACCTCTATTAATCAAATATACTATAGTATTGATAGCCTCTACCCACATGTGTAAGGGCAACCCAACATGCAACCTCATGCTCCTTGCACACTCCATTATAGTCCTGTTCATTGGTTCAACCACTCCATTTTCCTATGGAGTCCTTGGAATAGTTTTCTATCTATGAATACCATTAGTGGAGCAATAATCTTCAAATTCATGACTACAATACTCACCACCATTATTAGATCTAAGACATTTTAATTTCTTACCAGTCTCATTTTCAACCAAGCATTTCCATTTCTTAAAAGTTTGAAATACATCAGATTTCTGTCTAAGGAAATAAACCCATACTTTTCTAGTTGCATCAACAATAAATGTAACATAATAATGAGAGCCACCAAGGGAAGATACCTGAGCTGGTCCCCATATATCTGTATGCACAAGCTCTAATTTCTCCTTTTTGTTTTCCTTCCCAGTCTTTACAAAACTCACTCGCTTTTGTTTTCCATAAACACAACTTTCACAAAAATCCATATTAACACATTTTAGACATGATAAAACTTTCTTTGAATGAAGTAATTTCATACCTTTCTCACTCATGTTCCCAAGTCTGTTGTGCCACAACGCTGTATGAAAATTTACAGTAGCTATTTGTTCTCCTTGCTCAACTGCAGCAATTGTTCCTGAACATTGATTTTTCTTTGAAACAATCAAAGTAGAAGGAACAATATGACCTATAAAAAGATATAAGGTGCCTACTTTCACACCTTTTTCTACTACAAGGGAATCTTTTGAAACCTTCCAATTTTTATCATTAAAAGTAACTACACAACCCTCATCACCGAGTTGCCCCGCTGAAATTAAATTCCTACTCAGCCTTGGAACATGTCTTACCTCATGTAGTATCCAATGATTACCATTCTGCAACTTAATCTTAATTTTTCCCTTTCCAAAAATTTGATAGGGTTCATTATCCCCCAAATAAACAAGTCCAAAATCCCCTTGGACATATTCAATGAAATAACCTCTATGAGGTGTAGCATGTAATGAAGCACCAGAATCTAAAACCCATGAATCATCAACACTTTCTAAAGACAAAAGCAAAGCATCCTCTTTGGATTTTTTACTTACCACATTTTCCTCCTTGTCTCCATTTGATTTATCTCCTTCATATTTCTTTCAATTTGAAAAATCTTTCCTCTTATGACCTGGTTTCTCACAGTACCAATAGTCATTCGATCCTCTCGATTCAGACCTCTTCCCCTTTGACTTTCCTCTTGATTTTCCATAATTTCCAAAGTTACTTCCTCTCTTAGTCATTTTTCCCTTGCTTTGTGCATTCAAAGAACTTCCTAATGTAGATCCACATGAGGATTTCCTACGAGTTTCCTCACTCAAAACAACACCGATCACATCTTCACATCTTAGGGTACTAGATCTAGGAACAAAATTACTCACCACCATTACCAAGCCATTCCAGCTTTCGAGAAAAGAACAAAAAATCAAGAGAGCCCTAATTTATTCATTAAATTTTATACCCACAAAAGATAACTGACTAGTGATAGTATTAAACTCATTTAAATGATCTGCAACAAATCCACCTTCTGCCATTTTCATATTAAATAAACACTTCATGAGAAATACCTTGTTTGAAGCAGAGGGCTTTTCATACAGTTTCGCTAGGGTTTTCATCAACTCTTTTGTCATTTTTGCTTTTGTAATATTAAATTCCATCGATGGTTCCAAGAATAACCGAATGCTTTCGAGTGCCTTTCTATCTAAAAGATCCCATTCAACATCTGACATAGATACCTGATTCTTTGCTTTTCCTTCCAACATCTTCCATAAATCCTTCTGATAAAGATAGTCTTCCATTTGCATCTTCCATAACTGGAAGTTCTACCCATTAAACCTATCAACCCTTAGCTTACCCTCATCTGCCATCGCTCCCACTCAACCATGAGACTCCCACTTAACTGTGAGACTTTCCTAGAGAGAATTATTGAAAGACAACTAGGCTTTGATACCACTTGTTAGGATAAACCACCGACAGAAATAAAAAGTACATGCAAATATAACCAATAACAAAAAATAATAGATCACATAGAAATAAACACAAGGCACCAAGATTTAACATGGTTCACCCAATCCCTAGGCTACATCCACAAAATAGCAAGTTCGATCTTATTACAATCTAGTGATTACAACTTGATTAGAATCTGTAATCCCTTACAACTCAATACCGCTGCAAGAAGCAATTTTTCATCACAACATAATGAAAAATACCCAACCCTAAACCTTTTTATACAAGTATCAAACTGCTTTAGGGTTATAACATGTCGGCCATAAATTAGCCATAACTTTAGTGGCGAATCTACAAATGGAAAATCTACGAATAGTACCAAAAAAAATTATTTTCCACTAATTATGAAGTATGTATAGTACTTTCCTGATCAATCGCCATAATCTAACAATTGCTTGATATTTATCATAGGGTTTGTAGATTTCATGATGGGATAGTTTGAAGTATGAGATTCATTTTGATGCAGATGTATATTGACAAGGTGAAAAATAGATTAGGATCTTGATGTAGGAGTTATGTCAAAGATTTTGAAAAGGTGTATGGTTGTAATTCATGTAATTGCCCAATAGATAAGGCATTAATTAGGTACAGGATCATTGAGTTGTAATTAGAAGTCTAACCCTCACTTAGCTTACCAGTTTCATGAGTCATGCTATTAGCTATTTAATGCTTGTGATTTCTTGGTTAAGTATAGAAGACTTAGGGATCTCATCTATTACTCTAGATCTTGATTATTCTCATTACACTAAACACATAATCAGACCTTAAGAGGTTCACCCATGTAGGTTTTGTAGAGCCTGATGTGAAGAAAGAGTGTAGCCTTATAGTTGGCCCATGCTCTTGTTGAATTGTGTCCATTATTGGAGATAGCTTCCCATAGATGCATTGTTGCCTTGCATACTTGGTTAATTTTAAAACTATTAAATTAGGAGCCAACAAAATGGGGACTCTATTGGGGAGTCTATGAAGGAATTCATTGTTTAAAGTACTGGAATCTCTTGTATAAATGGCATTTGTATGATAGACAAACCTTAAGAATTTAAAAATATTCAATACAGTAAGAAAAAATTGCTATAACAGTAAGGTTATGAAGTGTTTTCAATTTCTTTGTTGAAGATTCATGTCTCCTAGTGAAATTTTATCCATTTGTAGTAGTAGCTTTGAGGTTGAGATTAAATTGTGTGTTTAAGGGTGTTTATCTTCAATCAATTCAGCCAGATTTTTGTTTTGAAAGTGCTATTGTAAAATCAAAGTCAAGAATGAAAATAAGTTTCTATTCCCTTTTCAAGTTTGTAAATCTACAAGAGTGGTTTGATGGTTTGCATTTCTCCTAAATTAGAAGGTTTGGTTTAGATTTTTCAAGTGGCAACTTATGTTTTATTTCTCACATGAGTGAGTGGTGACTCAAATCTCTATATCAATTTGTTCCTAGTTGATTTCATTGCAAAATTTTGAAGGACTTTTAGTTGTATGAGCAGATCTAAAGCTTTCAATGGTCTCTTCAAAAGGAAGTCTAAATTCTTGATAAGTTTTCAAGTGTTTGTTTTCAATCTATTGTTATAATAACTTGAAGTGTAAAAGGTAAAATCATAGCATTGATTTGTTCATCCTCTTGCAAGGAGGTGGTGGCTCTACAAAGTTTGATCAGGGGTGTGAAGGAATTTTAGTCTTGCACCTATGCCAAATTAGTAGATCAAAGTTTAGCATCAGCACCTGAGAAGTTTTATTTTAAAATGGAATCAGATTTTAGATCTAAAACTAGTTTACCAAGACATGAAGATTTGCTAGAAGATGTGATTGAAATTAAGAAAGGTCTTTGCAACTAGATTGTTAAATTTAGAAGAAATGTGTTAGGAAATGTTCAAGGTATAGAAGATGATTAGATCTATGAAAGGTTTAAATCAACACTTATGGATTTGCATGTGTCTTTAAGACCCAAGGAATCTTCATGGCCTATTGCTCTCTTAGACGTCTTTATGCCTAATTTACTTAACTAGCCATCGTATTTGACGGTACAAAATATCTTTCATGTTGATAGTCTTTTCAATAAATTTGAGAATGATTTAAATAGCCCATGTGAATGTGTTGAAAGTAATAGTGAGTCTAGTGAATCCATAGATAATGACAATGTTTCTTGTAATTATGAAGAGATGGATTCTAGATCTACTGAATTAGATGATTTTAGTTAGTTGGATGAAGATAGTTATGTGACTGAAAATGAATCATGTGACATTATGCATGAGAGTGTGGAAATTTTTAACAGCAATATGGATAATTCTTCTTTTGCTAAAGATGAGAATAACACACCTAGTAAAGAAGTATTGTGCAAAGAAGAGGTAATCTATTGTAGTATGGATTCTAGTTTTCTAGATTGTCATATTAATTCTATTTTTGCTATAATATTTTTAGATCATCCAATTTATGATGAGAACCTAGAAGAAGGGACTTGTGATGAAGTCTTGTTGAGTATTGATGAAATTTCAGAACTGCTAGCTCATGATCTTGAAAGATATGCAAATGTTTCTTTGGATGCTGATGTTGTCCCTTGTGGTATTTCTTCTCAAGGTGAGGTCATTTCCCCAAGGTTTGATGTTGAATTTGATATAAAATTAGAATACCTACTATCAATTTGTGGAGGTATATGTGATAATATATCAAGTATCAATACACATGATGACTTTTCTAATAAGGAGAGTACCAATAAGGAGAAGTTTCATTTTCTTTTAGATTCTTATCATTCTGATTATACTTAAATTTGTTTTGAATATAACAAAGAAGCACAAGATAGAAGTGATAAATCTATTTTTGAGTTTGCACTATATGCTGATGATAAGTTCAAAGTTTGTTCTAATGAATTGTTTGATGAAGATTACAATCAGCATGATTTATGTCAACACTTTCATGACAGTTTTTCAGATGTGGTAATTAATTAATTGTTTGAGTGTGAAGAGGTTTCAACAAGAGGTAATTTTGATTTGATGAGTAACATGGTTGCAAGTAGGCAATAATCATATTCTACATATTTTTCACATACGGTTACACAAGGTGAGTTGCAAAGTTTTGACATATGCAATTTTTTGAACAAGGTAGAATATGAATCATTTGTGTTTCCAGTGGAGAGCATGCATCAGTCATATGTGGATGATGGTTTTCATAATAATTCTAATTTACATGAGCATGATGATTAATTTTCTCATAGTGAGCATGAGATAGAGGTTAATGTTGATGTATTTATGCATTATGAGAATGAAGGAAGTTGTTTCATTTTTCCAAGTAATTTTTTTCAAGATATTGATCTAATTGGTGAAACTAATAGAAGAAATTTTTCCAAATTACCTCCTCAACATTCAAATGAAAATTAGATTTATGATAAAGGTAAGTTTTTTTGTTAAAATTTGGTGGCTCAGGGCTATCATATGTACATAGTTAGAGTTAGTCATTTCTTGCTTTCAATAAAGTTTTTCGAGAGAATTTTTTTGCTGTCAGGTGAGTGGTCTACTTCTTCTAGAGATCTTAATCCTTGCTATGCCCACAAGTGATATGCATCCCTAGACAGAGCTACTCTTGGGACTCAAAAATTGAAGCCCAAATTTTGAGTACCATTGAAAAATTAAGCCCTATAAATTCTTTTTGATGCATACATACCTGATGGTCCATTTGAGGCCTAAGAGTTGTCTAATATTTTTAAAACTATGCTTTCAATAAATCTATTTGTCTCATGAAGATAAACAACCATTCTGATTCATTTCATCAAGTCCCATTTTGAGCAATTGTCAAATCTACATTTTTGCCAATGTCAAATAGTGATAGGAGGCCATTTTTGCATTTAAATATCTTGCTCCTAGTAACATTTCATGACTCACCACTTTGGGAGCATTTAGTGTCTGTACCAAAAATCCTATGTTTTAGATTTTGGGTCATTTCAAATCTATTTGCCTAGGTCTTGAATCCCTCAAAATTGGTCATCTATTGATGTCATGCTGATGCAATTTGTTCTAAATTCTAGGAAGCCTTGTTTGACTTACCATAACTTTGATCTAGTTGACCAAAATGATGAAATTACTTTTGTGTTGCACTTCAAGGGTCAAAGACTTGCTATGTTTCAATTTTGAGCTTATGAAAAATTCATTTGATTAGTTTTCAAACGTAATTCCAAATGCAACTTGTAACTTTTAACTGGTGTCAAGATAGGCATATTTGTTAGTACCCATGTTCATGATGTTGTATCCCAAAATCCATGATAGGTGAGATCAAACTAATTGTACCACTATGTTCTCCTCTAAAAATACTTTAAGTGTGCCAATTTTTGAGTCTTAAAAAATCCGTTTGCACACTTTCCCAGGTTCATTCCATTTGCAAAAATTGCTTTTCAATCAAGTGTTTCCAGTCTGCAGATTTGAGTAGCCCACTTTGACCTCCAAGTGTTTCCAGTCTGCAAATTTGAGTAGCCCACTTTGACCTCTTACCATTTGTGTCCTATTATTTGTCATGAGCACTAACTGAAAATTTATACTCTCTTCATGATAGTGAACCAAGGTCCCAGTTTTCATTTTTCCAAGTGTTAGTTTGCCCAGTTTTTGAAGCCAAATTCAAACATGCTTTTTAGTTTTCTAACATGTTTTCTTTCAAGTTGTTCTGAAAGAGAAACTTTGACAACCAATATCTTTTGACTGAAAGTTTTTCACGAGACAAGATTCAACTGGGTAGGAGTATGCGAAACAATAAATTAGAATTATTGATCTCAAGGCCTGATCAGGTATTTTTGTCAATTTTCAAAGTTAGTCAATGGATCTCCTAGCACCAAATTGATAAGTTGTAGAAACATGTCAAATGAGTTGTAAAATTTCTTCCAATGGTCGAATTTGTCTGAAATTAGTATCAAATGTTCTATGTATTATTTTGGCAGTTCAGTTGTTCAAAAACAATTTTTTTTTTAGCCAGACCCACATTGGGGCCCCGACTATAGATCTAAAGTGAATGCCTCAGTGTTTCAAAGTGATGAATTATATTTTCTAACCATAACATCTAAAGTGTTTTACAATGTTGGTCATATTTGGTTGATAAATAAAAGTCCACCACATGCCATGATGAGAAATTTCCAATTACTTCTTCCCATGAGAATTGTGATTCATTGGTTTTTTTTTGTCATTTTTAGTTTTGTATTGTCATGGTTTCCTTTAATCATGATAGCATCACAATGTTCAAAGTCGAAGGGTTCAATCATGTTGATCACATTACAATCATTAGTGTATGTATAATTGATCTTATTATTGGTTTTATTTTTAAATTTTTCTCCTATTTCATAATGTGGAAATGAATCCTTAAAAGCTTTGTGATTTGAATTCTTATTATGTCCATCAAGAATGATTTTACCATCATTAATTAATTCCTAAACTTTATGACATAGGTTGATAAAATTGTAGTTTTTTTCAACCCTTGTTCTGATGGTATTCATAAAATGCATTATCATTCCACCATGTGGGTTGTGGTTTTGGTTCATAAGGATGAGTATTATCCAATGGAATAATGATCTAATTTTGAAGTAATGCTTTATACACCACATCTAGAGGTTCACCAAGAGGTGTGTACTCTCATTTTGGTTGTGTAACCCAAGATGATTTTTTTTTTTTTTCCAAATGTATTGCTATCGAGAGTTGATTTGTTAGCATTTTTAGATGCATTGATATTGTGTATGAGATTGAAAGTCATTTTAGAAGGTTTGGGAGCAATATTATCAGCTACTACATCATGTACTACCTCTCGATTCTTGTTAACATACTTAGATTTATCCTTAGTAGAGTAGATCCCTTTTTAATGTCTTTTTGAAGGGTTATTTCACCCTTTTTGACCATAAACTCCTCTATTTAGATAGCTAGTGTAATCATATCTTGAAAGGTGCATTGACCTTAAAGTTGTATTTTATACCCAAAATCGAGCAAAAGATTATCCTTGAAGATATTGAGTTTTTCTATTTCTAGAATTTTTTGTGAATATTTGGTATAAAAATTTTACCATCTTTGAAGAAACATGAGGAAAGGTTTTCGAATCTTTTGTTTAATATTACAAAAATCACATATGTTGACTGGATGTTATATATTATGTGAGTATTTCTCAATAAACATATTAGAAATCTCATCAAATGTTTTAATACCAGCAGATAACCTTGAAAACTATTCCATGGATTGACCACCTAGACTCTGTATGAATAAATGAATAAGATATATTTGATTGTACATGAATTCCATAGACAAAGCACCAAATTCCCTCAAATGATCTTGGTGATTAGATGTTTTGAAGTGTTTTTCTTATTTGGGTAACACAACTCCTCTTGGAAAAGGAGGCATATTGAAATATTTGCCAAAATAAAATGGAAAAATGGTGTCTAAAGTGTATGGTTTTGTAGGTTTATCCTTTTCATGCATCATTTAGGCCAATTATTCTTCCATGGCCTAAAGTTATTTTTGTAACTTGGATGTTTTAGTTTCTTCTTCTTATGTGACAATTATTTTAACATTAAAATTTTGAGGTAGTTTTTCTCCTTACTGAGTGAGCTTGAGAAAATATTTCTCTTTCTCATCATGGAGCAAGATCTCCATCATTTTGTGAAAGTTTTTATCCTTACAACACTTCTCTATATCTTCTAGGGGTATCTTCTAAGTATCCCCATGCTCATTAGTATAGTTGCAAGGTTATTTAAACCATTCAGGTCTTTGGTAATCTTGTGAATATTGTCTCCTAATATGGTCTCTTGTTTCTTGATCTTCATCAACCATTTGAGGAGTGTAAAAGGTTTCAGTATATGTCAGCTGTCTAGGTGTTTTGAACAAGAATTTAGTTGCTACATTCAGAGATGTAGGTGTTCTATCAATTTCTAGATGTTCTTGATATAATGGATTCTTAGTTTTCTTGAAGTTTATGGAAAATATTCTTTCAGCACTAGGTGGACCAATAGGTTAAAGAAATCATGAGGACCCTTCACTAAATTTAGACTATAGGTATAGTTGGCAGCAACCTCTTCCATGATTTCTACCTCTAGCTCTACCATATCATGGTTTATAGGGATTAAAAAAGTTTCCACTCCTTGTGAGAACATTCATAGAAAATGACTTAAAACAAAGTTTGAATAAGGATCACACTAGAATATTGTCCCAAAGTGAGTAAGTGTGTTTTATATCTAGGTAAAAATAGTCTAAGAAATGGCTATAACAACCAAGATTTTTGACTATCATGATGTAAGGTATAATGAACACAAGAGAACAAAATATGACAACTAAGTAAGGAGACTATTTTTTGTGCAAATCAAAAGTGATGAAATAAAAAAGAAATAAGAGTTTGATGATGTTGTAAATAAGTAAATGAGTAAATGTTTTAAGACATAGATCAAATTTTGATCAAGTTTTGATGAGGGAGCTTAGAATAACTAATTCTTTTTTAAAACATTTGGACAAACTCGCACAAAGAAATAATTTCCAAGTGAGGAAATACAAATAGTCAAATGAGGAAATACCTTTAGAAGAGTAATTTAAAAAAATTTAGGACCAAAACTTATGCAAAGATTCACATAGAGCTATGTGCAGAAGCATAATGAACTAGGCGAGAATTCAAAACAACAATTATGCAAGTGTTTTCCTACATGAGAAGATGGATATAGTCTTATGAGGAAAGGTCAAATTGAGAATAAAGATAGGTTTTGAATTAAAATGTTAGTGTTTTAATATTTAATTTCACATGAGGATTCTGAGCTTCTTGTGCAATGAAATACATAGTACCACTCAAGGAAACACAAACTAACAATTGCAAAGGTGTTTTCTCATGTGAATTTTTGTAGAATTGTAGGCAAGGAAAAGAAAAAAACTAACAAGTTTAGAGTGTATGTGAAGAGATTTCCAATGATTTAGTATTGACAATATTTGTAAATTTTTGGTGGGCATGGACATCATGTCAGTTTGTAATGAAATAGTTGTTTTCTAGACAAGGGATGCAATTAGTAGTTGTAAACAATCTAATCAAGGACAAAGCAACTTAGAAGGATGGGGGAGTCTTGACCTTTTATTTTTTGGATGATTTGGATAGCGAGTAGACTCAAAAAAGACAGTCTTTTATCCCTATAACCAAAAAATGGTAGAGGCAGCAAAATCTTTGTCTCACAACTTATGCGCATGCATTCACCTCACATAGTTGTGTCACCACAAGAGAGGACACCCATGTTTTTGGTGTGTTCCAAGGACTAAATAATGCATAAGCTCAATGAGCACCCTTCTGTTAGGGGTCAAGTGTGTATAGAGCCTTCCAATATCTAGGTACATGCCTATGGTGAGGATCTACAAGAGGAATTCTCCCCCCTCTGAGCTCAAATATTATGCCCCCTTTCGATGGTGAACTAGGTAGCAACTATCTACAAAATTTTTACTTGGATTTCTTTCACATTAATCCCCAGTGGCTTCATGAATGAAGTTGAGGCTAGAAATCCACACCAACATCTATAAGTACACACACTTGACTAGCAAGCTTGAGGGATACATCACCCAATGCAACATACAAAGCCTCTCCATGATATATGATAAAAAAATGAAAAAGAGGAAATTAAAATGGATTTGGAGTCTTTCACTCTACAAAGCTTGTTTATTAGAGTGAGTTGGAATCACTAGAGCATGGTGTGTTCTCACTTGAGTTGTTCCCATAGGTTGGATTGCTCTAGTAGGCCCTCTAAAGGTTGACTCAGACTATAACTCAGATTCAAGGGTCAAAGTTTCTAATTTTCCCAAAGGGAAAAGAGGACACTTCTCCACCTTGTCACCTGGCCCAAACATAGAGAAAATGTTCATAACTAAGTTAGATTTTTTGAATTAATTAATTAATTATGTATTGTCTTTGATTTCAAACAAAATTTCATATCATTTATATTCAATTTATGTTGAGCTCACTTAGGCATTAAAGACAATTATTTTTCATCCTCTGGGCATTCCAAAGTTTTCCTAGTTCATAAGATAATGTCTATTGAGTTTACTTTGATGATGAAGGAAAGTTTGTGAAAGTAACCAAGCTCACTAGGTTAATGAAGGAAATGTTAAATACAACCAATGTTCTTGGCTCCTGCTTTAATAGTGATTATTATTACCAATAGACAACAAAATTCTCTACACCTAGAGGTAGCTAATACTCATATTTAGCATAATAAATTGTGTCTTTGGGATAACTTTACAAAGTACAAATGCTTTCTACACTTTTGGCTCTACAAGACCAAGCTGGGACTACCTTAGGGATTCTAGTATTTTCTTGACTCTTACCCTTAATCCCTGGCATTATAGATATGGTCCAAATAAGATATGTGAAACCAATCATGAACTATGGTAGCTAGAAATATCTCATGAACTTCCACAAATACATGATGACCACCTTTATACACTAGATATATTAGGCCAATTTAGATTTGATAATACATTGTATAGATATAGCTAAATTTACTTCTATATATATATATATATATATATATGACTGGTGCCTTATCCATTGTTACATAGAGTCAACTATTAGCAAGGGATCTGATTCAAATAACTTGTAAATGAATTTATCAACTATAATCACCAATTCCCATTCTTATGAAACATCCCTTTTATAAACTCATAGACCCTAATGATATATTGAAGCACTTCCTTAATTCCTTGAATGTACACAACCCATCTAGATTGTACTCAATCAATTAAACCTTATTTAACTGATCTCAAATTAAACAAACTCATAAAATGGAGGCAGAAATTGATAACACAGATGTAGTGTAAGTAGCCTTTTGTATTATCCTTTGAAGAAATTGATACAATAACCAATACAAATTCAATGAAATTCAGAATATCTTGTTGATTTTTTCATTGATATACATCATCAAAGAGTACCAAACATGAAAGTAAACTCTAGAACAACTACACACAGGTGGACCAACTATACTTTCTTGAACAAAAATAGGAATTATACAAAAAAATTGGACCCTTCTCTAACCTTGGGATCTCACTTATATAGGGTGAGATGCAACAAGCTTTAGGTATAGAGAACTAACATATGTCCTTTAGATAGAAGATTTCTACATTTTTCTACTATATTAAAGGACAAAATTTTATACTGCATAAAAGATTTTGTATCATAACATTCCTTTGTGGGACCAATTTTCTATTCCACCTAGTGATGTGCTTTCTTCTCCTAAAAAAGAGCTGATGATTGGCCTTTCTACTATTTTGAATCTTTTGAATAAGTGGCCATCAGGTGTGCTAGTGATGTATCTAGCTCTGATCTCTGCAACTTCACCTCAACTTTGGGATCTTCACTTGTATCATCATGTACTATTAAAGAAACAATTATTTTCTCTTGCTCTATTTCCATGTCATTAATTTGGGCCTCTATGCCTAGAATTGTAATTTGTTACTAACATTTATTCTCTTCCTCCTTTCTATCTTTGGATGGTGTATTAATTATTTTTATATCATCTTGTTCCATCTCCTCATCATTATCAGTTTCAACATCTTCTAGCTACTCACTTGGAGTAATATTAGCCATCCACTTGTCAAAAAATGTGTCGTCTAGCCAATTGAACTGTAGAATATCATGTTGTTTCTTAATCTTGCTTTAAAGAATTAATGAATAATTGGGCTTTTACAATTTCTTTATTACTAGCTAACCAACATGCATTTCCATTTTCATTTATGACTCTATTCATCCTTAGAAAAAATAAGTCATCTAATTATTTGGCCCATTCTTCTCTACTTTTCAATTTATTATTCTTATCTAAAGCATGTAGAAATAAGCCAAAATTAACACTCTTGTATTTGTGAAAGTAGCTAACAATCCTCCTTTGTAGCTCAACTCTTTTATCATCAAACTCTAAGAGGTCATTCACAACATCATAAGTTTTTTCTATATAATCATGTGACAAACTGATGACAAAAAAACATAAAATGGTGACCTTTTTTCTCCTCTTATTCTACTTATTGAAAATTGGCTTCAAAGCTTCATCACTTGCACTTATTTCATCCCATATGTTCACTATCTTTT
This sequence comes from Cupressus sempervirens, assembly GCA_028749045.1. Taxonomy (NCBI): domain Eukaryota; kingdom Viridiplantae; phylum Streptophyta; class Pinopsida; order Cupressales; family Cupressaceae; genus Cupressus; species Cupressus sempervirens. The sequence goes on from CM053784.1 coordinate 225,687,719, forward strand.
CTATTTGATCATTAAAAAAGGGCCATTCAATCTTATCAACCAACTACATGAGAGCCTTTCTCAATTTATCCTCATATTGCACATTTAACTCTACATGTAATACCCACAATTTTCTCTTCTCTTCTTCAAATTTTGCCACTATATAATACTATGGCCTCTACAATGTATCAGGAACCTTAATAAGGGGAGTAGATTTAAAAGGATCCACTATTTGGAAAGGATATGTGATCCTTGGACTAGTAGATTGTCCCATCATCTTATTTTCAAGTTCAATTCTCCTTTGAACTTCTTTATTGTAGGCTTCTAGAATCTGTTCATATTTATTTTGCAATTCAAACATTTCATTTTCCTCTCTTTCAGTTGTGGCTAAATTCAAACTAGATACATCCTTACCCAGATGTGCAACTTCTCCATTAGTAGTGTCTTCCACCCTTTTCACACTTAGGTTTCCTATTCATCTAGTATTATTAGGCTAGGAGGAGCTAGCCCTAGATCCTTTCCTTAATGACCAAATGACTAATGCAACCTGGTCCGCACTGAATTTGGCACCTTTTATTTCTTTATTCCCTTAATCCTCTATGTTTAATTTTCCTAAAATAGAATTAAAAACTAAGGCATCTACTATATCCCAATTTGATAGAGCAAGACACCATATGCTTTTATCATTTGTCTCCCCTCCTTGGGGGTCATGTTCTTGAAATCATGTGCCATTTCTTCTTTGATCTAACTCTGTGCATCTGCTTCTTCCATCTCTGGATGCTCTTATCTTGATTTATTACATCTTTCTTCAAACATTTCCATGTTTTTTCTCCAAAAAAATTGATGGAAGTCTCTAGATTTAAAAAAATCATCATCAGATATGAATTCATGGTAGGCTTGCTCCATTACAAGGTCCAATTTGCTTCCTTTTTAATTTGCCACAATTAATTCAAAGCTTGGCATTGGAGGCTCCTGAGAATTTCCCTCATCTATCTCTCGCTAGGTAATGGATACTCCCCCTTTGGATCCCAATTGCTCCATCTGCTCCCTAGTGAGCTGTTCATCTCCAATCTATTAAGAGTATTGAGTAGGTGAATATTCCTCAATGTGAGGAGTCTATTCTCTTATTATTCTTTGCCTCTTGGGAGAGGGTTCATCAGGTCTCTCTTCTAGGAAAACACTAGTTGACCCTACTATTTGTTTTCCTTTGTCAATAGTGGCCGCCTTATTTTGAATTACATTATAGCTAGGTTTTTTCCAGATAATCAACTACTCTATTCCAACGACAGAAGTGAATGCCAGTCTCCTCCTGACCTCTCCAGCTTTGTCTAGAAAAGAATTGATTAAAAATTATTTTTTCTCATTCATTACTTCCATGGTTACAAAGAAATTAGCCATGAGTTTATTAATTTTATCTACCTTAGTTTTTTCATTACCTATAGGCTCGTAATCTTTCTCAAAACAATGAATAAATTCTAAAATTCTAGAGAAAGCTCTCCATTTTTCCTTCTTAATCTCATGCTCTTAAAAAGAGAAATCATTCCTTATTATATCTTCATGGAAATAAGGCTCATGCTTGAAGGTACCAACTTTATCCCTTGATTTAAAAAGATTATTGTAAAATCCCTCATAATCACGAAAATGAGGATGAGACGCAGCCATTTTCTACTAATCTTAGAATTTATACAAGGACAACCATCCATCTTTTGTGATCACAAATTGGTGAATTACAATACAAGAAGGGAAAACTAAGCCTCTATTTCTTCTTACCAAATATGCTTCCTACAATCCTCCTAGTTGCCACAATATTTCAGCTATTCCTACTTTTAAGGGCACCTAGTAGGGTAGTACATGAGGAGTTCCTCAGAAACCATAAACCCCAAAAACTATTAAAATAGGGCATGGTATAATATCAACCCAATTATGTGATACTTTTAAATTATAAAAATTATCCATTGGTTTGAAAAAAATTAAATCATGCCCTAGGGATACTAGGATTGTCCCTTAATATGAGGCTTTTTAATTTGGGGGCAAAATATTGATCAAATCTAACAAAACTAGCATTTTCAACATCCCTAGTCATATCAAAACTCGACAACTAGACTGGCATAGCTTCCCCTTCCTTTTCTCTATTTAAAATCATTTCCTTTCCAAAATATGTGTCATCCTTAAACAAGAACATATGCATCAGTAATGAGTAGTGACCAAAAGTCTTTTCTAGCTTGCATTTGGCAATTTCAACTAGACCTTTATGGATTTCTTCTCTCTATAAGATGAAAAATAAAAAATAATATCCACACCAAAAGAAGAAATCTAAGCCATCATATACATAAAATTTATTGGCATAAAATTTTGCTCATCCTCACCAAAAACCCTACACAAAGTCATGTATATTTCTATAGCCTGGGAAGTGAAAAATTCCTTCTTAAAAGGTTCCCTACTAAACATTGTGACCATTGACAATTTCCCAATTGAGCCTATGTGTTCCCTTAGTGCACCCTACTTAATCTTATCACTCTTAGATAGGTATTCCATTTCTAGTCCTGGCAAGTCAAGGGGTATATGATAATCTAAAAATGGTTCTAGGCCAAAAACTTCTCTAATCTCCTCATCATTAATACTCAATAAACACTCGCCATCCAATCTTCTTACAATTTTGGCCATAGAGTCATAATTTTGGGGAATGGCCATGAGTAAATCTACATCAACAAATACACTAGGGACCACTAATTTCCTTAAATCAAAATTTCTAATGTTTGCATGGGGGGCAAACAATTTTGTTTCTAAAAGCCACTTTTTAAAAAGGGAAAGCCCTAACTAGGTAGTAATTACATGCCTAAGCCAATTTCCTTTATCATATAAACCATCTTCTATCTTGAACCTACGGTTTAAAGGAATTAATATTTTCACCTAGGTTGACTAATTGGTAGACTCAAGTAATAATTCAAGAATGTCATCATCTATATGTTTGCTAGCATAATCTACTTGACCTAAGAATGCTTTCTTTGGAGGCATGATGGGCACAAATAATAGAATACTAGAATATTTTTGATATGTAGTGACTTGAGAAACTTACTTTGCTCTTTGTGCTTTTATTTTTTCAATCCTGTAACACATTGAAATTACTAGAAATTCTTTCACTTCTCAATTACACAAAGAACAATTCCTCAATTGCTCTGAGCTCCTTGGAAATCTAAAAATTTGTTTGCGTATAAAAGAAATGATGAAATCTATTTAATATACTATGTTTCTAGTTCAGATAGGAGCTTTCAATCTTCATAAATGAACTATATGGAGAATTGGGTGGCATCACCTTCTATTTTGAAAACACATTGTCGATTTCCAAAAAATCTAATGATCTAGGAATAAAATAATAAATGGCTTAGCTTCCACTTGTGAAGTTGGCAGTCAATCCAATAAAAATCCTTTGCATACCCATTTCTCTCTGAAGTTGGCAATTTGATCTGGTCCCGCTAGAACTCATGAACATGTGAGCCTCGTTGTTATGTCGCTATGCATAATCCATTAAAGATCAAAAAATTTCTTATAGCGACTCAGTGCCTATTGTAGATGTGTTTTGATCTAACAGTTTTCATTTACATGTGTCACATTCTAAATGAAATTCCACATAAAATATGACACAATGCTACTTTGACATGCTAGAAAAGTATATATAACATTTACCCCTTTTTGCAATATCTATTAGAATCACATTCCATGGTGTCTAAACTTTTTTGGGAAGGTGTTATGTCACTACCAGCATAAAACATGGGTTTTTGGTAGCGACATAGCAACTACTACATTCTTTTAAAAGCATTCGGTACATAAAAATGCATGTTCTTAATGTTGGTACCAAATTAATTGTTACAAATATGTTAAAATGATTACTAGCTTATTGCTGATGAGAGAACTTTTTGGCACCCACTTTTCAATAAAAACCATTGCCATGTTCCACTTTTCCTGGTAGGGTGCTATGTTTCTATGAGCAAAATTCCTTCATATTCCAATGGTGACATAATGACCACCTCAAAACTTTAAGAAACTTTGGTGCCAAGAAATACCACACGTTTCTACCTTTATCACTATATTGAATGTTTCTAACTATGCATCATAATAACAAAACCATATTGATAATAGAAAGATTTCATAGTACCCATCCCTTTTGTTGTTTTTAGCTTTTCTCACTTTCTTGGGAAGGCACTATATCACTACTAGTGAGATTCTTGTATTTTCCAATTGTGACATAGTGACTTACTAGATTTGAGAAAAACTTGTAACAAAAAAATGGAGCATATTGTAACTGGTCCCCTTTTCTGGTATCTGACATCTCTAACATCTAGTCACACCACTATAAATTTCAAAAATAATTTCAAAAGTAATTAAAAACTTGAAACCATAATTTTAGAAGTTCACCTGACTATCTTTCTATTTCATGATTGTCCCCATGTCGCATAGGATAAAATCCTTGTATTTTGTGATAATGATATGACAACCACCATAAATCTAAAGAGAGATCTAATGGTACAAGAAATTTTGGGGAAATGAAACCAAAGAAGAAGAATTTAAATGGTCTCTAGAAAGAATATACCATTTTCAAAATAAAAGCACATGACCTAACAAGTCTACTTAGGGAGAAAACTCTTATTATAATAGGGTTCTACCTAGGGTTAGTTGATTTTGCAAAAGGTCAAACCCTAACTTGCAAGATTTATAGAAGACTATCTTATTTTTTAAACTTATTTTGTGGGAAAATTTTGCACTGTGGAAAATTAGACCATCAAGTGTTAACCAAGCTCACTCAATTACCAAAGGAGTTTTGTGAATATGAAGTGTTAACATAGTTCCCTTGGTTAACATAGGTAAATTACTATGAGTTAACATCTACTGAGTAGGGTTGGCCAACAAAGGATTTTCTTGTTTTGGCATATTGATTTCAATTGAATTATCTATTGGTTCTGGCTGTTAGAGAAGATGAATATTAATTATTCTAAGTTTTATTCAAGCTGACCTGATAATATGTAAGATATAAATATAAGGTCAAGTTGAGGATTGAATGTGTGGAACATAATTGAAGATTTGATGATTCCAACAAGAAGTGAATTAGAAGGATAAGTAGAATATCAGTGTTGTGATGCAAAGATACACTTGATCAAGAAGGATCAAGTATACAAGCTAAAATTGAGATCTCTAATCAGCAATTTAGTTGTACTAGAAATTAGGTCATCTCATTGTTTCTCTCTAACCATTGTAGGAGTGATCTAAATCTATTAATAGAGTTAGCTTAATAGCTATTTGTAAATCCTCTAACAAGGTGGCATTTCTATTGAATTGTCAAAATACCTCTAACAATGCTACTCCTAATAGGGTGATTAAATCCTCTAACAAGGTCACACCTAATAGTATGTTTTGTAACCTTTAACATGGTCAACTCCTAATAGGGCTCACTTCAAAAGAGTGAAAATCGATAAGTAGTTGCAATTGGTGGTTTTTCTCAAATTGGGTTTCCATGTTAAATATTGGTGTCAATTGTGTTCATGCTATTTCTCTTATGTGTTTGTAACTAAGTTAAATTAATATTAACCGTAGATGATATCTTAAGATTTTCATGTTAAGAATTTACTAATTTATAGCATTATGTTTATATGTTTGTTGAGTTTCATCAGTGTTGAGTTTGCATAGAGTTTGATTTATACTGACATCTAAGGGATCTAGGATTTATATTTGTGGTAACTGATTTAGCCCTCCCCTCATAAAAATTCCTCTTATATTTCCAACAAGTATATCAATCCCAACCTATCATCTTCCATAAGTTTGATTTTCCTAAAAGGAAGTCATCATCTTTTCATAAAAAGATTTACTTGGGATAGCTGCTAACTTTGTTACCATCCTTGAGTACCATCTTCCAAAGGCATCTAGGTTTCTAATTTACTCTTTACAATCTCTCCAAGTAGTAAAGAACATACTACCCTATTCCTTTATCTAGAGCCCTATGAAGTTAACAAGTCCTATTAAACTATGTGTGTAAGAAAATATTGACACCAACACATTGTTTGAGTATGTTTGAATATATTCTTTGACAAGTGAATGTGTGACTGATTGTCCTATAATTGAACCATTAGTGTTGTTCGTATGTTCATGATAAGGTATCTTTGATAAACAATCTGCACACCACTATTATGTTGTTTCAAAAATCAGAAATAAAAAGAAAATTATTCATAAACAAGTTTCAAATCAATCAACATCATGATAAATGAAATTTGAAAAGTGCAATTTGCCTTTATTGGTGTTAAGTTTCACACGAACTTCTGTAGAACCCCACACAAGTAAGTACTACATACCACATGAGAAATTGCTTTCTATGTGAGAAATTATAGAGCTATAGGAAAAAAATCAGTTTCTTCTTGTGAGCATTGATCTTATCATGCAAGAATTTGCTAATTTGTATAGATAGAAATATCAAAATATTTAGAAATGATTAAAAGTTGAGGCCAAAAATGTATGTGCTAATTATGGGCCTCTAAATCTACATAAACTTCAACATGATCATTACATGTTTGAAACATTCTTAAATGAACATGGGATTATCCATTTGGTATGATCCAACAAAGTGATCTATTGCCTTCTAACTAGACAAGGTTTTGCTATTCACTCTAAAAATTGAGAGGTCAACAACCACACTAGCTAGTACAAAGGATTTGAAATAAATCCAAATGCAAAGATGTTAGATTAATATAAACGAAATTGAAACTAATCTAAGAACAATTGAAAATAGAACTAGATGAATGCATTTTCATCCAAATTTTGAGCATATGAAAGTAAGAGCATATTTGAATGCAAGATACTTAAGTAATCAGATTAGCATTATATGATACTATTCATGTACATTCCCTTGAAATGAGAATTTGAAGGTTTCTTATATACAATCTTGGAATTTGATCAATGGTCAAGATTGAACTAATTGAACACTTGATATTTAAAGAAGATTCAGTTAGAATAGAAAGTTTCCTTATGAAATGGAAGTTAACTGATTACTTTTGAGTGGAATAAGGAGTTAACTAATTTAATTCCTCTTTTGATTTTAGTTAAATCAATGTTTCCAATCTTGATTTGAAGGGAGAATTTTGGAGAAGATATTTTATTTTAAAAATTTTTAAATATGACCTCATAATTGAACAGTCTAATTAAATGAATAATTAAATTCAATAGTTAGAGTGAGGGTGTATTAATTAAATCAAATATATTTAATTCCTCATGTGTATTATCTAAAGGGGTGAATTTAATTTAATGAAAGTACTAGGACTTATAATTAAATTAATAGGTTTAGTTTAGCTAATACAATTAATATTTAGGAATTAAGTAAAGCAAGTGATTAATATAGATTAATGATTTCTTGCATTTGACATTTAGGTTGAGTAGATATTATCAAAATTAGAATTGCCCAGTACAATAGGACTTTATGTAAGATTCATAAATTGAAATTGGTTTAACATACCAATGTGCCTATTTAGGGACTTATTACAATTCCATCAAACTTTTCCTTTGTTAACTGAGTGAGCTTGTTTAATAGTCAACTTCTACAAACTTTTCTTCGATGCCCAAGTGAACTCAATAGAAACTATCTTCTAAAAATGGAAAATATTGGAATGCTCAATAGACACAAGAAATTCTCTTCATCACCTAAGTGAGCTTAATATACACTATTTAGTAGAGATATTTCATTTTTTATAACATCAAAGACAATATACTATTGATCAATTATTTAAAGAAATCTCCCTCATTGGTATTGATGGAAACACAACATGTTATAATACAATGAAACTTTTAGAGAAAAATAAAGTAAGGATAATATCTTTAGGTTCATTCTGATTCTCATCCATGGGAACTCCCTCTATTAGTGTGAACTCCCTCTACCTTTAGTTTCACCCTCTCTCAGCAAACTCTGCCTCTTTGATATTGAACCAAGTTCTACCTATTTGACATCTTTAAACAAAACTTCAATTATATGTATACTTTCCCTCTTTAGAAATTTTTTTTGATATGACAACAAAATCTCCCTCTTTTAAATCTAATGCCAAGGACAATACATAGTGAATTTTCAATGTACTAGATGTATTGATTCAAATACAATCTGCCATTCCATTCTTGCATCAACTTGACTAATCTTCAACATTCATTGTTTGATGCATCACTAAACTTCATTTATTGATATTTAGATAGGGTAATGACCTCTCTCTTACCTCTTAGATACAATAATGCATCCTTAGGTAATGGCTTAGTGAATATCTCTGCAATTTGTTCTTTTCTATTCACATATTCCAATTGTACTTCCTTATCTTACACTAATTATCTTAAGAAATGATATTTAATTACAATGTGCTTGGTTTTTGTATCCATCAATGGATTCTTGGAAAAAAAATTTACACTGGTGTTCTCATAGAAAATAACAACTGGATCCTTGATCTCTTCTTTTATATTGGCCCAAACAATATTTAAACAATTGACTATTGCAACAACATATTTTAATTTTTTTTTTTACTAAGAAATATAATTTTTCTTCTTGCTTGTCCAAGATACAAGCATCTTTCCAAGAAATAATGCTCCACCACTAGTGCTCTTCCTATCATCAATACTTCCTACCCAATCGACATCAGTGAATGCTTTCAACTCAAAGTTTCCTTATTTCTTATACTACAAACTATAGTCATTTACTACCCTTTAGATACCTCGTGATTCTTTTTATTACCATCATATGATTTTATTTTTAATTATTAGAGAATCTTGCTACCATCCAACTGCTAATGTGATATCAAGTCTTATATGTACCACATGCTTTAATACTAATTATTGGAAATATAAGAGGAGTAACTAAGAGGGGAGGGAAGAATTGGTTACCACAAAAATAAATCTAGATCCCTTAGATGTCAATAGAAATCAAAATATAACCTCTACTAAAACTATATTATTGTTTTAACTTGGTTAACACACAAGCACTTAGTTAACACTACCAATTTATTATAACTGGGCTAGTACTGAAATATCAACTATAACTTGGTAAATATTGAACATGTAGATCTTAAGATGTTAAGTGAGATTAACCTTGATTAACTTAGTTTCATACAAATAAAAGGAAATAGAATAAACACAAGTGACACTAGGATTTAATGTGGAAACCCAATTTGGGAAAAACCCCCAATTGCAACTAGTTCATGTTTTTCTTTTTTTTGAAGTGAGCCATGTTAGGATCCAACCTTGTTAAAGCTTATAAAAAATAATGTTAGTTGTGACCCTGTTAGAAGATTTAATCACCCTATTAGGAGTGGCCTTATTAGTGTCCTTTAGACACTTCAATTTAGAAATGCCACCTTGTTAGAGGATTTGGCAAATAGATTTTAAGCTAGCTTTATTAAGAGATTTTATACACTACTACAATTATTAGAGAGTAACAATGATAAAACATTATTGCTCATGCAACTATATTATTGATTTTAGATCTCTATTCTAGCTTGCATACTTGAACCTCCTAATTAGATAAAACTTTGCAGCTTGGTCAACTCAAGATACACTGCTATCCTCCCAATTCTCTTCCTTGATTTATCTTTTCAATCCCATGATTCTCTCTATTTCAACCCTCAACTTAACCTTATACTTATTTCTTTTTCTTTGTCAATTTGGCTTGATTATACTTACAAAAATAATTATTCTTCTCTTTAATTAGCTAGAACCAACAAAAAAATCTATTAAACTCAATATGCCAAAACAAGAAAATCCATTGATAACCAATCCTGCTCAATAGACACTAACACTGAATTGATTTTCCTATGTTAACCAAGTGAACTTGGTTAATGCTACAACTTTGTAATCTTCCTTTGGTAACCAAGTGAGCTCAATTAACACTAGTTCCATCGAACTTTTCCTTTATTAACCAAGTGATCTTGGTTAATATTCAACTTCTGTGAACTTCTATTTGGTGCCCAAGTGAACTTGATAGAAACTGTCTTTTGAACTTGGCAAACACTAGAATGCTCAATAGACGTAGGAAACTGTTCTCATCACCAAAGTGAGCTCTAGATTCACTAACTAGATAAGATATGAAATTTTGTGTAACATCAAAGACAATATAAAATTGATTAAATGTTTTCAACACAAGTGACATATCATAATCAATCACATGGGTTTAAGTGGGTTGTACATTAGCCTACAATCCCCTTCGACCCATTTCATCATGATATGTTTCCCCAAGTGATATATGGTAATTGATCATATGGGTCGAAGGCCTATGACCCCCTTTGATCCATTTCATCATGACATGTGGGAGATATCGTAATTAATCATAATGGTCAAATGGGGTCATAGGCTAACCTACAACCCCCTTCAACCCATTTCATTGCGATATTTGTCCCTATGGTTCCTAGCACACTAAAGGAAATATAGTAATCAATCATAATGGTTGAAAGGGGTCATAGGCTAACCTATGATCTTGTTCAATTCATTTCATCATGACATGTGTCCCTAGGGGTCCAATTACTCTTAGGGACATATCTTGATTGATCATAATAGTTGAAGGGGTTCATAGACTAAGCTATTAGGGTAAATTATTATTATTTACACTTTGCTTAAGTTTTCTTAGGATAAATGTATTATTAGTTGTCACCAAGGAGTTAGCATACTTTTACATGTTGACTTGTTGACAACACAAAATTTTGCACCTACCTTGTAATATGTATCCTCTCACCTACGTCAAGGATAATCCACCTTCTGTGGATGTATGTTTAGTTGTCATGCTTATCTCCTAGATCTTTCTAGCTCATTCTAGAATCATCCTAAGGCCTTTTTAAACAAGCTCTCTGAGTGTATTTTTGTACAACAATTTCATTTTTCATTGTTGGAATATATTTTCTCTCACACCATTGATATTCTCTGAGCCCTACCTTTCCTTCTTTGGTTTGTCTTGAGCAGTTTATTTGCATGCAGGTGGTCTTGGTGATCTATGAAGTTGGTTTTCATGACTTCTACATGGTATCCAAGCATCCCTATTGCTTCCTGGTTTGAAGATTTTTGAAGCCACGATTTGGAGACAGAAACACTTGCTTGTTCAAGGTTTTTTGACAATTTTTTTTTTCAAAAAAAAAAAAAAATTATTTATATATATTTATATGTTTTTTGTGGAAATTTTGTAAAAATAAATATATTATTATATACATGTTCTTAACAAATTTTTTCCCAAAAAGTGTAAATATACCTTCCTATTTTGTATATCATCTCAGCGTCTAACATCACTTTCTAGTTGTTGATGTTAGCTTTCTAGTAGCCAAATATTTTTTTGATGATAGGTAGTTGACAACCATATGGCCATCAAATTTTTTGCAGTGACTGTAATTTTCTAGAGAGCTTATTATTGGAGTAGTAGTTGGTTTTTTGGCCATAACTTGAGCATACAAAGGTCTTTCTTTGATCCAAAAGAAGTGCCAAAAAGTTGGTTCTAAGATGGAGATGATAAAGCTAGTTTCATTTCCATTTGAGTCCATTTGAGCTTCCATTTTTGGCATTGAAGGAGATGCAATAGTTTCCTCCCTCTCTACATCCAGAATCCAAGTTCTTTTCTCAGTTTTTGTGCTTTCTATAGTTGTTTATTTGGTATTTGAGGGATATCTTTATACATTGTGTAGGGAGAATTTTCTTTTCTATAATTTACTTCAAAATTGAACCTTCTACTTCCATCTTCTTCTCTCAATGCCAGACCCCTCTATGGACCCACTAATGCCACACAACTATCACACTTGGAAAGCACAAATGACTAGGCTTCTTATGTGATGAGGCTTATGGTCATGTCTGGATGAGAAGCAATTTTTTCTACAACACCCTTTTGAGATTCTTCAGCATAGAAACAAAATGGATGAAGCCATGGGATTGATTGCATTGAACATCTTTGATAGTCTATTGTTTCACCTAGATGGTTTGACCACTCCTCAAGCTATTTGGACCAAGTTTCACAACTTGATTGGCATAGTGAATGAATTCTAGGCACTACAACTTGATGATGAGGTTACTTCTTTAACACCTATGATGAATGGAAAAACAAAAAAAATGATGAATGTATTTTCTTGATACTCTCAAAGTTGCGAGGATAGTTTCAGATTTTTTCTTCCACTTTCTACTCTACTATGGATGCCTTGGGTAATAGACATCATATTCCTTCTTTTGAGATATTCTATGATAGGTTAACTTCTAACCAGTCCAAGCTCACTTAGATGGATTCATTTACAGGCTAACTATCATAGGCATTTCTTGCCAAGGATACACAGGAGTAGAAGTCAAAGCAGATATCAAATTCCTCTTCTTAGAACTCTATTGGTTCATCATATTCTTCTAAGAAGAAGGAGAAAAGGAAGACTAAGACTCCTACCTATTCCTATTGTCAAAAATGATCTCATGATGAGGCACATTATTTTTAAAAGAGATTTGATGGCTATGAGAAACAAATTATAGATTTGAAAGCTCTTGTTCAAAAGAACACTATTTCATCTCCATCCTCTTCTACCTCACAAGGGTCTACCTTTTAGTCTTATTCCATATCTTTGACCTCTACATCAGATTTTGGATAGGGTCATGCATTACAAGCATCCATTGCATCCCCTTCCTAGGGCCCTTGGATACTAGATTCAGGTGTTTCTCACCATATGACATCTTCTCACATTGTCTTCTCCACTATTTAGGCTTCTCCCATTCATCATATTTTCATGGGGAACAACACTACCCTACCAGTCTATGGGAAAGGATGATTTCACATGTAGGATGGTATATTCAATGATGTCTTGTATGTTCCATCTTTGTCTACAAACCTTCTCTCGATTTCTTAAATTACATGCAGTGGATCAGAGAAGATAGTTGTGTTCACTAAAGATTAAGTCTTCATTTGGGATAGTGTAGTAAGAGGCCTTATTGCTATAGGGATAGCTGATCCTACCACCTTCCTCTACACCTTCTCACACTTTAGTCCACCATCTCCAATTTCAAAGCATGATTGTTCTCTTTTACAAGAGTGTCGTGTGGTGCAGTTAGGATACTTGAACCTTTGTATTGTTCCTGAGATCATTGTATTGAATCCCACACCACATATATTTTAGGTCTTTTCTCTTTAGTAGGATTCTTCTTCTGCTCTACTTGAAGCTCCAACTCCATTTATTGAGCCTCCAAGTGCACTTTTTGAGAATTCTATATAGGACATTCATCTCCTCCTTGATGACAGTGTTAGCACACCTTCCTTAGGGATTCCCTTTTAGGATCTTCATGTTTTCTCCTTTAAGCATCAATTAGGCCTTCCAATTTAACCTCTCATTCAGGGGTTTCCTTAGTCTGTTCCCATGTTTCTTTCATATTGAAGTTTCATGCATTTGATTCTTTTTCCAAGGGCTCCATTATTTTGGGAGGGCTTTGGTATTTATTCTCTCTCTCATGGGGGGGTTGGTTGTACTTATGGTTTTGAACCATTTCTAGTGGAATTTTTCCTTGGGTGGTCTTTTTGAGGCCTTCCTTCCTTCCTTCCTTCATGTTTTATCTGCATGTTTGTTCTTACCTCTTTTTGGGGGAGGGCTTTTCCCATGAGGTTTTCAATTTTTCCCCATTTTCAGAGTTTGCATTTCTTTGCATTTGTACATGGGTACCTAACATGGCCTAGTTTCTAGGAACCATTATGCATTTCATCATAGCTATTGTGAGCTTAAGTGCATTCCCCTAAGTTGCACTTAAGAGGGAGTGTTAGTGTAAATTATTATTATTTACACTTTACTTAAGTTTAATGAGGATAAATGCATTATTTATTAGTTATCACCTAGGAGTTAGCATAATTTTATGTGTTGAATTTTTAACAACATAGAAGTTTGTACCTACCTTCTTATACTTATCCTCTCACCTACATGGAGGAAAATCCACCTTTTGTGGATGCATGCTTAGTTGTCATGGTTATCTCCTAGTTGTTTCTAGCTCATTCTAGAAGCATCCTAGAGGCATTTATAAACAAGCTTTCCTAGTGTATTTTTGTATAGAAATTTTAGTTTTCATTGTTGGAATATATTTTCTCTCACACTATTGAGATTCCACAAGCCCTACCTTTCCTTTTTTGTCTTCTCTTTAACAAGTTATTTGCATGTACATGGTCTTGGCAATTTGTGAAGTTGGTTTTCACAACTTCTTCATAACCTACAACTTTCTTCAAACCATTTCATCTTGACATATATCCCTAGGGGTCCCAAGACCCCTAGGGACATATCATAATCAATCATAAGGGTTGAGTGGGGTCATAGGTTAGAATCCATTTCATCATGATATGTGTTTCTAGGGGTTGTAGGACACCTAGATAGATATCAAAATGCATCTTAAGGGTTGAAGGGGGTCATGGGCTAACCTATAACTCCATTCAACCAATATCATTATGACATGTGTCCCTAGGGCCACTAGGACCCCTAGGGACATATCGTAATTAATCATAAGGGTCAAAGGGGGTCATAGGCTAACCTATGACCCCCTTATTACAAATAATAGTCCACCAAGATAATTGAGAGGGGGTTGAATTAGTTTTCCAATTAAAACATTTATCAACCCTAATGAATCTTAACCATTCAATCAAAGTAAATAACAACCATAATAGGATACACATAAATAACTTAAAAAGAATTTTTAAATAGGTAAACCCTTGATTAGAGGGAAAAATCAAGTGGGAATGATGCCCACAGAGATATACTTATTATATATATATATTCCTTGTTAGATGATGGATCCTATTAGGAGAGTTTGAATCTTTGTTGGAAGATTCCAACCTTGTTAGGAGTTGTAGAAGGTAGAAGGACCCAATGTCCAAACAACTTCTTGGGCAAGACCACTAAACTTCACTATCCAACTAATCTCTTAAATATTCCTTGGAAAATAATTATTTTTACTATGCTTTATCCTCTTTCCTATGTCCTATCAACTAGACCAATCACTATCAAACCTTGTAGACTAGGTCACAAACCTCAGATCCAAACATGAGACTTTGGATCTCAAAATAAAACCTTGACAATGAAGATTTCTTCAACTTATCTCTTCTTTGCTTATCTTCTCAATCACTCAACATTCATCTAATTTCTCCTCTTTTCCACTCTTTGTACTTCTTGCAAACATTCATACATAAAAAATGAAAATTTCCTTTCTTAATACTAAATCCATAAAATGATTCTCTTCAGTTGGCTATTATAGCTTCTCAATTAATTATTATAGGTCCTTATTAAGAACATGTTTTACTTAGCGATAACATCAATTTGTTGCCTTGTAACTTAAATAAATTTTTTCATTTGTAATATTATAATGAATGAGCTTAGCCATATCATCTCCAACATGTCTTCTAAAAACCTTTAATCTTTCTCCTCAAAATAACAACTCTGCTAAGAGATATAATAAGTTTACCAAAACATGCTTCTATAAACTTTATCTCATATCAATCTTCACCAAAACTTGCATAACTTCTTGCAGACCTAAAACATTTGTCTTGTGAGGTTAGCCACATATACTAGACACTTAACAGTATCTCCCCTTAACCTTGCTAGTGAAAATAATTGATGATTTGTCTGTACCAAATTGATCTTTACCACTACTCTACTGCTAGATACCACATAAAATTGCTATGTTAACATCAATGAAAAATGCAGTCATGAATGTAACATATCAATGTGATAATGATCTAATCATGTTTCTACAATACTCCCCCATAGGAGTATCATCACCATTCATGCTTCCAATAATATCCCCCTTTGGCATTGATGGCAATATAGATGAAAAAACATCTAGTTTCGAGAATACCAAATGTTAAAGATTGGTTATCCTTTCTTTTCAAATCCTCTTCATCAATCATTTTCCAAATCCTCTTCATCAATTGATGTAACATCTCCATGTATCAAAATATTTTTCATGTTGTAATCTCTCCCCTATTGAAATTAATGTCAAAGGCTTTAGCAACCATCTACCATTGCATCCTATCAATTTGTGTAACAACTTTCACTAACCTACTCAAGTGTCAAAAGACACTATTCGAAAAAACATCTATCAAGAGTCCTAGATGACTCTATTCATCACAAATACACCCCTCATACAAGAAGCATCAACATTTAGTCCAGACAAATAATAGTTCTCTGTATCCCTAGACTGATGCACTCTTGCATCATCTACTCTAATGTAAGTAGGGGCATAACACCTATCATACCTCACAAATACTCAAAAGTCTCTTTAGGAAGAGGCTTTGTGAAAATATTTGTAATCTACTCTTTGGTTCTTACATACTCTAGTCTAATTTCCTTTTCTGTAACTTTCTCTCTCAACATGTGATATTTGATAGAAATGTGCTTAGTCTTAGAATGCAACACTGGATTCTTAGACATATTTACTGTGTTTGTGTTATGACAATGTATGATAATAGGTACACTAAATTCTATCCTTATATTCTTCAGAATTTGCTTCATCGAGAAAACCTAATTAGAATTGTTTGTTCTAGCAACATATTCTGCCTCTCCTATAATCTGTGAGATACAATCCTTCTTCTTTCTTAACCAAGAGACAAATCTTCCTCAAAGAAAAAATGTTCCACCACTAGTGCTCTTTCTATCATCCATATTGAATTACCAATTAGCATCAGTATAAGCATAAAAAGTGAAATCATTAGATCTATCATACCATAGTCTAAACTCTAGTGTTCCCTTCAGATATCTACATATCCCTCTAACTACTACATAATGCACTTTTTTGGGATAAGCTTCAAATATTGCAACAATTCCAACTATATTTTCTATATTTGGCGTTGTGTGAGTTAGATATCACAATCCTCTTATCATCAACAAATATTACCAAAATCATCAATCCATCATCTATTTCTTTTGAGTAGAGATTACTATCTACCATACCTTTGCTAAATCCGAGTTTTATCAAATTCTTGTCCAACCTTTCATACTAGGTTCTGGGCACTTGTTTTTAGCCATAAAATGCTTTCTTTAATCTGTATACCATGCCCTTGTCATCTACTAAAGGAAAACCTTTAGGTTGTTCTATGTATACCTCTTCTTCAAGTTCTCCATTTAGAAATGTTGACTTGACATCCATCTAATACTCTTTAAAGTTCTTATGTGTTGCATAGGCTAAGAATAACATTAGTGCTTCAATTCTTGCCATGGGTGGATATGTTTGTTCATAGTCTATTCATTATTGCTGTGAGTAACATTTACATACCAATCTTTCTTTTTTCCTTACAACTTCACCTTGTTTATTCATCTCATTCCTAAACACCCATTTTGTTCCTATCATAGTCGTGTCTGCTCATCTAGGGAATGATTCCCATGTCTCATTCTTCACTATATGATCCAATTCTTCTTTCATATATTGCTTTGAATAGTCATCTTTGCATGCCTCATCTACATTCTTTGTTTTTACTTGAGATATAAAACATATTTCTTCATTGATTCTTCTTCTTATCACCACACCTTTATCTTTGTTGTTGATGATCTATTCTAGTAGATGATTCTTTTTCATATTCTTACCAGAATTAGGAGTTGTTATCTGAACTCTTGGCTCAATTCTAGGTTCCAAACATTGTTCCTTCCTTAGCTCACCTTCATTCTACAAATCATTGTTAGTATCAAAGAATACTTCATCATTTCTTTGTTAGTAACAAGAACATTCTCATCATCAGAATTGTAGTCAACTATTCTTTTTTGTATCCTAAATTTCTCATTAACTCTATTCCTGAATATCTTGGACTTGTCAAATGCCACAAATTTCTCTTTAAGAAATGTAATCCATGTTAGAAATAGGGATTACTGAGGGGAGGGTAGGGGGGGGTGAATAAGTAATCTACAAAATTTAGTCAGCAACAAGATATTATTTCTCACTTTAAACTATGCTTACAAAAGAAATAAAGTACTACTAAATAGTAACAATAACAATGCATAAAGATAACTCATAACACCATATTTTGTTAGCTAGGAAAACCCTGGCCAAGGGAAAACCTAGGTGGGGATCATATCCACTAGATAATATATTGATGTATAAGTTCCTTGTTAGAGGATGGACCCTGTTAGTAGTCAATAAGAAAATTTAGTATAAGGAGTCGCTATTAGGAGATTCCAGCTCTGTTAGGAGTTGTGGTACAATAGATGCGAGATGAGCCCACTACCCAAACATGCACTTCCAATTACAAGAAGAGCTTACTACTCTAAAAACAAGTAATCATACTTTAGGAATAGTTATTGTATCATCTTCCTTGACTGATCTCTAATCTTTAGCTTGATCTCAGATCACAAAATAGCTCATATAAAAATTTGCATATATCTCTTCCACAAAAGATAGTGTATAGCACTTGTAATCATAATCAAAATTTGCAATTCAAAATTTTACAATTCTTATCACAAAATTTCATTTGCATAAATACAATGCATTTACACAAATTTTTGCTAGGTTGGCTAAGATCATGATCCAATTTTCCAACTTAGAGAGAAGATCTAGGATGTGGGTCCTAATTGGAGAAGTAATTATTTTGTAAGAAAAATAATCCTTTCCTTCAATTCCACTATCATGTTTCACTTCAAGCATGATTATCTCTATTTTGTATAGTTTGTACTAACTTTCAAGGTTATACATGTCATCGCCAACATGTATACTACGTCCATCTAACTTTGATAGTCATAAATTGATATCAAAAATAATTTATAAAAAAAACAATATACTATTGTAAAGCAAATTTTGTACTTAGATAAATTTTTTATTACCAAATACTAAGTATCTTTATTTTTGAGGTTTCCTACGAGCATGTAGATCATGTGTTCCCATAAATGACAACAATTATATATCACTATTAGCCAGTTGTCAACAATCTCCCCCTTTGGCATTGGTGGCAACAAAAATAGGAAAAATTGGATAAGTGACAAAAATAAACTACATTTAATGTATTATTGTGTTAAGTTTTTTAACATATGCTCCCTTTTACAATATAGTTTACAATATTCTCCCCTTTGATAATTTAATTTTCTATAATTACCAATTTTCTACAATTACTACTCCCCCTTTGGCATTAATGAAAAAGGTCAAAATGTTAGAAATCTATCTAAAAAATTGTCCAAAAAATGTTGTCCTTCCTTATCTTGATATGATCTTCATGCAATCATCAAAATTTTCCTTCAAACTATCCATACCCTTAGTCCATGTCTCCTTGGTGGACTCAGCTAAGGTAAGTATTGCATATAAAGCATATGCTAAAATCTCAACTACATTAAGATCTAAATATAAATAGTTGGAATATGTGTCCTTGGCCTTGACACATTCCTCCAACTATTTCTCAATGAAAGATAATTTCAGAGCAATAGATTCTCTAAAATATGATATCCTTTTCAAAATATGTTCCTTCTAAAGTTCTAGTTTCCTAATTTCACTATGAATACTAGACACTTGTCCTTCAAAATCATCTACTTTGCAAGATGGATGCTAGATCTAACTAGAAAAAGTGTCTACTTCACTCATCTTTACTTCTATCTGATTGTCAATGTGTTTAGTTAGTTTGTACGATAAGATACACTTAATATACAAAGTTTTTCCATCTTGTTAGAATTTCTAAAATTGCTTTATACAAGTATCGAGATTAACCAAATCATTCTTGATGTTCTAATAGATGGTGCTAAACAAGTTAGCATCATGGGAAATCTATTTCTTTGCCTCTACAACATTCAATAACTTGGTAAACTCTTCATCAAATGATTTCAGCATTGCTTGTTCCCTTTGTTTAGGATCTAATTCTATGTGTTGTACTGCCAAGGTACTATGTAGTCTATTAGTAATTTTTATTAAATTTCTTTACAGGCTTTTCAATTTCATGTTCTTCTCAATAAGCTTTTTCAAGGATGAGATTATATCTATTTCATCATCATCATTAGTGACTAAGTTGGCAAGAGAGAGTAGAGTATATGAACTAGATGGTTTAGTATCATCCTCCCTTTGTTTCTTAGCTAGTCTTTTGTTCTTCTCTCTTCTCCTTCTTTCTTTTCTCTTTCATCTCTTTCTCTCTTCTCTTCAAGTCTCTTATTCTCATCTTCCTTGGTTTTCTTTCTCATCTCTTCTTCTACAATTCTTATCTTTTCTTCCTCTTCCTCTCTTTTCTTTTCCCCCTCAAGCAATTTCTACTTGGCCTCCTCTATTTTCTTCTTTTCCTCTTCAAGTAGCCTTTCTCTTCTTCAATTTGTCTCAATGTTTCCTCAATATCCTTAGTGTCTACTTCATTAGGTTTGGAACCACCAAATGTATTGGTATCATGAATGTTAACAGTAATATTGGTTTGATCAATCTGCATAGTTTCATCACTAAAACTTCCTAGGTTCTAGGTGTTGGCGAAGATGTTATCTTTGACTCTATCAACATTTGACTGATAGCTTCCACACTCTCACTTCTTAGTTTATTCTTTTCACCAACCATAAATAGAAATGGTATTTATTTATTTCTTAAATGTGGTACTAGGTTATTCATGATGTAGGAGCATTCAGTGGTGTAAGGGAAAACCTATATCACTAAAAAATATGCTCAGTGCTAGTTTCTATTTAAAGTGTTTTAATTTCTAGATATCCATTTGGGTCAAATAAAGATTCCAACTCTCATAGCTCCACTATTAGTATTTTGGGTTAGAGATTTTGAGCACCTTGGGATACATGCCAATGTAGAAAATGGGTTATTTTGTAATTGATCCATAATTATGATGAGTTAGAGCATGTAAGTTGGAGGGATGATTATATTTATAATTTAAATCACTCCTTAAAAAGAATTAGGTCAAAAGGCTTTACGTTTTGAAAGTTATTGAAACTTTAAGTTTCTTAGAGGCCTTGTAAGAGCACTTCAAAGTCTGATTTTAGTCACGAAACAACCCCATATGGGCCTAAAGAATGGGGTATGAGAAGAGCTAATCCATAGGGATATAGAGAAATTTGAGAGATTTTTAGAAATGTAAACGGTTTCTTAATTGAAGTCTCGGATCAAAAGTTATGCCTCCTAGAAGTTGGACTACCATTTTTGGATTCTTCTAATTTTAGAGCGACTTCTAATGTGATTTCTAGAACCTTCTATTCTAGAAATGGATGCCAAATGGAATATTCTAGAATGTATTCCTAACCCTAGACCTAATTAAGGTTTATATAAGAACAATTCTAGCATTGTAAAGGGAGTTCTTGGTAGAGTTTGAGAGAGGATATTGTGAGAAGGACTTTTCTCCAAGATCAGACTATTGTAAGCCCATAAGGCATGACTTAGAGTCTATTTTTAGTGTACTGAATGTAGTAGTAGATTATTAATGATAATAATATTCCCCTTTCCTATCATGTCCATTTTGATTTTTGGGTTGCATCCCCATCAAGTGGTACCAGAGCAAGTTTTCCTAAGTGTGTAGATAGAGTGTTAATTATGAGGCAGTTTGCACTAGGTCTATGTGGTTGTGAGTTTGAGACAAGAAGATGACTCCATGAAGGGAGTATGGTGGAAGGGATGGATTTGTTACTCATGAGGTTATAGCCCTTTAGAGACAAGTCCAAGAATTGCAAGAGGAGATCCGTGGAGGGATGAATGTTGTCATAGGCAATGAAAGTGAGGAAGAAAATAAAGAAGGAAATATTGGGCTAGAAGGGGAGGGAGATGGAGGAGTACTGAACCAAGTAGAGGAGAGGCTTTTTAGGGCCATTTCTAAGACTAGAAGAAGACCTAAAATTTATGTGTGTATTTTTTCAAGAAATCTAAACCTAGATGAGTTGATCAACAAGATCAATGAACTAGAGGAATATTTTTAGTATGAGGATATCAATGACCTAGATAGGGTTAAGTTTGCAAAGGAAAAAATGAAAGGCCATGCCAAAATATGGTGGAAAGATATTCAAATTAAAAGAAATAGAAGAGGAAAGGAGAAAATCACAAGATGGGATCATATGGTGGACAAACTAAAGAAGCAGTTTATTCCTATTGATTATGAGTTTGATTTGTTCGAGAAAATACAAGGGTTAAAGCAAGTAGAAAAATCTATCTAAGAATATATAGAAGAATTTTATCAAGTTCTTATTAGGGTAGGGCATGTAGAAGAAAACAAGGAGAAGGTTTTCCATTACCTTAATGGCTTGAGACCTAGCATTCAAGAGGAGTTAAGTCTGGTTAGAATGTCTAGCTTTGAAGAGGCATACCAATTTTCCCTATGAGTTGAGGAAAAGCTAAACAAAATGTTTGATGGAAGGCAAAGAGGTCATAATCAAGGAGGAAGGGATAGTGGCAGGTCATTTGGAGGCTAAAATGAGAACCAAAAGAAGAATGATGATGTGTGTACTAGTCAAAACTAGAGGAATGAGAGTTTCAACCACTTCGATGATTAAAACTTTGTAGATTAGAGAGGAAGAGGTAGAGAATGTGGACAAGGTACAAGAAGAGGAAGCTTCCATGGTACCTATTTTCATTGCAATGAAGAAGGTCATTATGCCTTTGAATGCCCTCAACAACAAGGAAGGATAGATAGGAGAGGTAATGGTCAAGTAAGGGTTGCTCATGTGGATAAGGATGCATACTCATCACATTCAGAGGATGCAAAAATAGGAGAGATTCTAGTAAATGAAAGGGTCTTACCAAGTAGTGAGACTGAACCTGGACAAAGGAGGAGTTTGTTTCATACTAGGTACAAGTGCGAGGATAAATGTTTTGATGTGATTGTTGATGGTGGAAGTACTGGCAACTTGGTGTTAGAAAAGATGGTCTCAAAGCTAAAACTAAATAGGGAGAAACAACTCCAACCCTATCAAAATGCTTAGGTGAAGGATGATCATACGGTCTTGGTTAGTGAACAATGTTTGGTAAAGTTTATGATTGGGAGTTACCATGATGAGGTTCTCTGTAACATCATTCTAATGGATGTCCACATTTTATTGTTGGGAAGACCATGGCAATTTGGTAGGCATTTTGTACATGATGGTCATGCAAATATATACTCTGTGACAAAGGATGGAGTTCACCACAAATTGAAGCCCTTCATAAAGGAAGGTGAAAAGGTATGCATTAGTGTAAGGATATGTCTTTCTGATAGAAGAAAATTTTTGGATGGCATGAAACATTAGCGCATGTGTTATGCTTTGATTCCTAGAAAAGATAAGGAATGTAGTAGTGAAATTCCACTTGTATTGAAAAGATAATGTTCTAGAAGGGTTGCCACTAGTAAGATAAATCAGTCATCAAATAGATTTAATCCCTGGAGCTAGTTTGCCTAACAAGACTTCTCATAGGATGAATCCTAA
The DNA here is from genome assembly GCA_028749045.1 of Cupressus sempervirens. NCBI lineage: Eukaryota > Viridiplantae > Streptophyta > Pinopsida > Cupressales > Cupressaceae > Cupressus > Cupressus sempervirens. Next base: position 225,711,007 of record CM053784.1, read on the forward strand.
TAAAAATTAGGAGCTAAATATATGAGTTTAGGAGCTATTGAAGAAATTTTTGATTTGAGAGAGCCTAAGTCCATGGGCAGCACCTGTAGTGCTATCACCAAAGAAGGATGGAGAATCAAGAATGTGTACAAAATCTTAGGCTATAAATAGAATAACTATCAAGTATTGGTTCCCTTTACCAAGAATGAATGATCTTATGGACTATTTGAGTGGATCTTATTACTTCAAAAAGATAGATCTCAAGAGTGGCTATCACCAGATATGGATACAAGAGGAAGATGAGTGGAAGACTACATTCAAGACTAAGGAGGGTCTATATGAGTGGTTAGTCATGCCCTTTGGACTGACCAACATGCCAAGCACCTTCATGCAGCTTATGAATGAGGTATAAAAAGAATTCTTGGGAAAATTTGTTATTATCTATCTGGATGATATTTTAATTTTCAGCAACTCTTTGGATGAAAATTTATTACACATTTGTAGTTTCCTTGAAAGCTCGAGGGAATAGAAATTTTTTATTAATTTGAAAAAGTATAGCTTCGTCAAAAAGGAGTTAGTCTATTTGGGGTTTTTTGTATCAGTTGACGGTCTGAAAATGGACCTAGAGAAGGTAAAGGCCATCTTGGAATGGCCTACTCCAAGGTTTTCTATTGAGTTGAGGTCATTCCATTGTCTACTTAGTTTTTATATGAAGTTCATTTGGAATTTGAGCAGCATATGTGCACCCCTAGTTGAAACAATGAGGCAAAATAGAAGAGTTCAAGTGGACTACAATAGCTACATGGAGTTTTGAATTGTTGAAGAAGAAGGTGATAGAGAAAGCTATGTTGGCAGTCCTTGAATTTAACAAAGTGTTCTAGGTGGATTGCGATGCTAGTGGCAGTGCTATTGGGGTTGTATTAAGCCAAGAAGGTAAGCCTATTGTGTATTTTAGTGAAAAATTGAATGATACAAAGAAGAAGTATTTTGTTTATGATTAGGAGTTCTATGCAATAGTTCAAGCCTTAAATAAATGGAGGTATTATTTTTTTCCAAAATAATTTGTCTTGTATACTGATCATTAGGTATTGTAGTACCTAAATAGCCAAGGTAAATTGAATTAGAGACATTTGAAATAGGTAGAGTTCATGAAAAGCTATACATTTGCATTGATACATAGAAGTGGAAGGTCTAATAGGGTTGCAGATGCATTAAGTAGATGATAATTTTTGCTGACAATAATGCAGGTTCAAGTGGTTGGGTTTGATGAGATCAAGAATTTGTACCCTAAGGATCCTGATTTGGTCAAAGCATGGAAGGCTTGTAAAGAGCCTGTTACTCTACATATGACCAGGTGGCTAAATTATTTGATTCAAGATGGTATGGTGTTCAAGGGTTGTCAATTATGTATTCCAAGGAGTCCTATGAGGGAGAACTTGACTAAGGAGAAACATAGTGGAGGAATGGTAGGACACTTTGGTCGGGATAAAATAGTTACCATTATTAGAGAACATTATTTTTTGCCTCAATTGTCACAAAGATCTAAAAAATTTTGTGTAGACTTGTCATGTATGTCAAGCAGCCAAAGGATTTAGTCACAATACTTGACTCTAATAGCGATTGCCTATTCCATTGAAGCCTTGGGAGCACATAAGTATGGATTCTATTCTTGGATTTCCAAGGACACAAAGGGGTAATGAATCAATATTTTTTGTGGTTGATAGGTTCTCCAAGATGGAAAATTTCATTCCATGCCACAAGACTCATGATGCAATACATATTGTAGATATGTTTTTTATAGAGGTGGTGAGACTACATGGTCTCCCAAAGAGTATTGTTTCTGATAGAGATACTAAATTTGTGGGGTATTTCTAGAGGACTTTGTGGAAGAAGTTGAGGATGTAATTGAAGTTTAGTTCTACACATCATCCAAAGACTGATGGACAAACAAAAGTAGTAAATAGAAGTTTGGGAAATTTACTAAGGTGTTTAGTGGGAGATAAGCCCAAGGGATGGGATTTGATTCTAGCACAAGAAGAATTTTCTTACAATAATTCTGTAAATAGGAGTACTAGTAGATCACCATTCCAAGTTGTGTATGGGAGTAGTCCAAGGACTACACTAGAATTGAGGAAGATGGAGCAAGGCGAGTGGACAAGTGAAGAGGCAGAAAAATTTGTTGAACATGTCAAGAATTACATGAGGAGGTACATGCACATATTACCAAGATGAACCAATAGTAGAAGGCAAGGGAAGATCAAAAGAGGAGACATAAGGAGTTCCAAGTAGGGGATTTGGTTATGGTATACTTAAGGAAGGAACAATTCCTAGTGAGTACCTACAACAAGCTGAAGATGAAGAAATTTGGCCCCTACAAAATTTTGAAAAAACATCACTCAAGAAATACATATGAGGAGGAGTTGCAAGATGGGATTCACATTTCTCCTATTTTCAATATTGTAGACTTAAAAAAATATCATGATGATGGTGCAGATGACAGGTTGATGCTGGAGCCATGTCCAATTCCTACTTCGGTGAAGGAAGAGATTGAAAAAATTCTGGATACTTGTGTGGGTCAGAGTACCATAAACATGTAGTATGAATAATACCTAGTGAAATGGAAAAGATGACTAATAGAAGGCTCAACTTGGATATCCACAATAGAGGTTTCCCATTTGGGTTTTCCTCTGCTAGCTATAAAGTGATAGGGTCACTTTTTCAATCTACCCTAGGTGTCTAATGTAGGAGCATCCAATGGTGTAAGCGCAATCTTGTATCACTCAAAAATATTCTTAGTGTTAGTTTTTATTTAATGTTTTTTCATTTTTAGATACCCATTTGGGTCACATAAAGATTCCAACTCTCATTTTTCCACTATTCATTTTCTAGGTTAGAGTTTTTGAGAACCTTGGGATATGTGCCAATTCACAAAATATGTTATTTTGTAATTGAGCCATAATTATGATGAGTAAGAGGGTTTAAATTGGAGTGATGATTATATTTTTAATTTAAAGCACTCTAGAAAAAAAATCAAGTCAGAAGGCTTTACGGTTTGAAAGTCATTGCAGTTTTAAATTGCCTAGAAATCTCCTAAGAACACTTCAAAGTCAGATTTAAGGCACTAAATGGTCTTATATCAGCCCAAAAAAAGGGGGATGAGTAGAGCTAGTCCATAGGTCTGTAGTGCACTTTGAGATATTTTTAGAAATGTAAATAGTTCATCAATTAGAGTCCCAGATCAAAAGTTATGCCTCTTAGAAGTTGGACTACCATTTTTGGATTCGTCTAATTTTACATTGACTTCTAACATGATTTCTAGAACCTTCTATTTTGGTGATGGATTCTAAATGGAATATTATAGAATGTATTCCTAACCCTAAACCTAATTGGGGTTTATATAAGAACATTTATGGCATTGTAAAGGGAATTCTTGGTGGAGTTTGAGAGAGGATATTGTGAGGATGACTTTTCTCCAAGATCAAACTATTGTAAGCCCATAAGGCATGTCTTAGAGTCTATTTTAAATGTACTAAATGTAGTAGTAGATTATTACTAATAGTAATATTCCCCTTTCTTGTCATGTCCATTTTGGTCTTTGGGTTGTGTCCCGATCAATTCAATAATCTTTTAATATCTTCTTCATCATTAGTCTTGCAAATAGTTCTAAGCATAGAATTCCAAAGTTCTAGATCTTCTTTCCTTGTAGGAGCCTTCTTCTCAATGAGTCTCTCATAGAATTTCTAGTTGATTATACTCTCAAGATCCTTCAATTTTAGATTATTTTCTATAATATATATCACAATAGTTATATCAATATGATCCTTCTCAAAACTGTTATACAAATCATAAAACTTGTTCATCTCTCCAAAGTTACCTTCATTAACAATAGTTCTCTTGATCTTCTCTATCTTTAGCTTCTAAGGTTTCTAATCTTTTCCTATTGTTTTCTTTGATGGAGTCACTTTCTCTACTTGTTTGATCTCTTATTCTTCTTCATCTTCATCACTTGACTCAACAATTATCAACAATGTTTTCTATCTTTTTCCTAGTCTAGTGGCTTGTTATTTTACCCTCTTGGTCTTAGTAGTTACTCCTTCCACCAATCTTTTATATTTTCTTTTTAGTTCACTAGGTTGAACATCTAACACTACTACATAAAAAATTCTCTATTTCAAAGATGTCTCTACAAAAAATATTGACAAAGGTTGAATGTTCAGTATTCCCTACTTCATCATTTTCCTTATCGGCTTAGATTCACTTTCTTTCATTCTGGCCTTTGATAGTGCTTTCTTCATTATAGACTTTACTTTCTTGTGTGATTCCTTCTCTGAGGTTGCTTGATGAGCTAATTATGTGACCTCATCATATGTACCAAATATGTATTCTACTTTGTCTCTATTTGAATTCAACAACAAATCAATATAGCCAACTGCTATATCATCATTTAATTCATAACTTAAGAGATCAAGAAATGTTTCTTAAGGTTCCACTGCTTGAATATAGGTATAATCTATATCAACCAAAATACAAATGTCTTCCTTAAATCTTTCAACAATTGTAGGTGCAATTTTGAATCTCTATTTCATTTCATTCTGAAATGTTCTCATTATTAGGCTTCCATTGTCTAATATCTTATCTACAGGATTCCTTCAGCATACTTCTGCAATCTTCTCCATTGTGCATTTTTCACTACTCATTATGTCTATTATTGGAAAGTAAGGAAATCATTTAACTACATGAAAGAATATGTGATTGATCAGTGACTAGAATCTAAACACACCATTCTTTGTCCTCTTGATCTTTTCTATGTTTTCTAAGAGTTGCATTCTTAGTATTTCACTAAGGTTCACTTGGTCTTTCTCTACACATATCTTATATGTTGCATAGATAAATCTTGCTTAAAGTTCATCAATCTTAGAACTTGCACAAATAGAATAGGCAATAATTCTACTAAAAAATCTTACATCATTTTTCTTGATGGAGTTGATCACCATAGCCTTTCCATTATACATTGCTTTAGTATAACTCTCAACTTTTCTCTTGACCAATTTCTCTCCTATAGGTACATTGCCTTATTTACTAAGACCAGTTACCTCATGAATAAGGTCAGCAAAATTATCGACTAGATTGTCTTGCATCCATAATTTACCATCACATGTATCCTACTCAATATGATCTTTTTCTACTCATATGTGTCTAACTCATGGTAGAAGTGATATTTAAACAAATCTAATTCCTTTAGATGTTCAAATATGGGCTTCACAGTCATGTCATGATTAAAAACCAATTCCATATCTTTATTCATGAATTCACTACCAATAGATTGAAACTTACTATTCAAATAACTTCCTACATCTTCAAGATATACTACATTGTTTGGAGTGATAGACAATGCTAAGTTTGGGTTTCCTTCAGTATGTTTTATAAAAAAATCTTTAACTTAAGTCTATCCTCATTTTCAACATTATGCATTAGTGACATATCATGATTCTATAAAAAAAGAACTTTTATAGAACAAATTTGCAAAAAAATGATAAAATACCTCTTTCCTAAAATAGGGTTTTCTTTGAAATTTCTCTGACAAGTCACTTCTATGCGCTCTTCATTTTGGATGTGTTCACAATGAAGTAAAAATAAATTTTGTACTCCATTTATTTCATCTGCTTCAACTTCCATTAATTGCATACTTTACAAACATAAAAAATCTGTCAATTATGTTTTGTAATAAAATAACTACTCAAGATCATCTATCTGATTTTCAAATATCACTTGAGGTTTTTCATAGCTAGCTTCTATCATGAAAAAATTCTATTGAACTTCACATCATGAAATTCTCTGTAAAAACTTACTTTTCTTCTTTTGCTATAGAATTAATCTTTACTGTAATATCAGTAACTTTGAATTCCTTCATAACTTGTTCAGATGAGCTCCAAATTACAAGTGATCTTAGGTACCATCTAATCTTAATTGGATACACCTTTTCCCATCTTCTTTACCTCTAATTCGATATTTGGATGAAGTTCTAAAATGTTGATGTTGTGAACAAGCTTAATTCAACTTAGTGGAATCAAATTCAACAACTGACTTTGATCTTCCTATCTCATCATCATCTAGATTTTCTTTTGAGATATCTCCTCCTTTCACAAATGCCTTATTAAGTTGTTCTCTGATTCAGAGTAAGCACAAGGAAGCAAAAATAAATCAACCTTCTACTCCCAAACCTCCAAACTCCACAAAGGGCTAAGCAAGGGCTTGACTCACTTCCAAATAGGTACTACTCTGATATTACTACTCTTCAATAAGTTTATAAACCCAACTCTCCAAACAAGACATAAATCAAACTTCTTCCTACTTGGTTCAACAATGGCCTACTACCCCCCAATGTGGAAAAGGTGGGTTTTTGGTGTTCCCAACCTTACTAACAATAATGATGGCTTGAGGAAGCTTCAACATGACCCAAACAAGGAAAATCAATGATTAGATTCACTGCTAACAACCCACAAAGAAAAATACAACATTTGACCTAGTAGGAAATTAGGCCTCCTAACTCAGTTTTTCAACAATAACTCAAAAGACATCCAAAGGACCTAGCAAAAAAAGTATAGTTTTAGGTACCCTTTTTCAAGTATTAAAATACTTCAAAGTTTGAAAGCTTCACTCCAATCTAGCGTATCTTAACCCCAACCATGCACTCAAGCCTAATTAGCAACTTTAGGCGTGGTCTACAAGGACATGGCCAAGAGATGGGTTCATGGAATCAAACCACCAATTTTAGAGTGTTCTCCTAATCCAAAAAAAAGATGTTCTACCTTTGCACCAAGTCCCCAACTTCCTTCCTTCACATTACTTCATCAAATTGCACAAAATATGGTCTAATACATAAGGAATATTAGACCTAGGGCTTGCTCCCAAAAATATCTATTGCAACCTCCTACTTTGGGGCTTTTGGAATATGAAATTAAATTACCCTAACTTGCTCCATCCCCATTTGTAACAAATTCCAATCATGGGATCTCAAGTTAGGGCCATTTCTTTGGCCAAACCCTAATTTTGAGGGTTTCACAAGGCAATGATCGAGAAAATTCAATATCTTGAGTTTTCTAATTGGTAGAAACTTGAAACCAAAGAAAATATTTCACAAATAAGTAGGACTAACTAACTGGTACAAAAGGTTTCACTTCCCAATCATAAAAGGTCATATTGTATGGAAAAACCAGAGAAATTCATCCTGAAACAACAAATTCTTAAGGATTTCAAAGACCAAGTACAATGTCTCTTCATCTTAGATCTCCCTTCAAGTTTCTAGAGCCTTTATAGGCTATTCCAAATGGATAGAGCCACCCCATTGTATTTTTAGCCATTGGGGATGGTTTTTCGAAAAAGTTGTCAAAATATTGTAAAAGTTGCTAATGCAACTTTTGCAATTTTTGCAATTTTTGCCATTTTAACAAACCTTTTTCCTAATTCAATTCCAACAATTCCTATATGTTTTTCCAAGGCTCAAAACACCTAAACTACCCTAGCAAACATAAAACAAACCAAAATTCCACCTTTCTGGACCAAATGATGCCCAGGTTTATATTAACAGTATGGGGTCTTGTATCCATTACATGGGTGGATTGCTTTAAGGAGATCTCTTAATCAATCCTAAGGATTTATTACATTGAAGAAAACAAATATTTTGATTATGTGCTCTACACCATTCCAGAAGTTCAGTAACAATGTTTCTATGTTCCTCATTATTTCTATTTGTTTCAAAATTCTTTCTATCATTTTCAATGTTCTTTCCATCATTCCTTCTATTCCTAATTTTTTTTCCATTTTTCCTTCTATCTCCAACATTTTTGTCCGTTCTGTAGTACTTTTCTATGTGTCCAAAGTTGTTACATAATTGACATGTTGTTTTTCTACTTCTAGAATTCTTCTAATCATCAAGTGCATGACAATTCTGAGCAATGTATCCTAAGTTGTTACACTTATAGCACATTATCTATCTTATATCTTCATAAGATCTTCCTTCTCTTGATATTCTTTCATTAGATCTTCTTCTATCTATAGGGATAGTATTTCTAGACATTATACTATTTCTTATATCATTATCATACTTAGGTTTCCTACAATCAATTACATTATGACCCATAGGTCATGACAATTATGACAATAAAAGTCCTTAACATGATTAAATGACTTATTTGTACAATCTCTTTTCATATGATCTATTTCATTGCATAAAAATAACTTACCTCTAAATTCATACCTAGTTTCCTTAGGAGATTCCACTTTTTTATGTTCATCCAAAATTTCAGCTTCCTTGTCTTGTCTATCTTCTTTAGGTTTATCATAAGATTGACTAGATTCAATCTTATCATAATATTTTTCTTTATTTTTTAGATCTAATTTAATCTTAAGTTTCTTCACAAACATGTTAATTAGATAACCAAGACCAGTCTTATCATAAGTACATCTCTATATTGACATTGAATCATAAACATTTTATCTACTATAATAAAGTTTCTCAAGCTATTGCCTGTACTAAGTTAATTCACCTTTTACAATAATATTGTACTTATGGAGTTCTTCACGATCTTCTTTCAATGTTTCAAACACAAATGTTTTCTTTTCTAGACTTCCTCTTAGATCTGCATTTTTAGTCTTCAAATCAAACTCAATTTTACTAGGATCATTTCTTAAAGTCAACTTCAAGTTTGTAATCTTCAATTCCTACTTCAAGATATTGTACTCTATCTTCAATTTTGAATAATCATCATCACTAGTTCTAGATTCAATAGATTCAGGCTTGGATTTGAGATGTTCAATCTTTTCCTTCAACTAACCAATGTATACTTTGGAGTCCTCATACTTGTCCTTCAACTTATCTCTTTCTTTAGCAAAGAGATCATTTTTTTCAAGAGATTTTTCAAGGTTCTTCATCAACTATTCCATATCCAATGGGATTTTACTTAAGCTATTACGCCTTTCCAAAGTAGCTATGCACTGATATCAATTGTTAGAAATAGGGATTACTAGGGTTGGGGGGGGGGGGGGGGGGGGGGTGTGAATCAATAATATACAAACCTTAGTCACCAACTACATATTATTTATTACTTTAAATCATGCATAAAAAAACAATAAATTAATGTTAAACAATAACAATATCAATGCACAAAGATAACTCATAACACCATATTTTGTTAACTAGGGCAACCCTAGCCAAGGGAAAACACTAGTGGGGATGATAACCATTTTTGGAATTATTCAAGACTATGCTAAGTTACTCAAAGGGGGGGGCTGAATTAGTAACTTCTAAAACTTTAACAATTTTCAATTCTTAATTCAATAAATCAATTAGCATTTAATTCATCACATCTAATCTAATTACATGCATGAGAAACTAAAAACATGAAACCATCCATAACAGTTGAACACAAAAATTTGGTGACTCAAAAACCTTCCAAATATAAAGTAAACTTGGGGTGGGGATGATACCTACAAACATTATTGCACCATAAAGTTGGCCTATTAAGGCTTACATTGATCACTTCTAATGATCTACCCTATTAGGAGCAAATAAGATTGCTAGGTCCACCTTGTGAGAGGATTTAAAAACATAGAATGAAGTATGTACTCAGTAAAGAGATTTAGAAAATACTGTAAGGTCTACCTTGTTAGAGGATTTTGACTAGTTCACCTATTAGGATGAAATAGTAGATCTCTAATTTGCAACTGAGTTTGTTGATAGAGATTCCTTAGTGTACTAATCACCTTTCTATGATAGATTTATCTTTGCTGCTCCTTTTATTGATATGGCCTTTATAATTCTCTATCTACTGCTATCATAACTTGAACTTTTTGCATCCACATTACATTACCTATGCTCACACATTCACATTCTTGCACTTTCTTTCTCTTTCTTTCTTTCATTAGATATGATATAATACATCACATATATATACCAATCCAAATTAAAATACAAGTTAACAAAAATATTAAAAAGTTGGCCCACATGAAGATTCTTAGGTTTTGAAGACTAAATCAGTGAGGTTCTGATACTTGGCATCCACTGTCACTGCTTGGCATCATCATGCTCTTGGTAGACATAGAAGCTCAATCCATACTGATCACTTGCAAGTAGTCTTGAACTTAGTTTACACTGGTGACTCAATAGATATTGTGCAACTTGGAAAACAATAAATCACTTGGTTACCATGAAGAGCTCAGTTAATAATGGCTTTGCATCACCTTAACTACAAACTTGGTAAATACTACAATGCTCAATACACATAGGCTTCACATCACATGAACTACAAACTTTGTAGTGACTGATAAACTTCGTGTACAACAAAATACACGATTTGAACTATTGGAATTCACACTAGCTGAATTTGGTTAGTAACCATTGGGATTAGTCCAAAATACTTGGTAGCAACTGTAGAACTTGGTCACTACTAAATTACATGGAAAACACTATAGACTATTCAATAAGCTTGGTAGCTATACAAAATTTGAATAAGTGTGTGTCACTAATAACAAACTTGACCGATATGTCAACAACCCACTAGAAAAAATACTTTTATATAAGTTGCTTGTTAGAGGATGAACCTTGTTAGGAGTCCTTGTTAGGAAACTTTGAATCCATATTAAGAGATTTCAACCCTGTTATGGGTTGTGGTACAATAAATGCAAGATGAGCCCATTGCCCAAACATGCACTTCTAATTACAAGAAGAACTTGCTTCTCAAACAAGTAATCAAACTTATAGAATAGGTAATGTATCTTTGTCCTTAACTGATCTTTAATCTCTAGCTCAATCTCAGATCACTAGATAGCTAATATAAAACTTCACATATATCACTTCTACAAAAGTTAGCATATAGCACTTGCAATCATAATCACAATTCACAATTCATAATTCACAATTCTACAATTCTTATCACAAAATTTCCTTTGCATAAATACCATTCCTTTACACAAAATTTTGTTGGGTTGGCTAGGGCCACAATCCACTTTTCCAACTTAGAGTAAACATCTAGGATGTTGGCCCAAATTGGACAAGTAATTATTTTGTAAGCAATATAATCCTTTCCTTCAATTTCACTGTCATTTTTTGCTTCAAACATGATTATCTATGTTCCATACAGTCCATATTAACTTTTGAGGTTATACACATCATCACCAACATGTAAACTATCTCCATCTAACTTTTCTAGTCATAATACGATGTCATCAACAAGTTATAAAAAATAATGATATACTGCTCTAAACCAAATTCTATACTTAGACAATTTTTGGATTACCAAACACTAAGTATCTTTATTTTTGAGGTTTCCTATGAGCATGTACATCATGTGCTGCAATAAATGAAAAAAATTACATATCATTGTTGGCCAATTGTTACCAACCCACATCATCCTAGAAAATTCATAAACAATAATCATGAAACACCTTTCACCATAGAATCCTCTAGTCTTTGTAAGACCACTAAGATCTGTGTGTATGATCACCAACTTTTCTATAGTAGTAAACCTTTTGTTGGGAAAAGAAGCTCTGTTATGTTTTTCCTATACACACTTTATGAAAATTGTGTTAGTAGCCTTTACAATATTAGGCAAATCTCTGGTTGCAAACATATTACTAATTTTCATAATGTTGTCAAAGTTGATATGATAAAATCTCTTATGCCATAACCAACTACAATCTACCTTTGCAACCAAACATGTAATTTCAGTAGGATTTAGCTGAAATACATTATCTATATATCTAGTTTATGTTCTAATTACCTTTCCATCTTTGTCTTTGATCATGCATGTCTTCTCTATGAACTACAATTGATAACCTTTATCTACTAGTTGTCCAACACTCAAAAGATTGTGTTTCAAACTATCAACATAATATACATTGTCAGTGTTAGTCTTACCATCACGAGTTATAGATCCAATACCTTTAACATGGCAAGTTGCATTGTTTCCAACTCTGACAATGCCTCCATCATAACATTTGAAATAAAAAACTTGTTCATATCATTGGTCATATCAATGTCATTTTTCTTTACACATTGTTCTTTAATAGCCACAAATCCTATTTCATCATCATTGGTACTTATTACTTATTCATCACATTCATCTTCTTCATTCACATACAAACAATCTCTATTTCTTTTAGGTTTGAACTTTCATTTATACTTTTTCTCTCTTTTAGGACACTTAGATGCATAATAATCAAACTTGTTACAAGTCCAACATTTAAATATTTTCTTGCCATCTTTTTCTCTTCTTACAATAATGGCTACTCCTTCTATCTTTCCATCCTCATCTAATCTGGTACTACTAGAAAAATCTCCTCTAGCACTTGCACTCTTGGATAGATTAGGTTGAATGTTTAGGGAATTGAATGCTATCTCTATTCTAGATACTTCTCTAGACTACCTTAGCTAATTCTCAACCACTTCAAGTCTCCCAAGTAATGTTTTCTTGGTGAGATCTTTGGTACAAGTGATCAACAACTATATCATTTGAACTATCTTCTTAAATGGTGGCATTAAAATCTTCAATATTTTCTAGATCACTTCATCATCTTCCTTGGTTCCTCCTTAAGATTTGATACCCACATTAATTTTTGATATTCTTCCTATATATATTCTTATAGATTCATCTTACATCATTTTATCATCTTGAAATGCACAAATCTAGCTTTGTAGCCTCATTTCCTTAGAATGTTCAAACCTTCAAAACTATTTTCCAAAGCTTTCTGAATCTCATGAGATGTATTAAGAGTTTTTACTTGATTGTACTCTATTTTAGGAAGTGCAGACAATAGTGCTTCTCTAATTCTCATGTTGCACATAAAAAGTTCTCTCTCATCCTTTATACAAGTTTCTAGCGCACAATCAGCAATAATTGTCCTTTCTAATTTTGTCAATATCCAATATCCTAGACCCCTACATAGCAGATGAGTATTCATGTTTTCCTTCTAGATATCATAATTTGTTCCATCAAAATTTGAACTATCCTTTCCAAATATGCAGTGCATGGATCTCCCAAAGTTTTTAAACTTTATCTTTGAGGACCTTCTTCTCTGATAGCAATTATTAGAAAAAGTTATCAACCTTAATTAATCTTAACTATTCAATCATAGTAAAAATCAACCATAACAAGATGCACATGCACAATTACACTAGATTTGTTAACGAAGGAAACCATTGATTAGAGGGAAAACCCTAGTGGGAATGATGCCCACAAAGATATATTGATATATATTCCTTGTTACAGGATGGACCCTATTAGGTGTCTATAAACACATTTAGTACATAAGAGTCCCTATCAAGAGACTTTGAATCCTTGTTATAAGATTTCAACACTGTTGAGAGTTGTAGAAGGTAGAACGACCCACTGTCCAAATACGTTCTCAGGCAAGGCAACTGAACTTCACTATCCAACTGATCTCCTAACTATTCCTTGTAGAATAATTGTTTGTACTATTCTTTATCCTCTTTAATCTATCCTATCAACCAAAAAAGTCATTGTCAAACCTTGTAGACCATGTCATAAACCCTGGATCCAAATATGAAACCTTAGATCTCAAAATAAAACCTTGAAAATGAATTTTTCTTCAACTTCACTCTGCTCTACTTATCTTCACAAAATCTCAGCATTCATCTCTTTTCTCCTCTTTTCCACTCTTCATACTTCTTTCAATCATTCATACATAACAAAGGTAAATTTCCTTTCTTTATACTGATTCCATGACACAATTCTCTTGAGTTAGCTATTACACCTTCTCAATGAGTTATTATAGGACCTCATCAGGAACATGTTTTACTTAGTGATAACATCAATTTGTCACCTTGTAACTTGAATATTTTTGTATGTGTGATATTATGACAAGAAAGGTTAGCCACATCATCTCCAACATGTATTCTACACACCTTTAATCTTGCTTCTTAGAATAACAACTTTGCTAAGATATATAACAAGTTTACCAAAACATGCTTTTGTAATCTCTATCTCAAAACAATCTTCACTAAAACTTACATAGCTTTTTTGAGACATAATATATTTTTCTCTTGAGGCCATATATATATATATATATATATATATATATATATATATATATAAAATACTCAATAATCTATCTGTACCAACTTGATCATTACCATTGTTCTTCTGTCACATACCATAGAAAATTGCTACATTGACATAAATGAAAAACACATTCTTGAATGTAACATATCATCATGATAATGATCTAATTGTGTTTCTATAATAATCACCAATAGGAGTACCATCAACATTCATGCTTCCAACACCCCTTTGATGCATTTCATCATGAAATGTGTCCATAGGAGTCCTAGGAACCCTAGGGACATATTGTAATCAATAATAAGTGTCAAATGTGGTTGTAGGCCAACCTACAACCCCCTTTTTCCCTTTTCATCATGACATGTGTCCAATGGGTCCTAGGACCCCTATTAATATATCATAATCCATCTTAAGGATAGAATGGGGTTGTAGTCTAACCTAAGACCCCCTTTGACCCATTTCGTCAAGATATGTTTCTGTAGTAGTCCTAAGACCCCTAGGGACACATCATAATCCATCTTAAGGATGGAAGGGGTTTATAGGCTATGCTAGGACCCCCTTTGATTCATTTCATCATGGCATGTGTCCCTAGGGTTTTTGGGGACATATGATAATCCATCTTAAGGATGAAAGGGGGTCATAGGCTAATCACAACCATCTTCAACCTATTTCATCATGTCATGTGCCTTAGGGGTCTTATGACCCTTAGTGATATTTCATAATTGATGATATGGGTCAAAGGGGGTCATAGGTTAGCTAACCTATGACACCCTTTAATCAATTTCATCACATGTGTCCCTAGGAGTCCTAAGACCCCTAGGGACATAGCATAATCCATCATAAGTGTCAAAGGCGGTCATAGACTAACCTACTACCCACTTTGACCCTTCTCACCATAACATGTGTCCATAGTGTAATCCATCTTAAGGGTCAAATGAGCCATAGGATAATCTACAACCCCCTTCTACCCATTTCATCTTGACATGTAATATATTTAATATGTTATAATACTATGTTAAATATATATTATAGAAGTATATGTGATAGAATATTTTAATATTATATATCATAATAATAATATATAGTACTATGATCATAATATAATATCTAATTATTTTTAATATCATATATAATATTATAACAATTAAATTTATTGTAAAACATTTAATAATAAAATCATAGTAATATTGAAATATCATCATATCTTAAATGTTGAAAGATATTTAAATATGCTTGTAAGCCTTTACGTTTAAAATATAGAATTGGTTCACAGTATCTCAAATTATTATTTTTTTCTGCCACATTTTGAGTACCCAATTAGGCTTGGTATTTACCAAACCTTTTTCATCATGTAAAAAATTTTGTTTGAGACATGTTTCTTCAACATTTAGACTTTGACTAGCCATCTGACAATTTTTTTCATTCAAATTCAATGAAGGGAAAAGTATTTTTTGAGAACACTCTCAAGATTCCATCATTATAATTGTTGTCAAATTATGAGTTTGATAGTTATTTATTAGTTAATTTCTAATAAAGATTTTTTTAAAGTGTTGACTGAAAAACTAGTTGCAAAATAGCTATAGCTTTCAAATGGTGTAACACTTTTGAAATCCAAAAGTTGTGTCATTATGCTTTGCCTAGTATAAGAAAAAAGAAAGAAAAAATAATTTTTTTAAAGTTTTTAATTAGTTAAGGTCGTCAAACATGGAAGTTTTCAATTTCAAAAAAGTTATATTAGAAAATTCATATTTAATTTTTAATTTGGAATAAAAATATGCATAAATATTCTTCACATTTAGGCATCAATCTACTTTTTATATCTATAGTTATATTAAAATATATTATCATTTGATTTTGATTAAGATAGCCAGACTGATGCAAAGCATCCTAAAAATCAAGCAATAAGTGGGATACATTGTGATCCCATTAAAATCCATGAAATAAATTTCATTCTATAGAGGAATTTTACAAGGTAAAACACAACATGTTTTAACACAAAAATATCAACCCTTCTCCATTTGCATATCCTAATTTCTATATCTGATTCAATTGTTCATAACTTTAGTTATAAAGATCTTCTTTAAAATCCCTTTGTTGGAATTGTTTCAAATTAGACCTATTAAAACATATTCAAATCTTAGTACAATATAGCATACTAATTATAAATTATGTTGTCCAAACCAAGACCCATTTTTTATGTCATAAACCAGAAGTAAAACATGTAACCCTACCTAGGGCATCCCATATATTTATCAAAATGAAACCATATGATACCAAACTAATTTCATATGCAAAAATTATGAAAGTTTAAAAATATGTAATCCATTTATTTTTTCCAATGATAAATATTTTTTGAAGTACAAATCACTACCTATAACTCCAACAAAAAACTTTAAAAACCAATTTCCACTAAAATATGCATAACCTTCACAAATCTACATAAAAATAGCTTTAAAAAAAGGAAATGAAAGATAATTCACATATATTTCTAATGAGTATTATTAGATTTATTGAGTCTCCAAAATGTGTCTATACCACATGCTGCAACATTACTATATTCAGGGAATCTCAAATCGGCAAATACCCTCTTTCACCAAAATGCTCATAACTTATTCATTTCTTTATAAAATTGAACCAAACCAAAAGAATGAGGAGGATTCACCATTCTATTTATCCACTACTATATTACATGGTTACCATTCTATATAGGGTTTTACAAGGCCTAGAAATGACACTAAAATTAAAACACCAATGAAAACAATAATAATAGAATGCACCAAAAATGTATCAAAATATTGTGTCTTCTCCAATCTAATTTGGTTCGACCATAAAATGGTACTTATATGCATTTGAAAGTTAGAAACCTTCATAACTACCCTCGAGACCAACCATCTACCTTTTTACATCAATTTTGTAATGTTAACAACTTTCTCAATGTTGCATTTTACAACATTTTATGCAACTTTTACATTTTTGACAAAATGACTTCAAAACTTTGTCAAATATCTCTATACATATCGAAATGGAATATTTAAGATGTTTTAAAAGTTTTTTGCCCTTCTATTGGTCTTTTACACAAATTTGACTATGTAGACTTAAACATGACCTATTTGACAACTTAATGAATATTGTGCACATGGTTACATTTCTTGTCAACACCTTTACAAATGGATTTAAAATGAATCAATATATCATATAATTTACTTTAAATTACTTAGAAACCTTAGATATCTCATAGTGATCTCTAGGATTAGGTGCTCCTACACCATACTACTATCCTTGAAAATTTTCAAAGTCTCTTGCAAAGGTGTGCCATAACCTGCAAAAGAATTATAACAAAAATCTTCATCTTTACCATCCTTTTCCTTTTCCTCTTCATCCCTTTATCACAATCATCTTTTCCCTTAAGGACATAGGATTGTCCTTAAAATCATCTTCTCAAATACTCTTGTTAGTAGAGAATTAATGACTATAACTCCCATAGAGCCTTATTAGTCAGACATCCACCTTTACCTTGCTACTTCAAACTCACCACAACAACTCACCCTTATGCCTCACCTAGGAGTCCTCTTCTTTGCCTCTCTCCCTAGTCTCTTGGCAATGAAATGGACCACTCCTTGGCCCTAGACCTTCTCTTGGCCCTTGAAAATATTTCACTATCTATACACATAACCCAACATTCACATTAGCAATATTGATGAGCACCTACAACTAAAAGTCATCGTCAAAATAAATACCAAATCTCCAAGGTCCTGGTGTGGATTGCCTCCCTTGGTGCTCTACCCACACACTCAAGATCTTTGAGATTTGATACCAGTTTAATGCAATCTAATGTAGAGCATCTTAAAAACCAAACAATCATCTAATATATTGACGATCCAATCTTCATTTAATCATTGAAATAATTAAAATGAGGCGAATACCACTTGTTTTCTTTTGTAACAAACAACTTCAATATTGTTCCAAGTTTTACAATTTCCAAGAATTGAGTCATTTGACCCACTAAAACTCAAAACCAAAATTTTTGGAAACAATAAAGTTTGTAGATAACTACATTATATATCACTTCAAAAAATCAAAAAGTTTGAGGACCCCATTTGATTCCTCAAATAGTTATTGTTTCAGACTACAAATTCTAGTCCATATCCCTATTATAACTTAGAATTGAAACACCAAATGCTACCTAAGGCATCCCATATCTTTATGAAAACAAATAAAAATGATACCAAAACAACTCAATGTGAAAAATTTATGAATCTAGTTTAAGAATATGGTATCCATTTATTTTTTCCAATCATAAATATTTTTTCAAACACAAATCATTGCCTACAACTCCAACAAAGATCTTTATAAACCAAGTTGCACTAAAATATGCATAACCTTCACAAATATTCACAAAACTGGACCAAAACAAATGGAAATGAAATAAAATTCACATATATTTCTAAATAATCTTACTAGAGTTCTTGAGTCTCCAAAATGTGTCCATATTGTACATGCTACAACATGATAAAATGATATTTATATTGATTTTAAAGTTATAAAGCTTTCTAAATACCCCCAAGACCAACCATCTACTTTTTACATCATTCTTGTAATGTTAGAAACTTTCTCAATGTTGCATTCTACAACTTTTTATGCAACTCTTACATTTTTCACAAAATGACTTCAAAATTTTTTCAAACCTCTCTATACATATCCAAATTGAATATTTAAGACCTTTTATAATTATTTTACCCTTCCGTGTGTCTTTTAGACAAATTTGACCATGTAAACATAAACATGATCTATTTGACAACTTGAGCAATATTGTGCACATGCTTACATTTCTTGTGAACACCTTTACAAATGGATTGAAAATGAATCAATGCAACATATAATTGACTTTAAATTACTAAAAAATCTTATGTATCTCATAGTGACCTCTGGGATTAGGTGCTCCTACACCACAGACATGCACCTACTTTTTATTTTCACCCTAAAATTTTTGTAGTATTCCATTAAAATCCACAATTTTGACCATTGAAATATTTTTTTCTCTAGATAAGGCCTAGTTGTTTATAAACTACATTCAATTTTCTATAGATTCTTATATTACATTTTTTTGATATAAACTCCATAACTACTTTAAAATTGCATGTCAACATAACCCTGATTTGTTGGTTTTTCACTACCACTTAAGACTATAGTTTTGTTGGCCATGATCCTACACATACCCTTAAATATTATAAAAGTCCAAAGATGATTTAAGATTTTATGCAAACCATATGAAATTAGTTTTATGAAAATAACTCCACTTTAAAGAAGTTATTATCATTAAGAATGTAATTAACATGAAGATTGTAGAAGGTTAATTTTCTATTGATCATTTAAATGAGTTTAATAGAGTTGTGATTCATTTATCTTCTATAACTATCAATTTTGATGAAGAAATCAGGGCTCTCTTGATATTGTGTTTTTTTCCTAAAATTTGGACTAGCTTGGTAATGGTTGTGACTAATTCTATTTTTGGATCTAACACCCTAAAATTTGATAAAGTGAATGGTGTAATTCTAAGTGAGGAAACTTGTAGGAAAAACTTGGGTGGATCTACATTAGGAAGTGTTTTGATTGCATAGAGTAGAGGCAAAACTAAAATAGTAGTATCGAGCTTGGATTTTAGTTACCTTCTATTTTTTGTGGTTAGGGTTATTTTCAAGGAATATTGGTGGATCTGTTATATGTGAATATAAGGATTAGAGTGATTATATTAGAGTTAGAGACCTTTTTGTGGCTTCTAGTAACATGCTCCTTATTTCCTAGGAAGACTTTGGATATTTTTTCCAAGAGATTTGATCCAAGGTAGTTGTATTATGAAATTCTTATTCTAGATTATGGGATGGTGTGTGTGCCTCTATGTAAGGCTACACAATGTTACATTTTCATGTCAGTAGGCTATGCATTGTAAGCTTGGGGTTCTTCCTATGTGTTATGTAATCTTCTTTGCAAACTTGTGGCTTGAGTATTTATATAATGTAACTTGCTAGGATAAACTATGGCTTGGTTTAGTATAATTATATAGTCTTGTGACTTCTAGAGTCATTCATTCATGATGAATTACAACATGGAGTAGCTAATTTGATAAACTTTTAGCATAGATAATATCTAAGTGTGCGCCTGGGAAACAAGACGGTTGGTTGGTGGCTCGCAAGGACAAGTTTAGATTCTTCTTGGGGTTTCTACTAGATTGTTGGTCAGTAATAACTAGTGGTTAAATCTTGTGAGGTCTTGAAGAACTCTGATTCTAATTTATTTTTATTTGATCATAACCCATAAGTCCTTACAACTAGGTGTGTTGGATATTAATATTGGTTCTATTATGAGAATATATGTTGCAATTGATCTAAATCTATGTTTTGTTATATTTATTATGTGTTCCTATCTTATGTGGGCTAGGCCATTTCCTTTGAAGATGCACCTACTTTACAGTACCAAGTGGTACATGAGAGAAGATTTTGATCTTGTCATGATGATGTTTAGGATTGATTATTTCAAGAGTCCTAGTTGTTGATTTTGGTACAAAGTGGTAGGTTTTCATGTAACCTACACTTGTAAAGGGTTCACTAATTGAAATTTTGATACACAAATGTGATTAAATGGTTGTGAAGATAGAAGGAAGATCTCCTAATCTTATTTCAATTTATTTTATTGAGGAAATATTTGACTTAAGTCAATCATCTACCAATTAGATAGAGAGTTTTTGGGCTAGTTAAGAAGATTGTGTAGAGAAGAAGATAGGTCATGGAATTTCATGAAAATTATGGTAAAGATGAGGAGGTATCTTTTGGTTTTCATGAGAAGAATGATGAATCTAAAATTTAAATTGTAGAGCATCTTATTATGAGAAATGATATTATTGATTATGAGGATTTACATATGGATGAGAATTCTCATATGGTTGTTGATGTGGAGATGAATATATATTTTTCTTCTTAGATTATTGATAATATATGAGTTATTTACGATATAGTTGATCTAGATTTCCATATTGATGTTGAAATAAATAAAGTTTTCTATTCAAATGTAACTTCTTTGGTAGTGGGAGATAGTATTATTTATGTAGATGTTTCTACTAATATGGAGTTGGATTTACATGTTGTTGATGTGGATTCACTTGTTACTAATGCAGTTGAGGATATAATTGTTACTATTGATATGGATTTACATGTTGATGTAGGTTAAGTTTTGGTTTACATTGTTGAGAATTTAATGTTTCTTTAGGCTTACATGTTCTCAATTTGATTTTGGAGTTACATGACACTACCAGAATGGATTTCATGTTTGAGAATATTATTATATTGGTTGTGATCTGTTGTAAGAAATATTGGTGAAAAATTATGTTTAGTTTATTTCTAGTTGTGAGCATGTTGATGTTAAAATATTTAGAATAACTAAGAGGGAGGTTTGAGTTAGTTATCCAAGGTTGATATATACCAATTGAGAAAACACTTAACCCACTTCAGCTCTTAATATTCATTAGCTTGGTCTCTTTAGTCAACATTTAGTAAACATAAACCAGTAGTCCATTGTCCTAAATATAACAGACTTGCAAAATATAAACATTAATAGTAAATTACCACAAATAACATCCACACAAGTTTGACACTAGGATTTAACATGGAGACACAATTTTGGAAAATCAACAAAAACATGTCACCAATATTTTCACTCTTCTAAAGTGAGATTTTTTAGGAGCCAACCTTATTATATAGTTAAAAAACAAATTGTTGAATGTGACATTGTTAAATGATATAATCACCCTATTAAAAGAGGCCTTGTTAGAGGACTTTAGAATATTTCATTAGAATGCCACCTTGATTAAAGAATTTACGTATGACTGCTAGGTCAACTTTAATGAAAGGATTTCAAATAATAATACAATGGTTATAAAGTAATAACACATTTTGATATATCATGATCAACTCACTTTGAAAATATAGATCTTAGTTCACCTTATAAGATGATTCACTATTTGGTCCTCACTATCATCTCAGTCTCTAATTCACTTAGCAAACCTTTAAGAAATCACACTTATTCTCTTCCCAATTCTTCTTATCCTTTAGCTTAATTTTTCCATCCAATAGTATCATCAACTATTCCAACGTTCAACCACTTTTAAAGTTAGCCCAAGTACCTCTTTAAATATGTGATTATGATATTATGTCACTTAAACACCACCATAGATCTTATGTTTAGGTTGGATTCATCAAATCCTTCCATCATTTCATCTCTTCTTTCTATTCTAGAAACTTTTCCATAATTCTCCTTCAATCCTTTGATAGAAATTCACAAACATAGTTTCCCTTGATTTAAATGTTTCAGGTCATCCATCCTTATCTTCGACACACTTTTCATATTCCAAGAAATCAACTTAGTTCACTAAAAATTATGATTTCTCATAAACTATTGAAACCTTTTTCATTGGTCAACAATATTGAATAGAAGAAAAATATATGTATGGTGTATATGTAATGTATATAAGGGTAAATATGATATGAGGAGGAATATAGAAATCTATCCTTAACCCAAATTCCCGAAAGAAATGATCCAAATTGATAAACCACAAGGAAGTGATCAATGCACTAATGAATCAAACAATGGTGAATATGAAAAAGGGAGGAAATGCTATAATCTATTGTAGAAATTAAGTACTTAAAATATTGAATGAATAAAAAGAAAAATACTAACCTCAAAGTAGAGTGAATCTAGAAAATGACAATTTATGATGTCTATGTATAGTTTTGGAGAATTTTGCAACCTCCTCTAGACTGGAAATGTCAAGACAGAGAAAACCTAGAAGATTTTTGTCCTTTTGAGAGTAGGTTGACCTTGATCTAGATAGAGGGCACAATTCTAGCCCAAAAATTTGACCTTGACTTGCACTACTCTAACAAAAAAATTCTTCATGGATCCTAAAAGTTTGGCAAAAAGAGTATCGAAATCTCCACTTTAATTCATTGTCTTGTAGATGTAACTATAGTAAAAGTGGTCTTGTTATTTGGATGAGGGGTTTTCCTTCAGCAAACCCAAGTTTGGAATCAACCTTAATAATGGAATCAAAATAGAGAATGCTAGTAAAAAGTAGAAGTAAATCTAACAATGAAGCAATGATATTCAAAAGATATGCAATTGTATTTGAAATGTAAACAAGTATGTTGATATGAAAGCTTGAACATAACATTAGCAAATGTATACCAAAACTTCCATGACTGTATGCCTGAAATTGACCTTGAGATAAGAATGAATCTATCTAGAAGATGAAGAAATGATCTTGAAGGAAGATCACAGCACCGTGATGGTTAGATTTAAAATTTGAACGATGAAATTTAAATGCTTGAACCAAAACACTTTAAAGGATTGAATGCTTGAATCCTTGATCTTCAATGGAGAACTTGAATGGATAGAATAGCTTGGATGCTTCTCTAGAAATACTTGATGAAATTTTTACTTAATCTTGCTTGAAATAATGGATCATTTGATATATTTTCTTCTCATGAAAAGTAGATAATAGATCATAGTAAGTGGATATCAAAATGAGGGAAAAGAAGCTTCCTTATATAGAGATATGGGGAATAAACTTCTAGAGAAGGCCAACATGGGAGTATTAAATCCCAATTAATCTTAACCCCTAGAAATTAGCCTAGTTTAAATGCAATTTAAGAGTTTACCATTCTGAAACCTAAAACAACTAACCTAAAAGTGGGAAAATAAAAATTTCTGAAGCTCAATTTCACAAAACTCTAAGAACTTAAAAATTGGACATGGGGTTAGGAGCAAGGTTGACCCTTCCTTACATCAAGATCAAGGTTGACCTTGACCCTTCAGGTCATCCTTGAGATAGAAAGTCGAAGTCTTTAGTTTCATAGAGAAAATTGTCAGAAAGAGGCTGGAAATAGGGAGAAAGAAGAAGAAGAACAAGAAAATAATTAGATCTAGGCAAAGACCTATTCAAGGTGCTTGAAATGACCCTAGATGACTTAATTGAAGGGCTAAAAATTCTTAACATGGAATTTCTTCGATTTTAAGATGATAGATTAAGCCCCCACTCTAGCAAGTGTATGGATTAAATGAAAAATCTTGGTAAAGGAGAAGAAAGAAGAGATCCAAGTGGATTCACAATGAGATAAAATAATATTTAGGTAAGGAAAAAAGATCCCAAGATAAGGATTATAACTCAACATACACACACAAGGGTGTAAAAATAGAAAAAATAAAACCCAAAAAATGCAAAACATGGGTTAATACTAGAGAAACCCAAATCAACTAGCCCAAGAAATCTTGCTAGGAAATATTTCTCATACTAATATCATATTTGGAAAGCTATCATAAAATCATAAATAATTATATTAGAAAGATAAGAGAAACACTATAAAGAACATAGCTTCATGATCCAGTCCTATTAGCATGAAAGCAAAAAGAAAGAAAGGAAGAAGTGATTACCTTGCTTAATAAGATGCCCACCTTACTATGAATAACCAAAGGAGAGGGAGATCCAAATAGGTGGCCAAACCTAATAGTTCACTCATAAAATATGCTTGAAATTGCAATTTTTCTTCTAAAGGCTTTTGGAATGCATAGATCTAGCTTCTTGTATCACTACTAATATTAAATGAGTGTCTCCTTAGGACTTAGCAACTTATGTATGTTACCTCTTGAAGATTTAGCATATTTAAAATTGAAAAATATGTGTCTCTTTATGATTTAGCAACTTATGTGTAGTACTTTATGAGGATTTAACATATTGAAAATTGAAAAATGTCTGTCTCTTTAAGATTTAGAAATTTATGTGGGTTACCTACGAATATTTAACATATTAAAAATTGACAAATGCATTTCTCTTTAGGATTTAGAAACTTATGTGCATTACCTTTAGATATTTAGCATCTAAAAAAAAAAAAAAAAACTATAGTACAAAGGAGGCCCTATATATGTCCAACTCCTTATTGAGGTTGTCTACTAGATAGGAGAAGGAAGAGTAAGAGGATACCTACTACACAATGTAAGGAGATATCATCTTAATAACAATGTACACTATGTTCTTAGTGAAGGGCATTGACCCCTATATCCAAGACAATCATGAAAAGTATATGCCTCTTATGGAAAAAAAGGATCCTCAAAGAAAGATATCTTATCAATTAGACCCCCACCTAGAGGGCATTTAGATAAAATATCATCTTTGAAAGATAAACCAAGTGGAAAATAGATTCAATGGAGGAAACTCCATAGTTAAGTGCACTTAGGTTGGAGTAGTACAGGGATGGGTGACCTCTTGGGAAGTCCCAGTGCTTCACCCCTATGAGCATCACCTAGATCCAATGAGTTCTAAGTGTTCATTTTATTCTCATGAGAGGTGGATTCATGTTGAATCACTACTCATAAAACATTGGTCAATGATTTTGACCAATGTGGGTTACCTACCAATATTTAGCATATTAAAAATGGAAAAATGCATGTCTCTTTAAGATTTAGCAACTTATGTGCATTACCTTTAGATATTTAGCATGTAAAAAAAAATTTAAAAAAAACTATAGTACAAAGGAGACCCTATATATGTCCAACTCCTTATTGAAGTTGTCTACTAGATAGGATAAGGAAGATTAAGAGGATAGCTACTACACAATGTAAGGAGATATCATGTTAATAACAATGTACACTATGTTCTTAGTGAAGGGAATTGACCCCTATATCCAAGACAATCATGAAAAGGATATGCCTCTTATGGAAAATAAGGATCCTCAAAGAAAGACATCTTATCAATAAGACCCCCACCTGGAGGACATTTAGATAGAATATCATCTTTGAAAGATAAACCAAGTGGAAAATAGATTCAATGGAGGAAACTCCATAGTTAAGTGCACTTAGGCTAGAATAGTACAGGGATGGGTGACCTCCTAGGAAGTCCTAGTGCTTCACCCCTATGAGCATCACCTAGATCCAATGAGTGCTAAGTGTTCAATTTATTCTCATGAGAGGTGGATTCATGTTGAATCACTACTCATAAAATATTGGTCAATGAGTTTGACCAATGTGGGTTGCCTACCAATATTTAGAATATTAAAAATTGAAAAATGCATGTCTCTTTAGGATTTAGCAACTTATGTCCATTACCTTTAGATATTTAGCATGTGTAAAAAAAAAAAAAAAAAAGAACTATAGCACAAAGGAGACCCTATATATGTCCAACTCGTTATTGAGGTTGTCTACTAGATAGGATAAGGAAGAGTAAGAGGATACCTACTACACAATGTAAGGAGATATCATGTTAATAACAATGTACACTATGTTCTTAGTGAAGGGTATTGACCCCTATATCTAAGAAAATCATGAAAAGGATATGCCTCTTATGGAAAAAAAGGATCCTCAAAGAAAGAGATCTTATGAATAAGACCCCCCACTTGGAGGGCATTTAGATAAAATATCATCTTTGAAAGATAAACCAAGAGGAAAATAGATTCAATGGAGGAAACTCCATAGTTAAGCGCACTTAGGCTAGAGTAGCATAGGTAAGGGTGACCTCCTAGAAAGTCCCAGTGCTTCACCCCTATGAGCATCACCTAGATCAAATGAGTGCTAAGTATTCAATTTATTATCATGAGAGGTGGATTCATGTTGAATCACTAATCATAAAACATTGGTCAATGAGTTTGACTCAAAATCACATACTAAAATCCTGATAGCAATATCATAAAGATTCAATCATCAAGCCTCATCTAAAGAAGAGGAAAATGAGTCTTTGGAATGAGGGAAAAAAACTCTAACACCAAAGAAAGGGTAAGAGTTTATAAAGACATTATTTACAACAAAAAGAAGAGGTAATGACCTAGGGAAACAACCTCTTGAAAAATATTATCCATAGTCAAAACATCTGTTAGTAGAAAGAAATAATATTGCAGTATAAATAAGTACCACTAAGCTAAGGAAAGAAGTTCCCCAGAAAAAGAAAATGAAGGAAGAAGATTTCCCCCAAGGAAGAAGACAAGGGATATCTTTGCAAAAAAAAAAAATTCTTAGAAAAGATATCTTGAAGAGAACATCATACAAAATCATAGAAGAATAGCAAGAAAGAATACCGATGAAGGCTAATAAAAGACCTAATGGATCCTAGGAGGCTAGATGGAAATACACCTCCTGACCCCAATCCAAAGACAAGAGAAGAAGAGATTTATATTATATCTAAATGATGGGAATCTCCTATATCGAAATTATGAAGGAATTGTAAAATTATGCAAGAGTGAGATATAATTCCTAAAGTACCTCTTTCATGAAAATACAATTTGAAATGTTTACATTCAACAAGTAAGTTTGTATTACGATCATAAAAATGAAATTTGTATTTGTGTAGAGAATTGATTGAAATATGTCTAAAGATTTCTTTCTTGCAATTCATTAACTCAGCATACAACTTTTTAGCCACCTCTTGATGAATATCAGGGTTACCTAACATAGGTGTTTAAGGAGAAGGTCATGAAGAGGATGAAAATTAACATTAACACTCTTGGAATAAGATTATGAACAACCAAAACCATGAAAATCCTTTTTAGGGGGTATATGAACTAGATACTTGATACTATTATCATGAACTCCAATCCATAAACTTCATTAACCTTATTTAGTTATCATATTATATCATGTAGTGTACATATCATATAAATCTTCTATAGAAGGTTAATGTCTATCATGTCCATGAGTAAAGGTTGTATAAAGTGGAATAATAGGTTTTTAAGAAGTTTGTTTACCCTTTCCTTTAATATCATCATGAATCAAAGAAGAAGGTAAATAAAAGAAGTCTTGAACATCTAAATCATATACTATAGCTTGAATTCCATCATAAGTATGGGAGAATGAGGATTAATAGATGTAGAATTTGTTGAAAGTAGATTGTAATAAGTATGAGAATATGTTTCTCATTTTTTTGCCACTGATGTCAAACTTGCTACTTATTGGTAAGACAACTGCTAGTTAATTTGAGTACTATCATTTGTTTGGTTGATCAGGAGACTTTGATCAAATGAGATAACAAAGTACCTAGAGGAAAGGTTAAGTTATTGTAAGAAAAAATAGTACAAATATTAATTAAGACAATGATGTCATACTATATTGATTATCTACTTAAGGCTGTAAAGGTTCGATACACTGACTAATTTTAGAAGAACTAGTAAGAAAAATTGAGTCTAGCAAGGTTGACTAAGTGAACATTAGGTGTTGAGAAAAGATGGTGCATGCTTAATATAAAATTAGTTAGAGCCAAGTAAAGTGAAAATTCAATGTTTGTTGAGTGATATAGTGTAAGTTGAGTAAATTTTAGTTGATGTTGAGCACTAGTAAATTTTCTTTTTACTAAGTGATATAGTTGAAGATGAGCAGATGGAGATTTTGGAAGCTGAGTGACAACATATTGATGTTGAGTGATAGTATCCATGTTAAATTATAGCTTTGATGAATCTAAACTAACTATTTTTTTTTCTTGAATTTTGTGAAGCACGTAGAAGATAACTATGATGAGTTGGTGGCACACAATTTATTGTAAACCATTTTGACAAGAATTCAAAGATGATTGAAAAAGATGTTTCTAGAAGAGATTCAAATGAAAAGCTAGGTACATTCATTGAATCCTACCTAATCCTACATAACCATAAAATGGATAATAGAGGTTGAATGAAAAAAGATCCTAATTTTCTATTTATAGAGATGATTAGTTAGAAGCAAGCTTGGTCATATTAGAGAACATAAGTTAGACAAGAGGTCTAAGGTATGGCTTCATTCAATGACCAAATAGAAGAGAATACTATTGGAAAATAAAGCAAGAAGGCTTAAGAGTATGAATTCTTGAGGGTGAACAAGATATCAAAGATAAAGTGTATAAAATCCAAGTAGAATGAAGGACTAAAAAAAAGATCTATAATCTACTAGTGAGTTATAATTTATTATTAGATCAAGCCTTACTGTTACTTTCTAATCATTATACTAGTATATGGTAAATAAATTGGATTATGTTTTATCTAACAGTCATTTTTAGATTCTTTAACTAGGTGACATTCCAAGTGAATGATCTAAAGTCCTCAAAAAAGCCTCATTCCTAATAGGGTGATTGAAATCCTCTAACCAAGTCACATTTAACATCATGTATTGTAACCTTTAATAGGATTGGCCTTTCATAGGTCATCACTATAGAAGAGTGAGAATGAGTAGCATGTTACTGGTGTTTTTCCCCAAATTAAAATCCTAGCATCAAATCTGTTATTGAATCTGTTATGTTTCATGTTTACATTTCTACAAAGTTATTTTGACCTAAGGCAATAATCTACAAGTTTACATCATTATATGATCTAATGGATGCATGCATCCATATGTTTTGTGGATATGGGTTCACTAAGTTGTGAAAGATTTTATTTCTACATCTAGACCTTGGATAACTAATTCAACCCCCCCTACCCCCACTCTGAGTTATTCTAGAGAATTCAAACAATTGGTATCAGAGGCATATGCTCAAGTGGACTAGCTTGAAGGTACTAGAAGCAAAATATCAAAATATCAAAAGAAGAGGTACCCAAGGTTGAAAAGGAAAACTTCCCTACATGGAAATGTCTAATGAAGCTACACCTAGGAGGTCTTAGATACTATGCATAATCTACCATCATCACTGAGCATGTTGACTCTAGAGGAGCCCTTACTACTGAAGATCTAGAAAAGAAGAAAGAACACAATTAGGAAATATTGGAGATTTCCTCTACACTAAGTTATTCTAAGTTTTATGGAATCAAAGGTTGTGATAGTACAAGGAATATGTGGCATGCTCTTCACACAATTTATGGAGGAGAGAAAAATGTTTTAAGAGGCAAATATGAAAGTCTAAGATGCAAGTTTGATGATATGAAGATGCAAGAAGGTGAGAATGTTGTTGAATATTGCTCTAGAATAAAGGATGTTGTTAATTTTATAAGAGGAGCTACTCATAAGATAGATGATGATACTATATTGAGTAAAGTTTTGAGAACATTTCTGCCCATCTATGTTATTAGAGTTTTTGCAATACAAGAATTGAGATGTTTACTAGGTTCTAATTTGGCTCTTGAAGGTCTGGTAGGTAGGTGCACTTCTTTTGAGCTTTCCAATTTTCACAACTTCAAATCTAACAATGTTGAATCTACTATCAAAGCTAATCTATCATTGAAAGAACCTAATGAGAAGAAGAAGAATAATAAGAAGAAGGTAAAATATATTTCTAGTAATAGTGATATAGATGAGTGGGATGTAGAACAACTTGAAGAACTACTAGCAAGGAGATTTCACAAAGGTAAAGAAAAATTTAGAGGTAAGTTACCTATCATGTGTTTTAATTTCAATAAGGTTACAAATACATAAGTAGAAGAGTTGAAGACAACAAAGATTACAAAGACAAAGGAAAGAAGTCTTGCTAAACCAAAGATGGATCTGACAATCATGTTGATGAAGTAGTGTATGTTACAATGAGAGATGATACTGATGAGGATGAGGTAACTCCACTAGTGTTTTGTGTGAACAAGAGTGATAGATGGATCATTGATAGTGGTTGTTCACATCACATGACCAAAGATAAAAGTAAGATCATTACCTCAAATTATTATGATAGAAATAGTGTAAGGTTTGGTAATGATGCACCCAATATGATAAAAGTAAAAGGATCCATCAAGCTCACAAAAAAGATTTTATGGGACAATTCTTATTATGTTGAAGGACTTCGTTCTAATTTGTTGACTATGTTGCAATTGAAAAGTTCATGTTACAAGGTTGATTTTGAGAATGAGATATCTAAGACATGATACTATTAGAAAAATAATTGCAAAAGGTGATCAAACTATAGGTAATCTATTCTACCTTGATATGGATGATGCTCCATATCTATTTGTATAATTTGATGATGTGTGGTTATGAAACAAGAGGTTATGTAATGTCAATTTTGATAAATTTTTTACTATAAATAACATGAGATGAGCCAGAGATTTCTTAAGTTGAAGAAACCTGACAATATAATTTGCAAAAAATGTTAGTTAGGTAAAATGAAAAAGTCTAATTTTAAGAGTAAGATTCACACCTCTAAAGAAATTTTCAAAATTGTTCATACTAACTTTTTTTGACCAATTTATGTGAAAAGATATAAAGGTGATAAGTACATTACACTATTTTTTGATGATTATTCTAGGATGAAGATAATTGTGTTTCTAAAATAGAAATATGATGCTTTCCAAATTTTTTTGATTAGATAAATAGGTTTCATAGGGAACCTGAAACCCAAAAGTTACTACAAAAATAGGCTGATAATAAGCATGAAAGCCCAGCCAAAAAAGTATAAGTTCAAAGGCTAATAATAACCATTAAGCCTAGCCAAAGGGAAGAGTTCTGAGAAAAGACCAGGAAAAAGAAGCCACGTCCTAAAGCCAGAACAGAAAGCCAGAAGACAAAGATAAACAAAAGAATAGGAGAGAGTTATTCCTCATTCTTTCACTCAAGATCATGCATCACCTAAGCAACTTCAAAGGCTAGTTGAATCTCCTCCATTTCCATATGTTGTGCCCTTTGATTCCCTTGTTCTTGATCAAGAATGGAGTTGTCCTTTACAAAGTCATCCTCCGTTCTAGCCTCATCCCTGTCTTTTCTATCCTCATCTTCATGCATTTCTCTATCTTTGATCCAACCCATGTAAGAAATGATATTGTTGTTAATGGAGCTTAACAAAGAAAACATCTAATTCACAAGGTTGTGATTATAGTTTTCTAAGTTGTGTATCCTCTTTTCAGCCAGACTGAGCCTGTCAGGCGAATCTGTCCTCCTGCTGGCATCCATCCCTTTCCTTGTAGCCTCAATATGTTTCACTTGATCTTTAACCTCCTCAAGCTCATGGAAAATCCATTTGATTCTTTCCAAATGTTTAAGTGGTACTTACCAAGAATTAACAAGGAAATAGGTAAAATCTTGAAATGTTTGAGATTTGACAAAGGATGAGAATTTACATCAAATTTGTTTTAGATGTTTTGTAATGATATAGGAAACAAAAGACAAACATCTACACCTAAGACTCCTCCACAAAATGGAATTTTTGAAGGAAAGAATAGATCTATAATGGATTGTGCTATGACAATCATGATGGAGAAGAATGTTGCTTTAAAATACGAGAGAGAGGTTGTAAGTACAATTGTCTATACCTTGAACCATGATAGAATAAATAGTCCACTAATATAACTAAGAGGGGGAGGAGGTGAATCAGTTATCTACCTAATATCACCAATAATAACTTTACACAATCTTAACCATATGAGTAATGTAAACTAAAACCACAACAAGATACCCATACATAATAACACCAGATTTTTTAACTAGGGAAACCCTAGTGGGGATGGTACCCACATGATGATGTACTAATATAAATATTTATTGTTATAGCATAGAGCTTGTTAGATTTAGTACATATGAGTCACTGTTAGGAGACTTGAATCCCTATTAGGAAATTCCAACCCTATTAGGAGTTTTGGAACATAGTTGGACCCACTCACAAAAAACCTTCAAGGATAAGACCAATGAACTAGCTATCCAAATGATATTTGTATTATTCCTTGCAGAATAATAGAATTGAATTGTATTGTATTGTCCTATCAACTAGACTTCTTCCCCTTCTATAGTGCCTCTCCCATTTGATTTCTGTAAGTCATCCTAATGAATGCAACCTTGTTGATCTTTTTTTGTGATGGATCATGATTGTGATCGTGTGTGGTCTACACCATTGAGGTGATTTGATTTATGTTTCTATATCAGTTGCTTTGATTATTCTTTTGGCTGATTTTTGAGATTATGATATGATTTATGGTTCACTGAGTTTTGTGCTAGTGGTTACCAGGATTGATGTGGCATCATGAGGTTGTTCTGTGATTTCCCTATGATGTGTGTAGAGATTGCATTATGTATTTATTACCTGCTACATTGGACTAGGTTCCTATAGCAATAGTTAGTCATGTTATGATTGTGTTTGCTTATGTGTTTTAAGTTCCTCATTGTTGTTTAAACAACCATTATTAAATGCTTAATAATTAAAATGGATTGTCAATGTTGGACTCATTGGTTATGTGTTGCAAATATCTACTTATGTTTCTCATGTGAGATGACCTAAGGGATAGATGTTATACCTTGATTTCAATATCATAGATGTTAGACTCCTATGTTGTTCAATCGATCATATTGCATGATGATGTCATTTTGAGATGACAATGTGTTTTATTATGATATATCGTTATCTGATATTTGGACATATCATTGATTTTGTTATGTGATGAATTTAATGCTATGGTTATTTACTTCATTCCTGTGTTGTGATGCTTTATGCGAATGTGAGTGATGTAAATAGATTATTTTAGTATAATTAAATAAATGGTTAAATTAGGTGATTTAATGCATTTATTTCTTAAGCTGTGATATTATATGCAATTGCACTTGATCGTGTTGTTTAGTGTGGAGGATTTATATCCCTAGTAGTGGCACATGGAGTCAGTGATTTAGCTATTCATATTTTTGCACTGATGTTTTTTCTCATGTGGAAAGGTAGTTCCTCACTTGAGAATGTACTTCCCCATGCAAGAATGTACTTCTTCATGCGAGAATGTATTTCCTCATGTAGGGATGCAAATCCTCATGTGGTGCACAATAGATCCTCGTGTAGAGCCATGCACTTTCTCATGTGCAGTGATGCAAGGCCTTGCACAAAACATGAGACCAGTGCACTTTCTTATGTGAGAAATAGGTGGTAGTTAAGCTTGGTTGAGGAAGGTTTGAAAGTTGGTTTTGGACACCTTATTGGATTTCACACCTTTCTAGTTCAAAAAAATCTTTCTAAGGGGTTTAAAATATATTGTCTAAGTATAAGGACTCCTTATATGTAAGATATATTTTAATATATGTGACGAATCTTTTGAGATAGGTTTCAGACCTCTTTAAAATAAGATAAATATTCTAGGAAATTTCAAGGCTTTAGAATATTAGACTTAGCCAAATTTTAGGATTCTACATTTTACCCTAGCTTGGTGTTTTATTGGTGAGTGGTCATTTCATCAAGCCCTCATCATGTGCATGGTCATTGTTCACTTTTGTTTGCATGTTCAATTTGGTAGCGGCGTATGGAAATTCATTGGTTGTTGGAATTATGGTGAAGTCTTCTATTGCAATCTTTTTGATCCCTGTATGATGTTGTCATGTGCATTCATACTTGTTAAAAAAATAAAATATCTTGGCTTGTATTGAATCCTTATTCCAAGGATCTCTATGTGGGGCATTACCTCTGGTATTAGACACCATGTTCAAACATTGGGATCTCTACTTTTATGTTGCCCTTGTGGTTGGTGCTTCATGTGTGAGTATGAGTGTCTTGGTGAGAAATCATGATCCTTTTTGCTTTGTTATCTACTTGTGATGAACTTGCTTGTCCAATAGATGTGACTAGATCAGTGTGAGGAGAAGGAAGTGTGTCTTCCCTTGTTTTTTAGATAGAATCGATGTGTGTTTATTTGGTTGGCTATGTGTGTCAGATTTTAGGATGAAACCATTAATTGGTGTCCATGTGTTGGCTTTGAGTGCCTCTTTTGTTTATCCTTGTAGAGTTAGGTGCATTGTTTCCCTCTTTTTCTCCTAATTGTAAGTTAAATAGATTAATCTTATTTTTGATTAAGTGTTTTGTCATTATAGTAATAAAATGGTTCCTTTCTTTGAGAAATGAGTGTTTATTATGAATAATTATAATTAAATGGGTGTTGTATTAAGAACTTTTGGCTTAATGACTTAAGTCCCCAATCTGATTACTTCTTAAGCTTATGGAAAAATTGTATTAAATTGATGGATATTTAAATGTTGCATTGCATGGAAAAATAATTAATGAAATTATTGTTGTCTACATATGTATGAGATTACTGGTGGTATATTTCTTCATGTGTGTGAGTGTGTTCTCTTACACTGCTAGGATGATGTATCCCTTAGCTTTGTGTGGTGGTGTATCCCTCTTGTGTGACTGTTCTCAGTCATCACATGTTAAGTGATTTGTTTGATTCCTTATTTAATTTTTCTTGGAGGTACTTTCCTCATGTTATTGGGCTAGCATTGGTTTTCAGTATTTTCTTCTCTTGGAATAGTCATCAAATTTTATCTATCACTCTCTTTGTGACAGTTGTCACATTTGACTTGTTGTTGAAATGTGTACTTTTGTTACTTTATTGTTGGAATTGACAAATCCCCATTTGGGATTTTTGTTTTGGTTCATCATGACTATTCTAAAGGTGTTTTAATTACTACCCAATTGTGTGTTGTGACTCTACCATGTTCATCTCAAACCTCTGGTAGTCTGCATAAGAGATAATATCATAGAGAAAATACTAGTGTGGTTGTCATAGATGTGAAGTTGTTAATGTTATTGGATGGTTTAAATAGTGATTAAACTTGATGTTATTCTAGAAAAAAATTGAAAGGATATGTACTGGTTTTATGGAAATTGACTCTTGAACCCTTGCTTTGAAAACCTTTTAGTTTCATTGTGCATTAGTGCTTATGTTATGTTTAATTAATGAAATTATGAAAGAGAAGTATTGATGGTTTTAGTGTGTGAATTACATTTCATTCCATGTCTTATGTTGTTCTGGGCATGTGTGTTCTTGAGTGGTTTTGGGTGTTTCATCCGTTGCTTGTCTTAGTGACCAAGACTGTTGTTTTTGTTGGAAATGATTGAAAATCTAATGAATGAAGAATAATGGAACTGGTAAAGAATGTTTTGAATCATTGTTTTGTCATTGATGTCAAACTTGCTACTTACAAGAATGACAATTGCTTTAGTGATCCAAATACTATAAATTGGTTGATTGACAAGGAGGAGGCAATCAATAAGATGTAACTAGTGTACTTAGAGAAAGGTTGAAGTTATGATGTTATAATGAAGTATAAGGATCAGCTAAGCCATTGATGAAATAGTGTATTGATTTCATACTCTAAGACATAGAGAATGGGCACACTAAAACACATCAAAGATGTAAGGTTTAGCTAAGTTATTTGTAAAGCCTAACTAAGTTCATTAGAGAGAGTCAAGCAAGCTAGTGAGTGTCGAGCAGTCTTCAGGTGCCGAGTAGAAGACAAGATAATAGGTTCCGAGTGAAGATCAGGTGCCGAGTAGTAGAAAAGATAATAGGTGCTGAGTGAAGATTAGGTGATGAATAGCATAAAAGATATAAGTGTCAAGTGATATTGAAGTGCTGAGTGAATTTCAAGAGCCGAGTTTCACAAAATTTCTTCAAGTGCCGAGTATTAGCAAATCAATAATGTTGAGTTGCTGCATTATTTTGAAAATTGAAGATTTGCCAGATCTGAGCTGACATGGTAGTTATCTAGTATTTGTGAATTAGATAAAAGATAAGAATGATGAGCTGGTGGCACAGAACACTATTTAAAATGTTTTTGGAAAATACAATTGGATTCTAGATGAAGTTTCTAGATAAGAGCAAGATATGGGGTAGATACATTGTATCCTACCTAATCTATTGAAACCCTAAAGTTGGAGAGGGAAAATTGAGCAGTAAAGGTATCACAGATTTCTATTTAAGGAGTCATAAGGTCATGAAGAAAAGAGATGGTCAAGCATGAAAGCATGAAGTGCTGAAGAAGGTGCTAAGGTGGAAGAGAGCACAGATACTCTTCTTCGATAGGTGACCATAGATATGATTGCATTGGTATGATGAGTAATAAGACTCAAGGTGATAAAGCTTGAGATGACAAGATTACATAACTGTAGTGATTAAAGCCAAGCAAAGGATTGAATTGAAGTGTGATATGTAATCTGCAAGATATGTTGTAAGTTGTATCAGATCAAAAGCCATTATTGTTACTTTCTAGCAATTGTAATAGTTAGAATAAATCCTATGGACTTAGGTTGGTTTAATTTCCATGTTGTAAATCCTTTAATAGGGTGACATTCCAAGTGAATGTTGCAAAGTCCTTTGACTAGGCCCATTCCTAACAGTATGGTGAAATCCTCTGACAAGGTCACATTTAACAATGTGTTGCAGCCTTTAATAGGGTAGGCCTTTAATAGGGCAGACCATTAGAAGTGGTTGAAATTAATTGCACAATTATTTATTGGGTATCATCCCCACTCCAGTTTTACCTTCTTATTCTTGGAAGGTTTATGGGTTATCAAATTCTCAGTGTTATGGTGTGATGCATGTTTAATTTTCATGATTGTTTAATGTTCAATTGCATGCACGATAATTTTAGTTATGCGCCATTAAGGATTTGTAGAAAAAAGTTGCATTGGAACTTGAATAACTGATTCACCCCCCCCCCCCCCCCCCCCCCCCCCTCTCAGTTATTCTAAAGAATTATAACAATTGGTATCAGGGCATTGTTGCTGACTTAGTTTAAAGGGACTAGAAGCAGAAAAGATTAAAATGCCTAAGAGAGAAGTTCCCAAGCTCAACAAAGACAAGTTTTTTGTATGGCAAGGCTTGATGAAGCTACATCTAGGATCCATAGAAGATTATGCCCAAAGTTCAATTGTTACTGAACATGTTGATCCAACTGGTACTCTTACTGCAGAAGATTTGAAAAACAAATAGGAACACAATCAGACAATGCTGGAAATTGCTTCTACACTCAACTATGTTGAATTTGATGATATCAAAGGATGTGAAACTGCATTCAAGATGTCGAAATCCCTATCAGAGATTTATGGAGGAGATCTAAATGTCCAAAGAGAAAAAAGAGAGAGCCTTAGAGGAAAGTTCGATGATATGAAAATGGAAGAAAGTGAGAATGCTGCTCAGTATGCCTCTAGAATAAAGGAAGTGGTAAGTGCAATAAGATGTCTAAGTGGTCAATTAGATGATGATACTATCAATAGTAAGTTCTTAAGAACCTTGCTCCCTATCTATGTTATTAGAGTATCATCCATACAAGAGCTAAGATGTGCACCAGGAAACAATCTAAGTTTTGAAGGTATAGTGGGTAGACTCAATGCATTTGAGTTATCTAACTTTGACAACTACAGACTTGAGAATGTTGAATTTGCTTTCAAAGCCAAGTTGTCATTGAAAGATGCTAAACAGGTGAAATCAAAGAAGGGAAGAAAGATGAAATATGTATCCAGTGACAGTAGCACTGATGAGGAAGATGTGAAACAATTATAAGCTTTACTAGCTAGAAGATTTCATAGAGGCAAAGGAAAATTCAAAGGTAAGCTGCCTATCATTTGTTTTAATTGTAATGAAGTAGGACATATTGTTGCAAGGTGTACACAGAAAAAGGAATATAAGAAAGGAAACAAATACAAGTATAGAAGAGAAGATGGTAAGAAAGATTACAAAGACAAAGGCAAGAAGTGCTATATTGCTAAAGAGGATTCTGATGATAATGATGATGAAGTTGTTTATGTGGCCATGAAGGACCAATTTGATGAAGAAGAGCTTACAACACTAGTAACATGTATGAACAAGAATGATAGATGTATCATAGACAGCGGATGCTCACATCACATAACAGGAGATAAAAGTAAGTTTGTTAACTTTACTCAGTATGATGGAAATAGTGTTAGATTTGGTAATGATGCTCCATGTCAAATCAAAGAAAAATGCTCCATTAAGCTTACAAAGCAAATTTCATGTGATAATGCATACTATGTTGAAGGACTAAACTACAATTTGCTAAGTGTCTCGCAGTTAGGCAATGTAGGGTGCAAAGTAGAATTTGAAAATAAAACTACAAAAATCTATGATACTTATGGTAAATTGATAGGAAAAAGAGATCAATCAAGAATTAATCTATTTTATCTTGATATGGAAAATGCTTCCTTTCTTGTTGAAAAATTTAGTGATGTGTGGTTATGGCATAGAAGGCTATGTCATGTCAACTTTGATAATCTGGTCAATGTTAGTAAAATGAAGAAAGTCAAAGGTTTACCTAAATTGAAGAAGCCTGACAATATCATATGCAAACAATGTCAGCTAGGAAAGATGAACAATGTCAAGTTTCAAAAGTTAAAACGATACATCTAAAGAAGTACTTGAGTTAGTCCATACTAACTTATGTGGTCCAATAGAAGTACAAAGCTACAAAGAAGATAAATATATAATGTTGTTTGTTGATGACTATTCTAGGATGATAACTATTATGTTCTTAAAGAAAAAATTTGATGCTTTTCAAATGTTCAAGTGGTATGTGGCTAGAGTTGAAAAAGAAATAGGAAAGAGTTTGAAATGCCTGAGATCATACAAAGGTGGTGAATTCATATCAAATGAATTTCAGATATTTTGCAATGACAAAGGGATCAAGAGACAAATATCAGCTCCTAGAACTTCCCCACAGAATGGAATTGCTAAGAGAAGAAATAGATCTATGATTGACTGTGCCAGAACATTAATGATGGAAAAGATTGTTGCTCTAAAATATTGGAGAGAAGCTATAAGTGTAGCTATTCATACACTGAACCGAGTAGAACTCAAGAAAGGTACAAGTGCATAACCTTTTGAATTATGTTATGGTCACTCACCCAATGTAAAGTATTTCAAAGTATTTGGTTGCAAATTCTTTATCCTTAAAGATGCTAGAAATGGAAAATTTGATGCAAAAAGTGATGAAGGCATACTCCTTGGTTACTCCACTAAAAGTAAAGCATATAAGTGTTTAAATACTAACACTGAAAAAATTGTGGGAAGTGCAAATGTAAACTTTGATGAGCATACAGATGTCCAAGTTGAAAAACCAAAGAGAATGGATGATTACAAAACCTTTGTGTATTCTTATGAAGGAATGCTTGTTGACCAGGATGCTATCAATAAAATTGGGATTCAATAGCAATTTTCAGTTTTAGCCGAGTCACAACCAGTAAATGTCAAGCTGCATTTAGAAGCCGAGTTGTAGAATGAGGGAAATTTACATTCTGACTCTGAATTTAGTACACATGAAAGAGATGTAGAACTACCTAACAATGAAGTGCATAGTGACCCTAAATCTAAAAGATCAAACATGGAAACAAGGACAAAACCAAGATTATCAAAATATGTAAAGAAACATCACCCTGTTGAACAAATAATTGGTGACAAAGATGCAAGACCAAT
Source organism: Cupressus sempervirens (assembly GCA_028749045.1). Classification (NCBI taxonomy): domain Eukaryota; kingdom Viridiplantae; phylum Streptophyta; class Pinopsida; order Cupressales; family Cupressaceae; genus Cupressus; species Cupressus sempervirens. The sequence goes on from CM053784.1 coordinate 225,751,205, forward strand.
GACAAGGAATAGACTATGAAATGAATCATGTCTATTAAGAAAATTTTAACCTTAGACAGTGGATGATGCACTATAAGATGGTGGCTGGTATAAAGCTATGGAAGAAGAGATTTATCAAATAAAGAAGAACAAAACCTGGAGTTTGATTCTTAGACCAGTTAACAAGAATGTGATTGGCACCAAGTGGGTATTCAAAAATAAGCTAGATGAGAATGGTGAGATTACTAGAAAAAAAGCCAGACTAGTATGTATGGGTTATGCTCAAGAAGAAATATTAGACTATGGAGAAACATTTTCCCATGTTGCAAGAATCGAAGGAGTAAGAACTTCACTTGCATATGCTACATATAAAGGTTATAAAGTCTATCAGATGGATGTAAAGTCTACTTTTCTAAATGGTATATTGGAAGAGGAAGTCTATATTGAACAAATAGAGGGATTTGTTGATGAGAACAATAGGGATATGTTTTGTAAACTACATAAAGCACTCTATGGTCTAAAACAAGCACCTAGAGTAGGGTATGAGAGACTTCACAAGTATCTAGTGCAAATAGGATTTGAAAGAACTAATGATAATAGCAACATGTACATCAAATCAAAAGAAGGTAAGGATATTATTGTGTCTAAAATATTTGTGGATGACATAGTGTTTGGAGGAAAGGAATTTCTTTGCAAAAGTTTTGCTGACAAAATGAAACATGAGTTTGAGATGTCTATGTTTGGAGAGATGAAATTTTTTGTTAGATTGCAAGTACATCAACTAAAACATGGTATATTTATGACATAATCAAAGTACATCAAAGAGATACTTAAAATGTTTGGATTGGAAGACTCCAAACTAGTTAGCACACCAATGGCAATAGGACATAAGTTATCCAAAAATGATGTATCAGCTGAAGTCAATCAAAAAATGTACAGATTCATGATTGGAAAAGTATAATATGTTATACATAGTAGACTAGACATAGCATTAGTAGTTTGAATAGTGGCTAGATTTTTTTCTAATCCTAAAGAAAATCATCTCGTAGTAGTGAAAAGAATAATGAGGTATCTCAAGGAACTGATGATTTTGGTCTATATTATAAAAAGAATGAAAAGTTTGAGCTCAATGAATACACAAAGGCAGATTGGGGAGGCAATATTGATGATAGGAAAAGCACAAGTGGAGGAGCATTATTTTTAAGTAAGAGACTAGTTACTTGGACTAGCAAGAAACAAACATGCACATCTCAGTCCACTGCAGAATCAGAATACGTGGTAGTAGCAGTCAATTGCACAAACATTGTGTGGCTCACACATCTATTGAAAGAAATGAAAGAAGAGGTAACCAAACCTGTCATATTGTATTGTGATAATAAAAGTGATATAAACATATAAAATAATCCAATAATGCATGCAAAACCCAAGCATATTGCAATCAAGTATCACTATGTCAAAGAATTGGTAGAAGACAAACAAGTGAAGATGGAGTACATTCACACAAAGGAACAAACTGCAGATATCTTCACCAAACCGTTGCCCAAGGATGCTTTTGAATATCTTAGAGGCAAGTTAGGGGTAATACCCCTAACTCAAGCAGTTTAAAGCAACAAAGAAGCTACCTTGTATCAATAGGAACAAATCATTGAAATATCAGAAGAATGATGTAGATGATGAGATCAGGAGCAGAAACTCCAAATAAGTCACAAGCATGGTGACAAAGGGATAAAAAATGAGATGCCAAGCTTATATTTTGCATGTTAGAGATGCAACATCTTTAGAATTTATGTCAAAGAGGGAGGTATATGCAGAAAACTGATCAATACAAAGTAAGAAGGAGATATATATGAAACAGGGAGATTTATGAGAAATTGAAAGGTAAAGATATGGACATATATGAGATCAGTAGTAAAGGATGTAGCAGTCAAGAAGGAAGCAAAAAGTAGAAGAAAATGCATATAATTTTGGTGGTACCTAAGTTGATCAAGTGATCATTTTTGTTTTCCATGAATGCCAAAGAGGGAGATTGTTGGAAATGATTGAAAATCTCATGAATGGAGAATAATGAAACTAGAAAAGAATGTTTTCAATCATTGTTTTTTCATTGATGTCAAACTTGCTACGTACAAGAATGAAAATTGCTTTAATGATCCAAATACTATAAATTGGTTGATTGACAAGGATGAAGCAATCAATAAGATGTAAGTAGAGCACCTAGAGAAAGGTTGAAGTTATGATGTTATAATGAAGTATAAGGATCAACTAAGCCATTGATGAAATATTGTATTGATGTCATACTCTAAGACATAGAGAATGGGCACACTAAAACACATCAAAGATGTAAGGTTTAGCTAAGTTATTTGTAAAGCCTAACTTAGTTCATTAGAGAGATTCGAGCAAGCTAGTGAGTGCTGAGCAGTGTTCAGGTGCCGAGTGATCTTCAAGTGCTGAGTAGTCTTCAGGTGTCGAGTAGCAAAAAAGATAATAGGTGCCGAGTGAAGATCAGGTGCCAAGTAGTAGAAAAGATAATAGGTGCAGAGTGAAGATTAGGTGCTGAGTAGCAGAAAATATAAAGTGTTGAGTGATATTGAAGTGCCGAGTGAATTTCAAGAGCTGAGTTTCACTAAATTTCTTCAGGTGCCGAGCATTAGCAAATCAATAATGCCAAGTTGCTGCATTATTTTGAAAATTGAAGATTTGCCAGATCTGAGCCAACATGGTAGTTATCTAGAATTTTGTGAATGAGATAGAAGATAAGAATGATGAGCTAGTGACATAGAACACTATGTAAAATGTTTTTGGAAAATACAATTGGATTCTAAATGAATTTTCTAGATAAGAGCAAGATATGGGGTAGATACATTGTATCCTACCTAATCTATTGAAACCCTAAAGTTGGAGAGGGAAAATTGAGCAGTAAAGGTATCACAGATTTCTATTTAAGGAGTCATAAGGTCATGAAGCAAAGAGATAGTCAAGCATGAAAGCATGAAGTGCTGAAGAAGGTGCTAAGGTGGAAGAGAGCACAAATACTCTGCTTCGATAGGTGACCATAGATATGATTGCATTGGTATGATGAGTAATAAGACCCAAGGTGATGAAGCTTGAGATGACAAGCTTACATAACTGTAGTGATTAAAGCCAAGCAAAGGATTGAATTGAAGTGTGATATGTAATCTGCAAGATATGTTGTAAGTTGTATCAGATCAAAAGCCATTATTGTTATTTTCTAGCAATTGTAACAGTTAGAATAAATCCTATGGACTTAGGTTTGTTTAATAACCATGTTGTAAATCCTTTAATAGGGTGACATTCCAAGTGAATGTTCCAAAGTCCTTTGACCAGGCCCATTCCTAATAGTATGGTGAAATCCTCTAACAAGGTCACAATTAACAATGTGTTGTAGCCTTTAACAGGGTAGACCATCAGAAGTGGTTGAAATCAATTGGGAAATTATTTTGTGGGTATCATCCCCACTCTAGTTTTACCTTCTTATTCTTGGAAGGTTTATGGGTTATCAAATTCTCAATGTTATGGTGTGATGCATGTTTACTTTTCATGATTGTTTAATGTTCAATTGCATGCATGATAATTTCAATTATGCACCATTAAGGATTTGTAGAAAAAAGTTGCATTAGACCTTGAATAACTGATCCAGCACCCCTCAGTTATTTTAAAGAATTATAATAGTTTTTTCCTATGTGGTTTTTTCTTGAGTGGTAACTCAAACTCTTAGATCTTAGGACTCTCTAAGATCTATCATGTTGTAGTCCTCGTCATTATATTTCTAACACTTATTGAAGGGAGCCAATCAGATTCTAGACATGAATGTTATGGTCTCCGAGGCGAAGGAAACTTTTGTGTTAATTTGAAATTTTGTGTGAGAAACTTGTGATCATGCATTTTCTCACCTAGTTCATTGCATTTTCTTGCCTAGTTTGTTGAGAAACTTCACGTAAGACTATGCTAATGCAAAATTTCTCCTAGGAAACAACAATCATCTTGTTCACACTTTTGGAGTTGCTGGTCAATGTCTTGAGTACGCTTTATTGAGTAGAGGCTAATTCAATCATCACATATCATATTTATGGCCATTGGAGAAGTTTAACTCTTCATGTTATTCATAATAGAAGAGTTGTCTAGTCTTCATAATCTACTAGGTACTTGTTGGAGTTTGTGCTTGGGTTTGTGTGTTTCCTATTGCACCGACCCACCCTTGTGAGGTCAAGTATGGTTTGTGAGCATTCCTTATTTGAGGATGATGTTGTCTTGTTTTTTGGGAGTGACCTAATTCTTTGATGAGTCTAGATTCTCCTTTTTGGATGTTGACTTTGGTGCATCTTTGTATCCTTTTCTCTCTTGAGGAAGTAGGCTAGTGTGGTTATGCCATTAGCTCAATTAGTGTTTTCAGATGAGTATATTGATGGTTGGTGGAATTATGAGTTCCCTAAAACACCTTGGACTAAGTTAGTGTAGAGGTTGAGAGAGAGACTCCCTCTTAGTCCTAATACTTTTTAGTTTCTTCTCCCTCACCTTGTATCTTCTAGAGAATTGTCTTAGTCAAGTTCTCACTTATAGTTGACTTGAGGCTGGAGATTGAGTGTAGTAGTAGGTTGGATGTAGTATTCCCAACATGGTGTTGGAGGGACATGGTATCGTTGGACACATGTTACCATCTTATGAGTTGGTTTGCAGAAATTACATGGTTTTGTCCACTATTGTATTCTTTGCAACCTTGTGGAAAGGTGATATCTTGTCTGGTTGGGTTGTGTAACCCAAGTTTCTAGTGTTAGTTGAGCTTTTATATCTTAGAGACTATGTGATCCTACCCTTGGTGGTTAGTAGCAGTGAGTTCCCTTTTTGGAGTGTGTAATTTTGTTGGTAAACTATCATCTACTTTGTTCTAAGGGTGAGTTTACTTGGACTCAAGGATGCTCATGTGTGACATTATACTATTCTTTTAGGAATTTGGGATGGTTACTACCCATGATTCCAACTCTTGTTGGAAGTGTGTTGTATTTTGACCTTGATTTGTGGTCATGTGGTAGGTGCATGTCGTAGTTGGGCACCTATTGACAAGGTAGAGTGTCTTTTTTCCTTACGTTGTATTGTTGACTACATGGCTAGATGGGTTTCTCCTAGTGCATAGAAGGTTCCTTGTAGGAGGACCTTGTGTCAGTGTGACACCTTTCTCTTATGGTTGACCTATTTGGGGGTTTACATGATGGGTTGTGTATGTTGGATTGATTTTGGTTTGACTTGTAGAGAGTTTTTTGAGTCATTCCTAATGCTTGGTTTTGATGTTTGGTTCTTGATGTGTTTTGGTTTCTATTCTTGGATTGTAGGCTTCTAGGAGTAAGCCTAGTCTTTTGGGGGGTTGATGTAGTGGCTCTCCCATTTGACTTCTACAAGTCATCCTAATGGATGTAACCTTGTTGATCTTTTATTGTGATGGATCATGATTGTGACCTTGTGTGATCTACACCATTGAGGTGATTTGATTTATCTTTCTATATCAATTGCTTTGATTATGTTTTTGCTGATTTTTGAAATTATGATGTGATTTATGGTTCATTGAGGTTTGTGCCAGTGGTTCCCCAGATCAATGTGGTATCATGAGGTTGTTTCGTGATTACCCTATGATGTGTGCAGAGATTGCATTATGTATTTATTACCTACTACCTGGACTAGGTTCCTGTAGCAATGGTTAGTCATGTTTATGATGATGTTTTCTTATGTGTTTTAAGTTGCTTGTTATTGTTTAAACAACCATTATTAAATTATTAATAATTGAAATGGATTGTCCATGTTTGATTCATTGGTTGTGTGTTGCGGATATCTACTTATGTTTTTCATGTGAGATGACCTGAGGGACAGATGTTAGAATACTATGTTATTTAGTTAATCATATTGGATGATGATGCCATGTTGAGATGATAGTGTGTTTCATAATGATATCTAGTTATCCAATATTTGGACATATCACTAATTTTGTTATGTGATGGATTTAATGTTGTGCTTATTTACTTCATTCCTGTGCTATGATGCTTTATGTGAATGTGAATGATCTAAATAGATTATTTTGGTATAATTAAATAAATGGTTAAGTTAGGTGATTTAATACATTTATTGCTTTGACTATGATATTATATGCAATTGCACTTGATCATATTGTTTAGTGTGTAGGATTTATATCCATCATAGTGGCACTTGGAGTTAGTGATTTAGGTATTCATATTTTACCAATGTCACCCCTATATGGTTGATGTATCCTTATTTTAATTGTTTAATTAATCCTTTCGGTGATTATTAAATTTGAACTCATTTCTATTATGTGATTAGACTAGTGAGCATATCTGTGCATTTAGAGGTTCGCATTGTCACCAAAGTTGTTAAGGAAATTTATGTGCTTTTGGGTTTCTAGAATTTTAATTTTTTAATTTTAAATTTTTGGCAGCTTTGCCATAAATAAAATCCTATTTCTAGGAATAGCCTATTTTCATTTGGGTTAATTCAAGGTTTAACTAGGTTGGCTAGTTATTTTCCCTAATCGATTATTCACTTGAAAAGTGAATAAATATCCAAAAGGAATTTAATTCATCACTTCTCACTTTTGAATTAGAAAATTGGAGAGTAAAACAAAAACTCCTCTTCATGTTTTGTTCATTTTGGAAGCTATGGGGGCAGGATCATCACAAGGTTGATCTTGTTGGATCCAACTTGGGAAGACCTTAGATTACTGTGATTTTCAGCCACTTCTATAAGTGTTTTATTTTTTGGTTCAATTTTCAGTTTTGCTTTTTTAGCTATGAGGTAGGGCTATCCTATTTTATGGTTTCGGCTGCATTTCTACTTCTGTTTTTGGTAGTTATTTGTTTGGAGGCTAAGAACTAGTGTTCCCCTCCATTTCTATGTGTTACTTCTACCTAGTTGGTTGGGTATGAACATTTCCTTATTTTTTGAGATGAGGGTTTGGGGTTTTATGCCATTATGCTGGCCTTTTTTGCATACAATGTCTGAACTTAATTATTTTTGGGATTTTTGTGGTTTTTGTATTGAAAGGCAAAATGGGTTTTAGTTTGGAAGTTTTTCCAAATTTTGGGGTTTTTACCTTGTTTTACATGCCACCTTGTTTTCTCAAGTTTTCTTTGCACGAGTTGGGTCATGGACCTAGATTATCTATTTGAATTTTAGTTAGACCTTTGTTTCACTTTTATGTTTGCATTGGGATGCATGCCACATCCATACTCCCAATGTCATGTTCGGTTGAGTGATTTTTATACCTATTGTTATGGTTTCTCTTGGACCCTTGTTATTATTTCATGGACACTAGGATTTGTGTAGAATCCATACTCTTAGATTGAGGCCAGTTGAGTGAGTTCATGATGTTTGGTCTTGTTGCATCATTGGGATTCATGTAGAATCCATACTCCCAGATTGAGGCCGGTAGAGTGATTTCATGATGTATGGTTTTATTGGTTCTTGGGATTCATGTAGAATTCATCCTCCTGAGTTATTTTTGGTTGAGTGTTTTTTTACAATATGTTCTCATCTAGGCCTTGTGTTATGATCTTCATGATGGTGTTGTGCCACACACGAGTACATGCATGTACATTTTTTGGGTTACTTGCAAGGCCCGATCTTTCGTGGTACTTCTAGAAGTTATGATCATTGGGGTTGGGATGGGAGTATGAATGCCCATGAGAACTTGTCATAGGATGAGCATGGGTAGGGTAGGGTAACATATGGAGTGGGCTCCTATCTTATAGCCTAGCAATCATGGCACCATGGGTTGGCAGAGGGAGTTTTAATTAAGTGATAAATAAAGAAAATGTGTAAGTAGTAATAAAATTTAAGATAATAAAATTCTGTGTGATGGTTCCAAGGGAGTACCTTGAGAGGGAAGTACCTTGTGAGAGTTTTCAAACATAATCTAAGCTTGGGCTTGTCAATGCAAAGTAACTCTCCATGGTGTCAACCCCTACATAGTAGCCTTTTGAGTGTTTGACCAGGACCTATACTCCTTGCATTTTCTTAGGTTCTTGGTTATAGCCATCATACTTTCTTGCATGAGTGTTAGCAATGGATGTTGTTTTTGTGTGTTTGTGGTTGGATCATTATCTCCATTAGCATGGTGCGTGTGGACCTATGGTGCCACATGGTTTGGAGGCATAGCTAACTTCACCACTACTAGGGACCAGTGTATAGAGATGGTCTTTTATCCTAGTGTGACCATTGCTAGATGTTTTCACTTGGTACTTTGGGTTCCAGAGTATTATTTCTTTTGATTTATGCTTTCATTGGAATGCTTGGATATCATGTTTAGATGATGTTAGTTATTTAATGCATTCTTATATTATGATTTTTAGCATATGATTAGATGATGTGAATTTCTTTGTTGGTATATCTATTGATTATTGATTTTTAGCATGTAATAAGTGATGTTATCTACTTGTAGGATGATCTGATGCTTTACTACTAGAATGTTATATTTCCTTATGCTTATATTGTAGCATGTTTTAGTAGTGATGTCCCTATTATGATAGTACTGATGATTTTATCGGTGGCTTGGGATGTTGTGCATGGGGGATGGCTAAGATCCATGATGGTCTTATAATGCTTTTGATAATTTGGAGGAACCACATACTTAGTTTGGTTGTTTTGTTATTGCGATGTTACTTTTGTTCACTATGATGTTGTATTTAGTATGTTCTTTATTGCTATGGTTTAATTGGATAGATGTTCTTCCTTCTTAATGTTTATGCACTTAAGTGTTCATTCATTTATTTATGTGGATTTGATACTCCTTGGTGTGGAGGTATTCATATTTTTATGCTTTATATTTTTGCTCTGTTGTCACGCTGATGTGTTTTCTCATGTGGAAAGGTAGTTCCTCATGTGAGAATGTACTTCCTCTCACAAGAATGTACTTCCTCACATGAGAATGTACTTCTTCATGCGAGAATGTATTTCCTCATGTAGGGATACAAATCTTCACATTATGTGCAATGGATCCTCATGTGCAGCCATGAACTTTCTTGGACATAGTGATGCAAGGTCTAACATGAAACTTGAGACCAATGCACTTTCTTGTGCAAGAAACAGGGGGTAGTTAGGCTTGGCCAAGTAAGGTTTGAAAGTTGGTTTTGGACACCTTATTGGATTTCACACCTTTCTAGTTCAAAACAATCTTTTGAGGGGGTTTAAAATATATCATTTAAGTATAAGGACTCCTTATACTGAAGATGTATTTTAATATATATGATGAATCTTTTGAGATAGGTTTTAGACCTCTCTAAGATAAGATAAAGATTCTAAAAAATTTCAGGGCTTCAGAAATTTAGACTTAGCCAAATTTTAAGATTCTACATTTTACCCCAACTTGGTGTTTTGTTGATGAGTGGTCATTTCATCGAGCCATCATCATGTGTGTGGTCGTTGTTGGATTTTTTTTGCATGTGTCAGTTTGGTAGTGGCATTTGGAGATTTGTTGGTTGTTGAGATTATGGTGAAGTCTTCTGTTGCAATCTTTGTGATCCCTATATGATGTTTTCATGTGCATTCATACTTGTTAAAAAAATAAAATATCTTGGCTTGTACTGAATCCTTGTTCCAAGGATCTCTAGGTGGGACATTACACCTTCTGATCTTGTAACCAGATTGTAAGCTACACATCCAATAATCTATTGGATCACTTATGCACATTCAATCAACACTCTGCACCTTTTTCACTTCAAAAATATAAGGAAAAATGGATACTTGATACACATCCTCACTCTTTTTACAACTAAGGAAAACATCTTTCCTTTATATCATATCTTCATAATAATTCCATGAGTTAGCTTTAAGTCTTCCCTAATTAATTAAAATAAGATTTATAATTAATTACAATTACAATAGCACTATTGGCTCGTAGTCGACTATAAAACTTTACACGTGTGACTCTAGGTCTTATGTACTTACTAAAATCCTCACCTGACTATCATCTATTACTGGTTGAATATGCATCGCTTCATTATATATTAGCTAAAATATATAATGCAAACATCATTAACTACTAAATAGATACTTTGTTTCTGAGCTTCTCATAATAAATCACATTTAATTATCGCACACCTTTGACTCAAACATTGTCCTCTTAATCAAGTCATCAGGACTCTTTCAAGAATATGTCCTTAACTAGGAATTACTTAACCCTATTGGAAATATTCAAGACTATGCTAAGTTATTGAGAGGGGAAGGGTGAATCAGTAACTTCTAAAACTTAAAAAACTTAATCCAATAATCCAATTAGCATTTAGTTCATCACATCTGATCTAATTGCATGCATGAGAAACTAAAAACATGAAAGCATCCATAACACTTTGATACAAAGATTTGGTGACCTAGAAACCTTCCAAATAGAAAGTAAAACTGGGGTGGGGATGATACCCACAAACTTCAATAATGCAATGTAATGTTGGCCTATTAAGGCTTAAATTTATCACTTTTGATGATCTTCCATGTTAGGAGAAATAAGGATTGCTAGGTCCACCTTTTGAGAGGATTTTAAAACATACAATGAAGCATGTACTCAGTAAAGAGATTTATGAAAGACTGTAGGTCTACCTTGTGAAAGGATTTTGACTGGTCCACCTATTAGGATGAAGTAGTAGTAGATCTCTAATCTACAACTTGATTTGCTAAATGAGATTTCTTTTGTGTACTGATCACCTTTCTATGATAGATATGTCTCTATTTCTCCTTATACTAATATGACCTTTACAGTTCAGTAATCTTTCTACTCTTATTTAAATTTCATTTGAGTACATTGCATAACTTACACATTTGCATTCATTGATATGGTATAATATATTACATATATATACCAATCCAATTTATGTAATTACAAAATTGGCCATAATATAAGTTTACACAAATATTACAAAGCCCATATGTAGAAACTTAGGTTCTAAAGGCTGACTCTATGAGGTTCTAATACACAGCATCAACTATCATTGCTTAGCATCATCATGCACTTAGTAGACATAGAATCTCGATCCATACTAATCACTTCTAAGTAGTCTTGAACTTGGTCTATACTAGTGACTTAGTAGATATTATGCAACTTGGCTTAAATTGAATTGCTTGATTACTTGGTAAACACTATCACCTTGAGCTCAATATAAACTGAATCATTTGGTTAACATAGACTGGCTTGGTTAACACTAGATTCATATCACATGATCTGCAAGCTTAGTAAGCACTACACTGCTCGATAAGCCTAGGTTAGATAAGAGGTCTAGGATATTTATTCATTCAGTGACTAAAAAAAGGAGACTTGTATTGGCAAAAAAAGAAAGGAGGATTAAGAGTGTAAATGCTTGAAGGGTGAACAAGCTATTAGAGCTATAGCATGTGAAAGCCAAGAAAAATGGAGGATTCAAATAGAGATCTATAATCTACAAGTGAGTTGTAATTTGTTATCTTATCAAGCCTTAATGTTAATTTCTAATTATTGTATTGGTCTAGGGTAAATCCTTTCGATTAAGGTTGACCTAATAGTCATTTGTAAATCCTTTATCTAGGTGACATTCCAAGTGAATGATCTAAAGTCCTCTAAGAAGGCTCACTTCTAGTAGGGTAATCAAAATCCTCTACCAAGATCACATGTAACAATGTGTATTGTAACCTTTAATGGGGTTGGTCTTTCATAAGGAATCACTTGAGAAGAGTGTGAATGAGTAGAATGTTATTGGTGGTTTTTCCTAAATTGGGTTTTCACATAAAGTCCTAGTGTCAAATGTGTTATTTATTTTGTTATGTTTTAGATTTACATTTAAGAAAAGTTGTTTTGAGTTGGAACAATAATCTACAAGTTTAAGTGATTGTGTGATCTAATGGATGCATGTGTGAATATGTTTTATGGATATGGGTTCACTAAGGTGTGAAAAGTTTTATTTGTATATCTGGACCTTGGATAATTTATTAACCCCCTCTCTCAATTATTCTAAAGAGTTGCAGTAGAATTAAGCATTGGATTATGAATAATATGATTAGGATAAGAAAGATTACAATATGGTGTATCATCTTCCAAATTCTTCACATAATCTAAAAGAATAATAAGTTTACTACAAGAATCTTCAACGGAAATTTGGAATGTAAGAAGACAAGTATTGGTCAAATTCACAGAAACATAAGTGAGAATAAAATGAAGGATCATCAACATAATGAAGTGAGTGATACTATCATAAACATCATAAGTGTGGTAAAGAGATTGTAAAAGAATGGTAATAATGAACATAGCCACATGCCAAAGCATCATAATAATCTTCATAGTATTGAAATGCAAGAAAAAAAAATTCATATTTTATTGATTATATAGAATGTTTTGTATTTTTTAATTTTAAAATGCAAGAAAATGACAGGAAATCTAACACAAAAAAACAAAATAGGGCACTTAATTCCTAAAAAGATAGGGAGTAAGTGTGTCAGGTTCACCAAAATGAATAGAATAAAAAATATATGTAGGGTGTATATTGTTGGTCTTAGATTGGTCTTGACATTTGAGTGTCAACACACTTAACCAATTCCACCATATATGTCGAGTACACTATGTATGTTGAGTGAGTTATAGTAGTTGTTGAGTCAGTATCTTAATAGGAGCCGAGTGACTTTAGGTGTCAAGCAAGTAATTGATGCTGAGCAATATATAGGTGTTGAGTCATAGTTCATGCTGAGCAAGATAGAGCATCATATGTGTCAAGTGATTCAAGAATATTCATGTGCCAAGAAACACAGAGTGTAATAGGTGCCAAGTGATCTAGAAATGTAACATGTGTTGAGCACTAGTAATATAGTATGTGTCGAGTAACACAAAATGAACATATGTGTTTGTGCCCTCACAAACATAGATGTAAACAATTTTTGGAGCCGAAATGGGAAGATTTGGAAGGAGAAAAAGGATAAGGAAAATATTTTATGATTCCTATGCGATCTACATGTAGCCAATCAAAAAATTGGAGAAGTCATGCAACCAATTAGAAAAATGTAGGGAATGAGCAAAAATTTGAGATTCAATATGGATCGTATATCCATACCTAACCCTAAGTCTTCACAATCTTTTAAAGGAGGTCAAAAACTCATTGCATATGTGAATGAGAATAGTATATGGGGAGACTACAGTGAAATTTAGTGTGAAGAAGAAAAGACTTAGAAGAAAGGAGCAACAATTACATATCTAGTTGATCAAAATAGAATAGGTGAAACATACAAAGATTAGATCAAGCAAGGATTAGAACAGAAAGAGCAGATCTAGTAGATCAACTGAACAATTGAAGATTGCACTCTATCAGGTCAAATGTTCTAATTCTTTCTTGCCATTGTGTTACATAATGAAAATCCTATGTTGATAGGTTAGCTTAACAGCTACGTGCAAAAACCTTTGGAGAAGGTGATGAAAATCTTATTAAATTAGGTGGGTTTAACAACATATTGTAAATCATTTAATAGGGTGACACTTCTTGTAAAATGTTTGTAAATCCTCTAACCAGGTCACTATTGACACAGTGAAAAGCCTTTAACAAGGCAGACCATCAAAAGTGGTTGAACATATTACTACTGTAATTTTGTGGGTGTCATGCCCACCCCAGTTTTACCTTCTTATTCCTAGAGGGTTTCTAGGTTACCAAGTCTCTTGTGTCATGTGTTGATGCATGCTTTCATTTCATGTCTACTTATATGTTTACATGCATGTACTTTACTTTTAGCTTTGTGTTAATGAGGGTTTAAATGGATAACAACTAGTTACTTCTAATTCACCCCCCCTTTTAGAAGTACTCTTCCCATTTGAACATTCCAACATATATGCAATGTATGTAAGGGGAAATATGATGTGAGGGAGGATATGGGATCTATCCTTAACCCAAATTTTTAAATGGAATGATCCAAATTTATTAACCACAAGAAGTAATCAATGCATAAATGAATCAAACAATGGAGAATATGAAGAAAGGAAAAAATCCTATAATCTACTATAGAAAGTAAGTACATAAAATCTTTAATGAATAAAAGAAAAATACTAACCTCAAAGTAATGTGAATTTGGATAATGTTGATTATTTAAGTTTGTGTACAGTTTTGTGAAATTCTACAACTTGCTTTGTACTAGAAATGTTGAGATAGGGAAAACCTAGAAAAAAATTCCTTTTGAGAGTAGTTTGACCTTGACCCAAATAGCAAGGCACAATCTTTCCTTGGGTATACTTGTAATCCAAAAATTCAACCTTTACTTACACTACTCCAACATTTTTTTTTCATAGATCTTGCAAGTTCGCCAAAAACGGTATCCAAATCTACACTTTAATTCACTATCCTTTACCTATACCTGTATATTCAAGAAAAATGGTTTTTTTGTTTGGATGAGTGGTTTGCTTTGGTCAAACCATGGTTTGGAATCAACCTTAATAATGAAATCAAAATAGAGAATGGTAGCAAGTAGTATAAGTAAATCTAACAATGAAACTATTGTTGATATATGATTGAAAGGATCATTTGAGTAAGAGAACTATTGAAGAAGTATTTTCAATCATTATTTTGTCACTGATGTCAAACCTACTATTGCTTATATGTTTCAAGTACTATCATTTAGTTGATTGATGAGGAGAATTTGATCAACAAGATGTACCAAAAGTACCTAGATAAAGGTTGAGTTATGATTATGTATTGAAGTGTAAGAATCAGTTGAGATAGTGATAAAATAATACATTGATGATCTACTCAGGGTTACAAAATGATTGGCTAGACTTAGAAAGTTTAGAAGAAAAAGATTAGACAAATTTTATTTTCTAAGCTTGGCCAAGTTGATAGAAGGTGCAAAGAAAAGTTAGTGCAAGTGGAGCAAAAAGTTAGTTGGAGCAAGTGAAAGAAATTTCTAGTGGATGCCAAGAAAACTAATAGGTGCTAAGAAAGTTAGTAGATGCCAAGTGATTTTTAGTTGATGTCGAGCACTACTTAAATCTAGTTAACTCTTGTTGGATACAATTGTTCAATTGTGTGTTGTCTTTGATGTCACACAAATGTCATATCAATCATCAGATAAAGTCTACCAAGCTTAGAAGGTTAGCAAGGCAAAGGACAATGTCTACCAAGCTTAAAATGTCAGCAAGGAAAAGAATAGAGTCTACCGAGCTCAGATGGTTAGCAAGGAAAAAAGATAGAATCTATCAAGACTAGGAGGGTAGTAAAGAAAACTTTCAATATCTACCGAGTAAATAGTTCTTACCGAGCTAAGTCGGTCATCAAAGGAAATGTGGCAGAAATAGTTCTTACTCAGCTCACTTGTTCATCAAAGGAAATGTGGCAGAAGCAGTTCTTACTGACCTCTTATAAAGGAATTTAGTTCTTATTGAATAAACTTGGTAGCCAAAGGATTTTATGGATATTGTAATGTTAACTAAGTCAAGAAGGTTAACTTAAGAAATTTTTGGAAGCAATATTTACCAGACAGGGTTAGCCAGTAAAGGATTTCATGGTTTTATGAAATAACATTTATTTGTTTAGAGTAATATTTGTAGCTGACTGATGTATGATTTATTGGTAAATGTAACATGTAATTGGGTTGACTTGACAATCTGAATGGTATAATTAAGAGGTCAACTTGTGAATTCTAAGTGTGTGTGTGGAATTAATGCGATATGAAGACTTATTATTGTGGAAGAGAATTTGAAGGATGATCAGAGATCATTGAGGAGAAGCAAAGCTATACTTGATCAAGGAGGATCTAATGATGTGGAACAAAGACTTGTAGTCAGCAAATTTAGTTGCATCTTGTTCAATTCAATTCATTCTTACTTTCTAACCATTATAGCAGTGATTTCAAATCTCTTAATAGAGTTGGTTTAATAGCCATTTTGTAAATCCTCTAACAAGGTGATAGTTTAGTTGAATTATTCTAAAAACCTCTAGCAAGGCCACTCCTAACAGGGTGATTAAATCCTCTAATAGGGTCACCCCTAATAGTGTGTATTGTAACTTTTAACAGGTTTGGCTCATGACAGGGCTCACTTCAGAAGAGTGAAAAATTGGTAACTAGTTACTTTGTAGTTTTTTCCATATTGAGTTTTCACATTAAATCTGATGTCGCTTGTGTTCATTTTTGTTTTCAATTACATGCATGAATGCTTGAAGATAAGTAATAGTTTAATTTATTGAGTTACATCATTTTTTTACCAAGTATTAGTAGTGAATAGATCTTTAAGAAATCTAAGGGACTTGTGGATTAATTTTTGTTAGTAACTAATTCACCCACACACACCCTCCCCCCCCCCCCCCCCCCCCCCCTTCCCCCCCTCAGTTACTCTATCTTTAATCCCAACAATTGGTATCAGAGCTTTTGGAGCTTACAAGAAAATATTTCAAAGATCTAAGCTAAAGATCAAGATGTCTTACAAAAGGAAAATTCCAAGACTTAATAGGGACAACTTCTCAACATGGCAAGGATTGATGAGGCTTCATCTAGCTTCTATTGTTGATATAGGGCTAAAGTATCTTGATGAAAAATATGAAGAACCTTCTAGTACATTATCTATCAATGATATTACTAAAAAGAAGACTCACAACAACATGATGATAGATATAGCATCTGCTCTGAGTTATAAAGAATTTGATGACATCAAGGATTGCAAAACTACCTTTGAAATGTGAAACAAGCTAAAAGAGATCTATGGAGGAGATGATAATGTGAGAAGAGCCAAAGAAAAAAGTTTGAGAGGACAATTTTATTAAATGAGGATGAGAGAGGATGAAAACATTGCAAAGTATGTTGAAAGATTTAAAGCATGTGTTAGTGCAATCAAACCATCTGGAGGAGATATCAATGATGAGATAGTTATAAGTGAGTTCTTAGAACTCTACTTCTCATTTATGCAATCAGAGTCTCTACAATTGAAGAAAGAATATGTGAGGTGAATCATAAAATAAATTTAGAGGCCATAGTTGGAAGATTGATTGCATTTGAGCTAGACAACTATGACTATTATGTTCCAGCTCTCAAGAACATTGAATCAGCATTTGAAGCCAAGCTTTCACTCAAAGAAAAAGGGAAAAAGATGAAGGATCCACAATCAGACAGTGATGAAGAATTAGAACAAAGTTCAAATAGTGATATTAAGGCAGTTGAAGCTTTGCTAGCAAGAAAGTATTCAAGAGGCAAAGGGAAATACAAAGGTAAGGTTCCTCTAAGCTGCTTTTCTTGTGAAGAAATTGGACAAATTGTAGCTAGGTATCCAAATAAGTAGAAAAAAGATGAGAAGAAAGGTTACAAGTACAATGGCAAGAAAGACATCAAATCATTCAAGGATAAAGGTAAGGAAACATGTTTCATGGCTAAAGATTTGAATGATTCTAATGAAGAAGAAGAAGATGAAATTGTCTACATTGCTGTGAAAGATGAGTTTGATAATGATGAAGAAATGGCACTCATTTCTCATATGAGAAAAAATGATACATGGATCATAGATAGTGGTTGTTCTCATCACATGATTGGTGATAAAACAAAGTTTGAATACTTTAAACTCTATGATGGTGGCAGTGTAAGATTTGGTAATAATGAACCTTGTTGTATAAGAGGAAAAGGAAGAATCTCACTAACCAAGGAACTTGTATGTGATAATTCATATTGGGTAGAAGGACTAAAGCATAATTTGTTAAGTATGGCACAACTACTCAATAATAGATTCAAAGTGGAATTTATGCATGGAAAAGAAAGACTGCTAGATGGCAAAGGAAAGCTAATTGGATCAAGTACTCAAACAAGAGGTAACTTATTTTATCTTGAACTTGGTGAATGTTCATGTTTCATTGCTCAAATTGAAGAAAGTTGGTTATGGCATGCGAGGTTATGTCATGTAAACTTTGACAACTTAATAAAGCTTAGTAAATTTAGGAAAGTAAGAGGTATTCCTAACATAAAGAAACTTGAGGTTGGTCTATGCAAGAATTGTCAAATTGGTAAAATGGGAAAGACTAGTATTAAAAGCAAGAACTATCAGATTTAAGAAGTTATAGAAATTGTGCATACTGATTTGTGTGGACCTATTGGCATTGAAAGTTATACTGGTGAAAAATGCTTCATTCTGTTTGTTGATGATTATTAAAGAATGGTGATTGTCATGTACCTAAGAGAGAAATCAAAAGCATTTGAAAAGTTCAAATGGTATTTGGCCAGAGTAGAAAAGGAAACAGGAAAAAGACTAAAATGCTTAAGGTTTGATAGAGGTGGTGAATTCATTTCACATGAGTTCAATAAATTTTTCATTGAAAGGGGAATCAAAAAACATGTTTCAGCACTCGGAACACCTGAACAAAATGGAATAGTAGAAAGAAGGAATAGATCTATCATGAATTGTGCAAGAACCTTAATGATTGAGAAAGACATTGCTATCAAATAGTGGAAGGAAGCTATCAGCATTGCAGTTCATAACTTGAACCGAGTACAACTAAAAAAGGACTCATTCAAAACACCCTATGAGTTGTGGTATGGCTACAAACCCAATATAAGTTATCTAAAAGTATTTGGAAGAAAATGCTACATTTTGAAAGAATCTAGAAAAGGTAAATTTGATGTATAAAGTGATGAAGGAATATTTTTTCGATACTCTTGCAAAAGAAAAGCATATAGATGTTTGAACTTATCTACTCACAAAGTCATAGAAAGTGCACATGTGAAAGTTGATGAGTTTGTAGAAAGAACAAAAGAAGAAAGCAAAAAGGAACCTAATGACTATAGAAGATTTGTTTACATTGAACTTGTTACAATGCCAAGTATACCTATTAATCAAGAATCCTCAACTATAGAGTCTTCATTAACTGAGTCACAAGAAGTTCAAACTGAGTCACTACCTACCGAGCTGTAAGAACCCAAGTTGCAAAAAAAAGCTACTAAGTTAGCA
Source organism: Cupressus sempervirens (assembly GCA_028749045.1). Classification (NCBI taxonomy): domain Eukaryota; kingdom Viridiplantae; phylum Streptophyta; class Pinopsida; order Cupressales; family Cupressaceae; genus Cupressus; species Cupressus sempervirens. The sequence continues at coordinate 225,770,112 of CM053784.1, forward strand.
TCTACCAAGCCTGAGCAACTAGAATCAAAACTAGAAGTTGAGACACAGAAAGATAACAATGCATGTTATTCAAAAGGAAAGGAGCTTGTGTTAGCCAAGTATGTCAGAAAGCATCATGCACCAGATCAAATCATTGGAGATAAATTAGAAGGAATAATGACAAGAAGTAAGTTGAAAGGCACTTGTTTACTTGCTGATTTTGAACCTAGAAATGTTAAAGATACACTAGAAAATGAAAGTTGGATTGAAGCTATGAATGAAGAGATAGAATAGATAGAGAGAAAAAAAATGGACTCTTGTACCAAGATCAAAGAAAAAAATGTGATTGGAACAAAGTGGGTATTCAAAAACAAACTAAATGAAGATGGTAAGGTATCAAGGAACAAAGCTAGACTTGTATGCAAAGGATACTCTCAAGAAGAAGGTGTAGACTATGGAGAAACTTTTGCTCCTGTTGCAAGATTGGAAGGTGTGTAAACCTTAGTTGCATATGCTGCATTCAAAGGATTCAAAGTTTATCAGATCGATTTCAAGTTAGCATTTCTCAATGGCATATTGGATGAAGAGATTTACATTGAACAGCCTGAAGGTTTTGTTGATGCAGACAAGAAGGACATGGTCTGAAAATTGCATAAAGCATTATATGGTATGAACCAAGCCCATAGAGAATGGTATGAAAGATTGCATAACTATCTTATTTAGATTGGTTTTCAAAGAACTAATGACAATAGTAGTTTGTACATAAAGGAAGGACCAGATAATAAGATTGTTTTGGCAAAAATATTTATAGATGATACTTTGATCATAGGAAATGATGATCTTTGCAAAGAATTTTTAGAACAAATGAACAAGGAATTTGAAATGTCAACGTTTAGTGAAATCAAATTCTTTGTTGGTCTTCAAATTCAACAGAGTAAGAATGGCATCTACATCACTCAGTCTAAATACATCAAGGAGATAATAAAAGATTTTGGTATGGAAGACTACAAACCAGTTGGGACTCCTATGTGTACTGGATTACAAATTACCAAGGATGATGAATCAAAGGAAGTGGATTAGACATTGTATAGATCTATGACTGGAAAGTTGCAATATGTAGTGCACACAAGATCAAACATTGCCCTTGTAGTAGGAATTGTAGCAAGATTCTCAGCAAAACCAAAAGAAAATTGCATGATGGTAATCAAAAGGATCATGAGATACTTAAAAGGAATTGAAGAATATGGATTATGGTATAAACTTGGAAGAAATTTAGATTTAAAGGTGTTCACTGATGTAGATTAGGTAGCAAATATTGATGATAGAAAGAGCACAAGTGGAGGAGCTTTCTTTCTTGGAAAAAGGTTGGTTTCTTGGACAAGTAAAAAGTAAAATTGTACATCTCAATCCACAATAGAGGTTGAATATGTTGCAGCAACAGTAAATTGTTCAAACATTGTGTGGTTCAAACAATTATTGGAAGGTATGAAGCAATAAATCAAAGAACCTATTGTTATGTTTTGTGATAACACAAGTGCAATTAACATCTCCAAGAATCCAGTTATGCATTAAAAAACAAAGAATATTTCCATAAAGTATCACTTTGTTAGAGAATTGGTGCAAGAAAAGGAAATAAGATCAGAATATGTCCATATAAAGGAAAAAATTACTGACATATTCACAAAGCCTTTACCTAAGGATGCATTCTTGTATCTAAGAGGTAAGTTAGGGGTCATTCCCCTATTTGAAGCTCACTAAAATACAGTTCTAGTGATGCATCAATAGAAATAGAATTGAAGATCTATTAGTTGATGCAGCAAACCAATGAAGACATTACATGTGAATCAGTACGTCAAGTACAATGCTATTTAGTTTTTTTGAGTTGTCTTTGGTGTGTGTTGTCAAAGAGGGAGAATATATTGTCATATCTTTCTAAAATTTGCAAAATAATAAGAGTTTGTGCAAGAGGGAGAGATTATTATGAAAGAGGGACTTTGCTATGTTTGAAGAAGAAAGTGATGTATTCTATTAGTAAAAAACTTTTTTTCAAATTTCATTCTGCTATGACATGTTGTGTTGCCATCAATGCCAAAGAGGGAGATTGTTGGATACAATTGTTCAATTGTGTGTTATCTTTGATGTCAGACAAATGTCATATCAATCATCAGATAAAGTCTACCAAGCTCAAAAGGTTAGCAAGGCAAAGGATAGTGTCTATCAAGCTCTGAAGGTTAGCAAGGAAAAGGATAGAGTCTACTGAGCTTAGATGGTCAGTGAGGCAAAATGAAAAAATCTATCGAGCCCAAGAGGTTAGTAAAGAAAACTTGCAGTATCTACTGAGTAAACAGTTCTTACTGAGCTAACTCAGTCATCAAGGGAAATGTGGCAAAAATAGTTCTTACCGAGCTCACTCGATCATCAAAGGAAATGTAGCAGAAATAGTTCTTACTAAGCTCACTCAGTCATCAAAGGAAATGTAGTAGAAGCAGTTCTTACCAAATAAACTCAGCAGCCAAAGGATTTTACAGATATGGCAATGTTAACCGAGTCAAGAAGGTTAACTTAGAAAAATTTTGGAAGCAATTTTTACCGAGCAGGGTCAGCCAGTAAAGGATTTCATTGTTTTATGAAATAACATTTATTTGTTTAGAGTAATATTTGTAAACGATTGATGTATGGTTTATTGGTAAGTGTAACATGTAAATGGGCCAACTTGACAATTTGAATGGTATAATTAAGAGATCAAGTTGTGAATTCTAAGTGTGTGTGGAAGTGTGTGTGTGGAATTAATGTGATATGAAGACTTATTATTGTGGAAGCAAATTTGAAGGATGATCAAAGATCATTGAGGAGTAGAAAATTTATACTTGATCAAGGAGGATCTAATGATGCAAAACAGAGATTTGTAGCCAGCAAATTCAGTTGCATCTTATTCAGGTCAATTCATTGTTACTTTCTAACTATTGTAGCAGTGATTTCAAATCTCTTAACAGAGTTGGTTTAATAGCCATTTTGTAAATCCTCTAACAAGGTGACAGTTCAGTTGAATTGTTCTAAAGACCTCTAGCAAGGCCACTCCTAACAAGGTGATTAAATCCTCTAACAAGGTCACACCTAACCGTGTGTATTGTAACCTTTAACAAGGTTTTCTCCTAATAGGGCTTACTTCAGAAGAGTGAAAAATTGGTGACTAGTTACTTGGTGGTTTTTTCCATATTGGGTTTCCACGTTAAATCTGGTGTCTCTTGTGTTCCTTTTTTATTTCAATTACATGCATGAATGCTTGAAGATAAGTAATAGTTTAATTTATCAAGTTACAACATTTGTTTACTGAGTATCAGAAGTAACTAGATGTTTAAGACATCTAAGGGATCTGTAGATTAATTTTTGTTAGTAACTGATTAACCCCCCCTCTCAGTTACTCTATCTTTAATCCCAACAATGCCAAGTGATTGTATAGTAGATACTGAGTAACATAGTATATGTCAAGCTTTAGTAAATTTATAATGACAAGCTATTGCATTATGAAAAAGATCAAAGATTTTCCTAATAAAAGTTGACATGTTTGTTTTCTTAGAACCTATGAATTAGGAGGAAGATAAGATTGATGAGCTGGAGGTACAAAATCTTATGTAAACCATTTTGAACATAAATTCAAATGGATTCTAGGAGAAGTTTCTAGAGAAGACAAGATATTGGGTAGATACATTATATCTTACCTAATCCATCAAAAACCCTAATTTTTGAGATGGATAATGAGTGAGAAAAGAGTTATAATTTCCTATATGTAGGGATTTTTGGTCATGAGGCAATGTTCGATAGAGGTTAGAGAGTTTTGGAAGTGAAAATCTAACAAGGAGAAGGAAGAGCATTTGCTTCATCAGGTGACTTAAGAAAAAGAAGTCTGCAATTGTGAGCTAGGCAAGAAGGATTAAAGAGGATGAATGCTTGAAGGGTGAACAAGTTGTAAGAGCTACAAAGGTTGGAAGCCAAGAATAGTTGAGGACTAAATAGTGATCTATAATCTACAAGTAAGGTTGTAAGATTTATGAAATCAAAGCTCTACTATTATTTTCTAACAATTGTATCAAATTAGGGTAAATCTTCTAGAGAAAGGTTGACTTAATAGTCATTGGAAAATCCTTTAACAAGGTGGTATTCTTAGTGAATGGCCTAAAGTCCTCTAACAAAGCTCATTTTTAATAGGGTGATTGAAATCCCTTAACTGGGTCACATTTAACAGTGTATGTTGTAACCTTTAATAGGGTTGGCCTTTAATAGGGAATCACATTAGAAAAGTGAAAAAGGAATAGCATGTTACTAGTGGTTTTTCCCAAATCAGGTTTCCACATTAAATCATTGTGTCAAGTGTATTGATGGATATGTTGTGTTTTATGATTTACATTTCTACATGTTAACATCATAGTAACATATTAGTTCAGGTTAACCCTCAATGAATGCATGCATGGTTGAGAAAATTTTAAGGCTTCATTGAATTGTGAAAAGTTTTAATTTGTACATTTCGACGTTGAATAAATGATTCACCCCCACTTTTAGTTATTCTATAAGAATTCCAAAAATTGGTATCAGAGTGCAGTTTCTTAAGAGGATTAGTTTTAAGGTACTAAAAGCATAAAGCTCAAGATGTCAAAAAGAGAGGTACCCAAGATAAATAGAGATAACTTTTATGCATGGAAAAATTTGACGAAGCTATGTATTGGAGGACATGGAGATTATGCAAAAACTTGTATTTCAATAGAACACATTTATCCAATAGGAGCCCTAACTACTAAAGATTTGGAGAAAAAGAAAGAGCACAATCAAACGATGTTGGAGATTGCCTCTACCCTAAGGTATGTTGAGTTTGATGATATCAAAAACCTTAAAAGTGAAAAGCAGATGTGGGATGCCCTAGCTACCATCTATGGAGGAGACAAAAATGTTCAAAGAGCCAAGTCAGAGAGCCTAAGAAGTAAGTTTGATGACATGAGAATGGGAGAAGGTGAAAGCATTACTCAATATGTTGCTAGAATAAAAGAAATTGTTGCTGCAATAAAAGGTGCTACTAGTAAAATAGATGATGCTATTGTGCTAAGTATTAAGAACATTGTTGCCTATGTATGCCATTAGAGTGTCTATAATCCAAGAGTTAATATGTGTGCCAGGAAATGATCGAACCCTTGAAGGTTTGGTAGGAAGACTGACTACTTTTGAGTTATCTAATTTTGACAACTACAGACCAAAAAGTATTGAATTAGCTTTCAAAGTAGAATTGTTAGTGAAGGACTTTGAGGAGGTAAAGTTAAAGAAGAAGAAAAGAAAGATAAAGTATACACCTAGTGATAGTAGTATAGATGAGGAAGACATTGAAAAATTGAAAGCATTGTTGGCTAGAAGATTTCACAAAGGAAAAGGTAAATTCAAAGGTAAGTTGCCTACCATTTGTTTTAATTGCAATGAAGTTGGCCATATTGTAGCAAGATGTACATAGAAGAAGAATTTCAAATAAGGAAACAAGCAAAAAATAGAAGACAATATGATGGAATATACTGTAGAGACAAAGGAAAGAAGTCATGCTACATTATTGATGAATAGAACTCTAATGGATATGATGATGAAGTGGTATATGTTGCAATGAAGGATGAATCAGATGAGGATGAAGCTATTGCACTTATGACTTGTGTGAAAAAAAATGACAAATAGATTATTGATAGTGGACGCTCACATCACATGACTGGAGACAAAAGTAAGTTCATTACATTAACTTGTTATGATAGAAATAGTGTAAGATTTGGTAATGATGCACCATGTTCAATAAAAGGAAAAGGATCCATCAAACTTATAGACAAGATTTCATGTGATAATGCTTACTATGTTGACGGATTGAATTATAACTTTTCAAGTGTGTCACTATTGAATAATTTGGGGTGCAAAGTTGAGTTTGAAAACAAATCAGCCAAGATATATGATACAAATGGAAACTTGATTGGAAAATTTTACAAAACTAGGAGTAATTTGATCTATTTAGATATAGAAGATGCTATTTGTCTTATTGCAAAATTTGATGATGTATGGCTTTCGCACAAGAGATTATGTCATGTTAGCTTCGATAATCTAATTAGCATCAAAAACATGAAAAGAGTTAGAGGTTTTCCTAAGTTGAAGAAAATAGAAAATGTAATGTGCAAAAAATGTCAATTAGGTAAGATGACAAAGTCAAGCTTTAAAAGTAAAGCTTATACCTCTAAGGAAGTACTTGAAATTGTTCATACTAACTTGTGTGGACCTATTGAAGTGCAAAGCTACAAAGGAGACATGTATATAATTTCGTTTGTTGATGATTACTCTAGAATGATGATGATCATGTTTCTAAAAAAAAATTAGATGATTTTCAAATGTTTAAATGGTACTTGGTAAGAGTTGAGAAAGAAACAACACAGAGCTTGAAATGTTTGAGATTAGATAGAGGAGGTGAATTCACTTCACATAAATCTGAAATGTTTTGCAATGATAGAGGAATCAAAAGACAAACATCAACACCTAGGACCCCTCCACAAAATGGAAATGTTGAAAGAAGAAATAGGTCAATAATGGACTATGCCAGAATACTCATGATGGAGAAAAATGTTGCTCTAAAATATTTGAGAGAAGCTATAAGTACTACAGTATATACTTTCAACCATGTGCAAGTAAAGAAAGGTACTCACTCAACACCTTTTGAACTATGGTATGGTCATCCACCTAATATGAAATATTTTAAGGTATTTGAAAGAAAATGATATATTATTAAAGATGTTAGGAGAGGAAAGTTTGATGCAAAGAGAAAAGAAAGTATATTCCTTGGTTACTCCACAAGAACTAAAGCTTATAAGTGTTTAATTACTAACACTAAAAAAATTGTGGAAGGTGCAAATGTGAATTTTGATGAGTTTACATAAAAAACATGAGGTTGGAACTACAAGAAAATCAAAAGGTTACAAGACATTTGCATACTATTATGAAGCAATGCCTACTGAAGAAGATGCTACAAATCATGTAGCAAGTCAATAGAAAGTTTCAACAACTACCAAGTCACATCTTGTGAATGTTGAGTTACATTTAGATGTCAAGTTGTAGCCTAAGGAGTATGCACAATTTGACTCTGAGATTAGCACACATGAAAGAGCTGTTGAAACACTTGAGAGAGATGCACATAGTGATACTAAAACTGAGAGACATAATGGGCCACAAGAATTGAGTCAAGATTATCCAAATATGCCAAAAGACACTATCTTACAAATCAAATTATTGGAGACAAAGATGCAAGGCCAATGACAAGAAATAGGTTGAGAGATGAAGCATGTTTGTTAAGCATGAAGGAACCTAAGATAGTGAGAGGTGGATTGGAAAATGATGATTGGTACAAGGCTTTGGAAGATGAAATTCAACAAATAGAAAAGAACAAGAGTTGGAGCCTAGTTCCTAGACCAGAATACAAGAATGTGATTGGCAAAAAATGGGTATTTAGGAACAAGCTAGGTGAGGATGGTGAAGTGACAAGGAACAAAGCAAGACTAGTCTACAAAGGGCATGCACAAGAAGACGAAATTGACTATGGTGAAACATTTGCCCCTATTGCAAGAATGAAAGGAGTTAGAATTTTTCTTGCTTATGCTACATACAAAGGTTTCAAAGTCTATTAGATGGATGTTAAGTCTACATTTTTGAATGGCATATTAAAAGAAGAGGTCTACATAGAATAGCCAGAAGGATTTGTGGATAAAAACAACAAGAACATGGTATGTAAACTACAAAAAGCCTTATATGGATTGAAAGAAGCACCAAGAGCATGGTATGAGAGACTTCATACTTATCTCGTTAAGATTGGATTTAAAAGGGCAGATGATAACAATAATTTGTACATGAAAATAGATAAAGAAAAAAGTATTCTATTATCTGAAATATTTGTTGATGATGTATTATTTAGAGGACAAGATGCTCTGTGTAAAGATTTTGCAAATCAAATGAAGTAGGAGTTTAAATGGTGAATGTTTGGTGAGATTAAATTGTTTGTGGGATTACAAGTCTATCAAATGAAATATGGTGTATATATCACTTAGTCAAAGTATGTCAAGGTGATATTGAAAACATTTGGACTTGAGGATTGAAAACTAGTAAGTACACCTATGTTAACAACACTCAAGCTATCCAAAAATGATGATTCAACTGAGGTCAATCAAGCATTATACATATCCATGATTGGAAAATTGTAATATGTAGTACACAATAGACATGATATTGCATTATTTGTGGGGATAGTTGCTAGATTCTTTGCTAACCATAGAGTATGTTTAATGAGATACTTGAAAGGACCATACGAGTATGTTTTATACTATAAGAAGAATGAAAAGTTTGAACTGTAAGCCTAAACTGATGCTAAATGGGCTGGAAATATTGATGACAAAAAGAGCACTAGTGGAGGAACATTTTTATTTGGTAGAAGACTTGTTACATGGACAAGAAAGAAGTAGAGTTGTACTTCCCAATCTACTGTTGAAGTAGAGTATGTTGCTATTGCTATCAATTGCATAAACATTGTATAGATCAAATAGCTACTAAAGGGAATGAAGGAAGAAATCATTAAACCAGTGACACTTTATTGTGATGATAAAAGTGCTATAAATATATCAAATAATCCTATAATGCATACTAATACAAAGTGCATTGCAATAAAGTATCATTATGTAAGAGAGTTGGTTAAACAAAGAGGTGAAGATAGAATATATGAACACAAAGGAGCAAATTACTGATATCTTCACCAAAGCATTACCTAAGGATTCTTATGAGTATTTGAGAGGTAAATTAGGGTTGATACCCTAATCAATGGCTATGTAAAATATAGAGGGAGTACCCTGCATCAAACAAAGTGATATTCATTTCATACAAATTGATGCAGTGGATCTTACTTTAGGAAATTTCCTAAAGTAATCACAAGAGCTAGAATTTCAAATTAGTTATAACCAAGGTGATAGAGGGAGAAAAATTGAAGAGACTACAAAAGATTATATCTACATATATAAAGATTCCAAGTGTTGAGTATTTATCTTTGGCATTGTTTTTAAAGAGGGAGAATGTATAGTAAACTGATCAAGTGCTTATTGATCAAGAGAGAGATGATCAGATGATCAAAGCAAACAATCAAGGGAGATAGAGAAAAATAACATATAATGCACAAAAGGAGCAATGAAAGAAGACTACATCTTAGTACACCATTGAAAGATCAAAACACTGAAAGTAATAAAGAGGGAGAAAGAAAAAAAAAAAAAGGAGATGATTTAGATATTCTGTTGATCCATGAAAGAAGAGAATTAGATAAGAAGGAACTCAGAGGGAGAAGTCTTGAGTTATATTTTGTAACCTAAGAAGGAGTTGTTGATACAAGGAGAAGTTACATTTACAATTTTTCTTTTTGGTATTGCCTCATTGTTTTAACCTAGTTAGTTTGATAGAACAAGATGTTCATCATTTGTTTGACTGGTTAACCAGTTTAGTTTGCCATCAATGCCAAAGAGCAAGATTGTTGATATATGATTGAAATGATCATTTGAGTAAGAGAACTATTGAAGAAGTGTTTTCAATCATTGTTTTGTCACTAATGTCAAACTTGCTACATGTTGGTAAGACAATTGCTTATATGTTTCAAGTACTATCACTTAGTTGATTAATGAGGAGGATTTGATCAACAAGATGTAACCAAAGTACCTAGAGAAGGGTTGAGTTATGATTATGTATTAAAGCATAAGAATCATGTAAGACAATGATACCATAATGTGTTGATGATCTAGTTGAGGTTACAAAATGATTGCCTACACTTAGAAAGTTTAGAAGAAAAAGATTGGACAAATTTAATTTGCTAAGCTTGACCAAGTTGATAGAAGATGCCAAGAAAAGTTAGTGCAAGCCAAGAAAAAGTTAGTTCGATTTGAGTGAAAGAAATTTCTAGTGGATGTCGAGCAAACTAATAGGTGCTGAGAAAGTTAGTAGATGCCAAGTGATTTTTAGTTGATGCCGAGCACTAGTAAAATCTAGTTGATGCCGAGTGATTTATAGTAGATGTCAAGTAACATAGTATTTATAGAGCATCAATAAATAAATAATTTTGAGCTACTACATTCTAAAAAGGATCGAAGATTCTCCAAATAAAAGCTGACAAGTTTGTTTTCTTGGAACTTGTGAATTAGGAGGAAGATAAGATTGATGAGTTGGAGGCACAAAATCTTATTTAAACTATTTTGAAGGTAAATTCAAATGGATTCTAAGAGAATTTTCTAGAGAAGACAAGATACGGGGTAGATACATTGCATCTTACCTAATCCATCAAAAACACTAACTTTTGAGATGGATAATGAGGGAGAAAAGAGTTATAATTTCCTATTTGTAGGGATGTCTAGCCATTAAGCAATGTTGAATAGAGATTAGAGAGTTTTGGAAGAAAAAATCTGACAAGGAGAAGGAAGAGGATTTTCTTCATCAAATGGCCTAAGAGAAGAAGTCTACAATGGTGAGCTAAGCAAGAAGGTTGAAAGAGGATGAATGCTTGAAGGTGAACAAGCTATTAGAGCTACAAATATTGGAAGCCAAGTACAATTGAGGATTGAATAGTGATCTATAATCTATAAGTAAGGTTGTAAGTTGTATCAGATCAAAGCTCTACTATTACTTTTTAAAAATTGTACCAGATTGGGGTAAATCCTTTGGAGAAAGGTTGACTTTAATGTCATTAGAAAATCCTTTATTAGGGTGGCATTCCAAGTGAATGGCCTAAAGTCCTCTAACAAGGCTCACTTTTAATAGGTTGATTGAAATCCCTTAACTGGATCATATTTAATAGTATGTGTTGTAACCTTTAATAGGGCATCACTTCAGAAGAGTGAAAAAGGAGTAGCATGTTACTAGTGGTTTTTCCCAAATTGGGTTTCCACATTAAATCATTGTCACATGTATTGATGGATATGTTGTGTTTTATGATTTATATTTTTACATGCTAATATCATAGTAACATATCAATTTACGTTAACACACAATGAATGCATGGATGGTTGAGAACATTTTAAGGGTTCACTAAATTGTGAAAAGTATTAATTTGTACATTTGTACCTTAAATAACTGATTCACCCCGCCTCTTAGTTATTCTAAAATAATTTCAATAGCTATGATATTCAATATGTCATGCAACATAGCCACACAAGTAGGAAGCAACACATGACACCTAGGTGGTAGACCTATCTAGAGGATGCTCACAAGATAGTACAAACCAATAGTAGACTAACATGTGGTAGAGGGTAAGTGAGGTAGGATGAAATGTCAGGATGATGGACCAGAACCCAGAAAATCATAGGATGGCATGTGTCAATCCTGGTCAAAGTAGTTTGACCTAAATGGGAATTTGGAAGGAAAATTATAAGTTTAGAATTTTTTTAATTCTATTCTGATTTTTAAATGTGCAGGGCCATTTTAAATAACAAATGGTTTTATAATGCCTCCTCCTCCTCCTCCTCCTGGTGGACGACCTCGAGAAGCCTAGACTCAATGAGATAATTGACCCGGCTATGGTGGCTATTTCTGATAATGCAAGAGAAACGAGCATGAATCTGTTGAACAATGCCCACAATAGCATGATCGACAACTTCAGATCAATTAAATGGCTTTTCCATGAGCTTGAGGATGTCAGAGATAGGGTTTCCCAAATGGAAAAAATCAAGAGCAAGACAGGTGCAGAAAGCCAAGGCAACCGGAACAGCTGGGAGACTCTGATGGAGAGGAGAGTAAGAAATATTGAGAACTACAATCACAACCTGGCAAGTCAAATGATCTCCCTCCTCACTTCGATCAACGAAAACATCCTCTCTCTCTTGGAAAATCTTAAAGACAGGAACCAGATGGAGGAAGATGATAAACAGAACAGAGACAAAGATAGGCTGGATGTGGATAAAGCCAAGGACAGCACTATGGAGCAGGATTTGACGAATGCCCAGGATCATAAGGAAGAAGAGCAACAAGAGTGCGCCGAAGCTGCCTAGACCATGCTCGAGATGGAGAAGTAGTCTGCTAGGTTGGGTCTCTGTCCTTTGGTTTTTGTTTCTCCTGGCTTTGGCTTTTTGTCTGGTCTCTGTTTTTCTGGTTGGTTCTCTGGCCTTTTTTGTGGGCAGTTGTTTCGGGCTGGGCCTTTGGGCTTATTTTCAGCCGTAAGGATTATGTTTTGGCTGGGCATTTTTTCGCTTATTTTCAGCCTTTCTTGTTGTTAAACTTATGGGTTTCAGGACCCCTTAAAACCTGTTTACCTTATCAAAAAAAAATGGTTTTATAATAAAGTTTGAACCTTATGTAAAGATTAAAATTTTGCAAAAAATGTGGGTTTGTTATGTATTTCTAAACCTGAACTTCAAATGGACGTTGTGGGCATCTCTAATAAGCCACTATAAGACTATCATATACCATCAGAAAGCTCTTGGAGTGAAATTTCCAAATTTGCAGTTGGTTTTTGGATAGCAAGAATTGTATTTCAGTTATTCTACATTTTGTACTAGGTTCCTATTTTTCAACTACATTTATTAGTACAATTTAGATTTGATTTTTGGCAAAATGGTGAGTTGGGTGTGTGCCAAAGGTAGTAGGGATGTAGGTAGTGACAGTTTTTCCACTCTTACATTAGTTTAGTAGATGATTTATGAGCATTTTAGATACATATCTAATGTTTGTGTTAGAATAAGGTTTCTCATTAGGTAGAGGAGATACTTTCAATTTTTTGGAGCACAATGATGAGATTCCTTTTAGATTTTGGTTGTATAAAGATGAGAGATGGTTTACAACATCAAACGATAGAGATTTAAGTAGACATGTGTCACTTCTAGATTAGATCTAGGACTTCTTTCCTCTCTTATATCTTTCTCTTCTCTTTCCTTCTCTAGAGTTGGTTCTAGTTCTTTGACATTTTTCAATGTTGTGATACCACAAGGATGGTTCAAGTTAGATTGAAATTTCTATCATGACTATGATTCTTCCATTCTTTAGCATTTCTCTAATGTAATGAATATAAAGTAGTGATAATAGAGATAGTTCTAGTCTATTCAGAAATTTAATATTTCAGTTTCATGTATCCTTTAAGTATTTGTTTCAAGGAAATAAATAAAAGTAATGTAGCAAGTTAATCTATAGTCTAAATGTGGTCTCATCTTCATGATGTTTGTTATCTACTATGTTATATGAACAAACAGCATAAAACTTAGCTACATCCTATTTTATGTTGTATTTTGTGGTCTATTTTGCTTATGATTCAAGGAGTCATATGAATCCTTGATTTACCATAATAGGGTTTCAAATTTCATGGACAGATAGGTTGAGTATGAGATTAAAAAAGATGTAGATTTCTAATTCACAAGGTGACTAAATAGATTAGGAAGTCTTGATATATGAGATGTATCAATGACTTTCAAGGATGTATATCAGTGATCTATGGGATTTCCTAATAGATAAGACATTATTTAGCTACATGATCAAAGTGGTATTTTTCTCATATCATGGTTTTTGTAATATTAATCTAAGATAGTCAAAATTATTTTCCCTTTTTTTTGAAGAGTTGAAATGTGTTTCCCTCACTTAGCTTATCTAGTTCATATGTCACGATTCTAGCTATTTCATGTCTATTTTGTTTTCATAAGTGTTAGAGGATTAAGGTATTATCTTCTTTGTTATATTCAAGTGTATGCTTTAACACTAGTACAATATGAGTGAATCTAAGGTACACCCACCTAGGTTTTGTTGATCTTGAAGTAGAAGAAGGGTCTTGCCTTATAGTTGGCCCCAGTTATTGAATGGGTATGTTGTAGATGGGAAGTAGCTTCCTCTAGATGTATTTTTTTTCATTGGGGATTTTGAAACATGAAATTTTAAAACACCAACATAATAGATATGCATTTTTATTTGAAATGTAAACAAGTATGTGTATATGAAAGCTTGAACATAACATTAGAAAATGTAAATAAAAACCTTATGCTTGTATGCTTGGAATCCACCTTAAGAGAAGAATGAATATATCTATAATATGAACAAAGGATCTTAAACAAAGATCACACCACCATGATGGTTAGAGCTAAGGTTTGAATGATGAATTTTGAAAGCTTGAACCAAATCCCGTTAAAGGCTTGAATGCTTGAATCCTTGAACTTCAATGGAAAACATTATTGGAGACAATAGTTTGGATGCTTCATTGAAAATACTTGGTCAAATGCTTGCTTAATCTTTGTAGAAATAATGGATCATCTAATATCTTGTGTTCTCATGAAAAGTAGACAATAGATCATAGTAAGTGGATGTCAAAATGAGGGAAGAAGGCTTCCTTTTATAGAGATCTAGGGAAAAAACTTCTAAAGAAAGTTGATATGGGAGAATTAAATTCCAATTAACCTTAACCCCTATAAATGGACCTCAATTAAATGTAATTTAAGAGTTTTCCATTTAAAAGCTTGAAACAATCAACTTGGAAATGGGAAAATGAAACTTTCAAAAGCCCAATATACTGAAACTCCTAGAACTTGAAAATTGGACCTTGGGTAAGGGACTAGATAGAACCTACCCTAGGTTAGGGTTGACATTGTCCATGACCTAGGTTAGGGTCAAGGTTGACCATGACCTAGAGAGTCAAATTCTTTAGTTTCATAGGGAAAATTGTCAAAAGAGGTTGGAAATGGGGAGAGAGAAGTAGAATAGGGGGGAAATAGCCATATGCATGCAAAGACCTATTCAAGGTGCTTGACATGACCCTAGAACACTTAATCAAAGGGCTAAATCCTCTTAACATGGAATATCTTCCATTTTAAGATGATACAGCTATATTCCATCACTCAGTCATCACTTGTTACTCAATCACTACTAAATTTATATTTTTGCACATATATTATGACTCAGTCAATCTTGATGCTCAATAAACACTATTTCTTCTTGGTTCATTCTATGGCTCAATCGACACTCATATCACTCTGCATATACTTCAAGCTCCTTAATCTTATGCTCTTTTTCTTAGTTAATCCTATGCATTTGGTCTATCTTTGATCACTTGTTCAAGGCTTTAGTGTTACTTCTTCCCTAATCACAAAATGATTCAAAAAACCACTTTATCTTCAAAAATTCCAACTAATCAAGTGTGCATTTGTATTTTCCTCTTCATAACTCAACATTTCCTCTATATACTTTTTTAATGAAAACATTTTCAAATCTTCTTCATCAATCAAATAGATATAACACTTAGATTAGATAGAAATTTGTCTCACCAATAAGGTTTGACAACAATGACAACATAACAATTCTTCCAATTATTGTTTCCAACAATCTCCCTCTTTGGAATTGATGACAACACCTATAGTGACCATGCAATGCAAAATATGTATTGTCTCAAAAAAATACCCTCAATTTTTAGGTTCAAACATTAATTAGTATCCTTACTTTCATTCTAATTCTCATCCATGTATAATTTTCATAAGACATGAATTCCCTCTTTGATATATATCCTCTGCTATCTAAGGTCACCTTCTTTTACCTTCATAGTATAATCTCTCCCTCTTTCTTATGGTAACTACTTCACAACATTTCTCCTTCTTTGACAACAATGCCAAAGACATTTTAACTCATATATCTTTTACATATAGATGTCTTCATGTTAGCACCAAATTCTTTATCTATCATCTCTATATGACTAATACAAAATTTTTTCATTCTTCCTCATTACTATCTTAGAAAAATCCTAAAGTAGGACTTTTTACATCCATGTGTAAGATAGTCTAAAAAACCCTTTCAATGCAAAGATCCATCCTTTCCTAAGTAGCTTTTTCAATGGGAATCACCCCTAGTTTATGTCTTAGAAATTCATGAGCATCTTTAGGTAAATATTTAGTAAATATATTAGCTAATTTCTCTTTGGTGTTTACATAATTTAGTTTTACTTCTTTTTCTTGAACTAGCTCTCCCAAGTAATGATACTAGATAGAAATATTATTTGTATGTGTGTGCATTACATGATTCTCTGATATGTTAATAGAACTACTATTATAATAATAGATAACAACTAGACTTGTGAACTCTTCCTTCATACCTTTTAACAATTACATGATCAATATGGTATTTGAACAATTTATTTTTGCTACCACAAATTCAGCTTCAACTATTGATTGGGAAATACAATTTTGTTTCTTTCTTGTCCAAGAGATTAGTCTATTTCCTTGAAAAAGTGCACCTGTAGTTGTTCTTTTTCTATCATCAACATTTCTTGCCCAATAAAAATTAGTAAGTGCATTAAGTTCAAACTTATAATTCTTCTTGTTATACAATCCATAGTCTTATGTTGATTTCAGATATCTTTGTATCATTTTCATCACCATTATATGATTCTCCTTATGATTTGTAGAAATGGTTACAATTATCCTAATAACTAATGTAATATATGTTGTATTGTAAACAACATATTATAGTTTTTTAATCATTGATCTATATAATGTTTGGCTCACATTAGTAGAGTTGTCATTCTGATAATTTATGTCCACTAATCATATGTGCACTAACTAATTTTGAATATTCCATTCCAAAAGTCTTTAGAATTTCATAGATATATCTAGATTGAGTAATGCAGATATCTTATTTCATTAAATATATTTATAATCCAACAATGAATTTGGTTTAACCAAACATTGACATTTCAATTTCCTTTTTCATTCATCAATAAATGAATTCCATTATACTTCCTTGACTACAAATATGATATCACCAACAAAAAAATTAGATAACAATGCCTCATTGATCTCACAAGTATTCAAATATAGATTACTATTATCATTTGTTCTTAAAAATCCAATCTTCACCAAATAGTTATGTAGTATTTCATACCATACTCTAGGGGCTTGTTTTAAATCATATAGAGCCTTATCCAACTTACACACCATATTATTCTTGCTGGGGTCTACAAAACTTTCTAGATGTTCTATGTATACTTCTTATTCAAATATTCCTTTAAGAAATGAAAATTTGACATCCACCTTATATACCCTAAATCCCTTATAAGAAGAATATGCAACAATGATGACTCCTTCTATTGTTGCAATAGGGAAAAATGTCTTCTCATAAACAATAATTTTTTTCTTGTGCACATCTATTGCATAGCTATCTAGCCTCGTTCCTTGTGACTTCACAATTTTCATTAAACTTGCTCCTAAATACCAATTTGTTTGAATTATTTTTTTATCTTTAGGTCTAAGTATAGTGTCCATGTTTTATTCTTTTTAATCTAATCAATTTCTTCATTCATTGGTTGTATCTCTAAAGCATCTTTTACATATTTAGGCTCAAACTCACAAATTAAGAATGCATCACTTCCAAGTATTTTCCTTCCCATATCACCAAATTATTTATCTCCATTAATTTTCTCAAGTGTATAATGTCTTCTAACATATTTTTCTAGTATAAGTTCTTTTCTTCTTTTTTCTTCTATAGATTCATGTTGAAAAATGTTTTCAAGCTCATTGATGAGGCATATTAATGTCTCAAATTTGATATAGTTTTTATATAGTATGAACTTACTCTTTGAGCCATGTGAGCAGCTAGAACCTATTAAACCTATGGATAGTGGATATGACATATCTTGCTTAATATTATATATAAAGTGAAATATTTCATATAAATATTTTAAGCTATGTTTTAATATTTGAATGAAAGTAGAAATGTTGTTGTATGTGTTTGAATGTTTCTAATTTTCAAGAAATGGAGAAGTGGCACAAAGAGTGGTCAGCACTATATTAAAGAAGGAGTAATGAATACCTATCATAGCATGAGAATTATAGGTCAGTTCTAAGTGATAAGTCACGTCTACAAGAGGAGTGATTTCATGAGGCCTGACTTGTTGCATTATTTGCAAACTATTATCCTATTGCTCAATCTATGTTCTAAAAGTCATCGTTGACATCCTGCCCTTTTTCTACTAATGATGTTTTCTCAAAAAAAATTATATTATGTTTGTAATAAGTTCCAATCCTCTATATATATGGAGAGTTAGAGTTAGTTAGAGGGAGATTCTAAAGTTCTTTCTCTATTCTCTACAAATTGTTCAGTCATGTAACAAAAGAGGAATTCTAATGAGAGTGATTTTGGATTACCTGTTGTGTTCTTAGTTAGTTGAAGCCAACCAAGGGGGCCCACTTAGGAGGTGGAATAGATTTAGGTAGAGTAGATTTATTTTTCTTGAAATTTCCTATTTACAATAGATTTACTGTATTAGTGCTACAACAAAGTTACTCTAAAAATTCCTGCAGCACTTATGGAAAAAAATCATAGTGGATGTTTGAACTATTAACTAGTTTAGAATTCCCTTTTTTGTATTTTCTATAGTTCTTTGTTGATAATATAAGTGTGTTTACTATTCTTTATTAGTAGTATAGATTCCTTCCATGCATTTTATTTTCCTCTAGCATGGGTGTTAAGACTCTTAAAGGAACTTGGTGCACATACTGTGCTTGCCCATTTCAAGTCCTACGTCCCTGGGTTGACAATTCAAATGTATTTTCATAATGGAATAGCTAGTTCTCAAAATGGATATAGTACCCTTGTTAGAGGAATAGTTGTGTGATTATCTTAACCTATTATGGAAACCTGCATTTTTGATGCCATTGCTGAGGATGGTATCAAACTAGGAACCTTCATGAGTCCTCTATTTCTAGATTAGTGTGTTAGTTAGAAATCACAAGATTGAGTGCTCAATTCACAAGTCACCAATTCAATTGCATGCATTGAAGAGGAAGACCAGGAGATGAATATGGGAGATCTCTTCCATGAGAGTCTGTTAATCATAACAAAGAAATTGAAGAAGAAGTTAAGTTTCCTTTTTCAGATGTAAGCCCTATTTTTCCTATAGAATCATCCTCAAGGGTAGAACCTTTGGATACAAGTGGTCTTCACCCTTTTGTTGAAATTTTGGCCAGTTTTCTTGATAGTACTACTCCAAATCCACTAGTTGTCAACAATCTATTGCCCAATATCCCTTTTTAGCAACAACTTCATAATCAAATACCCCCAATAATGGTGCAAACTACTTTTCCATTTCCTCTCCCAAGCCCTATGACCAATGCTAATCTAAAAAATATACCTCTAAATGCTCTTCCAAATTTTTATGGCCTCACAACTAAAGATCCTAATGCTTTCTTGTTTAAGTTTGACATACTCTATCATAGCTTTGACTACAACATTGATGCCCATAAGATGAAATTATTTTGAGCAACACTAAAGGAGTTAGCTTGACAATGGTTCATGGGTTTAGGAGCCAATGCAATAGGTACTTGGGATGAAATGCAAACTCTATTTTTGGAAAATAAAAAGAGTATTGAAAAGTGAATGATTCAAGAGGATATGATAACTTTAGAATATCACAAAAGGAGGAAGAAACATTGGAAGACTATGTTTCACATTTCTTGTATACACTACAAAAGAACCCTCAACATGTGTTGTCCAAGGATTCACAAAAGCTAGTCTTTTTGAGAGGTCTCAATGATAGTTGTCTAGAAGCAATAGACTTGATGGTTGGAGGAGATGTGTATCAATCTTCTTGGGATGACCTAAAGAAAATTTGTCTCAATTACTCAAGATCAACCATGAAGAAATGAAAAGGACACTAGACTATAGCTACTAAAGGAATCAGTTAGGGTATTTCAAAGCTTGAGATATCTAATCTACTATAAATGATGTTGCTATATATCTCAACACAATGAGTGCAAAGAATAAACACACTGAAGTTGAGGTACAATTAACTGAGTACTACCCACATTGCTAGAAGTAGAAGAAAGATTTTTAGTGCAAATTGGTTGCTAGCATGGAAAACCAACATCTTCCAATTGAGTACATCAAGATAGATGGAGATAATGAGAAAGTATTCTTTGTTGCTAAATGCTGACCATGGGGCCAATGTCAAGGTATGCCCCAGGACCCTTTACAAAATTTAAGTCTATATGGTAATTAATGGAAAAACTATAATACCCGAGGTCCTCCACAATATAGTCAACCTAATTGGAATAATGCTTGGAAAAATAATCCACATTAGCCTCAATGGCCTCAAAATTCCCAACCTTTCTAAAAAAACCAATAGAATAATCAATGGCAAAACTAGTAGAACTAACGGCAACCACCCTAGGGGAATTAGCAATCTAGAAATCAATGTAGAGGACCTCAATAGTGGCCTAACCAAAATATTGATAATCCACAATTACCACCTCTATTCCAAAAACCTACACTAATGCCACCACTTGTGAGTCTTGGACCTCAAAAATAGTCCCAGTTACCTACACAACCTCAAGAAAATCCAAATAACTAGTAGTCACAACAACCCATGTACTCTGTTGATGCAAAACAATATCCTGCTTACACTCTGAATGTTGCAAATATATATTTGAGATCTAGTACAACCATACCAACACCTAAACTATCTCTTATAATTGAAATACTAGATACTCCTATAACATCAAAACCCCCAATTTTCAAAGAGGTTAACCCAACTAATGCCACTATTTCAGCTCAAGCCTAGCCAATAGTTGAACCTCCTTTTATAGAGAAGCTCGTATAGAGTTAACCTATACAGATAAAGGAACAATCTTTTGATATTATTGATCAATTAAAGAAAATACATATCCAAATACCCCTATTTGAAGCTATTAAATATGTTCTTATCTATGGAAAAGACATTAGAGAAGCCTACCTAAAGAAGCCTAGGAGGAGGAAAAAGGACCCAACTATAGTTCATGTTGTAGGACAATTAGCTAATATTATGTTAGGAAAATTGATCATTCCTAAATATTTGATCTAGGTAGTCTAGTTGTGAATGTGATAATAAGTGGTTAGTTTATTAAAAATGCTTTCATTGATCTTGGTGCTACTATAAATATCATGACCAAGGATACTATGAAGAAGTTGAAAATAGAAGGATTATGGGCTACCCAAACAATTCTACAACTTATAGATAGTTCTACTATCACTCTTGATGGGATGATAGAAAACATAGTTGTAACCCTAGACTCTCTCAAGTACCCCATAGATTTCATGATTCTGTATCCCATAGTCAATTTATTTGGTTACCATGTAATTCTAGGATGACCATGGTTAGCTACAAATGATGCAAATATAAGTTATAAGTTAGGGAATATGATCATATCTAATGGTCAAGCAACAAAGAAATTTGATTTATATCCTCTAGCACAACTGCAGGAAGAGAATTTAGTAATTTAGAGTATTCTTACTAACACTTGTGTGGTAGCAAAAGACGTATCTAATAGTATCACATTAGAATTTACCACATATGAGGAATGTAATGACAATTGTATTCTACTCAAAGAATCACACATTATTCATCAACTCTTACCATGTGAATTAGATACAAGTCCAATCTCTGAAGCTTCTATAATTGAGTGTACCACTACTATTAAGCTACCAAAAGGTCATAGTGTTCATGTCAATCCCAAATTATCTTGCATATGGATGGAATAGTTAATAGAGCTGCTTCTAAAATATGAAAAGACTTTTGAATGGGACTATGTTGATATGAAAGGGTTGAGTCCTACATTATGTACTCATAGACTATGCATCAATGATTAGTGCTTGCCACTCCATCAATCCCAGAGAAGGATTAATCTATCCCTTAGAGATATAGTTAAAATTGAATTGCAAAAATTGCTTGATGCTATTTTTATTTATCCTATATCTGATAGTAGATGGGTGTCACCCCTAGTCATAGTACCTAAAAAGGGAGGAAAATAGAATTTTTTTGTAGATTACAGAGAATTGAATAAGCTAACCAAAAGGGATCACTTTCCTTTACCATTCATAGATCAGGTTCTGGACACTCTAGCTAGAAAGAAGTATTTCTCTTTTCTAGATGGGTATAGTGGTTATAATCAAATAAGTATTGTTCCTAAAGGCCAAGAAAAAACAAAATTTACATGCCCATGCTGTACTTTTGCATATTTTTTTTGCCATTTGGCCTATGTAATGTTCCCATAACATTCCAACGAGTTGTACTCAACATTTTTGTTGATATATCACATGATTGTATGAAAATATATATGGATGATTTCACAAAATTAGGAGTCACCTTTGAAGAAGCCATGATGAACATTGAAAAGGTTCTTATTCGATGTGAAGAACATAATCTAGCTCTTAATAGTGAAAAATGTTTCATAGTCATGTAGGAAGGAGTGGTACTTAGTCATTTAATATCAGCTATAGGAATACAAGTGAATCCAGCTAAGATAGAGGTAATTCCAACACTGCGCATACATACATAACCAAAATATGTAAGATCTTCTTAGGTCATATTGGATATAATAGGTTTTTCATAAAATATTTCAGCAAAATAAATAATCTTTTGTACACATTGTTGACTAAGGAAGCTCAATTTATATGGACACCCAAATGTAATGAAGCCTTCTTGTAGGTTAAGAAACTTCTCACCACAACATTAGTTTTACAAGGACCAAATTGGTCAATTCCATTTTATATTCATACTGATGCATTAGACTATGTTGTAGGAGTTGTATTAGGACAAAAGCCTACTAATCTTTAGAATGCCTCCAGAATGCCATCTACTATATTAGTAAAAGCCTTCATGGACTTGAGCTGAATTACATAGTAACAGAAAAAGAGCTTTTAGCTATAGTCTATGTATTAAAAAAATTTAGACATTATGTGACTAGATATCCTATTTGTGTTCATACTAATCACCCAACTATAAGGTATTTAATGAACAAACTAGCTTTCACTGGTAGATTGGCAAGATTGCTCTTATTGTTACAAGAATTTGATATTACTATTATTGATAAGCCAAGAAAAACAAACATAATTGCAGATTATTTGTCTAGATTGACCATTGCTGATGAAGATCCAACTCTATTTAAAGACACATTTCAACATGAGCACTTGTTCCATATAGAAAATCATACACTATGGTATGAAAACATTGCAAATTATCTTGTTGCAAATAGACTTCCCCTACACTTGTCTTATAAAGAAAAGAGAAAGCTAGTAGAGAAAAGTTGTCAATATTCTTGGATAGATAACAATATCCTCTATGTAGGACTAGATCAAGTCATGAGGAAGTGTGTGAGGGAAGATGAGATATATGATATACTACATGCTTGTCATGATGAACCATTTGGATGCCATTTTGTAGGGAAAAGAACAAGACTAAAGATACTTACAATGGAATATTATTGGCCAAACCTACATAAGGATGCAATGACATATACAACTAATTGTGAAAAATTCCAAAGGATGGGCAGACCAACCAAAATTGCTGAGATACGACTCACTCCACAGGATGTGGTCACACCTTTTGATAAGTGGGGCATAGAATTCATAGGTCCAATTGACCCTGTTGGTGTTTTGAAATGCTACAGGTTTCAAATTAGCCCAATGAGAAAATGTAATGTCCCTTTACTAATTTTTTATGATATTTATAGCCTCAAATCAGAACTTTAAAATCAAACAACCAATATTACAAAGATATGCCAATTTCCCAATAAAACCCAAATCGGGTATGTCCAAATTAGTGCCAAAAACTTCACAACTTCACAAATTATTAATAAATCTGAAAATGGACATTTTTACAGAAATTTCAACAGAATAAAATCCTACAAAGTGAAATTTCCAGATTTGTATAGCCTTTACACAACAGCCCACAAATGTAGGGCAAAACTATGCTCAATCGGGCTCCTGAAATTAACACAAAAAATGCCCGAAAACATCACAAAACACTCATAAACTATCTCAGAAGTTTAATCACGACCCAATAAATATATTCATCCCTATTTTAACATCATAAAGTCTGAAATACAGCAGCAAACCAAACTGATATGAAACACTCAACTGAAAACCCAAACTCAAACCAAAAACAACCCCGAAAACACCCAACTCGGCACTATTCAGCACAAAGGCAAACTCTGTATGAGCATGCACATGGAATGGCTTCAAACTCCCATCCTTAGCCTTCGTAGAAACCTAAAAACTTCTGTTCTTGGGTCTCCTTCTCCACAGGTTTGGCAGCCTCTGAAGAACAACAAGAAAATTAGCAAGAATCAAGATGTAGAATGAGCCCAAAATGCCTCCAAACCCCTTTTAAAGAGGGCATAACCCTAACTCACATCCAAGAGGGGTTAATAAAATATAATTTAATAATAATTTTTATTTATTAGTCCATTGGTTTCCAAAGATTAGCCCCTTTTTCCAAAATTTCACCTTTTTGGAGCCTGCCTGCCTTAACAAAGTTTATTTATTTTTTAATTATTTGAATAGGGGACATGACAAGTCCTCCCCTCCAAAATATTTCTTGTACTCAAGAAATGAAGGTTGGAATTCTCAAGAATATGTGCTCCTTCCCAAGTTGCATCCTCTAGTGGTAATCCTTTCCATTTGACCAAATGCTCTATGATGCTCCTATTTCTCAACCTTTTCTCTCTTGTATCCAAAATCTCTTCTGGTATCAAAACTAATTTCCCTTCATCATCAAGAGGTGGTAATTCTGTAGATACTATGGTTTGCTGGCCTAGAACCTTCTTTAAGCAAGATACATGAAAAATATTATGTATTTTGCTGTTTGGTGGGAGCTCCAATTCATAAGCTACCTCTCCTACCTTCTTGATGATTTTATAAGGCCCATAGAACCTTGGCTTGAGTTTCTCTGCCCCACTTCTCTTCAAGGTGCTTTGCTTATATGGCTGCAACCTAAAAAATACCAAATCTCCCACCACAAAATATCTTTCAATCCTTTTCCTATCAGCATATATCTTTTGTTGGTTTTGTGCATGTTGTAGATTATACTTGAGGGACCTTATTATGTCTTGGCTTTGCTTGATGAAATCACTTGCTGCGGGTACTCTGCTATCGGAAAGTATTAGATCAACAAAGGAAAGGGCATCATAACCATAAAGAGCATGAAAAGGAGGCATACCAATAGACATGTGATGAGATGTATTGTAACAATACTCCCCTAGGTGTAACCATTTCACCCAAGCATGTTGTTGATTTGAAACATAGTTCCTCAAATATCCTTCTATCCATTTATTAACTATCTCTATTTGTCCATCTATTTGAAGGTGATAGCTAGTACTAGGAGTGAGTTCAGTTCCTACCAAATGAAAGAGCTCCTTCCAGAAAGACCTAAGGAATCTACTGTCCCGGTCACTAACAATGTTTCTAGGCAAACCATGTAATCTAAAAATTTCCTTGAAGAACAATTCGGCCACTTCTGATGCCTTGAATTCAGATGTGATAGGAAAGAAATGTGCATACTTAGTTAGTCTATCTACCACCACATATATGCAATCCTTACCTTGAACCTTGGGCAACCCAGTGATGAAATCCATGGAAATACTTTCCCATTTTTGTTTGGGAATAGGAAGTGACTGCAACAACCCTGCAGGAAAATTTTGCTCACTCTTGCTTTGTTGGCATACCATACATTCCTTAATGTGTTTAAGGACATCCTCCTTCATACCCTTCTATGAAAACCACTCTCAAATTTGCCTGTATGTCTTGAAGTATCCCTAGTAACCAGCCAAAGGTGTGTCATGAAAGGCCCTCAATATCCTCTGAGTTTTTGACTCTGGCACTAAGAAGATTCTGTTCTTGTAATAAATCAATTCATCAACAACCTTGTACCTGTTATCATCCACTAACTTATCCAAAATCTTGATGGCAAATGAATCTTTAGCATATTCTAAAATTATGGAGACTTTCCAATCAGCAGAGATAGATGATAAGGAACACAAAGTGGGCTTTCTTGAGAGAGCATCAACAACCACATTATTCTTTCCTTTCATGTATTCAATATCAAAATCATAAGCTTGCAATTTGCTTACCCATTTTTGTTGATGATCATTCAAATCCCTTTGGTTCAAGAAGAACCTGAGGCTATTATGGTCTATCTTTACAATGAATCTCCCACATACCAAATATTGTCTAAACTTATGAAGTGCATGCATGATTGCCAACATTTCCTTATCATAGATGGAGTACCCTTTCTCTGATTGATTTAATTTTTGACTCTCAAATGCTATTGGATGTCCCCTTTGAGTTAGGACAGCCCCTATACCTTCTCCCGAAGCATCACATTCAACAACAAAAGGTAAAGAGAAATCTGGAATTGCAAGCACAAGGCATGAACTCATTACCTCCTTAAGCTTATCAAATGTTTTTTGTGCCTCTTCTATCCAAACAAAAGCTCCTTTCTTTATCAAATCAGTCAAGGGGGCAGCAAGTTGAGAAAATCCCTTGGCAAATCTCCTATAGTAGCTACACAACCTGAAGAAACCTCTCAACTGTGTAAGATTAGTGGGTGGAGGCCAATCCAAAATTGCCTGGATTTTTTGTTGATCAACCTGTACTCCTTTAGAGCTTATAATATGTCCCAAATATAGGATCTCTGTCAAACCAAACTCACATTTAGATAGCTTAGCATAGAAGGATTGCTGCTCCAAGATTCCCAAAACAGTGTCTATGTGCTTTAGATGCTCTTCCCATGTTTTACTGTATATCAAGATATCATCAAAAAATACCAAAACAAATTTTCGAAGATGCTGACTGAATACCTTATTCATACAAGATTGGAATGTTGCAGGTGCATTAGTGAGTCCAAATGGCATAACAAGAAATTCAAAGTGCCCATAGTGACATGTGAAAGCAGTCTTTTCCACATCTTCACTCCTCATTCGAATTTGATGGTAGCCTGATCTTAAGTCAATTTTTGAGAAGTATACAGCACCATGTAACTCATCAATGAGTTCATCTATGCATGGTATGGGATACCTATTTTTTATGGTCTTCTTGTTTAGGGCCCTGTAGTCTATACACATTCTCATTGTACCATCCTTTTTCTTGACAAGTACCACAGATGATGCAAATGGACTAGAGCTAGGCCTTATGAATCCCATGTCCAGGAGTTCTTTAATAGTTTTTTCAATTTCTTCCTTATAACCTCTTGGATGGCGGTATGGGGTTGTTATAACTGGTTTGGCACCCTGTTATAACTCTATAACATGCTCAAAACCTCTATCTGGTGGTAATCTTAGAGGCAAATCATTGAAAACTATACTATGCTTATCAAGAATATTTTGAATTTCAAAATGGAAATTACCTTGATTCTTTGGAGAGCTTGTTGGTTGGATTATGAATCCTACTGCCCATGTTACTTGTCCTCTTCGAAAAGTCCTCTCCATCCTCTTTGCAGAGATCGCCTTAGGTGCTCCATTCGATAACCCTCTCAATATGACTTCTTTCCCATTGGAATGAAATTTAAACTCCATAGTTTGATGGTTCATGTAATAGCCTCTGATGGATTGCAACCATTGAACACCCAATACAAGATCTGTCTCCCCAATACCAACCACATAGAAGTCATCACATAACTCATAATCTCCTAAGGTCATCTAGAGTTGTTTCACCACCCGTATGCAAGGCATAGTGAATCCATCAGCTACTGTAACATTGAATCCCTCAAAATCTTCTGCTTTAAGCCCTCTTTTCATGACAAATCCCTCATCAATAAAATTGTGAGTTGCCCCACTATCAAGAAGAACAATCAACCTTTGCCCTGCTAGTACCCCTCGAATTAGGAAGGGATGGTATCTTGGGACTCCTGATAATGCTGCTAAAGTGCCATCCTTGCTGATTTCTTTTACTTTCTCTTCTTCTACCTCCTCCTTAGTATCATGAAATTCCTCATGCTCATCTGAATCAAATTCTGAAGCAACTTCAATATAGTGCACTTGACCTTTCCCCAAACATCTGTGTCCTGGAACCCATGGTTCTCTACAAGTAAAACAAAACTTTTTCCTTCGTAATTCACTCCTAGTCTCTTCATCTACCTTCTTTTTTGCCACATTTGTCACATCTTTTGGTGGTAGTGTTGGGAAAGTCTTTTTCTAAAAATTTCCCTTATGTTGCCAAAGATTTGGGGGTTTTTTATTAGTGATTGATTTCATAGGCACGCAAGTTTCAAGTTGCAAGCTTCTTTTGATAGCTTCCTGTAAGGTTGAGGGTGAGAAAGCCTTAACCAAACCCTTAACATAATCTTCTAAACCATCAAGAAAAAGATAAATGATCCTCTTTTCACTCATATCAGGTACCATAACAGCCACTTTTTGAAATTCTTCTATATACTCATTAACTGATTTGGTTTGCTTCAACTTGGACAATTCTTTAAAGTACTCTTCATCATCCTTGAGGTCAAATCTATCTATCACCCTTTGACTAAAATCTTCAAATGTAGTTACCTGATCATGACCTTGAGTAGTCATTCCATGATACCACCAATCATAGGCTGCATCTTCCAAGTGTAGACTTGCAAATTGAATAGCATCACTCTCTTTCATGGGGTTAAGTGTGAAGAAAGTTTGTAATTTTTGTAGCCATGCTCTAGCTGAAATTTTATTTGTTCCATCAAAAGTAGGTGCTTTAAACTTGCTTATTTTATTTTTGAGCTCTCTTCCACTTGTGTCATGCTCCCTCCTGTTCTCTTTCTTGGGCATCAAAGTGTTCATCATATCCACATATTCTCTAAAAGGAACTGAACTACGAAAGTCATCATCTAAGCCATTGTAAGTAGCTCTTAATGTAATCAAATTACCTATAACCTCTTCCACTAGATTAATGGCTAGATTTGGTACTGGTGGCTCATCTGCAGGCAAGAAAATAGATTTGGTTGATTTAGATGGTGTGGATCTCCCATTTCTTGGCTCCTCCGAAGTGCTCCCTTTCTCATTAATAGATGCAATTCCTTGTAATTTTTCTGTCAATATTCGTAAAGCCTCTCTAGTTTCTGCCAAACCATCCACTGTTTTCTTCTGAGTATTTTGGATGTCTTGGAAGAATTTCTTTGCCATCTCATCTGGATCAGCCATACTTTTTTCTTCCTTGGATTTTGTACTTTTTCTTTCAACTGGGGGTTTGATCAAAATTTCTTTATTCTTTTCTCGCTGCAAATATCTTTTTTCTCTTTCACTTAGTTGCATGCAATCATAAAATATGACATGCAAGATCTGGGTAGTTATCAAAACTTGACATGCAAGATCTGGGTAGTTGTTAAAACTGACATGCAACTTCTACAAACCCTTAGGCTGGCAAGATCACGGCTCTGATACCACTGTAATGTCCCTTTACTGATTTTTTATGATATTTCCAGCCTCAAATCAGAACTTTAAAATCAAACAACCAATATTACAAAGATCTGCCAATTTCCCAATAAAACCCAAATCGGGTATGTCCAAATTAGTGCCAAAAACTTCACAAATTATTAATAAATCTGAAAATGGACATTTTTATGGAAATTTCAGCAGAATAACAGCCTAAAAAGTGACATTTCCAGATTTTTATAGCCTTTACACAACAGCCGACAAATGTAGGGCAAAACTATGCTCAATCGGGCTCCCGAAATTAACACAAAAAATGCCCAGAAACACCACAAAACACTCATAAACTATCTCAGAAGTTTAATCATGACCCAATACATATATTCAGCCCTATTTTAACATCATAAAGTCTAAAATACAGCAGCAAACCAAACTGATATGAAACGCTCAACTGAAAACCCAAACTCAAACCAAAAACAACCCCGAAAACACCCAACTCGGCACTATTCAGCACAAAGGAAAACTCTATATGAGCATGCACATGGAATGGCTTCAAAATCCCATCCTTAGCCTTCCTAGAAACTTGCAAACTCCCATTCTTGGGTCTCCTTCTCCACAGGTTTGGCAGCCTCTGAAGAACAACACGAAAATTAGCAAGAATCAAGATGTAGAATGAGCCCAAAATGCCTCCAAACCCCTTTTAAAGAGGGCATAACCCTAACTCACGTCCAAGAGGGGTTAATAAAATATAATTTAATAATAATTTTTATTTATTAGTCCATTGGTTTCCAAAGATTAGCCCCTTTTTCTGAAATTTCACCTTTTTGGAGCCTGCCTGCCTTAACAAAGTTTTTTTTTTATTTATTATTTGAATAGGGGACATGACAGAACACGACACATCTAGGGGTAGATAACTCCCATCTTTAACATGTCATTTTAGACACTGGGCCAAATATAAGGCTAGACCCTTCTTCTACTTCAAGCTCTACAAAAATTAGGTGGGTGGACCTCAGATTCATCAAACACCTTGTCATCGATATTATGGGATGCAACATCATCCTCATAATCATTGTCAAACTTGGAAGAAGAACAATCTGGTCCCTCACAGTAGTAGGATAAAGTATCATCATTAAGATCATCCTAAACTAAATTTGAACCATCCATGTACTCTTCAAAAAGAGGTTTGATAATTCCATGCAAAGCTCCTTTGTAGAGATTATGACAAGTGATGTTCTGATCAACATCAAACTCCTCACGATACAAAAGATTAGTGAAAATTTAGAACCATTTCTAACATCACTATTATGGATATTTTCAGCATATGAAGAAGAGAAATTAGAATCATCACATGAAGACACACCATCCATTCCATCAATGAAGCATGTAGAATATAAGTCAACATTACTTTCATTGTCTTCATTAAGATGATTCAAATTTCTTTAAAACCAATCATCTTTCATTATATCAATAGGTGTTGATGCATTAATCTCAACATCACTTGCATATTGCTGATTACCACTACTTGCATCTTCAAGACATTCATCTACACAATTAGGTGATTCATCCTTATAGATAATTTCTTTTTCCTCTTATTGTGTACACAATTCATCATCAAAAATTTCAATTACATGCTAGTTTATACAACTAAAAGATGGAATTTCAGTTTCATTTTCAAATTTAGAAGAAGAAATTATATTTTTACTTGGATAAGAACACTTACTTTCCTCATTGTTATCTTCTTCCCAATCAACATCAAACTCATATGAAGATGAACATGTAATATCATTTTTCTCACTTTGATTTGAGTAACCACTCTCATCATCTGCTTCATATGATGCCTCTTGATTATATACTAGATCAACAACATTGTTCACATTGATTAAAATGCAACTTTCAGCTTCTTCATCCATATTAAACTGAGATGAATTTCTTGCAACTTCATAATTAATTACATTCTCAACACAAAGAAAATCATCAATTGGAAAAGCAACAACTAAAATTAAATCTTCTACAAATAACATATCAAATGAATCAACCTTAATATCTACTGCTGAAGTACTACAAATATATGTTCTTTGTTCAGCAAGAACAGGATCATCTCCCCTTTGAGACAAAGAAACTTCAACTTCGACATCACATGTTTTTTATTCTAAATTTTCAATAAGATTATCTACAACAATAGGGGAAAGTATACACTGGTCTGTATTTGAATATTGAACATGATATTGCTCTTTATTTTTGACTTTATCAAGCGAGCAAGCACCCTTAGAGAAATGACTCCTAGTAAGTCCATACTTCAAATTGTTTTCAATATCCATAGCTGTCATAAAAGCTTGATATAAAGTTTTGGGTTCTTTATCCCTCGACCAATAACTCATTTTCTTATCAAATGCATCCAAGTAAACTATTAGACACACTTGATCTTCTAGTCTATATTTCTTAGGGATATCATTCAAGGTTCATACAAATCTGATATTAAATTGAGGAACAAGTTCATCATTCTGAATATGAATCCTTAAAAATTTACCATTTGAATCAGATATGCTTACCCTTTCTCCAAATTGCTTCATGAAGGCTGAAAACAACTCACTCCAAGATGAAATAGAACATGTTGTAAAAAGAAAATCCAGTCTCATCACCTTCTAAAGTTTGAACAAATAATTTCATGTGCACATCCTCATGAGGAATCTCATAGTCACCCATCAAATCATTGAATATCTAAATATTATGACTAGCTGAAATAGTATGGTTCCCATTAAATTTAGACAAATGTTTTCTAATATCATTAGGAGTGACATTTAAGAAACCATGAATGCCATTGAAATTTAGTGGCATATACCACTTGGTAGAAATAAATCTAGAAATTTCACTGACAAGCTACATACTAGATGAAAGGAAACTTGGCATTCTTCAAAGATTTGAAACTCATTCACCAATAAATACATTTAGGATTCATTACTTGCAACAAATCTAGAATTCTTTCTACCAATTTGAAACTTCAAACATACTTAAAAATGTAAAAACACTTTTTCTGAATCTATCTCTCACAAAGCATGTTGAAATGTATCAAACTAATATCCTACTAAATGTTGAAGACAATTTGATGGAGAATCTTTTGTAAAGCTTACTTTCATGGAAATGAAATCACATGAAAGTGAAAAATACCTTTCAATATAGATGCCTGCAACTACTTCAATGCTACAAATAACAATAGATTTAGATCTTATCTGGATCTAGTAACATTTTCACTACATCTCATCTAATTCTTTCACCCATTGTTAAGAACTTGAGATGAATTCTTCAAATCTACTTTTCGACTATTGCATCCTTCAAAATACCTTCACATTTATGAAGCACTAGTGTACAGATATAACTTTGAATTGCCACTCACTTAGTGAGAAAACATTTATCAAACTTACAAAACATAACAAGCTTGTCTATAATTTACAGTAGGTATTCAAAAACTTTATACAACACTTGGGAATTTCACACTCTTGATAAAGTGAAAGAATTTGACATCAATTTGAATTTTGATAGCAACTTATCAAAACACCAAGTGACTTTAATACTACAATTTATTCCATTTAGTCAAACTACTATTGTCAATGAATAAGGATACTAGGGGACATGAAAATTTAGTAAGGAAATAAGAAACACCTCTTGCTATATATATGCTATATCTAATCCTTTTCATGCTAGAGATTTTGGCTCCTTTTGCATGCAACTCCCCAGTAGAGTTGCCATTTTGTTGGTATTTTGAAATGCCACAAGTTTCAAATTACTTGATGAGAACATGACACATCTAGGGGTAGGTAACTCCCATCTTCAACATGTCATTTCAAACACTAGGCCAACTATAAGGCTACACAATTCTTCTACTTTAGGGTCTACAAAACCTAGGTGGGTGGACCTCAAATTCAATTAATATTGTACCAATGCAAAAACATATTCCCAAATCTATTAAGCATATTTAACCCTTATTTCTCCTAATGACTTATGCAATAACATATATTTGCAATAGCTACATTCAAATCTATGAAATTCACAAGTTGAGTGAGGGAATTCTATTGTAGCTCTTTAACATGAAAGGGAAAAGAAACATATATATGCACTAGGTACATGAAAATTTATGAAATTCACAAGATGATTGAAGGCATTCTATTGTAGCTCTTCAACATGAAAGGGAAAATGATTTGATTATTGATGTTGATTTCAACAAAACATGACAAGAAAAACATAACCTTGCAATCCTTCAAAATGATCAGTGCCTTATCTATTGGGTAGTCACACAAAACCCTAACACACATCCTTGAAAGTCATTGACTTATGCTATATATCAGCACTTCCTAATCTATCTATCCACTTTGTGAATTAGACATCTACATCTTTCTAAATCTCATACTTGACCTATCCCTTCATGAGATCTACAATCCTCTGATGATGAATCAAGCATTTACATAAATCTTTGAGTCATAAGAAAAATAAATGAACATTTACAACCAATAGATTGCAATTGAGTTTCATAATCTTTGTTTATGAAATACAAAATATTACAAATAGCATGAATGGGAGATAGGATATCAGAATGAAGACTAACTTGTTGCTACCTATTCATTCATTTCTTTGAAACAAATACAATAAGATGTATGAAATTGAAATGCAAAATTACCTAACAAATATGAACTATCTATATTCTAATTTCTTGATGTTCAATACAAGAGAAATTGTTGAAGAATGTGGTGTCATAGTAAGGAAAACATATAAAAAACTAGAAGCAATGGTCTCACATTAAAAACCTAGAACCCCCTAATGGTATCACAGCAATGAAACTTCTACTTCTTAAAACTAGAACCTCTACAATATGAAAGAAAGGGAATGATATAGAGGAGGGTGCACTCGCAGATCTATTGTGAAGATGACATGTGTCCACTTGAAAATCCTCTCCTAATAATGAAAAGAGTCTCTCTAATCTCTCTCTCTAACTAACTCTATAAATAGATATCTCATCTTCTCTTGGTTCTGGCATTATATAATATGCCTATATTCACTTATCAAGAACTCCTAGAATCTCATTTTGAAAAACATACACTTGTCACACATGGTTTCTAGTCTGAACTTCAAAATTTTAAAATTTTAAATAATTTCAAATTTTCAAAATTTAGAAAAAATTGCCTCTATTCACTTTAAAATCTACACGAGACATTTTGGAAACGAAAAATAACATTTAAAAAAATCATTTTATTTTTATCCCTCAGCTTCCATTTTGGGTCAACCTTGTTTGACCAAGGTGCCATGTGTCGACCTTTGATTGGCTCATTTCTTGCTTTGTTAGCACACCATGTCATCATGCCATGTCACTATGCCACATCATTAGTCACTATGTCACTAACCCAATTAGCATTATGCCATGTCATCAGTGACATAGCGACCTTGCAACATGTGTCATCCTCTATCACATTAGCACCTAGTCATCAGTCCACCTCATCATGCCACATCAATGTAATCTCACTGCCACAAGGAAACTTTTTATTGGGTCACCATGTTGCCATGTTATCTATTGTGCATATTTATCTTGGTGACATAGCAACAATCCTTAGATGTCCCATATGTCATCATCCTATGCATTGTGAAATCAAAACTACCACATCACTACCATTTCATTAGTCTACTCACCAGATTTCACACTTCATTGAAATTCTTCCTTTTTGGGAGGTCACTAGCTAGAATTTGAAATTTTTGGAAACTCACCATGTCACTGCTAGAAAGCGTCACCATTTTCTAGTGGTGACATGATGCCTTCCTAGATTCTTAACTTTTTTGGCACCTTTCTAACTTTTCCATCTAACAAGCTTCTACTTGCATGCTAGTTCAAAATATTCACAGGGCATCTCCAGCTATCTTCATTGCTCATGGTGGGGTCCACATGCATACCCATGGCTTCCCAAAAGTGTGTGTCTTTTAAGACACTTAGAAAGTGTGTGCCTTTTAATTTAAACATGAAAAAAACTCCTAACATATGCAATGTGGGATAAATTCCTTGTGGTGATTTTGCCTCTACTCATCCTGTGCCCTACCTATTCTTCAGTTTTTCATCTTTGCTAGATTTTGGTTAACATATATTGCTCTAATCTAACTAATCAAAGTCACCCCCATCAAAAGAATATTTAACTTGATAGGGGCACTATTGGTCTTCGTGAGTGTATAAAGAACAATCAGGGTAGAACCTTGAATAGCAGCACATTGTAGTTGCGTAGAACCACAAAAAACCCACCCTAAACTTCACATTAGTTTTTTATAAATAATTTTTTTCATTATTGAAAAGTTTCTTCATAGAATCCTTATTCATGGGATGGCACAAATAGGCCCCAAATTAGTAAACATAGCATCTATTGAGAACAACATATTCAAACCAAAAAGCCTCACAATACTCCACTGGAAACAAGAGGAAGAGGTTGCCAAAACTAGTAGATAATATCAAAAGAATGCCATGAAATGTGCCCATTCACAAGCCACTAATTTAATATCCAAGGTAACTTCTTCTCCAAAAATCAAACTCAAGGATTCAGGGCACAATTTCTGTGGCCAAACTCTTGCTAAATAACTTTTGAATCCATCAAAAGTAAGGATTGTTATCTTTCCTAAGTGGTGTTTACAAGGGCGTCCTACTGGGAACAAAGGAATATGTGGCTATGAAGAATCCAGATTGAAAGCTACCTTTCACCAAGCTGCCAAAGGCGTGTTTAGATTTTTCTCAAATACTTCAACATTGTTGCGTGGGGGCTATGGCATCCTTATTCCTGTCGGCTTTATATCCTTTTTTCAATGTGAATGGTTTGGAAAAGTTCATTGGAATAGAGATGGGACTTGTTCCTATTCATGTTGCAACCTTGCACTAATGTTACCAAGTAATCTTTGTTCCTTTCTATTGGCTTTAAGTTTGAGAAAGTTGCTGAATTTTATTTGAATTCTCTTAACGAATCCCTCTACCTTCATCTACGCTAGAATTCATTGACAATGTGTCACTCCACAATAGTAGGTGTCTTCATCCTAGGTAGTTGCCATATTAAGATTATCATTAGTCATTACTAATTGACTAGGTTTAAACTTCTCAATGTCAAAAATAAAGCATGGGATACTCTGTATTGAAAATCCTCCTTCCATGCCTAGGTGAACAATTGTGCTATACCAACTATCCTCAATGACATCAAGTATATGATTTTCATTTCTAATTGCATCAATAGAAATGGTGTCCATGAATGGATAATTTTTCTCAAAACTCATACAAATCTCTTGAAGCCATAGATAATTGAATTTGCATTTATAGGTCACTTCACCTCTTTTTGGTTATTCATTCCTTGTATATGGTTCAATAGTCATTTGACTTTTAGTCGACAATATGAATATTGCAAAAAAATTGCAATAATCAGAATCATTATAGTCTCCTTTTCAAATCTCCAACTTGCACACATTGCATTAGTCCAATGGAATCAGTCATGCCCCAAGGCAGGTCCAACTAATTTTTTGTTTTTGTTTTTGAACAACTGAAACTATCAAACTGATCCATTCACCCTCTATCACTGATTTGAAACAAATTCGACCACTAAAAGTGAATTTGTAGCTAATTTTACATCTTTCTATAAATTATCAAGTTTGCATCATGAGGTGCTTTTAATAGCCTTAAAAACTGACCAAAACACCTGATCAGGCTCTAAAAACCTCACATATAGATTCTTTGTTCCACACACTTGTACCCTATCAAATCTTCTCATGATGAATTCAGTCAAAAGATATTTATGTCAAAGTTTCCCTCTC
The DNA here is from genome assembly GCA_028749045.1 of Cupressus sempervirens. Taxonomy (NCBI): domain Eukaryota; kingdom Viridiplantae; phylum Streptophyta; class Pinopsida; order Cupressales; family Cupressaceae; genus Cupressus; species Cupressus sempervirens. The sequence goes on from CM053784.1 coordinate 225,807,080, forward strand.
AAAACTGTCTCCAAGAAAACATGTCAGAAACACATAATTTGCATTCAGATTTGGCTTTGAAAAGGTTACCAATAGAGAACTTGAAGCCATTCTAACAAAAAAAGTACACATACACAAGAAGGATTGGACAAGCAGATTAACTAAAGTTTTTTGGGCATACCATACCACATGGAACACAAAAATTGGATTCACTCCATTTAAGCTTGTCTATTGTAAAGCAGTAATGTTGCCCATTGAATTTGAATGCAAGACAATGCAAATGACTTTAGAGTTGAAAATCATAGCACAAAAAGAGAGACTCCTCCAATTGAATTTGTTGGATGAAATGTAAAAGAGAGCTTTAGAAAGAACAAAAATTATTCTAAGCAAGAGATTGAGCCCTCCTCTATGATTCTCACTTCAAAGACAATCCAAGGAAATTGCAAACTTGATGGTTATACATAGTGCAACTAACAACCATTGATCCTATTCAGTTTAAATTACTTTGAAATGGCCATAGGCTACATCTCTATCATAAGCCATAGACTAAAGCATAGTTCCTATAGAAATTCCAACCAACCAGTGCACTAGCTCCTCTTAATACAGTTCCTATAGTAGAATATGAATATCTTCTTCCTACAGCCATACAATGATAGAATTTTATGAACCTTCATAACAAAACCTCATTTAAATATTAGTCCATTCTTCCATTCATTTTTCTCTTTCTTCATATCAACTCATCCCATTTATTTATCTACCATCCACCTACATTCCACGTCACCCACTCTATTTTTCTTGCTTTCGATAAACAAAACTGTCAGCACTTTCTATGATCATTAGCCTTCCCCACCTCATCAGCTTGCATGTGGATGTAGAATCTCAAATTTGTAGTTATAAAAATTTCTTTTACTCTTTATTCATTTTTATAGTATAGGTTTCGATATTTATATCTAATACTACATTATATATCATACAAGACTTAAGGTAGTTTCTCGTTCACATGCCAAAATTTTTTAAGTGAGGACACTTGTCAAATTTTAGTGGGGGATCAGGAAAGTGTAGTAATTTCCAAATGTCACCTCCACATTATCCTAGTCATGTCTATATTAAAGAATGTACTTTGGTGGCAGTCTGATAGTTTTCATTTCATTAATTTTATAATTCTTTCTGTATCCACCATACCTTTTATTACAATTTTTGGGGAAAGATCTCATATACTTGGCATGATTGAAAGGACTAAGAGCTATTATGGGAACATTTGTAGTTAAAGCCTCAATTTCCTCCATCATTATTGTATCATTATTCTACATGCTAGAAACAAAGGGGTCTTGATTACAAGAAGTGGTAACAACATACAAAATTTTTAAGATTAGTTTTGAAGTCTAGAGAAAAAGAAAATTTGTAAAGGTAAGAAGGGAAAAAATTTGTCACAGTAGCAAGAGTGGAAGCCACACATTTTGAAGATGGGAGGACAACTAAAGAGGTATGAGCTAGTTGTTCATAATATTTTACTCTTGGACATTGAAGTAGTTTGGCGATTTCATGCTTGGGGATGGATTAGTTATTTCTTACTATTTAATAGAACTCAATGAAGAAGTGGCAATGGAGTTCATGATGACATCTGATGAAGGGGAAGCCTCAATTTGGGGATTAAGAGTGGCTGCTACAAAGGAAAGGATAGAAAAGGTCATGGGATTAGTGGCAATTGGTGAACATTATCCAAATGAACGTGATGCCAGATTGTCAAGGGCATAGTTCATTCAGAAAGGTGACCCTCAATTAGACATTACAAAACAAGGATGTAAGAAACTTTCTCTTCCATCTTCCACCTCCATATCTAGAGCTAGCAACCCACATTATCAGATATTTAACCTATGAAGTTAGGTTTTTGAACTTTCATGCTCATCATTTTAAATTGCTTAGTTTCATAAGGCATAACATGCAAGTTAATATTCCCAAATTTCTTTACAATATGTTGTGTATCAATACTGAGGAAACATAAAAAGGAAAGACAAATTTCTTTTCCCATCATGCCCACATTAAACTTCTAGTTGAAAGATCTCTTAGGGATTCTTCCCCTATTTCATAGGTAGTATTTGTTGAATCCAAGACCTTATAGTCACAAGCCAACCCTATTCTTCAAAACTTGGAAAATGAGGAAGAAACCATAGAGCCAATTCAAAATCTAGCTAAGAAGGAAAAATAACCCTCTCGTGATAAGTTTGCTAAGCCTAATTTAGAGGATGATATGCCAAGAACTTCTAGGGGTAAAGGCAAGAGTAAGGTTAGCCTTAACATTGAAAGGGAAGTGAAAAATCTCCTTTTTAAGTTAAAAAAAAAGAAAGAGGTTTATTCGTATAGCAACTAATCCTATAGCATCTACTCCAATCATGCCTAAACCAAAATGGACCCACAAAGTGGTTGAAGCTGAAGAAGTTCCTATACATAGAAGCCCTCATATGCGAGGTTGAGTGTCTCTAGCTTCTATTGAAAAAACAAATGCCCCAATTTTAAAGTCTCAAATAGAGTAAATAATTGAAAATGGATGAGATTATTCTCCTATGCAATTATAGGCCCAAAATGTAGAAACACGTGAAACTAAGTTTGTCAAGGATACACCACAAGAGAATCAAGAAATGTGCAAATCAAATCATACTATTGTTCCAGAAAAAGAACCTAGAAATGACCAACGTCCTATGCCATCAGTCACTAAATATTCCAAAGTCTCCCTTATACCTTATAAATCTTCCTGGTACACCCAACATTTCCAACAAGTTGCTAGAGATCAAAAGATGAAATCTAAAACTCAAGAATTTTTGTCATCAACAATTTAGTTGATATTGTTTTGTCTATACAATCATTTTATTTTTTAAAAACCCTTGTAGAAGAAAGAGAGAGACCAGATGAAAAAGGAAATATTTGACAGAGATGCAGAAATTGAATCATGAAAGGAGCAACTAGAAAAGTAGAAGCAAAAAATGAATAAGGCTTTGAAGCTAGTTGATCAAGCTATGGCCTGTAAACCACCCCAAGGGTTCATGCTATGTGTTTGGAAGAATAGTTTCTATTATTTTAGTTGATGATGACAATGAGAAATATTGATTGTGAATTTAAGAATGCTCAAATTTTTATAATGTGTATCAAATTTTTCCCTCATGGAAAAAGAACTTGTCATGTGAGCTCTATTTGCATAATTTCATAATTCCACATGAAATAGAGTGGAATCCCTTGCCTTACATAGGGGATGTTCACTTAAGAGCTCTAATGACCTGGATGCACAATGAAACAAATTATGATAGATAGTTGGATACTTATAGAGATTTTAAAACATCTGAACCACTACCACTCTAGGATAAATCCCATAAGCCTTATGACCTATTGAGAGATTGGTTCAAATTAACTTGTGGAAGGCTAAAACAATAAATTAGAGAGAAAGTTTTTGAAGAAAGGGAAAAGGTTTACAAAGTATCAGACACTTCCTAATTTTACACAACACAGAGAAATTGTAGGGCTTAGAAATAGGTGGAGTCAACTGCCAGAATCTTTCAGGAAGGTTGAACCACACAACCCTATTAATTTTGAGGTAGAAGTGAATAGAGTGGCTAAATACATGCAATTGGGAAGGAAAATTAGGAAAGAGTTATGGATGCCACTAACCTTCCAACCTCCTACCCTTCTGTGGCCCCTATATGAAAGTAATGCTACCAGGTGAGATCCACTAGTTGAAGAACACGTGGGTGAGAATTTGAGATGATCCAAAGAATATGTCTACACCTTTAGAAGTGGGAAATAGGAGAAGACCATAGTGGGAGATTTCAAAGAAATGGTGAAGAAGTACAATGATTGAGGACAAGCATTTGCATACTGGGGGGCAGATGATGAGGCATATTAATGTCTCAAATTTGATATAGTTTTTATATAGTCTAAGCTTACTTTTTGAGCCATGTGAGCAGCTAGAACCTATTAAACCTATGGATAGTGGATATGATGTACCTTTCTTAATATTATATATAAAGTGCAGTATTTCATATAAATATTTTAAGTTGTGTTTTAATATTTTTAATGAGATAGAAATGTTGTTGTATGTGTCTGAATGTTTCTAATTTTTAGGAAATGGAGAAGTGGTGCAAAGAGTTGTGAGCACCATATTAAGGAGGGAGTATTGGAGACCGGTCATAACATGAAAAGTGTAGGATAGTTCTAGGTGATAAGTCACATCTACAAGAGGAGTTATTTTGGGAAGCATGACTTGTTGCATTATCTATGGATTGTTATTCTATTGCTTAATCAATTTTCTAAAAGTCATGGTTGATATCCCACCCTTTTTCTACTGATGATGTTTTCTTACGATTTGCTATGTTATATTTGTAATAAGTTCCAATACTCTCTATATATGAGGAGACAGAGTTAGTTAGAGGGAGATTTTGAAGTTGTTTTCTCTATTCTCTACAAATTGTTCAATCATGTAACAAAAGAAGAATTCTAATGAGAGAGTAATTTTGAATTACCTATTGTGTTCTTAGTTAGTTGAAGCCAACCAAGGGGGCCCACTTGGGAGAAGGAATAGATTTAGGTAGATTAGATTCGTTTCTTGCAATTTCCTATTTAAGATATATTTACTATATTAGTCTTGCATCATAGTTACTATGAAAAATCTTGCAGCTGTAGACACCTGAATTTGATTACACTGCTTTGGTAATCTAATTTAGCCATCTCTAAAGGCATCATTAATTAAATTCTTATTTAATTAATCCTTTTCCATCCCTAGCTGATTAATTTAATTAATCATCTATAGTCCTAATTGATAAATCAAATAAACCTATTATTTATCAATTAAATCTTATTCTTCTATCTAATTCCAAAAATCCCCATTTATTAAATAAATCTATTTGATAAATAAAATCCTCAAATCCAAAAACCCCTAACCTATCCCTAATCCTCCATTTAGCCTAATCCACCCCATCCAACCATACTAACCAAGCTTAGCCACTAACTCTCCCACTCTCATTAATGCCATCCACTTGCACATCTCTAACATCCCTAATCTAATCCTAAACCCAAGCCTAATCCACCCCCTAATGTTGTCACATTCCCTAAACAAGTTTAAGACTTTCCTAAACCAAACCAAAGTCTCCCTTCAAAAATCCCAACCACCAAGTCATGAGTGCTCTTACAAACCATAAAAGACTCTTACAAGCCCACTCATGACTTTTACATCCATCTTCAACACTCTTTCCTCTTCCACACTCATTCCTCTTACATCTCTCTTACATACTCAACCCCACTCATCATGCCTTTAACCAACCCTTTACCCTACCCTCTCACACTCATCCTCCTTGTGAAAAGTGTCACCTTCCATTGGTGCTAAACAAGCACAATCCATGTGCTCCCCTTTGAGTGCATCTTAGCCCTCCTGAACCATCTCCCCATCCTTGCATCTAAGCCCTCCATCCCTCTACCCCTTGGCCTATAAATTGAATCCCACCCCAAGCCATTTCAACAACAATCCTTGAGCTAAAGTTATCATGCCCTTTTGAGAGTCAAAATCCATACCCATACCCTTATAATGCCAAATTGAGAGCTCACAAAACTACCAATTTGCCATTACCCATCTCCATTGAAGCAGCTTTCAGCATCTTGAGCATACATCCACATCAAAGGACACATCTACAAAATCAAGAAAGCATGGAGTGTTTTGTCTTTTGAAGTTTGCACTTCTTGTTTGCTTTTCTTTGTCTAAACATATATGTGAATTTAGTTTTGGTTTGTGAATTTTTACTTTATTGTTAATGTTCTTTGCATACTAAATCTTGTTCTACATTTTGGCACGCCCAGTGGGACCCCACTATGGGTCATTTAATCATCAATTTCTATCTATATGTTGTTTTAAACTAACCATCTAATGTTTTTTGTTGTTTGAGTGTGTTGTGAGGGTGTTTTGCTTATTTTTTTAGGTTAAAGAATGCACTTGGGAAGAAGACATACCCTCAAAACTTCGAAAATAACAAAAAATTAAAAAAATTTTGAAAAAAATCTGCATTTTTCAGCTTTTTTTTTCACGTAGTGTCGTCTCCGTAGTTTGGAGTCTGTGGCTGCAAACTATCATCTCCACTAGCTACTTTGTTGTCTCCACAACCAAACTGTGATCTCTATTGCCACTAGCCATCAAACTGTCATCTCCACAACCTAGACTATCGTCTCTACCACCACCAACTTAATCTGTCATCTCCACCTCTTCCTTTGTCATCTCTGCAGATTAGCATCTCCACAGATCAACGTCTCTGCAGTTTGGTGTCTGCGCCTAATGAACTATCATCTTCGCCTGTCTCTATTGCACTTCTATTTTAAAATCTTTATTTCTACACTTTGTAGTTAAAAAATTTGACTTTTAGTGGTTTCGTAGGATTTAGACCATTTTAAGAATTTTTATGCGTAAGAAAAATAACAAAAAAAGTTAAATTTTTTTTTTCTATAGTTAAGCTCTCATTTTTGAAGATTTTGGGTAACTAACTAAATTGCTTTTTTTTGTCTCATTGCAGGTTGGAGCACGTATGGAACCACTAACCATGTTTCTTGCAGGTTCTCATGTTGCTAAAAAATGAACTTGAATGTTTAACCATTTGTCTTTGAATGCATGTTGCTAAAATAAACTTGAATGGTTAAACACATTTTCCATTGAATGAATGTTGCTCAAAACACACTCTTGAATGCCATGGATTAAAATCAATTTTCCTTGGAATGCATGCTTAAAACAAAAAATCCAATCTTGAATTCCAAGGATCAATTAACCATTGCAATATCAAACACTTCATTTGGATCTTCTAAAATTGAACAAAAAAAATCTCTTTTTCACATGCAACTTAGGTAAAGTTTGATTTTTGGACAATTAAGAAACTTTGTTAATTTAAATACAAATTTTCAATAATCAATTTGAGTAGTTCCTTGGACTCACCTCTTTTCTAATCACCCATCAATTTAACCATTGGTTGCAATCTCAGTGCCATTTATGGGGATGGGTCTACTTGAAAAAGGTGTTAAATGTTTCACAATCTAACTAACTCACTTGGTCTTTGAATGTTTGCTTTAACTTTATCAAAATTCTTAAATGATCAAAACTCTATATTAAATTGATCACACTTCAAGTTTGGGCACTAAAATTGAACAACAACTGACGTGGAGAGCCTCCAACCGCGCACTTGAAATTGAATCTCACACACTTTTGTTTTGGGCTTAAAACAAACTCACACTCAATCTTGAATGCCTTAAAGAAAATTAATTAATACTTGATGTGGAGGGCCTCCGGGCGTGTGAGTTTGCTTTTGTTGACCCTAACTCTTCTTATTGTTTGCATTCTTCAATTGATTTACTTTTGTTGGTGCTTCAAGTTGGAATTGAACATTGTCTCTTAAACATGAGTTCTTGCAAAGTCTAGATTAGCGCACATAAGATTCAGTTGGTAAAAGAACAAGCATGTCTTTTAGCCCAAGGTCATCCAAGTCTTCTCTCCCTTTGTCATCTTTCAAGGCCATCTTGGGTGCATAATATTAGGATCCAAAACCTTTTTTTTTTTAGGAGGCCTACTTGGGGATTTCATCACCCCTTGGACGACCTCAACTCCAGCATTCCGGCAGAGTATAAGAATCGGGAGGTGAATCGAAAGACACCTCTCTTGGGATCAAGATTTTGTCACTCGGGCTAAGCTTCAAGGAACTTTAAACCCTTGAGAAGTGAAAGAGGAGAAGTGGGTTACTGCTCCTCTCGGCTATGTGACATTTTTTTTGGTCTCATCTATGAATTTGGGCCCCACATACCTTGCGTATATCAAGGACTTCCTAGCTAAACCAATTGTCAGCCTTTCAGACCACCATCTAAGATGTTAATGTGTTTGAAGTGACTGATCAAAACATTTGTAGAACATACACACTCTTTGGCACAATTATCACATTCTGAGAACCACAAACTTCTATCTGGATGTTCTTATCTATTGCTTGATTTTATTTTACTTGTTGAATGAATGTTTGCCAAACTTGGTCAGTCCTAGCTTAGGTCACACTTAGCGTAGTCACTACCTATCTTAGAAGTTGAACGAGTCAAAGAAAAACAACTGAGATCTTTCAAAGCCAAGAAAATTAAGTAATTTATGTCAAAATGACCCAAACCCAAACAGAAGTTTCACAAAGTCAAACTCAAGCCATCTCTAGCATACAAAGAACTTTCAGCCAAGAGAAAAGAAATAACACCAAGCCCACAAATTGCCAAACTCCACAAAGTAGAGGACAAAGCTACCGACGAAGCACTTCAAGAGGTGTGGTTAGAGTGCACCATCAAATTTAGCCAACATCCAGGAGTTAATCCTACTTATGCCTTACCAACTAGGCATGATTTCTATGATTAGACACCCTTGTTTCTCCACATCTTCTTGGATAAGCTTCACTTTAGAGTCGTCTTTGTAGAAAAGCCAGCCATCTTAGGTTATCCCCTTAAGCATTATTAGCTCATCCATCTCATTTAGAATCAAACCATCTAGCTAGCAATCCAAAATCTTCACATCCAAGCCTTCAAAATTTGTTGTCACCTTGCCAAAAGTTTGCCATTCCTAAAATCTTCCAAATCCACCAATCTCACCAAGGTTATCCCTTTGATAGAGCTTTCTCTAGGGTAATCTAGCTTTGTCACTTGTTATCCCTCATCACCTTGAGCTAAAGGTTGGGTTCCACAAGTGTTCAATCTCATCTTCTTCCTAAAGGATCGTCAGTCTATCCTTAAGTTGACACAATCACCACCAAACTTGTACATAGGAAAGCAGACCTTTTGTGCTTTGGCAACATATCTTTGAAGTTAGAATCCCCAACCCAATCCTCCTTAGGTTTTTTCATATAGATTTGCCTCAACCTAGGAAATCATTTGCATAGAAAAGCCTTCCCCCTTTTTCCTCCACCAGCATTTGTTGCATCTCATCCCTAGGAACATTCTGCATCATCATGCCATCCATCACTCACTTCGCCAAGAAGAAAGAAACAATGGAGCCCTATCATTTGGACTGAAAAACATCACCCCCCTTGAGCACTCAACCATCCTTTAGCCTAGAAAAAGCTAGGCCATCACCTACTGACATTGAAGCTTTCATGAACCAACCAGGAAATGTAGTATTGGTAAATGCCATTATAGAAAAGAACAAAGAGACAATCATGGCTAATTTTTGAAGGGACAATGTAGGAACCTTTGACTTTGGAAGGCCCCCTCCATTATTAGCTCCATCTCACCCATGGTTTGGGTAGCTGCCACCACCCATAGGCTCTTATGATCCAAATTATCCTCAATATATACCAAAAGAAGAGCCTCCAGGCAATCCATATGATCCAATAGACACAAACATACCATCATCCACCCAAGTTTAAATCTCCATGCCGCAAGCAAACCCAACCACCACCACTCCATCCTTGGTTCATACCTCTCCGCTCCAAACCATCTTTACCCAAAACACCTCACCGTTCACCCCCTTCACTATTGCTACTGCTCCCTAACCCAGCCTTCCAAATCCACCCATCTCCCAAATCAGTGCTAGTATCTTTGGGCAACCTCAGCAATATACAATAGAGATGCCACCCATGGGGCCAAGTAATCAACCTTTCATCACCCCCAGCTTGTTCACCATAGCCCAAAGCACAATCCCATCATTTCCATTAGGTCTTGGGAGCTTAATACCATTAGCCACAAATCCACAAGCTACTACCTTCACTTCACAAAGCTATCAAATCCCACAAGCTACTGCCAATTTTCTACCAAGCTCCCAAGTGACCCCACCTCCCGCCACCACTCTACCAAGCTTCCAAATCCATCCACCAAGCTATCAAACCCCATCAATTCCATTCCCAAGCTTTCAATTACCACCACCTCCACCACCAACTAATCCATTACCTACTATTACCAACTACTTTTCAATGCCACTTCTAGGAGGTAATCCACCAATCCAGCCAACCACCAATTATTTGTAGGTACCATCCCAAATGGGGGCGCAACCCACATACCTTGGTCAAAATCCACAAGCCCCTTGATCCTTTCCCCAAGCTTCACAACCATCTTATACCTTACCTCCACAAAGCAACCCATTTATCCCACAGCCAACTTATGTTCCTCAATCCCAACCTCAAATTCCACATCAACAGCAAGCCTCGCAACACATGCAGCAATATGTGCCACCTCCCTCTCAACAACCCGTCATCCACCATGCAGCTACCCAAACAATGTACAATCCCTATCAACAAATCCCTCATAGCCATCCATATTTAGTGGCCCCATCTAGTGCATACCTACCTCAAAGCACTCCTACATTGGGGCACCCCAGCCATCACCTATCAATTCATAATGGGAGCAAATGAAGACAACTCTGAAAACCATCCAAGAAAGGAATGATCCGAAGACATTCAAGTTTGAGAATGTGTGTCCTTACCCATTTGATAGAGCCATTACCATGACACCATTTCCCAAACACTTTAAGGTACCCAAATTTGATAAATTCTGAGGAAAAGGAGACCTTGTCTCACATATCAAAGAATTTTACATGCATTGCCAGGACGTGGCATACAATGATGTCTTCCTCTTGCACCTTTTTCCCAAAAGCTTGGCTGGACCAGCTCTTGAATGGTTTTACAAAATCCCCTATGGCACAATTAAAAACTTTTCTAAATTATCTGAGGCATTTGTAGCCCAATATGCCCATCTTGTTGAAACAGAGCTATCAATAGTTGATCTTGTCCTCACCAAGCAAAAAGGTGGAGAAAGCCTTGCCGAATACCTACAAAGATGGCAAACCCTTACCACCCACATATCCTGCACCTTGCCAGAATGCCATGTGGTGAAAATGTTTATTGATAATGCACATCCCAGCTTGGCTCACCACATGACCATGAACTGTTTGTAGACCTATAAGGATATCAAAGAGAAAGGAATGATCCTTGAGCAAGGACTCATCAAAGATGGTGTGGTAAAGATTTACAAAGAGGCCAACCAAAATCAATCACATTCCAATGAAAAGTCTAGGTATTGGAACAAAAACAAGCATGTTGCAACAGATGGGGTTACTGACACCAGACATGTGAATATTGTTGGTCCTTCCCAAAATCAGTCTAACCCACCATATCAAAAAAACAACCAACAAGCTATCAATTACCAACAATGGAATAACCAAAGCTATCAAAACCACAATACAAGACCCAACTTTCAAGGGTCTAACAATCAAGCTAATGCCATCAATGTAGCTGTAGGGTAAAAACCTAGATTCCAACCCACACCTAGAAAATATATGCCCCTTGGTGAGCCATTGGATGTCATTTTTGAGAAATTGGCTAAGGAAAGCCTCATCAAATTTCCTCCTACCCAGAAAATTGATCCAAGCCAATCCAAAGCTACATGGTACAAGGACAATGAGTATTGCGAGTTTCATAGGGTAAACGGTCACACCACCCTCCGATGCATGAAATTGAAAGATTATTTGCAGGACCTCATTGATTGAAAAGAAATCACTATTGGTGCCCAAACCTCTCCCAATGCAGGCTTACAGATTTATCAAAATGCTTTTCCTCCACACAACAGCCAAAATCCTGGAAAAACACCTATCCAAAACAACACCAACAAACACCAGCCAAACCAACAGCATGGGAAGAACAATGACCACACTTCATCCTATATAGACTATGGTAGCCTCATAGGTTGTATATCTAAGAAAGAACCTTCTATCAATGCTATCAATATCCGAGGACCAGCCAATGAGTATGTTGTCACCACTCAAAAAGCGCAACTTAACATCACAAGCCCACCAATTTCATCAGTACCATCAGCTCCATCAAAAAGCTAGTACAATATCTTGGAACACCTTGGGAACATGCCAGCCCAAATCTCCATTTTGGACCTTCTTCGCACTAGTCCTGTGTACAAAGACATCCTTGATAGTGCTCTCATAGAATCTCGTGTCCCTTCTAATATCAATGCTACTGATTTTCATAATCTTTTTGGACACCTATCCTCCTCATGTGCCCTATCATTCAAACCCACCAACATACCTGCGATCGAGCTAGATCACACCCTTCCACTTCGCATAGCCATCATGGTATCCAATTTTGCCATGAAAAGAGTAATGATAGATAATGGATCAGCCTTGAACATTTGCACCCTAAAATTCATAAAACAAGCTGGGTATACTGAGGTAGATATGATCAGTGAAGTTATCACCATCAAAGCTTATGACAACTTGGAAAGAACCATAGAAGGAATTATTTTTCTACCAATCAAGGTTGGGCCTATCATTGAAGAGACAGTTTGCCATGTTGTTGATCTAAACCTACCATTTAACATCCTCCTTGGTCGCCCATGGATTCATGCTATGAAGGCCGTTCCATCCACCTACCATCAGTGCATCAAATTTCTTCATCAGGGCACTAAGGTGACCATCCATGCCGATCTAGAACCCTTTGCTTACTGCAATGTGGTTGAAGCTTCATATGCAAACCATTGCCCTATAATAGACATCAACACAGCCATCGCTAGCACATCCCACACTTGTAATGATGCAGAAACCATCCTCGCCTCCACCCTATCTACCGTAAAGATCAACAACAAAGGCTGTGGAGAATATAGTCTATCAGATGCATTTGCTGTCAAAGCAATCCCACTTGATCCACATACCCATGGATGGCTGACATATCATGAAGCTAGGGAGATTCCACCTCGTTGATACAAATAGTTTGGCCCAACCACCTTCGTGTCCTCAAAAACCCCTCTTCATGAAGAGCTCACTCCAAATATCAACAATTGGTTACATAAGGATGCACCTCCAAGAAATCAAACACACCTTGATCACTTTAGCCAGAAGTATCCCAAAGAACATAAGCTCATCACTGAAAAATTGAACTATCAAGCTGGTGGACTAGGACCAGAAGAAAGGGGCATGCAATGTCCCATCGAAGAACATAAGTGGGAAACGAAGTCAGGTCTTGGCTTTGGCATACCCACAACTAGGGGCACCAATGAGAATGATCATGCTTTTTCGAACATCCACTGCGACCTTGTTGAAATTGAAGACATTCCTAAGGAAGTTGAAAAGAGAGCCTATGATGATATCCCAGACCAAATCTTCCTAGGAGACTCTATTCTCCAAAAACTATCCATCCATCTCATTGACCTACCACTCGCCCATCCACAACTCATAGATTGGGACCAACCAAGCGTCATACACATTGATGAGTTCACATCAGAGGAAGCACTTCTAAGATTCATGGGAGCTAAAACACCTCACAAGAAGACAAAGCCAGATTTTGCCTTTATCTATAAGCTAGGTCCCAAGGGGTATTTTGGAGAAAATCCCCAACCTAGTTTTGATACACCCAAAATTGGAACTAAGGTGAATCTAGGACTAGCTAATGCAGCAAAGAGAACCCCTCAGCTAGAACATCCAAAAACACAAGCAGAACATGAGGATTTAGTATTGCCTCCTCAAGATAATCAACCATAGGTGTCACCTATTTTAATAGAGGATACTAGAGAAGTCAACATCAATTCTTTAGAGATCCCCAAACTTGTTCACATTACTGCATCCCTATCATAAGACCAAGCTGATCTCCTCTTTGAGGTCTTAAGAGAGAACATTGGCCGATTTGCATGGTCATATCAGGACATGCCAGGGTTGGATCCAAAGCTTGTAGTTCATCATCTTGCAGTCGATCCAAAGATCAAGCCCATCAGACAAAAGATTAGAAAAATGCACCCCAAGGTGGCATTACTGGTCAAAGCTGAATTAGAAAGAATGTTAGCTGCTAAGGTTATTCAACCTATCGACTACTCAGAGTGGATCTCCAACATGGTCCCTATCACTAAGCCTTCCGATGACATCAGAATCTACACTGATTTTAGAGATCTAAACAAAGCTTGCCCAAAAGATGATTTTCCCTTACCCAACATAGATATGATTGTAGATCTTACAACTGGACATGAAATTCTATCCCTTATGGATGGATTTTTTGGGTATAATTAGATCAATATTACAGAAGAGGATCAACATAAGACAACATTCACTACCCCTTGGGGAACCTTTTACTACATCATGATGCCTTTTGGCCTAAAGAATGCTGGGGCTACCTATCAAAGAGCTATGACAGCCATTTTTCATTATCTTATCCATAGCATTTTGGAGGATTATGTGGATGATATCTTGGTCAAATCTCATACCTTCATGGATCATCTCGCTGACCTAGAGAAAGTCTTTGATAGGTTAGCCCAATATCATCTCATGCTAAATCCTAAGAAGTGTGTCTTTGGGGTCACATCTGGCAAGCTTCGAGGCTTCATAGTTTCTAAACGAGGTATAGAGATTGACCCCAAAAAGGTCAAGGCTATCTTAAACATGCCTCCTCTCCAGACACTGCGACAGCTTTGCTCTCTTCAAGGAAAGCTTCAATCTGTCCAGCGCTTCATCTCCTAGCTTGCAAATAAATGTACACCATTTTCACATTTACTAAAGAAGGATGAGAACTTCAAGTGGGATCCTTTATGTCAATGTAGCTTTGATCAGCTCAAGCAGTATCTAGCCAATCCCCTTATCTTGGTCCCACCAGTTCCTGGTCATCCCTTGATCTTGTACATATCAGCAATACCTACTACTCTAGGGGCACTTCTAGCACAACATGATGATTATAGCAGAGAAAGAGCCACCTACTATATCAGTAGAACCCTAGTTGGTTATGAACTCAATTATATTCCTATGGAAAAAGCTTGTTGGTAGTTGTTTTCTCAACTCAAAGCTTCACCACTACATGCTAAGTCATACCATCTAACTAGTCTCCAAGATTGATCCTCTCAAGTATATGCTCTCTAGAACAGCACTCACAGGTTGGCTAGCAAAGTGGGTTATGCTACTAAGTGAGTTTGACATCCAGTATGTGGATAGAAAGGAAATCAAAGGGAAAGCTATAGTAGATCACCTAGCTGATGCACCTCTAGTAGATGCATATCCTTTGCTCACAGAATTCCCAAACGAGCATATCTGCCTAATTGAAGAACAACCCCCATGGAGGCTTTATTTTGATGGCTCATACACATCTCATGGATCAAGGGCAGGAATATTATTAGTTACACCTCAGGGAGATTATATTCCAAAAGCCTTCAAGCTAAAATTCCCTAGCACCAACAATATAGCAGAATATGAAGCTCTTGTAGCAGGATTGAAGATAGTTGTAGAATGGAATATCAATGAGTTAGAAATCTTTGGTGATTCCCAGCTCATCATCAAACAAGTCTTAAATGAATATCAAACCAAAGATGAAAAGCTATTACCCTACAAAGAGCTAGTTGATCAGCTGACCCAGCATTTTACAAAGCTTCAGTTTACACAAATGCCACGAATGCAAAACAAGGCAGCAGACACCATGGCCACTATCGGCTCACTCTTGGAAATTCCCCAAGAAGCTACATAGTATGAGTTTTTAGTCGAGCAGCTCCTCACACCCGCCTATGTGAATGAGGATTCAAACCATGTTTGTATCTTGGTTGGTCCCCAATCCCCTTGGTACCATGAAATTCACACTTTCCTTAATGATGGTATCATATCCCCTCACCTCACATGCACCCAATGCCAGAACCTTATTCAAAAATCATCTCGCTATGTCATCATAGCCAATACCCTATATCGTTGGGTTTATCACGATACCCTCTCTTGATGTTTAGATGAAAATGAGGCCGCGATGGCATTAAAAGAAGTACATTCCAAACTTTGTGGTGCCCACATGAGTGGTATTGTCCTAGCACAAAAAATCCTTAGAGCAGGCTACTATTGGCCTACCATTGAAGAAGACTCCTGTGACTTTGTCAAAAAGTGTCTCCCATGTCAGTAGCATGCAAATCTTGTGCACGCTCTAGCACAGGATCTATAGCCTATTGCACCACCTTGGCCTTTCGCTTGTTGGGGCCTTGATCTAGTTGGAACTATCACACCTCTCTCATCTGATGGACATAAATGGATAATAATAGCTATAGACTATTTCACTAAGTGGGTGGAAGCAGTCCCCCTAGTCTCAGCTACAGGAGTTCAGGTCTCCAAGTTCATCTTGTACCAAATTGTTTGCCACTTTGGTATCCCATCCACCATCTTCACTGACCATAGTGGTAACTTTGAAAATCTCAACATGGAAGAATTATGCACTTCCCTCCGCATCCATCACTGCTTTTCTAGCCCATATTTCTCACAAGGTAATGGCCAGGCAGAGGCAACTAATAAAACCCTCCTCAAAATCCTAAAGAAAGTTGTCAATGATTATGGCTGTGATTGGCACCTTCAAATAAATTTGGCTCTATGGGCATATCGAACTTCCTTTTGTACATCCACAAGAACAACTCCATAGTCCTTAGTCTATGGTGCTGAAGCGGTATTACCTATAGAATTTGAACTTCCCTCACTATGCATATCTTTGCGAGGGCAAATCTTAGATGAAGAATATAGAGTATCTTGGCTCACCCAGCCAGATCTCTTAGATGAGAAGAGACAACAAGCCTATGACCATATCATAGTCTACCAAACTCATCTCAAAAGGAATTTCAACAAGAAGGTGCTCCCGTGACACTTTCAGCCAAGTGACATGGTCCTCAAAGAAAATATGAAATTCCAAGCAAATCGAGAAAAGAAAGGCAAGTTTGAACCTACATAGCTTGGTCTGTATGTGGTTACCGCCTGCTTTGGCTCCGGAGCCTATCAATTATTTACACCACAAGGAGAACTCTTGAATGATCCCACTAACGTCATTCATCTCAAGAAGTTCTATGCTTGAAGATCCTTGGTATACCTAGCTTTTAAAAAATACAAAAAAATAGTAAAGAAAAATAAGCGTCCAATGGTGAAAACTTGGCAATTCAGGCGCCTTGGATAGGTACCTTGGTGAAAACTAGTAATTCAGGCACCTTGTGAACTAAAGACTAATCCATTATCTATCATATCCTATCCCTCCTCCATCCACCCACCATAAAAAACTTGCTTGTTCCCTTGGTGTTCCAACCAAATATCCAAATTTGATGAAGCCTGTGTACCTCAGCTTGTAAAATCTTGTACCTCAGCTTGTAAAATCGTGTACCAATGCTTGTATTATACCTTGTAAATCTTGTAGCATACCTTGTGTATCCGAATTCTGTCCAAAGCTTGTACCATATTCTAGCTTGTAAATAATCTTGTATCCTAGCTTGTATCCTATCACATGCACACAAAGAACCCCATTTTCACTTAAGCTTTTTACAAATCATCTAACTATCCACCTATCAACTATGGCAGACATCCCATCCTTCACAAACATTTCCATCTTACAAAAAAACCAAAACATGAACAAACTTGTACATTTGTAACATATCTTGGTCTGTCAGCTTGTACATCCTTTTTAGCTTAGTACCATTGTATCTAGCCAGCTTTCATGTCAGTTCCTCCTTGATCAACATCTTACACACATCACACAACCCTTGGTTAGCTATTCCAATGCATCCTTTAGCTAGATTTCCTATCACCAAAGTGTTATCCTTCTTAGTTCAGCTTGCCAGATGCATCACTCATCCAAATTGACCAGCTTAGGTGCTCTCTGATAGGTCCTTGTAGGATATAGCTTTCCTCATGTCTAACCTTGGTCTGTTAGTACCTCGTCCTACCCATCTTGTTGGCAAACGGTTCTCTTTTGGATTTTCACTTTCTTTTGATTTGGAATCTTTTGTTTTGGGTCTTGAAATATCTTTTGCAAGCAATCTCCTTCTTCTCTCCTCAAGGTTGCCATGATCTTCCATATCATGGTATGCTGTGAATGGGGAAATTAGAGCATAAGGTCTTGATCAGGTCTTTTTCTTGTTTTCTTTTTCTGCTTGTAGCTGACCTAGTTTCGTTTCCATGTTGCTTCCTTTGGGATTCATGTGTGATATTGGGGCAATCCTTGTGTGTTTGTTTTGAGTTAGTTCGTCAATCCTTTGGACGGTTGGTGAAAAAACCTTGATGTTCTTGGTAACCTTGGCAATTAACCAACAATCCTATAGTAAATCTAGTGCTCAACTACATGGTGGGACTTCTCTTTGAAGTATCCCCCCACTCAAAAAGATTCAATGGATTCCCTTCATCTCCATTATCCCCCATCCATATCCAGCACCTATCCCAGCTTATGCATTAGTATCTCTTTGGATCACTCCCCACGCTTAGCTTTAGGGATCCACAATCCTAGTCTTAGGGATCCACCAATAAAATCAATCCACCAAGCCTCATCTTTCGAGATCCACAATCCTAGTCCTAGGGATCTCCAAAAACCCATCTTCCACCAATCTAACTCTTTGAAATCCTGTTGCATCAGCTTTATCATTCCATCATTCATCCCCCTATCCATGGATTCCTTTTATAGCACTCCACTTCTCCATCCCCCCCACCCCCCCCCCTAATCCTGGAAAGTCTTAAGCTTGCTTTACTCTTGTGCCTCTAATCTTCCCTTTATCATTCTCTCATAGTGAGAGTTTGAGCTAACTAAACCTCTTCTCTTAAACCAATCTGAGTCTCCTTGCTTATCTCAGATTCTTGTACTTTTCAAGAAGCCATCAAGCCTCTTTTATCTCTTCGCCGCCTTCTTGAGGGGGCATCATCTAAGTCTAGTCTCTCCTCTTCTTATCCGAGACTAGGGCAACCTTGTTGCTAAAACATCTTCTTCATGTCGTCTTCATTCAAACTTCTTTGAAATAGTGTTGTTTCAATACTATGTCAAAGAGGGGCAAAATGTAAACACCTAAATTTATTACACCGCTTTGGTAATCTAATTTAGCCATCACTAAAGGCATCATTAATTAAATTCTTATTTAATTAATCCTTTGCCATCCCTAGCTGATTAATTTAATTAATCCTCTATAGTCCTAATTGATAAATCAAATAAATCTATTATTTATCAATTAAATCCTATTCTTCTATCTAATTCCAAAAATCCCCATTTATTAAATAAATCTATTTGATAAATAAAATCCTCAAATCCAAAAACCCCTAACCTATCCCTAATCCTCCATTTAGCCTAATCCACCCCATCCACCCATACTAACCATGCTTAGCCACTAACTCACCCACTCTCATTAATGCCATCCACTTGCACATCTCTAACATCCCTAATCTAATCCTAAACCCAAGCCTAATCCACCCCCTAATGTTGTCACATTCCCTAAACAAGTTTAAGACTTTCCTAAACCAAACCAAAGTCTCCCCTCAAAAATCCCAACCACCAAGTCATGAGTGCTCTTACAAACCATAAAAGAATCTTACAAGCCCACTCATGCCTCTTACATCCATCTTCCACACTCTTCCCTCTTCCACACTCATTCCTCTTACATCTCTCTTACATACTCAACCCCACTCATCATGCCTTTAACCAACCCTTTACCCTACCCTCTCACACTCATCCTCCTTGTGACAAGTTTCACCTTCCCATTGGTGCTAAACAAGCACAATCCATGTGCTCCCCTTTTGAGTGCATCTTAGCCCTCCTTAACCATCTCCCCATCCTTGCATCTAAGCCCTCCATCCCTCTACCCGTTGGCCTATAAATTGAATCCCATCCCAAGCCATTTCAACAAAAATCCTTGAGCTAAATTTATCATGCCCTTTTGAGAGCCAAAATTCATACCCATACCCTTATAATGCCAAATTGAGAGCTCACAAAGCTACCAATTTTCCATTACCCATCTCCATTGAAGCAACTTTGAGCATCTTGAGCATACATCCACATCAAAGGACACATCTACAAAATCAAGAAAGCATGGAGTGTTTTCTCTTTTGAGGTTTGCACTTCTTGTTTTCTTTTCTTTGTCTAAACATATATGTGAATTTAGTTTTGGTTTGTGAATGTTTACTTTATTGTTAATGTTCTTTGTATACTAAATCTTGTTCTACAACAGCACTTGTGAAAAATAATCACAGTGGATGTTTGAACTATTAACTAGCTTAGAATTCCCTTTTTTGTAGTTTCTATAGTTATTTGTTGATAATCTAAGTGTGTTTACAATTCTATATTAGTAGTATAGATTTCTTTCATGCAATTTACTTTTTTACAACATAGGTGCTAAGACTCTTAAAGGGATTTGGTGCACATAGTGTGTTGATCCATTTCAAGTCCTACATCCTTGGTTTGACAATTCAAATGTATTTTCATAATGGAGTAGATAGTTCTCAAAATGGATATAGTACCCTTGTTAGAGGAATAGTGGTGTGATTATCTTCATCTATTATAAAAACTTGCACTCATTTCCTCTTTCTTATTCAAGTTATAGTTCATTTTCCACATACTTGGCATTGTCTCTTTGATGTTTAATTCCTTTTGTCTATGACTCAACATCTTGTTGTTGTTGCTCGACACCCACATTCCAATGCTCACTAAATTTTTGTCACAGCTTGACATTCCTAATTTGTTGTTGATTTTCATCTTTATTCATCAGTTCAACTGGGGTCTTGAGAGCACTATCATTCACATATATGAATGTATTTTAGTCTTTAGGTTTTGTCTTGTCTTTAGCTTAATTATTTTCTGCATACCCATCAACTTTCGTATTTTCACTTTCTACAAGTTTGTTAGTGTTAGAGTTTAAATAATTATAAGATTTTCTCTTATTGGAACAACCTCAAAATATGTCTTCATCATGTTTAGCATCAAGTTTTATATTTCTATTATCTTTTACTATGTAACAGTTGAGTTCTTGCTTGAAAGCAACTCAATAATAGTCCAAGTACCATTGCCAATCTATGCATATCACAATAGAGCTAAATCAAATCTTCCTAGGGAATGACTCTACCTATGATGATCTCATCCTATAAAATGGACCTCAATACCAATGTATTAGGTCTTAGCTAAATTTCATACTCTATTAGAGGTCCATTAAATGGGATCTGAAATAACCTATAGATTTCCTCTAGTGTGATTGTCATCTCTTCCAGCAAAAAATGGATTATGTTTGTCTCTAAATGGAAATTCTCAACAAGTGTTGTCAACAATCCATAATTCACTAACAGATCAAGGTTATCAGATAAATGCAATAAACAAAGAGTGCCAACATGATCTCAAAAGCATCTAGTTGCCTAATCAATGCTCCTATGGCTAGATAATGTCATCTGAAAGAAATGTGTAGAAATACAAACTACAAACATAAAAACAACATAACACAATCAATATATTATATCTTAAAATGTCATAATATTCTTAAATGTGCACAAACATATTGCATATATGAAAAAAAGACTAATGACA
Source organism: Cupressus sempervirens (assembly GCA_028749045.1). NCBI lineage: Eukaryota > Viridiplantae > Streptophyta > Pinopsida > Cupressales > Cupressaceae > Cupressus > Cupressus sempervirens. The sequence goes on from CM053784.1 coordinate 225,828,331, forward strand.
ATGCAAAAATATGACTAAAAATCAAGTTTTTGATAAAATTACTCATGCAAACAATGTCATAAATTTTTTCTAGGATTTCACATTTTGGAATGAAGAAATGACTTCTTCACACAAGGAAATGCACTAAAGCATGTGAGAAAATAGTGTTATGTGAGAAAATGCGAAATTAAAAACAAACAAATGACCTAATTTAAGGACTCTCACTTGACAGATGAGTACCTCCTACATGAGGAAAGCCTACATGTCATGTGAGAAAGTGCCCTAGTGGCACTTGCTTGTGGGAGTTTACTTGGTGGCTTAGGCAAAAAAATGGGTTCTTGCATGAGGACACCAACAACAAGAAATAAAAACACTTTAAAACATGTCAAGAATTCATCAAAATACATCAAATTTTAAATGCAATCAAGGGTTTTCAATTACTTACCAGAGGTCCATAGTCTATCTATCGATTGTCTCACCAAGATTGTTCAAAATGATGACTCTATGCTAGGACCACCATTCTTTCCTCATGTATCTTTTCTTCATCAAGACAAAATACACAAATGAATTGAAATGACCTTTTGGGCCCTTATAGTAATTTTGACCTAATTTTTCAAAGTTCTTTGATTGACGTAAAAATTACCTTGTTAGCTAATTTGGCTACTATGAACTAATTTTTGGGATCAATTTCAAAATCTAACACACTTTAACAACTTAAAAATGAACTTAAATTTTTTGGGACTAACATGATTGATTGCTTGTGTAGTTCTACTTATTGATACTTTGTGACTTTGACAATATTTTCAACACACATTACTTCAACTTTTTCAACATTTTCAAAAAAGATAACTCTGGTCAAATCTAGTCAACCATGGTCAACCAGACCTTCAAAATGCTTCAAATCAATTTCATTCTAATGTATCATCTTTCAAATTTTCTCCCAAGGGGTTAGGATGATGATTACATCATTGAACATCTTAGAATCTTTCAAATATGACCAAATCTAAATATGATATCCTATTCGCTAGGGGCATCTCATCACTTAGGGAATTTTTTGTTTCCCCAATCTAACATCATATTTTATTCAACTAATTAATCTTATAATAATCCTTGACATAGTCGATGGATAGTTATTGGGGCATCCTAACCTTGACTCCTAAGGATTAGGCCTCATTTTAGGGATGATTCTATGACTCATGATTAGGTATTGTTAGATTTTTATGGACTAGTATTTAGATGTTGTATCTAGACTCTAGAGAATTAAGGTTTGTTCTAGAGATAAGTCTAAACTCTTTCTTTCAATCACTATTTAATGGATAGTTATTGAGGAAATCTAACCTTGAATCATGAGGATTAAGCCACATTCTGTGAATAATCCTATGAAATATGATTAATTTTGTCATCTTTTAATGGACAAGTATCAAGGAAACCTAACCTTGACTCCTGAGAATTGAATATCATTTTGGGAACAATTCTATGGAATTTGATAATCTTTTTTCTGTAATATTGGTATCTAGGTGTTCTATCTAGATTCCCTAAGCCTAAGCTATATTCTAGAGGTAAACATAAAAATCTTATCAATTGGTCATTGTATCATCAATATTAGAACCAATCTCATCTCTAAGTCTATATTCTCAAACTTTTGATTTCTTTGAGTCAACACTCACATGTTTATCTGAAGACTGGAAAAAGTAATGCTCCTAAATTGGTACATTAGTATTTTGAAGCAATTTTTGTTTAACAATCTTAATTAAGTCCTATTGTACTAGGAAATTCTAATTTTGGTAATCTATACTTGACCTAAGTGTCAAATGCAAAAAATTAGCAGTCTGTATTAATCACTTACTTTACTTAATTCTTAAATATTAATTAAATTATCTAAATTAAACTTGTTAATTGAATTAATTGAATTATAATGTTAGAATATATAGTCCACTGATATAAATAAGAGGGAGGGAGGGGGGTGAATCAGTTATCCAACTAATATCACAATTAACAACCTTAAACAATCATAACCATATAAGTAATATATTAGAAATAGGGATTACTGAGAGGAGGGGGTGAATAAATAATCTACAAACTTTAGACACCAATGAGATATTATTACTTACTTTAAACCATGGATAACAAAGAAATAAAGTAATTCTAAATAGTAACAATAGAAATGCATAAAGATAACTCATAACACCATATTTTGTTAACTAGGGGAACCATGGCCAAGGGGAAAACCTAGTGGGGATGATACCCACTAGATAATATATTGATATATTAGCTCCTTGTTAGAAGATGGAATCTTTTAGGAGTCAATGAGAAAATTTAGTACAAGTAGTCCCTGGTAGGAGACTTTGAATCCCTATTAGGAAATTCCAACCCTATTAGGAGTTGTAGTACAATGTAAGCAAGAAGAGCCCATTGCCCAAACATGCAATTTCAACTACAAGAAGAGCTCACTACTCAAACAAGTAATTTACTATTATTTATCTTTATTATCTGATATTTGATATTTAGCTTGATCTTAGATCACCAAATATCTCATACAAAACTTTACATATACATCTTTCACAAAAGTTTACTCACTTCACATAACTTCACAAGCACATACAAGCAGTTCTCTTCCTCATAATATCAAGATAGCACACTTCTTATTGCAATAAGCCTTTTGCATAAATACCATGCCTTTAAATAAATTACTACTAGGTTGGCTAGGACCAAAATTCACTTTTCTGAGTCAGAGTAAATATCTAGGATGTCAGCCCTAATTGGACAAGTAATTGTTTTGTAAACAAAATAATTCTTCCCTTCAATTCCACTGTCCTGCATCATCAAAACATGATTGTATCTATTCTGTATAGTTTGTACAAACTTCCAAAGTTATACACATCATCATCAACATGTATACTATCTCCATGTAACTTCATTTTTCATAATATGACATTTGCAACATGTTATAAACAAAAGAATACATTGTTGTAACTAGATTCTATAGTTAGACAATTGTTTGATTACCAAACTCTGAGTATCTTTATTTCTGAGGTTTCCTATCAACGTGTACATTATGTATTTCTATTAATGAAAATAATTACATATCGCAATTAGCCAATTTTCAACATAATATAAACTAAAACCACAACAAGATACTCATACACAATAACACTAGATATGTTAACTAGGGAAACCCTTGATCAAAGGAAAACCTCGATGGGGATAGTATCCACAAGATGATGTACTAATATAAATATTCCTTTTTATAGGGTGAACCCTTTTAAGAGTATGTTACAACATTCAGTACATATGAGTACCTGTTAGGAGACTTTGAATCCCTGTTAGGAGATTACAACCCTATTAGGAGTTGTAAAAGACATCTGGACCCATTGGTCAAACAACTTCATGGGAAAGACCAATGAAATCACTATACAAATAATATCAATATAATTCCTTGTAGAATAATAGAATTGAAATGTACTTTGTTCCTTTGTCTCTATCTTGTCAACTAAACTTTTTTTCCTTCAGATCTTGTAACCATATGTCAAATCTCATATCCAATAATCCCTTGGATCACTTACATTCATTCGGTAAGCACTGTACTCCTTTTCGCACTTCACACTTCTTGCAATAATAGATACACTAAAAAATGCTTTACAATAATGGAAAACATCTTTCCTTTATACCATATCATCATAATAATCCCTTGAGTTAGCCTTGAAGCTTTCCCAATTAATTAAAATAAGATAATTAATTAATTACAATTACAATAGAAATTTTAGCTTAGAGTCTATAAAAAACATAAAATGTGCAATACTAGGACTTGCACACTCCTTGACATCATCATCTAACTATCATCTATCACTACCTAACTATGCATCTCTTCATTACATCACAAATGTAAGATAACCAACAATCATTAGGAACTGCTTTCCTAATACTCTATCTCTAAATTGCTCTCTATAAATCATGTACAACTTTTGTATGACTTCTGTATGTGTGAATATGTAGCCTCTCTTAACACACACACTTCAACATGATCTCTATATGTGGATTCATCCTGGAATGAACATGAGATTGTTCACCCAAGAATAGTCCAGCAAGGTGACCTATTGCCTTCTATCTAAAGAGATTTTTCTTATTAGATATCCTCAGATTCAAGGTGTAAGCAACCAAACCCTCTAAGAAGAAAGGATTTAAGAATGCAACTAATTCTATATGAGTGTCCAATTTAGTCTAAATGTGTTATGTAATTAATCTAAGAACTTATAAAACAAACTAGATTGAATGTATGCATTTCAACTCTAAATGTCATTAATCTAGGAATGAGAATATGTGAATATAATAAGCTAGATGAGTGTATAATGTAGTTGCAATTCGATAGCAATTTGATTCAACCTCTTTTGATAAGGAATTATGAGTCCCTTAAATAGAATTTCTGGAATCCATCAATGAGTGAGATCAACTCGGATCGATGGTCAGGATTGAAGCAAAGATTGAGTTAAGATGGAAACCTCCTTGTGTAGGTGAAGTGAATTGTTTCTGATCTGAGTGTGATGAGCAGTGAACTGAACTTGCCATGAGTGAGAGAGTAAGTTAACTAGATTGATTCTAATTTTGACAAGTAGTTCACTCAAAGTTTCCATTTTGAATTGAAGAGTAGAATTAGGAAGAATATTTAATTTAATAAAATGAGATATACTCTCAGAATACCTTTTCTTATTTAATTAAATAATTTTGTTTAATTAATTAAAAATAGACATATTTATTAAATTAAATAAATTTAATCCTATAGTACATTTAGCCTTAGGAGACAATTTAATTTAATAAAGTATGAATACTTTAGATTAAATTAAATTTAAATCAAATAGGTTTAATGTGGCTAATATGAGTGAATACTATAGGAATTAAATAATAAGTATGATGAACATAGATTAGGGTTTTTTGCATTTGACAATTAAGTCAAGTAACAAATATCAGAACAAGAATTTGCGTAATAAAGTAGGACTTTAGCAATTATTAGGATAGACCAGAATTGGTATCATGGGAATGAGCCAATTTTGCAGTATTACATTTTTCCCCTCTTTGAATTAATGTGCTAGAAACACGTTCGATTCAAAGAAAATAAAAAAGCATGATGTGAAGATCAAGAGATAAGATTAGTTCCAAAGTTGATGATACAGACACCAATTGATAAGCTTTTAAGGACCATCTCTAGAATAGAGCTTAATCCCAAGGAATCCATGTAGAATACCTAGACACCTAAAATTGATAAGTATTTTAAAGGTTTCCTTCATAAAAAAGTTTAACCTTTAAGGATCTAGACAAAATGTCTAGATACCTGAGATTGATAGCATTTAAAAGATCATCTCCACAATGAAGCTTAACCTTTAAGGATCCAGATAGAACACCTAGATACCTAAGAGAAATAAGCATCTAAAAGATTGTCTCCTAAATGGAACTTAATCTTTAGGGATCTAGATAGAACACCTAGATACCTGAGAGTGATAAGTATTTAAAAGACTATCTCTAGAATGGAGCTTAATCTTTAAGAAGTCAAGATTTAGATTGTCCCAATACCAATAATCGACTGATGACTAGATGAAATAGATGAAAAAGATGCCAAAGGAAGGGAGATGAGATGACCCTAGTGATAAGATGCCCTAAATGATGAGGACAGAGGATGGGAACAAGATGCCCCAAGCAATAAGTATTCAATGATGTAATCATCCTGCCCCCTTAGGAGTGAAATTGAAAGATGACACAAGTAAAATGTGACATAAAGTAGTAGATAAAGATATGTAGAAGAAATCTAAGATTCGACAAAGTATAAAAGATATTAGAACAATCAAAAGAAGATTTAGAGTCAATTTGCACTGATTTGAAGGTCCAAAAGACCAAGTTTGACCAAAAGTTAACCAAAATTGGCCATGGTTGACTTGAGTTGACCATTTATTAAATGGATTTTGAAAATATGAAGAACATTGAGTTAAAAATATTTGAGGAATCCCAAAATATGAGAAAATTTTGGACTACACAAGTGTTTGATCATGTTGGTCCCCACAATTTAAAATGTATTTTTATGGCATTGAGGTGTGTCAGATTTTGAATTTGATCCCGAAAATAGATTCAGAATGGTCAAATTAGCTAGGGTGTGATTTTTGTGCAAATCAAAGCACTTTGAAAAATTAGGTCAACAGGTATATAATGGCCCAAGGGGTAATTTTCAAATCATTTATGCATTTTGTCCTTTAGTGAATTGAGATCTATGAGAGATATGACAGTGAATGTGAGAGATCATTGTTTTGAGCACTCCTAATGACACAACCGACCAAAAGACTACAGACCTCTATTGATTCATCAATTTCCCACCTTCATTCTTTCATTTTCACACATTTTGATGTCATTTATTGCCCTTTTTAGCATGTTTTAGGAAGGTCAAATCAGTCTTCGTGCAAGACTATCCTTTCTTGCATGAAGACATTCTCTTCTCGTATGAAGAAACAAGATTCATTGTTTCTTTGAGCATGTCAGTGGGTTTTCTTGCACGGGAGATGCCCACTTCTCACATGAAAAATGAGAAATCTCACTCGATCTTTGCACACGAGAGTATCATTCTTCACACGAAGAAGAGATTTCTCACATGAAGAAATGAAACTTTGCACAAGACTTGATATCTTTGCATGAGACTTGAGATCTTCATGTAGGAATCCATGACAGTGAGTTCAAAATTTTCATTTTTGTGCGTGAAATTTGCATTTTTGTCTATATTGTTCGACCATTTCAACCTAGTACTGATCATTTTCTTGTCATTCTTGTTTGTGTGTGCAAGAGGTCTTTGACGACATATCATTTAGATTCCACTATTCACCATATGGATATTTTTTGCAGAGTCTTGATGATGCTGATAGGGCACATATCGCTCAATTGGGCTTGTCTTCTCTATGCCAAATCCGAGAAGTGCTGGTGAATCATAGCCTACTCATAGCCTTGGTGGAGCATTTCCATTCAGAGATGAACACCTTTCACTTACCAGTTTGGGAGATGAGCATCACCCTAGAGGACATTTGGAGGATATTGAGGATCCCTTTCTATAGAGCACATGTGATTTATGATGTGGTGCCCTGAGCAGGTATAAAGGCACTATCTATTGTGTTCAAGAGAGAGCTATAGAGAGGTCGAGCCATCAATTGGGATGAGCTTGTGCACACCTGTGGAAAAACACATAGACTAGCATCAGTGCAAGCAATCTTTCTAAGTTTCTTTCTAGTGCCAAATAGGGGGCAGCATGGCTTAGAGTGTGGTTAGGGGGTCATGCTTCACCGGATGGTAGAGGCCCATGAGATATTTGGGTGGGGTTAGTGCATGTTGACCCATATGTTTCACAAGATGCACAAGATAGTCTTCCATTGGAAGAAGACTATGGTAGTAGGAGTCTATGTCTTATAGATTTGGGCATGGGAGCGTCTTTCCATATGTAGGCCCATTCATGAGGAGGCCGAAGAGCCTATGGAGCCATATATTTGTAGGTATCAGGAACATATTACCCAAGTCTTCCTAGGTAAGATAGAGCACTAGCGCACATGTCTTGATGACCTGGTCTCCATTGTATGGTGTCCCTAGTGAGAGACGGAGGATTGGGATAGCACCTTAAGGGAGTTGGGCTAGATGTTTTGTTTATAGCCACTATTGGGCTGGACATCACCAATCATAGAGCAATTTTTGATTTCATGGGTGTGGCAGCAGTATGGCCAACCACAGGACATTGCACAGGAGTATTGCGCCTATCGAGACTGGTGAGGCATGTAGAGTAGAGGTGTCCACCATGACTAGACCCAGGTTGATCCATGATAGATGTGTGCAACTTGATTATGACATAGTGGGACTATCTCCCAGAAATAGTAGATGCAAGGGTGGCGCCTGCATAGCAGGGTCATTTGATTAGTCACCCATTTCCAAGGTTCATAGATCCTTTTGGGAGAGCAAGACCAATTCCAAAGCAAGTACAAGCGCAATAGTAGCAGGATCCCCCACTGCAAGGACCATAGGATCCATTACTCAAGGTATGGTAGAGGGTGAGATAGGTAGAGATCCATACATGGTAGATGAGATCAAACCCAGGGGCTAGAGGTAGCGGGGTAGAGCATGGTCAGTGACATAGGTTGAGGACTGAGGAGCAGACACCATAGCAGTAGGCACCACTGTAGTAGCATGCACCACCACAGCAGTAGGCCCTTGAGATATTGGATGAGAATATGCCTGATCAACCTATTGGTGGGACATAGGATATAGTGCAACGCTACCGAGAGTGGATTTGTTAGGCCTCTCAGTAGTTGGGAGAGCTACAGATACAGGTAGCTATGCATGACACATAGCTGGTGGAGTAGCAGCGAGAGATTGATCGATGGAGAGAGCATACCAAGACTGCTGAGAAGAGGGTAGAGATGCTATAGGATGAGGTTGACTTATAGTCAGCCTAGGTAGCTTACTATTTTGCTACATATTCAATAGTGGTGTCTGATGAGGCTCTATAGGTACAACACTTTTCATAGTATGTGTGATAGTCTAGAGGTGCACGACCTCCTGCAAGGCCGAGCATGCCACTGCCTCCTCCTCCACTTACTACTCCTACTCCTCTTGGAGATGAGAGTACATGAAAGAGTTAGATGCTATGTGCCTAACTCTTGATTTTGATCTCTAGCTATGTATCGATTGGTGTGCCAACACCATTTTGTATCATATTGATTAGTAGCACTTGAGTAGTGCCCATTTTTCTAGTGACCCATTTTTTTGATAGATATATATACGAGATTTTGAGCTGAGTATCATTGTGTACATGCCATTTTTCTATGTCTGCTTCACCTTGATGTACATGAGATATCAATATGATGATTATGAGATGTATGTTTTACTTTGATATGATGTGATTATGAGCATTTAGAGTAGATATTATGAGTCTATGTAGCAATGCATATGGAAATGGACTGACATCTCATGTAGTGTTGAATGTTTTTCTTGAAAGTGATAGGTATACCATTGAGGAGCACGAATCAAGAAACCAAATATTTGTGCAACTGTGGAGAAACTTGATATGTTTGAAGATGCCCCCAATCCTTCATCACACATGGGAGAAATAGAATCACAACTGAATTGCATGCTTATGCAAGTGAGCATGTAATGCAAGACTATGTTAAATGCAACCCTGGGTCTATTACCAAGCCTCGACAATTTATAATCACTAGATATAGAATGAAGCTCATATGTTATACAATTCCCATTGACATTGAAATCATAGGAATATGAATAGAACATATGTTATAGGTTTTTTGGGATTAAATATAAGCATTTGAGGCACAAGAAGCGAGAATGACCATAACATTAGTCCCTTTTAATGTAGCAAGTTTACATTAGCATCAAAGCATAAATGCTAGGATGCCCTGAATGTTGCTTCCATGACAGGCACACCAAACACACAAAAGATCCTTCTCATGCTTACTATTCAGTAAGTATTCTGTCCACAATGACCCTTGCATTCGTAACCTAAGATAGAAATGTGCTAAGTATACTTGTAGTGACCTGTACATTCACTTAATAGGATGAGTATCAGTATATACTATAGCATGAAGAGTTCACTCCAACAAACAAGGAGAAGTACTAATGTTATTGATGTATTTGTATAAAAGGATTCGAGGTACACCTAGCCATCCAATGTGAGATGGAGGTTGTTATAGTGGACATCCCTCTCATAGGAATATGTCAACTAATTGGAACTAAACCACAAATAGAAAGCAAAGAAAAGATCATGCTCGCAGTCATTACTTCTCTAATAAAAAATGACATTATCGAGTTGCTCGAAGGGACATGATAAAGTGAAAATAAAGAAAACAAAGAAAAAGCTCAGCATATCCAACAAGTATGTCATTTCAAAACTATTATTTTTCTTGGGATTGATGTCAAGTGCTAGTTTCCAGAACATGTTTGAAATAAATCTCTTCAGTAGGGTGACAACAATAGGTAGACGCAGTCAAGACAACTGGTGACTAAGGTCAAAAAGGAATCTTTGAGGTGAAGAACCTAGGAGGACTAAGCGACAGTAGGCAGACACAATTCAGACAATTGGTGATTGATGCCAAAGAGATCTTCCATAAAGGAATCTGAAAATGTGACATGAGCAACAGTAGGTAGAAACAACTAAAACAACTAGTGACTGTTGCAAAAGAGATTCTATGAGGAGAATCTTGAAATGAGTGACACTAGTGATAGTAGACAAACATAGTTGAAACAACTGGTGACTATTGTGAAAGATATTCTATGAGGAGAATCTTGAAATAAGTAACACTAGCGATAGTAGGAAGACACAATGAAGACCACTATTGACTATTGTGAAAGAGATTCTATAAGGATAATCTTGAAAAGAGTGACTCTAGTGATAGCAGGCAGACATTGTGGGGACCACTGGTGACTGTCACGAAAGAGATTCTATGAGGAGAATCTCGAGAAGAGTGACACTAAAGGGGAATGCCCCTAAGCTATGACAAGACTCAATCCATGGATACATGAGTGAAAGTAGGAAACCAAAGTAGGAAAATGGAAGCATGAAAGCAACTGTATAGAATAACCAGAAGATGCACTGCAAGATGGAGCCTTGGGAACAAGAGGCACCTGTTTACTAGGTTTTCACCTTCTTGGTAGGATTTTCCTATTTTTGCTACCATGATGACTATTTCTAGGTTTTCATCAATGGAACTTTTTTTGTTTTTAAATTTTTTTGGTATTTTTCTTTAAATTTTTTCTTTTGTTGTTACCAAGGTGCCTATTGCTAGGTTTTCACCAGGGTAACAATTTTTTGAAGGACTTTTTCTAATTTTTTGTATTTTTTTTAGGACATATAGATATGTATAAAGAGCTACTGATATCACATCAGCTGTAAAACTATTTCAGGTGGAGAGTGTTGATATATTCTTTGAGCACTTCTCCTTTGGTTGTGGAAAGCTAGTAAGAGCCAGATCCATATACTATAGTGATGATGTAAGGACCGAGCTAGTTTGGTTCAAACTTCCCTTTTTGGACTCATTGTTGTTGATTCTTAGGGTTCTCTCTCAAGATGAGATCACCCAGTTGGAAGTCACATGGCTCGACCCTCTGATTGTAGCTTCTTGACATTCATTGTTGATATGCTCGCAAATGATCACATGCCACTTGTCGATGTTCATCTAGTAACACAAGCTCTTGAAGCTGAGCTATCTTGTATTCATCATCAATAATAAGTCCCTTAATAGAGATTCTCAAGGTAGGAATCTTGACCTCTATTGGAAGCATAACATCTGCCTCATACACCAAAGAAAAGTGGGTCATGCCTGTTGGAGTCCTAATGCTTGTCCTATATGCCCACAAGGTTGGATTAATCTAGAGATGCCAATCTCTCCCTAATTTTTTGACTATGAGATGAAGAATTTTGAGGATTTCCTTATTGGATGCCTCAGCCTAGCCATTACCATGGGGGTAATAAATGGAAGACCAATAATGTGTGATTTTAAATTTCTTGTATAGTTCCTTGAGGTCTTTGTTCTTAAATTATCCTCCATTGTTAGTAATGATTGAGGATGGTACACCATATTTGCAGATGATGTAGTTTGCTATAAAAAGTGGTATATTTTTTCCATCAGTAACTATGAGAGGTACTGCCTCTAACCACTTTTTGAAGTAATCTATAGTCGTGATAATGAACTTATGTCCATTAGAAGAGGTCGGGTGGATCTATCCCACCAAGTCAAAGGCCCATTGTTGAAATAGCCATGTTGTAGTAGAGGGAATCAGCTCTCTAGCTAGAGCATGGATTAGATTCCCATGTAGCTAACATTGCTTGCAAGATCTAGCATACTTGATAGCTTCTTGCTCCATTTTAGGCCAATTAGTGCACATTCAGACTCTTCAGGTTCTAAACACCTAAGGAGTGTTTCTTTGAGACCTCTCCTATATAGATCATCAGCAATAATGACATAATGCAAAGCATTACAGATTAGGTAACATTTCTCATTCTAGGTTAGACCTTCTGAAATGGTTTGATTATGGAGATAGGAATAAATGTGATGGTAGTGGGATGATTCTTGTCCAACAATAGAATAGATCATCCTAGAATCAAGGGTGTCATAGGCTGGGTAGTGTAATGCTTCCACTAAGAATTCATGTCAGGCGTCATTTTTAGGCCTCTATAGCAGGGAGGCCAAAGTAGCCATAACATTAGCCACTTTATTATCTTCTCACTATAATTGTTGGAAGGTGATGTGTGCAAAATACATCTTTAAGTCATCAACCATGCACTTGTAAGGAATTAGTTTCTCATCCTTTGTTTGGTACACATCATTAACCTAGTTGATGACAAGCTAAGAGTCACTAAAGATGTCAAATTGATCCACTCTCCATTTGGCTGCAATTTTCTTGCCATTGATCAAAGCCTTGTATTTAGAAATGTTGTTTGTACAAGGAAACAAAATCTTGTATGCTTTGGGCAATGGGTATCTCTATGGTGTAACAAAGAGTAATCTAGCACCCGATCCTTGTTGTGTGAAGGACCCATCAAAGAAAATAACCCATGTGTGGTGCATGAGTGTCAAAATCAACTCATTTGGGAAATCAATGTTCATTAGCAGAAGACTTTTTATGGGTGCATCAGTCAACTGATTTGCAATTGCCTATCTCTTGATAGCCTTGTGTTCAATGTATTGAATGTCAAACTCACTAACTATCACAACCCATTTAGCCAATCTTCCTATGAGAGCTGCCTTACTAAGCAAGTACTTTAGTGGATCTATTTTAGCTACGAGCCATGTAGTGTGGGAAAGCATGTAGTGTCTCAACTTTTGGGAAGTAAAAATGATTGTTAAGCAAGCTTTCTCAATAATGCTATAGATCTTCTCATAAGAGATCAATGTCTAACTCAAGTCATAAATAGCCCTTTCTTTATTGTCATTGTCTTCCTAAGCCAACAGGATTCCTAGAGATGTTTCAGTTACTAAAATGTATAAAAGAAAAGGCTTCCCATGGATAGGAGGCAATAGGATTAGTAGATCGACAAGATATTTTTTGATCTGTGTTGAGCTTTTCTCACAATCCTGGCTCCAATTAAATTTGACACCCTTATGTAAGGTCTTTGTGAGGGGTTATGATCTATCCGCCAATTGTGAGATAAACATATGAATAGATTGGAGCCTTCCCTATAGTCCTCTCATCTGACTAATGTTCTAAGGTGGTGGCATGTCCATTATTGCTTATACTTTCTCTGAATCTACCTTAATTCCTTTTGTAGAAATGATGTATCCCAAAAACTTTGTTGATGTGACACCAAATTTGCATTTCTTAGGATTGAGTCAAAGACTAATTTTTTCCATATGATCTAGGATGGGCCCCAAATCTTGAAAATGAGTATTGCATTTAACACTTTTGACCAAGCTATCATCAATGTAGTCTTCCATGGTCTTATGCATCATATCATGGAAAATTGTGATAATAGATCGTTTATATGTAGCACCAGTGTTCTTCAAGCCAAATGGCATTACGTTACAACAAAAGGTTCCCCATACACATGTGAAAGCCATTTTCTCCTGGTCTTTTGCCACAATGTTTATCTGATTGTATCCAAAAAGCCCATCCATAAGTGAGTATATCTCATAGCCAGTCATCATGTCCATGATCATATCAATATTAGGAAGCTGAAAGTCATCTTTAGGACATGCCAAGTTGAGATCACAGAAGTTAGTACATACCCTAATAGATTTATCATGCTTGGAAACTGGAACAATATTGAATATCCATTCAAAATAATCAATTGCACGGATGAAACCAACTTTTAGAAGTTTCTCCAATTCTGCTTTGATGAGCAATGCAAAATGAGGATGCATTTTTTGAAGCTTCTATTTAACTAGTTTGATGCCTAGTGATATGGACAAGTGATGCATGATAAGATTAGGATCTAGTCCTGGCATGTCAAAGTATGTCCAAGAAAAAAATATTTTCTTTTCTTTGAAAAAGGAAATGAATTCTTCCTTTTCTTCAAGTGTCAGCAATTGTGCCAGATGTATCATATGAGGATGTTCTTTTGTGCCTAGGTTAGTGGGTTGTGTTGGCTCTATCAACACTAATGATCTCTCCTGAAAGTGACTATGAAGTGCATCAAATATCTCATCTGCGAGTGCCTTAGAGAGGTTTTCACCCTTGGATACATCTTTTGTTTTTACTTTTTTGGGTTTTGATACTACCACAATGTGGTTTTCACCATCGAGCCTTTTATATTTTTTCTTTTTAATTGTATGACTGAGATATTTGATGTTAGCCTTATTCATGTTGACACTCTGCTCATTAGTGGAAGATGTTATAGGTTCAATAGCATTTAGGTAATAGGAGAGAGCATACTCATTCTAGAAAGTAGGGACTTCACTAGATGCATTAGGGTTCTAGTCTATAAGCTTAGGATTTGTGAGTGAGAGAGTGGTGGCACATTCAATTGCATTCATAGTATAGTCATTAAGTGCTTGGACCAAAAATTCAAGACCTATGATGACCTCATCCATAGATGTGTTCAAACACCTCTGAGTATGAACATCAGCAATTGATGACTCTAGGACACTAGTTATATTATACCCATGTGACCTAACCCTAGATGTTTCACATGCTTTGATTTGGTTTTCATAGACATGCACTTGGTCAATGTCTTTATCAGTAGTTGCTTCTAAAAGAGAGTCAAACTCATAGTCCTTAGAATTAGTGCTACATGGAAAGAGATTATAGAACTCCCCAACAGTGATAGGGACATACTTGCCTTCATCCTCTAGGTTCTTAAATAAATACTCAATGTGAAATGACTGACTAGATTCTCCCTTTTTTGAATGATATTTGAGTTACTTAGTATTGTCCTTAGAAGAGTCACTAGTATCATCCATAGTGCTCAGTATTGTCCTCAGAAGAGTCACTAGTATCATCCATAGTGCTAACACATGGCACAAACTCATCTAACTAAGCAAAGAATTTAGCAAGATCATGAGGAATAGGATGAGGATAGGAATCCTCATCATCGGATTCTTCCTCCTGAGTATCAAAGTCAGCTTATGACTCATTTCCAGATGAACTCTCAGGTGTTGGTATGAATTTATTTGGTCCCAAATGGAAAGGAACCTTCTTAAATCCTAGGCCAGTTGTATCACTATTGCTTCGAGCTATTGCTTTGATAGGATCAATTAGGCCATTGTTATTTCACCCAATAGGGCCAATTTCCTTGTAACCAACATGTTTCATAAGCCTAAGACTAGGCCCATATTTCTTAGGAGTGATTTCTCAAGCTTGCTCTATTAAGTCTATTGGAGCCTCTTCTCTATAAAGCCATGTTGCAATGGCTCTATTTTCACTTTCATCCTCTAAGGGCATTGTAGCCTTAACAAAAGTGCCATTATACTTGGTCTGAGGTGTCAGTATGAATGGCTTTTTTTCCCCTGAGGGTCTCCCATAATGATGAGGAGATTCTGGAAGAGATGTCAATGATAGCACTAGTTCAATGTGATACTCACCCATGCCAATTTATTTCAATTTGAATGAGTACTTGATTTGTTTTCACTTATTGTCATGATAATCAGTGGATTCATGGTTAGTAAGGATGAAAGTTTCAATAGCCTTGAGCGTATTGCAAGTGTAACTAGTAGTAGTAGGAATGGTAACTTTGGAGCCATGAAAGGGGAACTTGATGCATTGGTGGTATGTGGATGGCATAACATACATCTCATGTATCCATGGCCATCCTAACAGAATCTTGTATGCCAAGGGAATGTCAAGCACCTAACAGGTGACATCCCTTTCTATAGGACCAACGTGAATGGGTAAAACCACAAGACCTACAGACTTTCATTCCACTTTGTCATACACTTTGCTATTGATCTTACATCAAGGATCAATAGAGTTTGCAGAATAATTCAATTGTCTAAGGAGAGTAGCAGAGAAAATATTTAGGCTAGCACCATTATTAATGAGTACCCAATGAACATGTGTCGAATGAATCATGACCTCAATGTGTAGTAGTTGATTGTGTGGGTGACTCAGTGAGTTATCATCCTCCTCAAAGAAAGTGATAAGATAAGGGAAGGTCAAATGACTACCATGGATTGAAATTGCTCGAGATCAAGATCTTGAGGAACATTTGCCTTAGCGAGGGCTTTGTCGCGAATCTTCCTGTGAGTAGGCAATATTTTAAGTAGCTAAAAGATATAAATCTGAGCATTAATTCATTTCAATTTACCGAGAACACTATATCTAGTTGTTGTTGAGTTTGTTATGGGTTTTGCACCTTTGCTAGATGGACCAGAAAGGGCTTTTTCTTTGTGTTGTTCAAGATCAAATGTAGGAGGCACAAGGCCTTTGAGCACCAACTTGGTGCGAGAGTGAGTGACAACATTAGCATAGTGTTGTGAGGGTGAATTATCCATTGTGTTGAGAGTAGGGCCCCTCAAGAAAAATGGTGTCTTGGGTTTGTTGTTATCTTGTTTTCCCTTAATGGTAATAACAATTTAGTATTCATAATCCACAAGTTCAACCATGTTGATCACATTTTCATCATTGGAATATGCATAGTTGACCTTGTTGTTGACCTTGTTGTTGGGTTGTGGTTTCGAAGTCTCCCCTTTTTCATAGGCTGGGAAAGGCTCTTTGAATGCCTTGTGATCCAAGTTTTTTTTATGTCCATCTACCACAAGATCACTAGCATCAATCATGTCCTCGACTTTATGGTGCAAGTTTATGAAGTTGCTAGTTTTGTGTCCCTTATTTTGGTGATACTCATAGAATGAGGTTTCATTCCACCATGGTGGATGTGGTTGTGGATCATAGGGATGAGGATTTTCCATTGGGAAATAAGCTTATGTCATAGCAAGGTTTTGTAAACCACATCCAAAGGTTCCCCCAAGGGCATATACTCTCACTTGGGGCATGGGGCCCATGAGTTTCTTGGTTTGTTCCCAAATGTCTTATTGTCAAGAGGAGGTTTCTCAGTGTTTTTGGCTGCTTTGAGGCCATCTGTGAGATTAAATGCTACTTTAGCAGGTTTGGGGGTGACATTGTCAACAACTCCATCATGTACAAGTTCTCAATTCTTGTTGACATGTTTGGTTTTATCCCTATTGGAAGTGGAACCTTGTTTTATGTCCCTTTGAAGAGTGAGTTTACATTTCTTGACCATAAATTCCTCAATACAAATAGCCTATGTGATCATGTCTTCAAAGGTACGTGGATCTTGAAGTTGGACTCTATATTTGAAATCAGGTAAGAGGTTATTAGTGAAAATGTCAAGCTTTTCTGTCTTTGGAATTTTGTGGGAATACTTAGTCTATAGTTGTCTCCACCATTGGAGGAATGTGAGAAAAGGTTCTCTGACTTTCTACTTAAGTTTTCATAAATCTTGAATGTTGATAGGATGTTGAATGTTATGAGAATACTATTGAACAAATAAGTTGGAAATTTCATCAAACATCTTAATACTGGGACGTAAATGTGAAAACCACTCTAAAGCCTAACCACCTAGGCTTCTAGGGAATAAATGCATGAGGTATGTTTGATCATGTATAAAATCCATAGGCAAAGCACCAAATTCCCACAAGTGATCTTGGGGATCAGTGGTACCAAAGTACTTGTCATACTTGGGTAGCTCTACACCTCATCAAAAAAGCAGCATGTTAATGCTTTTGTCAAATGGAAATGGACAAAGAGCATCCAATGTGTATGTTTTCATGGGTTTCTCTTTCTCATGCATCATTTGAGCCAATTGGTCTTGCATAATTTTCAATTTCTTTTGGAGTTTAGAAGTCTCAGTTTCTTCTTCAGGAGTGATAATAGTTTCCACATTGAAATGAGAGGGCAACTTTGCTCCCTCTTGGGCAAGTTTGAGAAAATACTTTTCTTTCTCTTTGTTGAGAAAGATTTCCATGACATTTTGAAATTTTTTGTCTCTTTGACATTTTTCTATGTTTTTAGGGAGTATTTCCACCTCTTCCTATTCCTCATCGGTGTCATGGTATTTCTCTTTCTCTTTGTCATTCCTAGGTGGTTCTTAATGTTTACTATGACTACCATGTTAAAGTTCACAATTAGTCATTGTAGGAACATATTTAGTTTCAATGTGTTGTGTTCTGAAAGGTCCTTTGGAAAAGGAGTCAAACATCATGTTTGGGGATATAGGACCTCTACCTATCTTAGTATCCTCTTGATACAAAGGATTCCTAATTTTTTGTAGGTTTATGAAAAATGTTTGCTGAATTCAAGGTGATCAGACGGGTGAGGGAGATCATGAAGATGCCTCACTAGTCATACTAAATAAAAAGTGTGTAATGAAAGGTAAGTGACATTTTCCATGATTATGACCCCTAGCATGACCTTGCCTAAGTCTAGGAGGATAAAACATGTTGCCGCTCTTGGTTGCGATAGTCATAGAAAAGGACAAAAGGCAAGAACCTGGACAAGGATTGCACTAAGGCTGAGTCTCAATAGTATAAGACAAGAATACTATATACTAAGGCATGAGTAGTCTAATTTGAACACTAGAATAGCCAAAGGTAATGACTATCATAACACAGAGTATGAAAAGCATTAAGGAACAATAATCTAGAGAAGTAAAAGATAAGACTAGTCAAAATGTGGATCACAAATCTTTGGTTAAGCTAAATGCCACTATTTAGGACTATGTATAGATAGAGAAGAGACAACTCAGTGTAGGAAACTGACTGGATGTAGATCATAGATTGGTCAAATAAGCTAATTTGATAGTTTTGGAACAAGATCTCACACAAATATTCTCTGTAAGCTGCGCAAGAAATTTCACCAGGTCACACGAAGACTCATGATAGTAATTTAATTTCCCACGAAGACTTTATATAGCTTGCATGAAGAAGTGATAGGACAACTAAGACAATAGCAAGATCTCATTCAAGTATATGCAAGATCTCATGCAAAGACCTGAACTAGCTTGCATGAGAAAGTACAAGATTGTGTGCAAAAATTAGGACTGGATTAACAATAGTGGTAGATTTCGAAGAGATTTTTAGACTATTTAGATAGATTGGATAGGTTTTTCAAAAAAAAATTATTGGACAAACATTTAGGTTAACTAAGTAACACATTTGGACAATGTTTCAAGATTCAATCAATGCAATGTGTTTGAACAAGATAGTGAGAAGCAAGCAGTAGTTGAAAACACTCCTATCGAGAACAAAGCAACTTGACATGATAGGGGAGTCTTGACCTTTGTTTGTTGTAGAAAATTTTGGACTTGTTTATGACTCAAGAAAAAACATTCTTTTATTCCTAAAAATAAAAATTGATAGAGAAGGAAAAACCTTTGTCCCACACCTTATTCGCATGCGTGTACCTCATAGAGTCATGTCACCCCCTAGAGGGCACTCGTGTTTTTGGTATATTCAAAGGACTCAATAGTACATGCTAAATGAGTACCCTTGTGGTAGGGGATGAGCATGTATACCACCTTCAAACATCTAGTACCATGCCTATGGTGAGTTCTATAGGAGAGATTCTTCCCCCTCCTTGCACAAAGATAATGCCTCCTTTCAAAGGTGAACCGGGTGACTTCTAACTAAAGGTTTTTACTTGGCTTCCATTCATATTAATTCCCAATGGCTTCGCAAGTGGAGTTGAGACTAGTATCCCACACCAGCATCTAAAAGTGCACACTACTTGCTTAGCAAGCTATGGGCTAGTGCCGACCAATGCACAGACAGAGCTTTCCCTCGATATGTGATATCAAGAATCAAGGGAAAGAAATTAATTTGGATTTGGAGTCTTTTGCTCTACTAAATATCTTGATTATAGTGAGTTGGAATCTCTAGCAAAAGGAGTGTGCTCACTTGGGTCATTCCCAGAGGTTGGATCACTTTGGTAGGCCCTCTAAAGGATTGACTCAGACTGGTGGTTTGAGTGAAAGGGTCAAAGTTTCTAGTTTCCCCTAAGGGGAAAGAGCATACTACTCTACCTTACTTTCTTGCCCAAACATGCAAAACAAGTTGATTTACCAAATTAGCTTAATCAATCTAGACTTGTCCTTCCTCAAGATTCTAATTCCCTAAAAGGAAACCATCATCTTTTCATAGACCCATACTAGAGAACCACTAAGCTACTTGCCTTCTTTAGAATGTCATCTTGCAGAAGTGTCTAGGTTTTTGATTCACCCTTGGTCATGACCTCCAAGTGGTGAAGAGCATAATTACTTATTCTTCTATCTTGCATCCTAGGAAGTTCATAAGCCCCTAATTAATCTATGTTTTGAAAGCAATAAATAAGACACAATGTTTTGTGGGTTTTAAAAGTGATCTTCGTCAAGTGTATCTTTAGCAATCGTCCTGCAAGCAAATAGTTAGTCCATGTTTAAGTGGGTTGTATAAGGAATCTTCAAAAAATTGTCTTGCAGACAATAATTAATGTATAAAAAATTAGAGAAATAGAGCAACATAGATTCTAGGAAAAAACACATTAATGAAATGAGATAAATAGCCTATTAAAAGTATAGAAATCAAACCTGCTATTTCAAGATCTCATGTGAGATCTTGTGCAAAACCGCATGAAATTCTTTTCCTACTCGCATGAAGAAATTATGTGTCGCACGAAGACTCGTGCAATGGGGAACTTTCTCGTGTGAAATGGGAAGAATCTTCACACAAGAACCTAAATCCTCACGCAAAAATGGATCATCTGGAGCAAAAATCTGAGGAACTGTATGGAACTATATAGACAAAGAGCTAAAATATCATTAAAAAATGAAGAGGAGGTTAGAGAAATTGATTTTCTCAGCCCCACAATGGGCACTAGAAATTTATACCTGAATATGTGGCCTCTGTTAACACACACACTTCAACACAGTCTTTATATGTGGATTCTTCCTGGAATGAACATGAGATTTTTCACCCAAGAATAGTCCAGCACGGTGACCTGTTGCCTTCTTTCTAAAGAGATTTTGCTTATTAGATGTCCTTAGATTCGAGGTGTAAGAAACCAGACCTTCTAAGAATGAAGGATTTAAGAATGCAACTAAGTCTATATGAGTGTGCAATTTAGTCTAAATGTGTTATGCAATTAATCTAAGAACTTATAAAACAAACTAGATTAAATGTATGCATTTTAACTCTAAATGTCATTAATCTAGGAATGAGAATATGTGAATATAATAAGCTAGATGAGTGTATAATGCAGCAAAAATTTGATATCAATTTGATTCAAACTCTTTTGATAAGGAATTATGAGTCACTTAAATAGAATTCCTAGAATCCATCAACGAGTGAGATCAACTTGGATCAAGGTCAAGATTGAAGCAGAGCTTTAGTTAAGATAGAAACTTCCTTGTGCAGCTGAAGTGAACTATTTTTTATCTGAGTGTGATGAGTAGTCAACTAAACTTGCCATGAGTGAGAGAATAAGATAACTAGATTGATTCTAATTTTGAGAAGTAGTTCACTCAAAGTTTCCATTTTGAATTGAAGAGTATAATTAGGAAGAATATTTAATTTAATAAAATGAGATATGCTCTCATCAAGTCCTTTTCTTATTTAATTAAATAATTTTTTTTAATTAATTAAAAATAGGCATATTTATTAAATTAAATAAATTTAATCTTGTAGCACATTTAGCCTTAGGAGACAATTTAATTTAATAAAATATGAATACTTTAGATTAAATTAAATTTAAATAAAATAGGTTTAATGTGGCTAATATGAGTGAATACTATAGGAATTAAATAATAAGTATGATGAATGCAGATTAGGGTCTTTTGCATTTGACAATTAAGTCAAGTAGAAAATATTAGAACAAGAATTTGCATAGTGAAATAAGACTTTAGCAATTATTAGGATAGACCATAATTGGTATCATGGCAATGAGCCAATTTTGGGGTACTACAACTTCAACTTAGACTCTGTGCACTTAGCCACATCATTAGAACACTTTTCCATCCATGTCCATAAATGTGCATGACTAGACAATCAAACCATTGTTCATACCATTATGACCTATGTCTGCTACTCTACTAGTCTTTACAAAAAATATTCTATCTTGACATCAATGAAGAACATAATCATGAATGAAACATATCAATAGTCTCCAATGCTCAGGATACTGCCCAAAGTAGAAACATTAGTAGTCACGCTAACAATGTCCCCCTTTCACATTGATGACAACGTAGATGAAAAACATCTAAGTTTCTAGAATACCAAGTAGTACTCGACTATTTCTTCTATCCTTATCTCATTCATACTCTCCCCATTATTTATGAAAAAAAATTCATTCATATTCTCCCCCATTGACATCAATGTCAAAGTATTCAAACTCAATCTACCAATTGTTAAATACTAAGTGTTAATTAGCTACTCAAATTCATCAACCAACTCAAGTGTCCAATCACACCCTTCAATACCAAATACCAAATACAAAGAGTCCTCAATGACTTAGTACATACTAGATACCCCCCCATATGAGAAGTATCATCACTTAGTCTAGCCAAATAATAGTGTGTTGTATCACTAGACTGATGTACTTTCTATGTCAAGTAATTAGAAGTAGGCAAGGACATAATCCCAAGCATACCTCTCAAGTACTCAGATGTATCTTTAGGAAAAGGCTTGATAAGATATTTGCAATCTAATCCTTAGTACTTGCATACTTCAATCTAATCTCCTTTTATATTTCTTTCTCTCTTAGCACATGATACTTAAAAGATATATGCTTAGTCTTAGAATGCAATACATGATTCTTAGACATACTTACTGTACTTTTGTTATCATAGTAAATGATAAAAGGTTCTTCAATCTCAATTCTGATATCCTTTAGCATTTTCTTCATCCACATGAAATGATTATAGTTATTTTCTATTGCAATATACTCTACCTTAGTAGTTCTCTGCAAAATAAAATCTTTCTTCTTGCTTAACCAAGAAACCAATCTTTCTCGAAGAAATAATGCTCCACCACTAGTGCTCTTTCTATCATTCATACTGCCTACCCAATCAACATTAGTATATGCACATAGAGTGAAATCACTTGATCTATAATACCAAATATTGTAATTAATGTCCCTTTAAAATATCTAAATATTCTCTTAACTACTACAAAATGATATTCCTTAGGATTAGGTTTAAATCTAGCTACAAGCCCAATTACATTTTTTTTATCTAGTTTGGTGTTAGTCAGATACTACAAACCTCTAATCATGGATCTATATTTCTTTTGATCCACTACAGGTTTTTCATCTTTGTTGGATAACTTGTGACTAGTTATCATGTGTGCCAATAGGTTTACAGCTTTCCAAACTAAACCTTTTCAACCAATATTTTACATACTTAGCTTGTGAAATTAATATACCATCATTATTATGCACAATCTACAAAACTAACGAAAAATTAATTTCTCCTATCATGCTCATTTTAAATTTATTCTTCATCTCCACATCAAATTTATCACTAGCTTCATCATTACCTCCAAAAATTATGTCATCAACAAATATTATAATAATCAACAAACCATCTTCAATTTCTTTTAGGTACAAGTTACTATCTATCATACCTTTAGCAAATTCATGCTTTACCAAGTAACTCTCCAACCTTTTTTATTAGGTTCTATATGCTTGCTTTAGATGATATAAATATTTATTTGATTCACATACCATATCTTTATCTTTTGATAAACAAAAACTTTCAAGCTACTTAATATAAACCTCTTCTTCTAGTTTTTGATTCAGAAAGGTTGATTTAACATGCATCTAATAAACCTTGAATTTCTTGTTAATTTAATAAGCTAGAAATATCCTTACTACTTCCATTCTTGCTATTGGTGGATATGTTTCCTCATAATCAATGCCTTCTTTTTATGAATAACCTTTGCAAACAAGTTTGGCCTTGTTTCTCACAAATTGTCCTTGGTCATTTATCTTATTTCTAAAAACCCCTTTCATTCCTACCACATTCTTGTCTTTTAGTCTAGGAAATAACTCACATATATCATTCTTTATGATCTAATCTAATTCTTCCTTCATTTCTTAGGTCCAATGATTATCTTTGACTACTTCATCTATGGACTTGGGTTAAACTTGAGATATCAAACATATCTCCTCATTTACTCAATTTCTTGTTTTTACACCTTTATCTTTACTTCCAATTATCTTCTCATGAGGCTAATTCCTTGTCAAATTCTTATTAGGGGTAGGAGTTGACATCTCAACTATTATCTCTTCTCTAGGTTCAAAACTCTAGTCTCCTCTATGCTCAAAAGCTAGCACATCATTTTGCAAGTCCTTATTAGTCATAAACAAAACTTTAGCATTATGTCTAACAATTCTAGAGTTATTCTCTTCTTCATCTAAATTATAATCTACCATCTTTTCTTTAATTACAAACTTCTCATCAATCCTTACATTTTCACATTAACCTTTTGTCTTAGTTCTATAGTTGAAACATCTATAGGCCTTACTTTTCAATGAATAGCCATGAGACATACCTTAGTCACTTCTTGGACCAAACATATCAATTCCATCACCTCTCTTAATATAAATTTTTCTACAAAATATTATAAACGACTTGACTAATGGTGAATTTCCAAACCATAGTTCATCAAGTGTCTTATCCATACTTTTTTTTATTTTTACTCTATTTAGAGTATATACTATTGTATTATCTACTTCTCTACATAATTTCTTAGAAACATCATTCTCAAATAAGATCACTGTAGCTACCTCTACTATAGACTTATTTCTTCTATCAGAAATCCCATTTTGCTCACATGTTCTAGGTGCACATAGCTATCTTTTGATTCCATTTTCTTCACAAAATATGTTAAATTCTCTAGAGGTGAATTCTCCTCCTCTATCAAATCTCAAATAGTTAATCTTAATCCTAGATTCATTCTCAACTCTATTCTTAAATATCTTAAACTTCTCAAAAGCTTCAAATTTCTCTTTAAGAAATGCTACTTGTTGGTCTGATTTTTTGTAAGATAAAATTTCCCCAATCTAGGTACAAAAAATAAGAATTGAGTTCGTTATGGAGAATAAGATTCCTGGTCTTTGGTCATGCAAATTTGTTAACCTTTGAAAACCTTTGTTAAACCCTATGTCTTTTTCCTTTTGAATTTATGTGGGCATGAAACCTTCTAAAATATGAATATTCTGTGTCCCGTTCAAATCTTTTGTACCCCCCAAGTGACCTTTTTTCCTTTGTATCACACCATCTGATCCTTGTAAGATCTATGGTAGTCACATCATCACTATCAAAATATGAAAGTGTTTTATCCTATGCGACATAGTGACTATTGTGAAATTGAGGGGTAGTGTCATGAAATAGAGGAGCAACAATCAGAAAGTACATTGCATCAGAAGTGTTTAGTCACATTTTCTATGTGAGAGCTATTAGAACCAAAAAAAGGAACTAAAATAATGAAGTACAAAAGACGTCAATAGAATTCAATTTTTCTGATTGCTTGCCATGTGACTATTAGAAATCTTTTGCGCCCCCCCCCCCCAAGTGACATTTTTTCCCTTTGTTTCACACTGTCTGATCCTTATAAGATCTATGGTAGTCACATCTTCACTATCAAAAGATACAAGTATTTTATCCTATGTAACATAGCGATTATTGTGAAATTGAGGGGTGGTGTTGTGAAATAGAGGAGCAGCAATCGAAAAGTGTATTACATCAAAAGTGTTCAATCACATTTTCTATATCAGAGCTGTTAGAACCAAAACAATGAAGTACAAAAGATGTCAATAGAAGTCAAATTTTTTTTGATTGCTTGCCATGTCACTATCAAGAAAAATTTGCACCATGTCAATAGTGACATGGCACATTAATGGAAAATATAGATGATAGTTACCTTTAAAATTTTTGGGTGCCATAAAATTTCCAAGTGGCAAGGTGGACGTACAATTTTAATTTTCTGTTAGAAGCACAAATTAGGATAATTATGATTTCATAGGTTTTTATCTTTCTAGCACTAGATTTTAACAAGACACTAGAGGTTGCTATATCGTGATAAAAAATGAACAAGCTTTGTCGTTAGCGACATAGTGCCCAAGTGAAAAATGATAGCACAATAATAGTTTCAAAGGGTGGGTCCCAGAAATTTTCTTTGTCAGATATGAGTCATGCAACCTTTGGACATGGTGGCATCCAGTTGGAGATGTATCATGTACTATAAAAAATTGAGGACACCAGAAGTCGCTATGTCATGATCAAAAAAACTTTGTGCCTCACCATTAGTGAGATAGCGCCCAGCTAGAAAGTGGGGATATGGTGGGACCTAAGACCTAAGGTAATATAACAAGGACTAAAATATTAATTTGTGAGCTAGCTAGATGGTAGATTCTCACATTAGCAATAACTTCAACCTATGCTCCAATCAGAGACCAAATGAAGAATTGTGATCATCAAATTAAGATGAGATCAATGATAGTCATTTGGTTGCAATAAAAAGATGTTCACTATTTACTCTATGAAACATAGTGACTAGGGACCCACCATAGTGTATGCATATCATGCAAGTTCCCTTGCCATTAGATGAAGCCTAGATCTATGGCTATTGCTGTGTCATTATGATAAGTTGCTCAAATTTTATGTATAGAGACATAGCCAACAAGGAGGAACCCACCACTCTAGTAATAAAAATACAATAAAACACCTGCCATCAGATTAAGATTAGATCAAGGGGTTTTTCTTCCTTGCTATGGAAACATGCTCACTCTTTATGTATAGCAAGGTAGCGACTCAACAACACATGTCCTCAGAAGCCAGTGGGTCCAATTTGAAGTTCCAATAATGAGGGAAAGGTACACATGGTGAAATATCATTGGTTTGGCTATGAACGTCTCAAGTAAAACATGAGTCATCCTTGCTAGTGTCCCTAGATCGTAGGATTTTTCAAAGACCAATGGTGTAAATTTGAATGTAGAAGGGGGTACCATTATTTTTTCCATTATAGTTCATTTATGAGGATTGAAAGCTTCACGTGTGGAAAAAATAGAGTATATTATAGGAGATCTCACCATTCCCATCTCACGTGAACAAAGATTTCAATTTTTCTGAGCACAAAAGCTTATTGAGAATATTATGTTGAGCCTAATAAGAATGTGAAGTAGTTTCCCATTGTTCACAAGCTATTATAGAATTACAAAGAACTAGCAGAAAAGCAAGTAAGTACTTATACACTATAACTTCTATAGCAGTTTAATTTATGTGAATTAAAGTCAAGATGCCTCCAAAGAAGGTGTTTTCTAGGCAAGATAATTATTTGGATAGGAATATCCATGGTGACTTGCTCAAATTGCTTCCTGAATCCACCATTGAGAGTGTACAATTAAAAAGGATAACTTCATTAAACCCTAGGCTAAGAGTCAAAGATAGGTTATATAATAAGGGAAATTGGGTTCAGGATGCTAAAACTATTTGTTTAAGAAATGGTTTTTAGAGAGGAACTTGTTTTCCCCACATGCCAATATATGGAATTTTGATTTAGGGAAATTGGTGGTTCCTAGTGTCTTTATGGATTATGACCTCCTTAAGGCTATAGCAAAAAACTATGACCAAGCAATTAGAGTAGTAAGGAGAATTGATGGTGAAATTCTAACCACAATAAGCCAAAAGAAAATTAGGCAAGTATTTGGTTTAGGGCCTCTCACTAACTACCATGTGCCAATTGATTTAAAAGGATTAGAAAAAGAATACATGTCAAAGAAGGATGTTGTTAGAAAAGGTTCCCTAAGGGCACATATAGGTAAGATTGGAACTCTATCAGCAATAACAATAGCCTCAAAGGAACCCTTCAAAAGAGCATACTTCAATGCTAGGGCTATAGAGGCATACAAGACTCTATGCAGAGTTTTTGGAAAAGATGAAGAGGAGTTTATGCTTGTGGATTTTATTTACATGATTACTCAGATTTCCTCTTTTGGTGTGGACATAATTTTTTATTTTGCTTCTTATTTAGCTAAAGAAATTCATAACGGCCTTGTCAAGATTGCAAAGGGCAAGGTGGAAAAGATTTTTGGTCACTATTCTTTGATAATGCACATGTTTCTATTCAAAGGAGTAACATATTTTGGAAAGGAGATGAAATAGAATAGCGAACATGGTGGGGAAGCACTGCCAGTCCAATTGTGGAGTGCAGATATGACCTGGGAAGCAGACAAGGCTAGTTTTTTCAGGTTTGATAGATATTTTGCCTCAAAATAGAGATGCTTAATATTGAGTGACAATCCCAGAATACCCAAGGCATTGGTAGGTCTTATTAGGCCCCTAGATAATCCTATTGGTTTGAAGGTTTCACACAATTGGGGAGACATCATCCCATATTTAGTTTCAAGTATCATTAGAATTTATGGTTTCAAAGGCACTCCCCATGTGTTACCTTACCAAGTGCCTTTAAAAGTAGGAGTAGCAAAAATTTTGTGGCAGCTAGGAGGACTAGAAGAAACTTATTTTTTGAAAAGATCAAGAGGATCAATCTTCCCCACTTGCATAGTGGCCCATTAATTTGTAATTACAAAAGGGGGTTGGCTTTCTCTAAACAAGATTTTGAATCAATATAAGATGGCTATTTCTCACTTTTTTTTCATGATACTAAGGGATTTTATCATTTGGCTTTTAGAAATAGAATTAAGCTTGGTAAAATTGATCATGAATTCTATTTTCCTGAAGATATAATAAGGAATGAATACTCCCTGCAAGAGTAGGAGACTAAGAAGAAGAAATTGAGAGTTTTTTCAAAAGTTTTAGATTTCATTCATTGCTTTGATGTAGATTATAGTCCTCTTGGTAATTCTATTACAACAACATATAGAATAAATAAGCTTATGTTCACTTTTCTTGAAACAATGGAAACCATGAATGAGAAGAAGAAAATTCTTATTAATTCTTTCCTGGATAGGGCTAGGGAAGTCATGAGAAAAATGTGATTTACTCCCAAGATAGGGGTAGGTCAATTGACTATCCAAAAGAGGCTAGGTTATACTATCATTGAAAATAAAAAGGACATTGTGGACAAAGGTAAATAGATAATTAGGTCCACTAGTGCAATTTGGGAAGAGAGGCCTCTTGAGCCCTCTCTTAAGAGGCATAAAATAATAAGGGAAGAGGATCCTCATGTTGAGGAATATTCACCTTCATAGACCCCTCTGAGGATTGAGGAAGAACAACTCACTGGGGAGAAAATTGAACAATTGGGATCCCAAGGGGGAGTTTTTGTCACCCAATCTAAAATAGATGAAGGAAACCCCTACGAGCCTCCTATGCCAAGTTTTGAGTTGATAGTTGCAAATTATAAATGAAGGGAACTAGACCCTATTTTAGAGCAAGCAAGTCAATAGTTTTTGTCTGATGATAATTTTTTTAAATCTAGAGCCTTTTGCTAGTTTTCATAGAGAACCAATATGGGAAAATTTGAGGAAAGATGTAATAAATTAAGAATAGAGCATCCTAAGCTGGAGGAGGTAGCCTTGAAAAATCAATTCAAAGAAGATATGATGCAAGAATTTCAAAACATAACCCTTGAAGAGGGGAGAAAAATGGTAAAGGCCTCAAATATTTTATTATTACCCAATTGGGATATTGTTGATGCCTTAATTTTTAATTCTATTTCAAATAAATTAGATTTGCAAGATCCAAACAAGAAGGAATTCATAGCGACTACATTCAATGAGAACTAGGCTGCTCTAGTTATATGGTCATTGAGAAAGGGATCAAGAGCCACATCATCATAGCTAGATGAGTTTGGATTGATGGGAAATATTTTTGTAAGAAGAGTAGTTGATACTTCTCATGTGTAGGCTATACACTAGGGTGTAGATACATCTCATTTTGTTTTGGCCACTACTAAAAAGGAAGAAAAAGTCATATTTGAACTTCAGAGCAAATATGAGTCTATTTTGGAAGCTTACAATAAAGAAGTTCAAAGGAGGATTGAACTTGAAAATAAAGTAATGGGGAGGTCTACAAGACCAAGAATAACATATTCCCATCCTCTATTGGAACCTTTTAAATCCACTCCTCTCATAGAATTGCTAGATACCCCACAAAGGCTACAGTATTATACTATTGAAGATTTTGAAGAAGAAAAGAGCAAACTGTGGGCCTTAAATGTAGAACTGAATGTATAATATGAAGATACATTAAGAAAAGATCTGACATGATTGGGGGATAAAATTGAGTGGCCACTATTTTATGATTAGCTAACAAAGGCAATAAACATATGGGATGAATTGAAAGCCCATGATGAGGCTCTAAAGCCTATTGTGAATAAATGGGTAAAAAGATGGAAAGAAATGACATTTTTTTGTCACTCTATCATAAAAATTTCACATGATCAAATTGAAAAGACTTATGATATTGTTATCGATCTTCTAAAATTTGATAATAAGAGAATTCACCTACAGAGAAGAATAGTAGGCTACTTGAGTAAGTATAAAAGTTAGAAATTTGATTTATTCCCTCATGCCCTAGATAGAAAAAATAAGTTTAAAAAAAAATATGAATGGTCTAAGGTATTAGATGATTTATTTTGTTTAAGAATTAATAAAATCATCAATGAGAGAGGGCATGCATCGTGGGCTACCACAAAAGAAGAAATGGTGAAAGCCTAGATATTCTTTGATTCTTTGAAACAAGAATTTGTTGATATTGATAAAGAAGCTGAATATGTTATCAAAAAGCAACAAGAAATTCTACATTTTGATTGGCTAGATGATACACTTTATGACAAGTGGATGGAAGATATTACTTTTGGTGAATAGTTAGAGGAAGATGAAAGTGATGATGAAGAATTACCTAAAGATGAATTACAAATTGTTGATTCACTTTTGTTAGCACCTAAAAATGAAGAAGATGAAATAGAGTAGTCCCTCTCAACAATGGAAATAGATCAGCTAGTTATGACTGTTAATCAAGAAGAAACCTAGATGGATCACACAATAGAACACGCAAGGCAAGACAAAGAGGAACAACCAATTCAACAAGAAAGTATCATGGTCCCAGCTGATGATATGGTAGAAGAGGAGTCACAGATAATGGTTTTTTTGATAGTTCATGATGGTGACAACAAAGAGCCATGAATTGAAGTAAAGCTGCAAATATTAAAGTAGAATTCATAATTGACAAGCATGATGTCTACATACTCTGATGAATCAGAATGATAAAGGAGCCTATCATAGAGTTTGTAATATCCTAAAAGATGTAAACATAAAAATAGCCCCACTAAAGGAATATCATGATGGAAAATCTTTTCTATTATACAAAATTTTGTCTTTTTGTGAAAATGTCAAATATAAATATTCTTTGTTAAAGGACACTTGTTAGTTCTCTATGCCTGAAGCTTGTTGCATCTCACATTATATAAGAGTGACTCGAAGGCTAGAGAAGGGTCGAATTTCTAATGAATTTTTAGTTTTACACTTAGGATATTTTTTTCGTCTAGTCTTTGAGCAAATTTTATGATGTATTTTCTCTAAAAAAATTTTGACAATACGTTAATGTTGAGTGATCTTTGTGTTTCTTTATAGAGACATTCTAAGTTTATTAAAATTGTATACAATTTTCAAGGAAAATTAATACAAATTTGAGTTGTCCCCATAATCAATTCCTCTTGAATTTTGTCCCATTTGTTGTTACCTAGTTATTTTGAGATTGTATAAGTAAAGCTTGTTTCAAATGAATTCAATCCATTTAGGTTGTGTGTCAGTTCATTATTGCTATTAAGTCAATGAATTAGGTAAAGGCTTTGAAAAATTTGATGGGATTTCTATGGTAATAAAAAGGATGTTTGTAAGGATGAATTCTAGTAAGAATTGTTGATAATATTTGGTTTAATGTAGAAAATTAGATCTATGAATTGGAGTAGACTCTGAATCCTAATGGAATAGGCACTAATCAAATTAATTCAGTCTACAGATAGGTATATCATGAGTAAGCATCAGATATAAAATCACAGTCAACTTTATTTTATTTTTCTTGAATATTTTCAAAGGTGGTCAACACTTGTTTACATAGAATGTTTTAGTCGTAGTTAGCCACTATCGCTAGGATACTTGCAAATCTATAGAAGAGTTGTTACCAAATCTACTATATGGAATGTATTTTATCTAAAATGTTAAAATAATGTATTTGTATAAGGATATAAGATGAGAATTAGAATGAAACTAAAATAATTCTCATATAGTAGCATCCATCCTAAATCATCCCTTAGGTATACCCACCTTGGTTTTGCAAAGCCTAAAGAGTAGAAAAACCATCCTTGGTCTTGTTGAATTTGGGTCCAAATGGTTTGCACATGTAATTGTTAATAGGAATTGGCTAATCCTTAGGTTGTGTCAGTAATAGCAACTTGGTATTGAGCATTATGTTATTTAGTAGTTTTAAAATCCCAACACTACCCACACCATTATAGTGAAATAAGCAACAAAAACTATAAAATACCTTTCACCATAGGATCCTCTTGTTCTAGAGGGACCACTTAGATCTTTGTGAATGGTCACCATATTATTTATGGTAGTGAACTTCTTGCTAGGGAATGAATACTTTCTTCTTCTTAGACAAAATACATTCCTTACACACAACATTAGTAGGCTTAACAATCTAAGGCTAGTCTCCAACTACAAAAGTGCTACTAACCTTCACAATATTATGAAAGTTTATGTGACAAAATCTTCTATTCTAGAATCAACTATTATCCACTTTAGCTACCAAACATGTCATCTTAGTAGGATTCAACTAAAATATATTACCTCTGAATCTAGTGCTAGTTCCAATCATCTTACTATCTCTATCTTTGATAGTTCAAGTCTTTTAAATGAACTACAATAGATAACCCTTGTCCACAAACTATCCAACACTCAACAAGTTATACTTCAATCCATCAACAAAATAGGCATCATTAGTGTTAGTCCCACCATCAAGAGTAATGGATCCAATTCCTATTATATGACAAGTTGCATTGTTACCAACTCTAACAATACCTCCATAATATGACTAGTCATGTGATGTGAACAACCACTATCAATTATGCAATCAAACTTATTTTCCACTTGGGTAACTAGAGATATTTCTTTTCTAAATTATCTATCAAGATCATCTTTCTTGATAGCCACAAATTATAATTCATCATTACTTTCAGTCTAACCTTTCTCATCTAATTCTTCATCTTCATTTTCATACAAACAATTTCTATTTCTATCTCTTCTAGGATTAAACTTTCCCTTATTATTTTTCTCTCTTTTAGGACATTTAGATGCATAATGACTAAATTCATTATAAGTTAACATTTAAATATTTCTTACCATATTTTTATCCTCTCACTAGAAGGATTATTCCTTCCTCAATCTTCTTTTCTTCATTAGCTCTATTATTGCTAGAAACATCTCCACAATTGTTTGCACTCCTTATCAAATTAGGTTGAATTTTTAGCACACTAAAGGCTATTTTGAATCTTGTAAGTTTTCTAGACTATGTTAGATATGCTTCTACTAATTATAATCTTCCATGTAATTTTTCCTTTGTTAAATACTTAGTGCAAGGTATTACTAGCTATATCATATATGCTATTGACTTTAAACATTGTATCTAACTTTTTAAGATCTTCCATATGACTTCATCATCATCCTTGGTTTCACCATGAAACTAAATGCGTAAAACCATTTCTAATATTCTACCAATATAACTTCTTATAGATTCATCTTCCATCATTCTAGCAGCTTGAAATGGACCTATCCACTTTTGTAATCTCATTCAAAATCAGACTCTAATTATTTCCAAATTGCATGAAATATTATCAGTGACTTTACCTAACTATATTCATTCTCTAGAAGAATTATCAGTAAGGATTTTTTTCTCTCATGTTACACATGAATATATATCTCTCTTCTTCATTGTATCCTTCAAGATTTTCCTCTTTCAATGATTATCTTCTAACTTTTTGTCAAGATCCAATGTCCTAGACCCATGCACAAAAAATGAGCCTTCATCTTCTCCTTCCTATTGTCATAGTTGGACCCATCAAATCTATGACTATCCTTTAGAAACATATTTTCCATTGATCTCACAACACTATTAAGCTTATTCTTCAAGGACCTAAGGCTTTGATACTAATTGTTAGAATATATAGTACATTGTTATGAATAAGGGGGGCAAGGGGTGAATTAGTTATACAATTAATATCACAATCAACAACCTTAAATAATCTTATCCATATGATTAATATAAACTAAAACTATAACAAGATACTCATACATAATAACACCAAATATGTTAAGTAGGGAGACCCTTAATCAGAGAAAAAACCCTAGTAGAGATGGTACCTCAAAGATAATGCACCATTATAAATATTCCTTGTTAGAGTATAGACCCTATTAGGAGTCTGTTACAACATTCAGTACATATGAGTTCCTATTAGGATCCTTATAATCCCTTCTAGGAGATTGCAACCAAGTTAGGCATTATGCCAACCGTATTAGGAGTAGTGGAAAATAGTTGGGCTCACTTCCCAAATATCTTCAAGGGAAACACCAATGAACCCCCTATCCAAATGATCTTTGTATTATTCCTTATAGAATAATAGAACTAAAATGTACTTTGTTCCTTTGTCTCTATCCTATGAACTAGATTTTTACTCCTTTAGATCTTATAATGAGATCTCAGATCTTGCATCCAATTATCCTTTGGATCTCTTGAACACATTCAATAAGCACTCTTCTACTATTCTCACATTTTACTTCTTGCAAAAATAGATACACTACTTGACATGCTTCACAATCAAGGAAAACATCTTTCCTTTATACCATGTCTTCATAATGAATCATTGAGTCAGCCTTGAGGCGCCGCCAATTAATTAAAATAAGATAATTGGTTAATTACAACTACAATAGCACTGTCATCTCATAATCTATAAAAAGCTCTGACTATCCCCTATCATTTCCTTGCTATGCATCTCTTCATTACATCCCAATTTTATGATAGCCTTTAATCATCAGGAATTGCTTTCCCAATACTCTATCTCTGAATTGTTCTTTGTAAATGAGGTACAGATTTTGTATGACTTCAACTTAGACTCTATGCACTTAATTATGTCATCAAGACACTATGCTATACATGTCCATAACTATGCATGACCAAACAATCAAACCATTGTCCATACTATCAAGATCTCTATCTACTACTCTGCTAGTGTTTATAGAAACATTTATATTTTGGAATCAATGAAAAACATAGTCATGAATGAAACATATCGATACTCTCCAATGATTAGGATAGTTCACATAGTGGTAAAATCGACATTCATGCTAACATATAAGTCCTAAGTACTTTAATAAAATTAAATCTATCCATTTAGCTAATACATATAATGAATGAATTAAAATACTTTGTTTTAATTAAATATATGTCATGATTATTTAAACTAATTATTTATTAAACTAGAATATCTAATTATGACCATATGTTTGAATAGATTGACAAAGGAATTAATAATATTGATTGATTCAAATATGTCCTCATAATTGTTGAAACTAGTTAATTAGAAAATTTTATTATGAGCGCATATTTGAATGGGTAATTTTTATCTCCTATTTACTCTCATTGAATTCCATAAAAAATGGAGGACTCAATCTTATCTTCAATCGTGACTGTACACTCACATTGATCCTAACTATTGATCAATTTCTTTGATTCTATATAAGAAACCTTCAACGTCTCATTTTGGTAGGATGCACATGAATATTATCAAATTAATGATAGTTTTATTACTCAAGTGTCTTGCACTTGAATGTGGTCTTACTTCCATATGCTCATTATTTAGATTAAAATGCATTCCTCTAGTTCTTAATTTTCATTGTTCTTAGATTAATTTCAAGTCCATTTAGATTAATATTTATATATTTTCATTTGAAAAACATAAAATATAGATTAGATTTTATTTTCATGGTTTAAAATCTTTTGTACTAGTTTTGTCTAGTTGCTAATCTCTCAATTCTAAGAGTTAATGGAAAAATCCCATCTAGTTAGAAGGGAACATATCGCTTTGTTTAGTCATAAAAAATGAACAAGCCCATGTACATTTTAGGATTTTTATAATAAATGAAGATCATGCTGAAGTGTGTGTGGATTTAGAGGCCCATAGTTAGCACTTAAAAATGGCTCAGTCAAGACTACCTTCATTCACTTTGTTAATACTATTAGCTCGGTAGTCACTATAGAGCTTGGTTAATAGTATATATTGACTTAGATGCTCAGTAGACATTATGAATCTTGGCATGAATTGCAATCAGACTAATTGGTTGGATAGAAGATGAAACACTTTGTTTTCATTGCTACCAGTATGATAAACATAGCAGAAACTATAGAGCTCGATAACAATGTAACTGACTGACTAAGTGTTAAGTCACTAATAGACAAATGATTTGACCATCAGGTCAAAAATCTCTCCCTTTGGAATTAGTTACAAAAATACTTATCATACTAAAATTTGAATACTTAAAATTCAAGTCAAAACACCCCCTATCAACATGTTTACATCTTTAAGTTAGTTTTGACTACTGACTGCTGCTACTAATTGGTCACCTCAGACTCCATTTGTTTATTTTATTTTTCAAAATTATTTTTGTAAACATATTTTCTACTTTGTATATACATCTTGCTTATTGTACATGTAATTCCTCCTTGTATATTTATATTCCCCTTGATTTTAAATATAATATACATATCACTCTTGATTTTGACACAAATGCCAAAATTGCATAACTATAGGGTAAAACCAAAATGTGAAAGGAAATCACTATGTACCTTCAAAATTATGGGCATTGTCTTGTCCCAATTCTCTTACAAAACTTTTGTTGCATGCAAAGCTATCTGCACCTATGCTGATAATTCCATCATGTGATCTTCTATGGAGAAATTGTTGTCATGGATCAATGGTTTTTCATGTGCATTATGTTTTTGCATTGTATCCATGTTGTGAAGTATCATGACCTATATCTCTACTAGTGTAGCCCTTATCCTAGATTATTCCCTCAAAATTTTTTCTTGAAGATCTATTAGATAACTAAATTTTACAAAATGTGTAGAACTCTAGCTAAGATAAAGTGATAATTGATGTGTACTTGCATTCATGTCTACATGTATTTTAGATAGTTTCTCCTTTATCTTCTTACTGAAGTTAGATATATCACTTAACTTTATAGAAAATGTGACAATATTATTTATGAAAATTTCAAATGTAGAAATAAAAATAGATAATTCTACTTGATCAATAACTATCCTCTGTGTTACCTTCTCCAAAACATTATTCTCAAACATCCTTTCAGCCCTCAGCAGAAGTTTTTCTTGTTCATCCACTTCCTCATTATAGTTGTGAATAATTTCAACAAGTTGATCCAAAATTTATTGTTTATCATCAACCTCAATATTTAGTGCATCAAAAAATATATTCTTGATGTCTACAAGCACTTTATTCTTCTTCTTTTTCTCCTCTCCAATCTTTTTCTATTCAGCCCTTTTCTTGCACAATTCACTAAGTTTATCCATTTGATCAGGTTTCAGATTGGAAAGATCCCAATCTAGTATAGCAATTTCCTCCTCTATAGGAATCTCTTCAATAGAGGCTTTTAGGTCTTTACCCTTTTTAGTATGAATAAATAAAGGAACAATATACTTATCTTTCTTCAAAGATTCTATGCTTGGTTGAGGCTTGACCTCAATGGTCATTGCACTCATTATAGTTGTACTTAGTAAAGAAACAATACATGAAGTAATAATAATACATATAATGGGAAAAATTAATTATGATGGCTGTCACAATGATGTTGAGATGGCTTCATCCCTTTTCTTGGTAGATGAAGTGATAGAAACTTCACTCATCATTACACTTGGTAGTATTTCTCCATTGGTTAGATGGGTTCTTGGTGAAGCATTTTTCACCTCAAGTAAATTAGTAGTAGCCTTCTTGCAGCTAGATTGCACTAAGGCTTTTCTTGGAGAGAGAGGGGGGAGGCCATTAACTATTATACTATCATTTCAAGATTTGAGTCTTTAATAATCTAAATTTTAGGAAGACCACCTCCTACTACTTCTTGATTCTCTTTTTCCTCTACATCATCTCCTTCTACATTGTCAATATCATCAATGTTAGAGTAAATAATTAATTTACTAATTATTTATTCTATTTACTTAAGCTTACTTAGGTAAATGCATTTATTTATTTATTGTAGTCTAGGAGTTAGTTATAAGTTGTTGACAATATGGGAGTTTGTTCTCTCCTAAGTCATACTTATCCTCTCACTTTGTTTGAGAACTTTCCACCTTATGTGGATGTATGCTTAGTTGTCACACTTATCTCCTAGCATCTTCTAGCTTGTTCTGGAAGATTTTTGGAGCTCTTTATATTTGGGCTCCCTCATTGTATTTTCAACACATCACTTATTGTATATTGTAAATGCATTTTCATTGTGTTTGCATATTTTCTCTCTCATGTCCATTTAGGGTTTTTCCTTGCTCCTCGCTCTTCCTTCCTTGGCTTCTCTTTGATAGGTTTTCACATGTAGGTGATCTTGGGAATCTTTGGAGTTGGATTTCATCAACTCCAACAATCAATTTCATCATCATTTATTTCTTCATCATCTTTTTCAACACCTTCTTCATCATCTATTTGCACAACTTGTTTACTAGGTTTGTGTAGACCATAGATATTCTTCCTTGCAATTGTGTTGGACTTTACAAATGCTTCAATGTCATTTGATAGGATTAGGAATGCATTTAATCTAGGGTCAGCTTTGTTTCATTCTCCTTTAATGATTCCTTTACTTCCTTATTAGATAGACTCAACACAAGTTGTCTAAAAGTTTGTTCCCTAATGTCTTTGGAATCATTTAACAAATTCTTCTAATGATGTGTTACTATATTTAGTAGGATATCAAGAACTTGCTTTGTTAGTTCCTATGGAGAATACTTCCATTTTTCCATCTTAGACACTAGGGCTTCTTCAACTTGTTTTTTCTCTACCTTGGTCTTTGTTTCATACTTAAAAAATTTAAAATCAAACATACCTCGACCATCCTGAATTCTTTTCAATCTTTTTTCAAAGACAATGGTTGATCTCTTGAATTTGATATTTTTATCTTGTTCTTCTTCATCATCACCCAACTTTAACTTCTTTCTTAATTTTTTTGATCTCTGAGTGAATACAGTAGGGGAAGATTTTGGAGGTCTTGTTATGATATCATTTTCTTTCTTCTTAGGTGACTCCTCCTCCTCAAGTTTTTCTTCCCCTACATTTTCTTACTCTTCTTCCTCATCTTCCTCAATGTCATCTCCTTTACCTTCTATCAGTAGAAGAGGAGAGTTGGACATCTTGGTTTCTTTAAGAATCTTCTCAACTTGTTTCCTTCCTCTCTTCATGGCCTAAGGAAGTTTGATTTCCAATGAGATCCTAGCATTGGCTTCCTCATGCATACCAAAGTATGGTGCCTTGGGGTCTACTAGTTCATTCATAAAGGGCTTTGATAATGCCCCTTGTATCATTTATGTTAACCTCATATCCTAGAGGCTTAACCCACAACACTATAGGCCTTACTTCCTAGTTATGCACTTTATTAAAATTCACTAGAAAACAAATTTATATTGCTCATAATATTGCACAAGTTTCATAGAAATTCTATATCTACTTTGCATTTTCTATTTCAAAGTTTCAAAGTATACCTCCATTATACTTTCAAAATTATCACCCATCTCTATTATGAATTCATCAATTTGATACAAAAAAGTGTATCCTTCTTCCTCACCACAATCCCTTTGGAAGGAAAGAACTTTTGCACATAAAAGAATAAACAAGTTGACAAAGATCTGAACTTACATGGATTGTTCTATGATGACTGAATGCCTTCCATGTTTTTTCTAAGTTAATTGAGTTGTAGCTTAGCAAGGCAAAAAGATAAGTTTTTCTTCACAACTTTGAAAGCTAGGTCAATAGCTTTACATGGAATGATGTTGAAGGGTAACAGCACAAAGTTGTGACAACTTTTAGGTTGATTTATTAGAATTACTAAATTTGAGTATTTCTATCTAAAAATTAATTTTTTTCAACTATATGATCTAGATAAACTTATTCTATGGTCTCACACTTTTCTAATTGGGAATGTATCTTAAATGCATATTTTATACTAGTTTGTATCTAATTACTAGAAAAAATAAAATTATCTCAGAAAAGTGGCATTTCAATAACTCTTACTATTTTTTATGATATTATTTTAATAACATATAAACACTATTTTATAGAGATCAAAGTCAAGAATATTCTCATTAAGATTTTATATTGTTTTAATTAAATATACTGTATTGTAATTAAAAAATTCTACAAGCACATATTTTAACACACGAAAATATGTCAATTTTGAGAAAGATTTTTTTTTTAAATCATATAAGAAATAAAAAATAATATGATGTTCTAGAGGAGATAGTCATCTTCTAGAATGTATAAATTTTCTTCTATTTAGAATAGATTTGTTTTGAAAAATGTGGTGGGAGATGAAAACTATCAATTTTGGGTGAGTTGAAATTTGAATCATTATAAAAGAGAAAATATAGGACTAAAGCGAATTTTTTTTTTT
Source organism: Cupressus sempervirens (assembly GCA_028749045.1). Classification (NCBI taxonomy): domain Eukaryota; kingdom Viridiplantae; phylum Streptophyta; class Pinopsida; order Cupressales; family Cupressaceae; genus Cupressus; species Cupressus sempervirens. The sequence goes on from CM053784.1 coordinate 225,868,942, forward strand.
GATTGTTCTACTTATATATGTTATCTATAACATAGTCATAGCTCAAATGGAAATAATATTATTTTCATATAGTTTTATGATGGGAACTAGACCCCTAATTTTAAGCATTTTTTAGTAGCTAAAAATTATTTATAAAAAAATGGAAAATATATCAATTTTTGTTCTAGATTTTTGTTAAAAATTATAATCCTAAACCTCATCCATTCTACACATTTCATTAGTTTACTTCATTTTCAAACTAATTTAATAATAGAAATTTTATGTCATTGAAGGTGAACAATTATACTTTTGTTAGCCTTTTGCTTTATAAAAGGGTGGTATAGGTTTGTGCTTTAAAATGGATCTTGTCAATTGAATAGAGTTCTAGATCTTGTCAGCTATAAAATGGATGTCATTCATGCTAGTCAAGCCATTCAAATTCATACCTTTGTCATCCCATTCCACAAGAGTCTTGATTGTCAGTTCAACCCAACCTAGAGTTTTAGTGGTCTTTGCCTCGCTCAACATTGGCAACCTTGTAATTTTGTGTATAATCTTCCTGATGATCTGAATAGGATAGTCCAACCAAAAATGCATGTCATGAACTCAACTAAGGATTAACCTAATCCATTTCCTTTGGAAATCTTTTGGCATGTACAAGATATGTATTAAACTTTTGTCTTCAAATGCTTGTACTCAGGTATTAATCTCCCATCCAGACATAACTCATTGAACACTTGGTTCATTTCTAGGGTTCACAAATATTAAGTTCAATAATTGTAATCATTGGATCCAATTGATTAATTGTGTGTTTTCTTTGATGTTACACAAATGTCATATCAATTGATAGATAGAGTCTACCGAGCTCACTCAAGGGTTGAAGGAATTTAGGCAAAAAAGAGTGTTAACTGAGCTCACTCAGTTAATGAAGGGAAAGTTGGATAGAGTTAGTATTCATCAATTTTACTCAGTTTCCAAAGGAATTCTATAAGTTTTTAGTGTTAACTGAGCTTCTCTTGGTTGACATAGGAAATCATTCCAAACTTAGTTTCTATTGAGCAAGGTCGACTTACAAAGGATTTTTCTTATTTTGGCATATGAAGCTTAAGTACTTTATGTATTGATTCTAGCTGACCATTATGATGAATATTGGTTATTGTAATTTAAATTTGGGCTGACTTGACAATCTAGAAGGTATAAATAAAAGGTCAAGTTGAGATTTCTAGTGTGTGCAAGTGTGTTGATTGAATTGAAAAGAAAAGAGAGGGAGCAAACTTGAAGGATAAGTAGGAAAATAATCTTTGATCAAAAAGGATCAAGTTTAAGTAGAAAAGAGATTTGAATTCATCAAATCAGTTGCATCACAATCGGGTCATTTCATTGTTACTCTCTAACCATTGTAGCAGCAATCTAAAATCTGTTAACAGAGTTAGTTTAATAGCTAGTTGTAAATCGTCTAACAAGGTGGCAATTCCATTGATTTTTTTAAGACTTCTTGCAAGGCCACTCCTAGCAAGGTGATTAAATCCTCTAAATGGACACACCTAATAGTTTTTTTTGTAACCTTTAACAAGGTTGGCTTCTAATAGGGCTCACTTTAGAAGAGTGAAAAATAGTAACTAGTTACATTGGTGGTTCTTCCCAAATTGAGTTTCCATGTTAAATCCTGGTGTCTCATGTGTTCATGTTATTTCTCTTATGCTTGCAAGTTAATTACTAATAATATTTTAAAATCTACTAAAATTAATTCACTCTGCATTTACTAAGTTACAACAATTGTTGTTTATTTACTGAACATCAACAATAATCAATTTTCTCAATCTAAATTTTATTTTTGACATCTAAGGGATTTAGGATTTATTTTAATAGTAATTGATTCACTCCTCCCCTCCAGTTGCTTCTATATTTCCAACAATTGGTATCAGAGCTTTTGGTGCTTGTAGGAAAGGTTTCAATGACCTAAGCTAAATATTAGGATGTGTTACAAGAGAGAGATTCCAAAGCTAAATAGAGACAACTTTTCAGCGTGGTAGGGACTCATGAGAGTTGATCTAGCCACCATTAGTGATTTAAGCTGCAAATACCTTCATGAAGAATAAAAAACTTCTACTGGTACAGTATATGTTGGAGATCTTGCTGAGAAAAAGAACCATAACATCATGATGATTAATATTTCATTTTCTCTTAGCTATGATGAATTCAATGAGATCAAAAACTATAAAACTACTTTTGATATGTGAAACAAGCTAAAGGATATCTATGGTGGTGATGAAAATATAAGGAGAGCCAAAGTAGAAAGCCTTAGAGGAAAATTTGGTTAGATGAGAATGAGAGAAGATGAAAATGTTGCTAAATATGTGGAAAGAATCAAAGCTAGTGTTAGTGTAATTAGAGCCTCTGGAGGAGAAATCAAGGAAGAAACAATTGTAAGTAAAGTTCTTAGAACTTTGCTTCCCATCTATGCAATCAAAGTGTCTGTTATTCAAGAAAATAGATGTGATTCAAATAGCAAGCTAGGCTTGGATTCCCTAGTAAGAATATTGACAACTTTTGAGCTAGAAAACTTTGATAATTATGTTCCATCTTCCAAAAATATTGAGTCTACATTTGAAGCTAAACTTTCACTCAAGGGAAAAGGAAAGAAAATAAAGGACAATTAGTTAGAAAGTAAAGAGGAAATAGAGGAAAGTTCTAATAATGATCTTGAATTTGTTGAAGCTTTACTTGCAAAGAAATATTCTAGAGGTAGAGAAAAGTACAAAGGTAAAGTTCCTTTAATCTATTTTTCATTTGAAGAAATTGGTCATATTGTTACTAGGTGCCCAAATAGAGAAAGAAAGGATGAGAAGAAGAGCCACAAGTACAAAGGAAAGAAGGAATCCAAAAGTCACAAATCTTTCAAAGACAAAGATAAGAAGACTTGTTTTATGGCTAAATATTTTGGTAAAAGTGAAGATCAAATAGTATATATTGCTGTAAAAGATGAATATGATGAAGAAGAAGATAAGATGGCACTTATCTCTCATGTTAGTAAAAATGATACATGGATCATAGATCATAGATGTTCACATCATATGACTACAGACAAAAAAAAATTTGAACACTTTGAACACTATGATGGAGGTAGTGTAAGGTTTGGAAACAATGAACCTTGTTGCATAAAAGGGAAAGGTCACATCTCATTAACCAATGAACTTGTATGCGACAATTCCTATTGGGTTGAAGGACTAAAACATCACCTACTAACTATGGAACAACTAATCAACATTGGATTCAAGGTAGAATTCATTCATGGCAAGGCAAGACTGGTGGATGACAAAGGGAACATGATTCGATCAAGAAAACAAATAAGAGGTGACCTATTTTATCTTGATCTTGGTGATTACTCATATTTTATTGCTCAAATTGATGAAAGTTGGCTATGGCACAGAAGACCATGTCATGTAAACTTTGATAATATGGAAAATATAAGAAAATTCAAAAAAGTAAAAAGTATCCCTAGTTTGAAGAAACCAAATGTTGGTTTATGCAAGTATTTTTAGATTGGTGAAATAGGAAAGACTAGTTTTAAGAGCAAAAACTATCAATCTGAGGATGTCTTGGAAATTGTGCATACTGACTTATGTGGACCTATTGGAGTAGAAATTTATAGTGGAGAAAAATTCTCTATTCTTTTTGGTGATGAATACTCTAGAATGATGTCTATTATGTATCATAAAGAAAAGTCAGAAGCATTTGAGAAATTCAAATGGTATCTAGCAAGAGTAGAAAAAGAAATAGGAAAGAGATTGAAATGCTTAAGATCAGATAGAAATGGTGAATTCATCTCTAACTAATTCAATAATTTTTGCATTGAAAGAGGAATCAAAAGGCAAGTATTAGCCCCTAGCACTCCTAAGCAGAATGGAATAGTTGAAAGAAAAAATAAATCCATCATGGATTGTGCAAGAACTCTAATGATTCAAAATAATGTTGCTATCAAATACTGGAAGAAAGCCATCAGCACTGTAGTTCATACTTTGAACTAAGTATAGTTGAAGAAGGACTCAGATAAAACACCCTATGAATTATGGTATGGCTACAAACCCAATGTAGGTTACCTAAAAGTATTTAGCAGTAAATGTTATATCTTGAAAGAGTCTAGAAAAGGAAAATTTGATGTGAAAGGTGATGAAGGTATATTCTTGGTATATTCCAGTAGAAGTAAGCCATATAAGTGTTTGAATTTGTCTACTCATAAAATCATAGAAAGTGCACATGTAAGAATTGATGAGTTTGCAGAAAAAACTGATGAAGAAAGAAAAAAGGAACTAGAAGATTACAAAATATTTTTTTACTTTGAACCCGATACATTGCTAGGCATATCTAACAATAAGGAGACTTCACCTCCCGAGTCTTCCACAATTACCTAGTTGCAAGAAGTACAAACCAAGTCATAAGGACCTGAGTCACATTATGAAGCTATCATGTCAATACCTACTGAGTCTAAACGACCCAAGCTTGAAGTTGAAATTTAAAATGAAGATAGTGAAATTTATTCAAAAGACAAAGGACCTATATTGGCCAACTATGTCAAAAGGCATTATGCACCTAATCAAATTATTGGAGACAAATTAGAAGGGACTATGACAAGAAGAAAATTAAAAGGTACATGTTTACTTGTTGATTTTAAACATAGAAGTATTAAGGATGCTTTAGAAAATGAAAGTTAGATTGAGGCAATGAACAAAGAAATAAAATAGATAGAAAAGAACAAAATTTGGACTCTTGTTCCTAGGCCTAAAGATAAAACTGTGATTGGAACAAAATGGGTATTTAGAAATTAGATAAATGATGATGGACAAGTATCAAGAAACAAAGCTAGATTAGTGTATAAAGGATATTCTCAAGAAGAAAGAATTGATTATGATGAGATATTTGCCCCTGTTGCAACATTAGAAGGTGTTAGGACCCTACTTGCATATACAGCTCACAGAGGATTCAAAGTATATCAAATGGATGTTAAATCTGCATTCCATAATGGAATTCTTGATGAAGAAGTCTACATTGAATAGAAAAAAGGTTTTTTTGATCTTGACAAAAGGGACATGGTCTATAAATTACACAAAGCATTGTATGGTTTCAAAAAAGATCCTAGAGCCTAGTATGAAAGACTACATAAATACTTGATACAGATTGGTTTTCAAAGAAAAAATGATACTAGTAGTCCATACATGAAGGAAGGACTAGATAGAAAAATTGTGTTGGCAGAGATATTTGTGGATGATACTCTATTTATAGGAAATGTATTGGTCTTAGAATGGTTTTGACAATTGAGTGTCAACACACTTAACCAATTTCCATATAGAAGTCAAGTACACTATATATGCCAACCTATAGTATGTGTCAAGCCAGAATTCCAATAGGTGCCGAGTGATCTTCAGGTGCCAAGTGAAGATCAAGTGTCGAGCATGATACAAGTGCCAAGTGACTTTAGGTGTCAAGTGAACCATATGAGCCAAGTGATATGTAGGTTCCAAGTTACAGTTGATGTCGAGCAAGCTAGAATGCAATAGGTGTCAAGAAAACTAGAATCATATATGTGCCAAGCACTAGCAATCTAGTATGTGTCGAGTAACACATAATCAACACATGAGTTTATGCCTTCACAAACTCAAATGTAATCCATATTTTGAGTCAACATAGAAGGATCCCAAAGGATATTGTAGGTAAGAGTGAATCTTTTATATTTCCTATGCAATCAACATGTAACCAATAAGAAAACTAGAGAAGGTATGCAACCAATAAGAAAAGTGCAAGGAATGAGTGAGAATTAAAGATTCAATATGGATTGTAGATCCATACCTAACCCTAAGTCTTCAAAATCTTTAAAAGGAGGATGAAACTCCATTGCATATGTGGATGAGAGTAGTGTAAGGGTAAACTATAGTGAAATTTAGAGGGAAGTGTGAAAAGACTTAGAGGAACAAAGTAGCATTGCAATATTCAATTTATCAGAATAGAGCAAGGGCATCAAATAGATATCAGATCTCAAAGTATCAAGATTAGAGAGAGAAAATCAAGTGCTTGAATTCAGCAATCAAGAATTGTAAGGTATTAGGTTTATTTAGTCTAAAATTCTCTAACAATTGTATTAGAAGGAAAATCCTATGTTGATAGTTAATCTTAATAGCTAGATTGTAGATCCTTTGCAGAGGTGATGAAATCCTTTAATAGGATGACAGTTCATGTAAAGTGTTTGTACATCCTTTAAATAGGTCACTATTAATGCAATGTAAAGCCTTTAACAAGGTAGACCTTTCATAGGGTAGACCATCAGAAGTGGTTAAACATTATTGCTACAGTGATTTTGTGGGTATCATCCCCACCCCAATTTTACCTTCTCATTTTGGAGGGTTTTTGGGTTACCAAATTTTGTCTTATGTGTTGTGATGCATGTGTTTACTTTATGGTTGTTTTATATGTTTACATGGATAAAGTTTATTCTCAATTAAAAAATTTTAAGGTTTAAAGTGTGATGCTAGAGACGAATTGAGAAAATCCTTGAAAATAAGGAAGGATATAGCCATAGCTAAAAATGACACACACTACAAGGAAATTGATGCCACAAAGGTGTTTGCCAATGGATATTCCAAAGGGTTTGATGCAGCAATAGTAGAATTGGTGGAGAGGAATAGAGCTCAAGCAAAAGAAATTAGGATACTCAAGCTTGAACATGAATCACATGCCATAATGTTTTATAAAGTAACTGAATAGAAAAAGAGAGCCATTGAAGAGAAGGTCATGATAGAAGATGACAAGAGAAATCTTACCAATAGATTGGAGGAGAAGAAAATTGAGTTTGAAAGAATCTTAAACATGCAACTAGACACCTTGAGCTAGATGATGAATGCACATCATGAACTAAATGTCAAGGATATTGAGATCTCTACATTGAATATGGAGAATGATGAACTGCAAAATGACTTGAAAAGAGAGAAGGAAATTGCAAAGAGCTTCAACAAACCCAATGAGGTCATTAAGTACTTTGAGAAGCTACTAAAATCACCAAGGGTTAGCAATGATACTTTAGGACTTCGTTACACCAACATTGAACAAGGAGAGTCCTCCAAGACTATAGAAGAAAGGAGTAACAAAAGTAAGAACATTAAACCTACTTGTCATTTCTGTGGTAAAAGGGGACATACTTCTAATGTATGTAGGAGTAAAAATTCCCATCAACATGATAATCCTAAGAATGCAAGTTATTGTCACAAGTGCAAAAAGCAAGGACATCAAGCACATGAATGCAGGACTAGGACTATTAGTACACCAGAATTTGAAGGTCACTACTATAATTGCAAGAAGTATGGACATAGACCTTTTGAGTGTAGATCAAAGTCTACGTGGGGATCAAATTAGGCAATAAGAGAAGGCAACTATGGTCGTCACCACAATTTGGACTACAACACCAGGTATAACTATCATTACTGTCAAGAATATGGACACATTCCTGAAAACTATATAAGGACACATTTTAGAGGGAACTACAACAGATGGTTAAGTCAAACCACATGTTTTAGTTGCTTGAAGACTGGTCATATTAGTAGGAATTTCCCAACAAAGTCAAAGGCACCCAAGTCAGAAGTCAAGAAAGGAAAAGAGAAGGTAGATGTTGAACACATCGGAGGGAAAATGAACAAGAGTTGGAAGAAGAAAGATGAGTGTTTTTCATCAAATGGAGCGATCACTTCACCTAAGAGGCCAAGTAGTCACACCTCATCCAATTAAGCATGAGTAGGTGTATGGGATTGATATACAAAGCTATATCAAGCATCAATCCCAAAAAAAAAAGCATTGCAAAGAAGAAATCAACATGATTAGAGATGCAAAAGTTTAAATTCAAGGTTTTCACTAGTGTTGTTGAGCTATCCTTAGATACCAAGTAAAGTTCTAGTGGATGCTAAGTAGTCATTTGATACTGAGTTGATAGTTGATGCCAAGTTGGGAAATTTGAATGTAAGTTGAGTTATGTTAAAATCTTTAAGAGCTGAGCGTACAGCTATATACACACTAAGCATTTAATGTGAGGTCTGGCAAGTGTATAAGGTCAAATTTTTTATCATTTCTTGTCATTTTGAACATAGAGAAAGAATGACAAGAAGCACAGAAGTGATTGACAAGTAGCATTGAAACCTTTTGCATGGATTTTGATAAGATTCTACATCATTTTCATCAATCAAGGTATTCTTCAAGTGTTGAGTTGTGCAATCATAAAGTTTTACATTTTTTGAAACCCTAGTTTTACAAAATGGCATCTAGCTTAAAAAACCCTAAGGAAAAGGAAGGTTTTAGGTTTATTTGGTTAGTAATGAGGTCAAACAACCTATGTTTAGGCCAATTCCAAAGGTAGCCTACAAAAATGACCTTGCCAGTGCATTATCCATTATTCCACCCAAAGTCGTGATGGTGCAGGATGTGAGGAAATGTTACAATTGAAAAATACATGCAATAGGGGACTTGGAGATATTTCAAGCATATGATAAACTATGTGAAAACCAAGTTCTTAAGGATGAATTTCAAATAGTTTAGAAAAAGGGTTTAACCCATGCCCTAGTTTACCCCACAGTTTTAAAACTGAATGGATAATAATTTTTTTAAGTAGGATATACAATGGTTATTTTTGGTTAGAAGGAGGACTCATGAAGATAACAAAGAGAATGGTGCATAGGGTTACAGGTTTTCCAACCCTAGATTGGCACAAGACCTTGCATAGTGATTCTAAAGAAGCCATTAAAAAGAACACCAAGGCTAAATGGAATAAAAGGGGCATGACCATTAACATAATCATAGATCCCTTTCTAGACTTTGTTGTAAGAATCATTTCACATAAGTTCTATCAATCAATCAGATTAAATAGTATACCATGTATTGTTGTGGATGTGGCATATAAACTTGTCAAGAAAGATCATACACATGATCTAGTAGAATTACTGTTGTAGCAAATCATGGAGAATTTGGAGCAATCAGAAGATCCAAAGGTGCTCAATGTAAGTTTGGATCAGTCTTTGTCTACATATTTTTCTATGTTTTGGAAGAGTTTCCTTCTTTTGGAAAAGTTAAGTGGAAATTAGATAAGTCAACCATTACTCAAATTAATGAGTATATTGAGCAAATGGGAGACAACTCTGACTCTCCTATGACTAGTTATTTAGAGGATTTAATGAAATCCATGAAGCAAAGACTAAGGATACTAGTTACCCTAGTGGATTAGCATATCAATGATATTTTCTTCTTAGTTGACATTGATTACACTTATATCCAAGCAGCAGTTCAAAGTGTTAGATGGATAAGGCCATTAGGATATGAGATAAACTTTGATGAAACATCAACAAAAATCACAACATTTCTTGCAAAATAAATTGATAAAGATGCACCCCATTTTGGAACATATGATGTTGTGCATTCTAAGATAGATATGGAACTAAAAACAACCTCCACCTTAAAGAAAAGAGATAAACTGGTGAGGAAACTGAAGAAGAAATTTGTAGACGGTATTGAAGGGGTAATAGATGTAGATGATGTAGATGAGGGAGAAGATGATGATGAAGAAGATGAATAGGGGTAAGGCCCATTGGAATTGACACAAGTCTTAGGTGAGGATAAAGAAAATGAAGAAGAAGCCAAGGAAGCACCATCACAAGCCGAGTCTAATAAAAGAAAGGCTAAAGCTAAGCCTACAGCCCAACACAAAGCCAAGAAGGTTGTTGAGACAACCCAAGCCAAGATAACACCAGTGACATGAGCCATTACAATGGCCTCAACTTAGAAGTCCAAGGAGCAAGTGAAAGAGAAAAATAAGGCTATTGAGTAGATTGGTGTAGTGCAAAAGAAACCAAGAAGAAAATACATTGCATAACCAGAGTCTAATGATGAGTAAATAATAAAATCAGAGGACATCAACCAATTTAGAGTGGTAAGTCATCCTCCCAAGTCACATGTTGAAGAAAATAGTGAAAATGTTAAGAATGCAGACTTTTCTAACTTGAAAAGTATTAATTTCAATAAAATAAGTAGAGAAGATCAGAACAAGGTAGAAGAAGTAGTATATGTCATGATGGCAGAATTCAAGAACACACCTCTTGAATTGGATAACACTATGCCCAAAGATTTATATGAAATTATTTGAAATAAGTGGCACAATTGCTTGAAAATGGAAAAAATAAATAAGAGAATCCACACTGGCACAAGTGATACAAAAATTGATTAGAGGTCAAATTGATAAGGCTAATGAGAAGCATGGGGGCAAGTTTGCACCAAAGTATAGAGCCATTAGCATTTTACATAATAAAATTGAAGAAGTTGTCCAAAAATAAATAAGATTGTGGAAATCAATATATAACTTGACAAATGACAAGGATAGAGAAAAAGAGAAGGTTGTAAAAGCAAATAAGGCTGAGGCCAGTGAGAAGAAGGAGGAAAAAGAGAAAGGTGAAGAGGACAAGAAAGAAAAAGATAAAGGAGAAGAAAATAAGAGAGAAGAAGAGAAGAAAGGTGAAGAGGAGATAGAGAAACTAGATGAAATGACAACAACTGATGAGCAACAAGTAGACCATAGTGTGCAAGACACATGATTGCCACCCCGTCGCCCTCCTCATGTCATCACCACATCTGCAGATACTATAACTATGAAGGATGTTGCTGAAAATTTTTTTTAGAACATCAATCCACTAACTATAGAGGATATCAAGAAGATCCTTCACCAATCAACTCTACAAGTGCAATTATGCACAAATCTAGTATTGGTGAGTGTGGATGAGTTGAAAAAGGTAGTAGCAAAACCAATTAGAGATAAGGTGAATCCACAAGAACCACCTTTTACCATCTCTATAGCTACTAGTGGTCAACTTATAATGCTTCCACCACCATTTCCAATAGTTGACACATCTAGAATAGGTGATACCATGCAATAGAAGCCAAGTACAAAAGCAGATAAAGAAACAACAATAGGGAAAACAAAATAGATTGCTACATCTAATCCTAAAGTACAAATGCAAGGTACACCCTAATTAATTGTGATTGATTAGGTGAGATTAGATGAGTAAAAGGACACATCAAAAGAAGAGGAGTAGGCTACCATATAGACATTAGTTAATCTACCAACTACTGGCACTCCTACAAAAGTTCTTCAAAAGCTGAGCACTAATGCCATGCCATTGTAAATTTCTACACTAGGCTCAAGCTCAACAAAGGTGACAAGGGTACTTCACTATCGAGACCCTAAGTTAGATGAAGAGATAGTTATACCTGTTGGAGTTGAGGAAAGCCAACTCCGAAGACGCCAAGATCACCTGCATGCGAACCTGTCAAAGAGAAACCAAGAAGGGGAAAAGCATGGAGCATGGGCAAAACCCTAAACGGACGTGAGAGCCATCATAATGCAAACACAAGAAGAAATGTATTTATAATAAGAAATGATATGATGATTCCGATATTATTACAATGAGAGAGAGCCCGAATATAAAGAGCTCCAGGAAGCTTGTAGAACAAGCTGGAAGGAGGTAGAAGATAAGATTGACAACTCAGCACACATCCACAAAAAGTGGAATATCCTAAAAAGGGAGAAAACTCCCGAGTTGTCAACAACTAACCACTACATGCATTAAATATGAAATATTAAATAAATGCATGACCTAAGTAAGCTTAAGCAATAGAATAAATAATTAAATATTAATTATTTACTCTAACACCCCCCCTTAAGTGCAACTTAGGGAAATGCCTTAAGCTCACAAAACTAAGATGAAATGCATAATGGGTCCCGGCAACGAGGCCATTTTAGGTACCCAAGTACAATGCAAGAAGAATGCAACCTCTGTAAGCGAGGAAAGAGAGAAAACCACATGGGAAAAACCCTCCCCCAAAAAGAGGTAAGAACCCAGTGAAGAGCTGAAGAAGTCTCCAACTAGGGAAATTGTCCCCTAAAACAGGAACAAGGAATGATCATGAAGAAGCAGCATCACTGAAGCATGAAGAAGTCGCAAATCTGCCAAACTGCTGATCTGAAGAAACCTCCATGGAAGAAGAAGGCACGAACGGAGCATGTCTATATGCTAGATGATCCATCTCACCGAAATGCATAGGTAGCCAGCCACTGCAATCGCCTTGTATGTAGGATCAACCACTGAATACATAGTTCACACTATCGAACCATCGAACCATGGATGCATTAGAACATAGCATAACCCCCCCTTAATGCAGACAGGGTGTGATGACAGGCAACTGAGAAGGTGAGCCAAAATCTCCTGCAAACGAACCAAGAACGAGGAAAGAGGAAAAGAAGTACAGACACCGATAAAGACACGATCTAACTGACTCTGCATGGGGCTAATGTCGTGGAAGGGACACTCACTTGACAAAGGGAGAATGCCTAAAACAGCAAACAATAATCCCCCCCATGGTGCTTTATGAAATAGTGCAAGTACACCTGACTCAAAACAACGTTCATGACTCCCGAAATACAAAAGTGACAATTTATCTCAGTGCGAGAATAAAAAGTGCTTCAAAAAGATAGCTAGAATGATCAGAACTGAAAAAGAGCTGAACCAAAAGAAAGTACAACCGAAAATAAAGAAAACCATGCCAGGAAAACGATCCTCGGGCCTAAAACACTCAAAATATCCACCATAGAGCAAAAATGCCAAAACTATGATAGAAAGAGCAGAGGCCAAAAACAAAGAAAAATGACTACATTTCTGAAAAGTACACAGAACCATCTTTCCATAAATATAAAGTTTTCAAAAAACTGACATGGGATGTAAAAGATATGCATGCCGGAGTCAAAAACAGGACTTCGGACTTCAACAGAAAAAACGAGCAATAAAAAAGCATCAAAACCTAAAAATACCTGCACCAAAATCTCCGTCTCAGAACCAGCTTTCCGGCACTTCTTTCGGATCGGAAAAATACCTCCGTATGCAAGAGTTATGGCCAAAAAACCACAAGTAGGTCCAAAAGAGAACTTGAAGGAGAGTGCAAGCAAGGATGATGACATAGGGATGACGTCATGCTGACATCAGCAGACCCTGAGATTTAAATTGACGGCCCGTCAGCCTTCGCAGCAAAAAAAAGTGCCCCGTGGCATTGTCATGTGGCAGGGGTGACGTGGCGGGTCCACGTGGCAAGGTGCCACGTGGCGCCCATGCCACGTGTCACCCCCGCAGTGGCTGACTTGGCTGCAGATGTGGCGCAGAGTTGTCAGGCGGAGTTGTCGGAGCGGCGGGCGGAGAACTGGCGGAGGTGGCCGCAGGGGCGGCGGAGGCAGAGGAGCCGCCAGCGGAGGGCGGCGGACGGGCGGCGGCCGGGAGGAGGCCGGGCCGCGGCGAAGCGCGGGCGGCGCTGCCTGCTGCGGCCACTGCGAGCGGCGCGCGGGTGGCGTGGTGGCGGCCCCGCGGTGGCGCGGCGGCGGTGCGCCCGGAAACACCTTTTTTAAAAAAAAAAATTTACGCTCTACGTCCGTACGATCCGTACGGTAGCGACCCTGGAGGCCTCAAAAATTTGCCAAAATTGCCCTGTCTCCAAAAACGACAAGTTTTATATGAATCCTGACTGCAAATGGCCTTCCGGATCCAATGGTGATGTTCGTTTGGTCCCAAAGTGCTCCAAAAAATCGCTAATCCCCTAATTTGAAGAAAAATTGCACAAACAAACTAGGGTTTGTGACTTAAAATCACAGCTTCAAAATTTCTTCAACGAAGCTGCAGCAGGAAGGCTCTGATACCACGTTGGAGTTGAGGAAAGCCAACTCCGAAGACGCCAAGATCACCTGCATGCGAACCTGTCAAAGAGAAACCAAGAAGGGGAAAAGCATGGAGCATGGGCAAAACCCTAAACGGACGTGAGAGCCATCATAATGCAAACACAAGAAGAAATGTATTTATAATAAGAAATGATATGATGATTCCGATATTATTACAATGAGAGAGAGCCCGAATATAAAGAGCTCCAGGAAGCTTGTAGAACAAGCTGGAAGGAGGTAGAAGATAAGATTGACAACTCAGCACACATCCACAAAAAGTGGAATATCCTAAAAAGGGAGAAAACTCCCGAGTTGTCAACAACTAACCACTACATGCATTAAATATGAAATATTAAATAAATGCATGACCTAAGTAAGCTTAAGCAATAGAATAAATAATTAAATATTAATTATTTACTCTAACAATACCTAGTTATGACTGAAAAACAATAAGCATTGCACAAATCACTAAAATGAAGGAAGCCTTGAATAGGAGAAAAAGGCAAGAGATACTTAGGAAGGAGTATAAACAAAAGCAAGTATTACATGAGATCAAGGACATCTTTTTGGATACCTTCCGCTTGCAGTCACCTGATGAGACCAAGCCAATAATGGAACAATTGTCAAAAATTGTAGAATACATGACAAATGAAGACCAAAAAACTAATGTAAAACTTATGGAATGGTCTAAGAAGAAATTCCAAGGAAAATTCAATGAGAAGATAGCTAGTGAAATAACGCTATCCCATGTTGAATTGGAAAAGAAAATTGACAAAGTGAAGAGGATACTTGAGAATATATTCTCATTGTACAAAAAGTTGTGTGATTTTTTATACTTCACACAAGAGACAAGCTAAATAATCCTAAGCTTGGAGAGAAACTTAAAGATTTATAGCACTCAACTCCCAAAAGATCCAGCTCAAAGTGAGAAGTATTTTGTTCAAATGCTTCACACACAGAAAAAACTAGCTATGTTGATAGTAGAGGAGGCCAACATCAAGACCAAATTGATGTAGATACAATCTTCCATAACCCCACACTTGGAAGTATTCCATAAAGAACAAGCCTATGCTGAGAATGTGCTAAAGAATGATCCTAATCTTTCTACTATGGAAGGACTTGTACATCTTGCTGTAGAGATTGCCATCCAGCACAAGCCATTGGAAATTGGTTTGAATAATTGGGATGTAGCTCTCAAAATGATTATGGAAGTAAATAGTACATTTTTGGTGAAATATGCTCTAAACCCTTAGCACCCTTTGACATTACTGTCAAAAAGGTGGAGATATGAAATAAAGGAGAGATTAATAACTAAGGGAGAGAATACTAAGTAATTACATTCTTTCATTCTTTTGGAGAATAAAGGAGGATAGATTGTACATATCCTATGATAGAAAAAAGGGGGAGATTTGAATAAAACTTTGGAAGTGTAGAACAAGTGAAAATAGAACAGACATAATAGGTCAGCAAGTAGGCATAGGAAATAGAAATAGGGCAAAGGCAAAGAGTATCAAATACATCAACATGAGACAAATTCAACACAAGAATTTTGGTTATAGGGATAGAAATGGCCCATTAGCTTAGGGGGAGTTATAATAATTTTTGAGGTATATTGTTCCTTACAAAATTTTGAACAAGTTTTTAAAATTTTGTATATATGTCAAACAGATTCAATAATGTACTCATAAGATCAAGCATAATGCTTAGTTAAGTGTTTTTGAAACTCATGTCAAAGGGGGAGATTGTTGGTCTTAGAATGGTTTTGACAATTGAGTGTCAACACATTTAACCAATTTTCACATAGAAGTCAAGTACACTATATATGCCAAGCTACACTATGTGCCAAGCCAGAATTCCAATAGGTGTCGAGTGATCTTCAGGTGCCAAGTGAAGATCAAGTGTCAAGCATGATATAGGTGCCAAGTGATTTTAGGTGCCAAGTGAACCATATGAGCCAAGTGATATGTAGGTTCCAAGTCACAGTTGATGTTGAGCAACCTAGAGTGCAATAGGTATTGAGAAAACTAGGATCATATTTGTGCCAAGCACCAGTAATCTAGATTGTGCCGAGTAACACGTAATCAACATATGAGTTTGTGCCTTCACAAACTCAGATGTAAACCATTTTTTGAGCTGACATAGAAGGATCCTAATGGATATTAAAGATAAGATCAAATCTTTTATATTTCCTATGCAATCAACATGTAGCCAATAAGAAAAATGGAGAAAGCATGCAACCAATAAAAAAAGTACAAAGAATGAATGGGAATTAAAGATTCAGTATGGATCGTAGATCCATACCTAACCATAAGTATTCAAAATCTTTAAAAGGAGGATGAAAACCCATTGTATGTGTGGATGAGAGTAGTGTAAGGGTAAACTATAAAAAAATTCAAAGAGAAGTGTAAAAAAACTTAGAGGAACAAAGCAAGTGCATCGAATAGATATCAAATCTCAGAGGATCAAGATCAGAGAGAGCAGATCAAGTGCTTGAATTCAAGAATCAAGGATTGTAAGATACCAAGTTTATTTAGTCTAATACTCTCTAGCAATTGTATTAGAAGGAAAATCCTATGTTGATAGGTTAGCTTAATAGGTAGATTGTAGATCCTTTGAAGAGGTGATAAAATCCTTTAATAGGGTGATACTTCATGTAAAGTGTTTGTAAATCCTTTAAATAGGTCACTATTGATACAGTGTAAAGTCTTTAACAAAGCAAGCCTTTCATAGGGTAGACCATCAGAAGTGGTCAAACATTATTGCTACAATGATTTTATGGATATTATCCCCACCCTAGTTTTACCTTCTCATTTTGGAGGGTTTCTGGGTTACCAAATTTGGTGTTATGTGTTGTGATGCATGTATTTACTTTATGGTTGTTTCATATGTTCACTTGCATGAATTTTATTCTTAGTTAAAAAATTTGAAGGTTAAAAATGTGATACTTCTAATTCACAACCCCCCACCCCCCCACTCTCAAAATTATTCTTCCCATTTGATTATTCCAACAAAATGATGAACTATGCAAAGCATTTTCTGAACAAATGAACAAAGAGTTTGAAATGTCCATGTTTGGTGAAATAAAATTCTTTTTTGTATTTCAAATATAGTAGAACAAAAATAGTATCTATATCACTCAATCCAAGTATATAATTTAAGTGATACTCAGGAAGTTTGGAATGGAAGAGTCAAAACCAATTGCTACCCCCATGTGTATTGAACTCAAGCTTACCAAAGATGATGACTCCAAAGAAATAGATTAGACCTTATACAGATCAATGATAGGAAAATTATAGTATGTAGCTCACACAAGGCTTGATATTGACTTAGCAGTTGGGATAGTGAAAAGATTCTCAGCTAAACCTAGAGAAAATCACATGATGGAAATCAAAAGAATTTTGAGATATCTGAAAGGTGCTAAAGATTGTGGTTTATGGTAAAAACTTGGAGGAAACCTAGACCTAAACATATTTACTGATGTTGATTGGGTAGGAAATCTTGATGATAGAAAAAGCACTAGTGGTGGAGCTTTCTTTCTTGGTAAAAGGTTGGTATCTTGGACAAGCAAGAAGCAAAATTGCACATCCCAATCCACAATAGAAGCATATTATGTGGAAATAGCAATAAATTGTTCTAACATTGCTTGGTTCTAACAATTGCTTGAAGGAATAAATGTTAAAATCAAAGAGCTAGTAGTCATGTATTGTGATAACACCAACATAATTAACATATCAAAGAACCTAGTGATGCATTCCAAACCAAAGCACATTGCTATTAAATATCACTTTGTTAGAAAACTAGTGTAGGACAAAGAAATTAGATTGGAATATGTCCATACAAAAGAACAAATTGTAGACATATTCACCAAGCCATTACATAAGGATGCATTCTCGTATCTAAGAAGTAACCTAGGGGTCATTCCCCTATCTAAAGCTCACTAAATAAATTTTAATGATGCATCAACAAGAATCAAGTTAAACATCAAATAGTTGATGCAAAATAATCAAGAGAATATTACATATGAATAAGTACTTAAGGTACATTGATACACATTTGGCATGTGTTTTCTTTGGTATTTGTTGTCAAAGAGGGAGAAGTTCATTGTCATATCCTTATCTTTGTAAAATTTTGTAGAGGGAGAAGTTTGAAAAGTAGTCATGCAGTTCCTTCATAAAGGTGGAATACAACATAAAGAAGTTCTTATGTAAAACCAAAGAGAAAGAAACTTTCTATCAAAGGGAGTCTTATTTTAAAATTTCATTATGCTATGACATGTTGTGTTCCCATCAATGTCAAATAGGGAGATTATCAAATATAATTGATTAATTGTGTGTTGTCTTTGATGTTACACAAATGTTATATCAATTGATAGACAATGTCTATCATGCTTACTTAGGCATTGAAGAAATTTAGGTAGAAAAGAGCGTTAACTGAGCTCACTCAATTAATGAAGGAAAAGTTGGACAAAGTTAGTATTCACTGAGTTCACTCAGTTGCCAAAGGATTTCTACAACTTCACAGTGTTAACCAAGCTTTTATTGGTTAACATAAGAAATTGTTCCAAAGTTAGTTTCTACTAAGAAAGGTTGGCTTATGAAGGATTTTTCTTATTTTGGCATATGAAGCTTAATTACTCTATGTATTGATTATAGCCCACTATGATGATGAATTTTGGTTATTGTAATTTGAAGTTGGGCTCACTTGACATTTTGGAAGGTATAAATAAAAGGTCAAGTTGAGATTTCTAGTGTGTGCAAGTGTGTTGATTGAATTGAAAAGAAAAGAGAGGGAGTGAACTTGAAGGATAAGTAGGAAAGTAATATTCGATCAAGAAGGATCAAGTTTAAGTAGAAAAGAGATCTAGATTCAACAATTTAGTTGCATCACAATCAAGTCATTTCATTGTTATTGTCTAACCATTGTAGTAGTGATCTAAAATCTCTTAACAAAGTTAGTTTAACAGCTATTTTAAAATCCTCTAACAAGGTGGAAATTCCATTGAATTGTTTTAAGACCTCTTGCAAGGCTATTCCTAGTAGGGTGATTAAATCCTCTAATAGGGTCACACCTAACAATGTGTTTTGTAACCTTTAATAGGGTTAGCTCCTAATAGGGCTCACTTCAAATGAGTGAAAAAATGTAACTAGTTACATTAGTGGCTTTTCCCAAATTGGGTTTCCACATTTAATCCTGGTGTCTCATGTGTTCATGTTATTTCTCTTATGCTTGCAAGTTAATTATTGATAATGTTTTAAGATCTGCTAAAAGTAATTCACTCTACATTTACTAAGATACAAAAATTTCTATTTGTTTACCAGGCATCAACAAAAATCAATTTTCTTAGTATGAATTTTATTGTTGACATCTAAGGAATTTGGGATTTATTTTAGTAGTAACTGATTCACCTCCCCTCTTAGTTACTCCTGTATTTCCAATAGTAATATGTCTGAATAGATTTGATAAGGATTACCTTGGGAGTAATTCATGATTGTGTTATAGTTGGCTCAAGTTCTTTAGCAATTGTTGGACTTAATTTAATTCCTAGGGCTTTGCAATCAACTCCTCAAACTAGAATCTTTGAACTTCTCTTCACTTTCTTGGTATGGGATGCCATACTTTCTTTGTAAAAGATAAAATGCTAAAAAGCCTTTCGATGAAATACCTCTAAATAACTCATGGCCTCTGGAATCCTCTTCATTCTCTTTTCTTTGGAAATCAATATAAAATAATGACCCTCAATTTCCCCTTTTAACAAAATTCAGTCTTAAAATTTCTATTAATGGATTGTACAATAGTTTTCTTATGGATAGGTTATCCTCCACTCACCTAAGTCTTCATTTCTTGGAAGAAACCTTTGACTTGGTAAGGTCTCTTAACTCAGTAGAAAGTTCAATGAAAAGAACTTTGAACTTAAAAGTTGGTAGAGTCACCAACTCATTCATGTCTAAGACATCACTTTAGCTTTCATCATAAATCAATGATCATTGTGAATATAGAATGCTGATATGGATATTTTGTTTGCTTACTAGAGTTGATGTGAGATATCTCCTTCTAAAACATAGTTCTAGTAATCTCCATAGAGAACTAGGTTAAAATAGTTGATTCGCCCAACTTATTGAATTGGGTGTCAACACTTTAATTACTCTTATTTGCATCATTAGGAGATTTCCTTACCTATTGCTACCTCATGTAATTTCTCATATTGTTAGCCTTTTCTTTCTTTCCATCTTCAACTCTTCCTCTATTCATATAGTTTTTAGCAAGATGTCCAAGTTCTATGCATACAAAACATCTCTTTTTAGTGTCTCTATTTTGTGTGATGTTTTATGTAATTTCCTCTAATGTACCCAAAATCACCACAATAGTGACATATGCACCATGTACTATAATCCTAACCAAATATATCTTTGACAATTTTTTCTTCTATGTTCCATTTTTAGTCTTGCATTCTAAATATTTGTGTCCTTGTTTGTTGTAATTGTGACACTTTTCTTTAAACTTAGGTCTCTTTGTGCATTCACTTTCTCTATGTCCTAGTTTGTTGTAACTATAACACTTACCACTAAAATTTTATTTACCATTTCTCCAATAATTTTATGATGTGTATCTTATCTTTCCATAATGATTACATGCAGTCCTTTTGTTCTTTTGAGCTCCTTGCTGAGATGATTCACCTTCTTCTATGAATCCTAATCCAACTTTTCCTTTGTGTCTAAATTGATTTTTGTCATTCAACTAATTAATGCTTTCATGATATTTCATCATCCTCTCATTGGATTTCTTCTTTATGCTAAGGTCATTCTAGAGTCTTTCATTCTCTATCCTCAAGTTCATAAACTCTTGATTTGCATCATTGAATTGGTCAATCAAGTCTATTTGTTGAAGAGATAGTTGATTAATTTCATTGTCCATTTCTTCTATTTCTTCTTTGTCTTTGTCCATTTATTACATGACTTCGCACATTATGACTTCCTATATTTCTTATTCTTTTTTTAATATTCTAACTTTTTGATGAAGATTATGATTCTTTACAAGTATATTTCTGATTGTTGCATCAGCTTCATGTGAACTTCTTTCTTGAAAAAAGTCTTCAATTCTTTTTTCAATGTGGAGATTTTCATTCATCTATGTTGTAAGATCTTTTCTTCTTTTTCAAGAATTTAGAGAGTTGCTCATTCACTCTCTGGAATTGATCCATGGCTAACTATAGATGCAACTTTTTATTTTCAATAGCTTTCTCCAATCTATAGACTTCACTTATGCTTCAATTCACCAATTAAACATCCACCATATAATTTGATCTAATCACATGCATGGAAGACTAAAAGCAATAAAATATTTATATATGTATATGTATTTGTATGTGTGTACATATATATGTATGTATGTATATACATATCTTTTCATCTTGTTGTCATGCCTTTGTGATCTTTGTATATGTATGTTTGTATGTATGTATATACATATATATACATATTTATATGTATATATGTGTATATAGACATACATACATACACACATATGTGTGTATTTATGTATATATACACATACATATATATAAAGAGAAGCTTTTTAATTAGAGTTACTCAGCGAAATATAAAGAGATACATGTTTAGAAGGAAAAGAAAAGAACATTTACATAGGTACTTCTTCTCCCCTTGAAGAAAATCCTAGACAAAGCACTACTACATTTGGGCCCAAACAACACAAATTACACCACTATTGCAATTTGACCCCAAATGTTGTAGTGAACTACAAAGGGCATAGAGCTCACATTGGAATGACACAAAAATGAAATTGTAGAGCAAGGGCATATAGATAAGAAGGGAATGACAATAAAATGTAGAGATTACAAGGGAATGACAATGAAATCCTAGATCTCCACTTATCTCCATCAAGGGCATGGCAATGAAATGTAGAGATCATAAGGGCATGGTAAAAAAATGCAATGATCACAAGGGCGTGGAAATGAAATCTCCAATAATGTTTAGAGCTCTCCACCTACTTTTGTATGCAGCTCTCAACAATAAAAACAAATGGGGAATTCTTTGTCATGTTTCTTTATATATATATATATATATATATATATATATATATATATATATATATATATATATAATCAAAATCACATTGCATTGTAACTCTATCATAGGTGTTTGATCCTCGATAGCTTTCATTTCATCCTCAAAATGACTTTCTTACTTTGTTAAAATTAGGACTTGAACAAAGCCAATGATAAAACAAAGACCATATTCTAGAATCGAAATAATAAAACCATAAAAAATTACTCAACCCATGCTAATTGACATAGCTCAAGATCCTGCACAAAAATAATGTAGACCAGGAAAATGGGGAATTTTTTTTTAGAAAAACATAGCATAGAATATATTTTTAGAAAGAAATAAGCCATAACCTAGTTAAATTGGTCTAGTTTCTAATCAATTGGCTTGACTACAAATTCCTATAGAACTATCATTAGATTAGGTAGAATAAAATGAGCAATCAGTTGTTCCTAGCTAGTAGGATCAAATATAATTCTCCAAGGGGATAAAATTGCATATGCAGATGTATGTATGCATGTATATGTATGTGTGTATGTATGTATGTGTATATATGTGTATGTATATATGTATGTATGTATATGTATATATATAGAGTGATCTTGTGGATCATAGAGATCAGTGGAGATCTAGGATTTCATTGTTGTGTCCTTGTGATCATTGGATTTTGATGTAATTCCCTTATGATCTCTACATCTCATTGTCATTCCCTTGTGATCTCTATATATGTATGTGGGTCAACAAGCCACATCAAAAGTTGATGCTTCTCTAATAGGAGCCAGTTCTGACTGATGTTGGTTGGTCAACGAGTTGTTATCATAATTACAATGGCCTAGCATCACAATTTAGGCCCAAATTTAGTAGTGTATGTCAAGCAATATGGATAGCTAGTGTCAAGTTAATGAAGTGACAAGAAGGCTATACATGCTAAGTGATATAGGTATCAAATAAATAGAGAGTGCCAAGGTATTCAAAAGTTAAGTTATAAATTCAAAAATATAGTGAAGTTTGAGCATTGGAGTCTTCAAATTCTAGGAGAATGGTTTTTGCCATATTTGTTTGTAATGGCACAAACTTCTATGCAAACCATTTTAGGGATGATATAATCATATTCTGCGATTATGAAAGATAGGTATGGAGGTATATTATGAGTCCCTATGTAATACATGCAACCATTAGAAAAAAGGAAGCTTAAGGCATAAATATGGATCAATCATACTTGTTGATTCTTACCTAATTCATCACCACCAATTCTTATTTAATAAGGACAATCCTAAAGAGTTTAGAAGGAATACAAAGTGTGTGAAGAGATGAATGCTAAGTGTAGAGAGAGAATTCATGGTCACTAAAATGGCTATGATAGAGCTATGCAATGAAGAATTCATTTGAGAAGAATAGATTATAGAAGTGAAAGGATAGAGAAGAAATATTTGATTAGGAGGATCAAGGTTTAAGAAATAAAGAAAAAATCTGACATCATCTAGGAATTTTTTAACTGAAGGATCATGGTGCTGAATCATTCTAACAAGTGATAGCAAGAAAATCTCTTAACTAGGTAGTCCTAACATGCTTTAATTCCTGATAAAATTTTGCAAATTTCTTAACCAAGTGATTTCTTTAATATAAGTTCAAATCCTCTAACAAGGTGAGACCTAACAATCTTTTTAAGCCTTTAATATGGAACACTTCTTGCATGGTAGATCATAGATTATGATCAGACACATTATATCCATAATAGGCCACAATTTACAACTGCAATAGTGAAGATTTGTGCATTTTATCCTCACCCCAGTTTTACCCCATTTATTGTGTTATGTGTTATTTATTTGATGCTATGGATGTGATACATGTTATGTTATGTGATGGATGTTGGTGATATGTTTTAGAGGAAAAAGTTTTAACTATTTATTTATGCCCCCAACACACCCACCCCCCCCCCCCCCCCCCCCAGCTCCATTCCTCAGAACTTACTATCCCATTGTTATTTCCAAAAATTAGTATCAAAGCTTTGTTCTTTAGAAAGGAAATTTGTATATCTTTGTAGGTAAGATCTTGAAGATGGAAGTCTACAAGTTGGGAAAGACTATTGAGAACTAGAAGATTGAAATATAACTTTCCCTATATCACATCAAGGAGGAAAGAGTTGAATTGCAACATTCATTATGGAGAAGACAAGAACTGGCTATTCAACTAAATAACACTCAATACCAAGAAGAAGACACTACTGGATTGTTTGAATATGGAAACTTAAGTGAATTTGATATAGTAGTTACATATTTAATAGAAAATAGTAATGCCCTAATTGAAGAGGTCAAAAATCTTAAGATAGAACAAGAAGTCCAATCAATATTGCTATGTGAGGTGACTAAACATAAAAATAAAGTTGAGGAAGACAAAGTTATGATTGAAGATTACAAAAAAAAATGACCAACAAACTTGAAGAGAAGACATCAAATATGAAAAAGATTTCTAACATGTAATTAGATACAGTGAATCAATTGATGACTACTAACAATGAATTGAATGTACAAAGGACATTGAGATTACAACCCTAAAGTTATAGAATCTTCAACTGAGAAATAAGCTGAGGGAAGAGAAGGAATTCGTTAAAAGATTCAATAAACTAAGTAAATTCATTAAACACTTTGTGAAATTGATGAAATCTCCAAGACCTAACAATAATATTATTGGATTGGGATATATCAGTAGTAAGAAAGGAGAATCATCTAAAAGTGGTGAACAAAGGAATAACAAATGTGAGAACTAAAAACCTACTTGTCATAATTGTAGAAAATTGGGTCATACAAAAAATGTTTGTAATAGCAAAACTATCAATCAGAACCCCAAGAAAAATTATAGATGATACTGCTAACGCTACAACAAGCAATGACATCAGGCAAATGAATGCAAGACAAAGACCATGAGTGCTTAGATATTTGAAGGATGCTACTATAAGTGTCAGAAGTATGGATACACATCATATGAATGTAGATCTAAGATCTAGTGGACATCAAATAAGCATAAAAAGGTACAACAAAATGGAAAATCCTATGATTTGGATTTCAACACAAGGAATACTTGTCACTATTTTCAAGAATATGGACATGTTCCTAAGAATTTCATTAAAACAAATTTATGAGGAAACTAAATTAGATGGTTGAGTGAGACTACATGGTTTAGTTGTCTCAAGATAGGTCATGCCAATAGAAATTGTCCAATTAGGCCACTAGCACTAAGTAATGGGAGTAGTAAAGGCAAAGAAAAGGTCAATGTTGAGAAGGTAAAGGTGTAGATGAACAAGACATGAGAGAAGAAGGAAGAATGCAGTACATCAAGTTTAGATGAGGTCACATCATCTGATGGATTAGGTGATCACATCACCCTCAACTAGGTAATAAAAGGTATCTATGGGAAAAATATTTGAAAAGTTATATTATACACTAGTTCCAAGAACCTAAGATTTGGAAAAGATAATATATGCATGAATTAAGTTGAAATATAGTGATTAGAACCTAGAATAATTCCATAGTTTTGTTATTTTATATGTTGGTTCTAAGAATAAAATAACTCACTATTGTTGTTGAGCAAGGGAAGGGATAGTAGTTACAAAAAAGTTAAGAAGACATGATAGTAAGTGTCAAGCTCTCTATGTGTACCAAGCATGTTGAAAGCCCTATGATAACTAAGCTTATAACTATGTAAGCACTAAGCATTTAACTTTGAATATGAAGGGTTATATAGTTTCTTTTTTAGACTCCTTTTTGCTTACCATAGTTTGTAGAGTGTAGAAAGATTACAAAGGTGAATTGAAAAAGAAGATTCTTGTGTCTATGAACCAAATTCAATTGCTACTTGACATTATCCATTATATTTGAAATGTATTTTTCTATTTTTGAGTAACACTATTTTATTTCTCGCAAACCCTACATTATCAAAATGGCAACTAGCTCTTCTACAACTATTAGAAAATAGGGGAAAGAGGTTTTCAATGTTCAATTGATAAGTAATGATGTTAAACATCCCCCATTTCATGCTATTCCCAAAATTTCTTACAAGGGAGATCTGTCTGGTGTGTTATCTATAATACCACCAAAGGTTCTCATGATCCAAGACGTTAAATATTATTATAGCAAAAAATTTGGAGAAGTAGGAGATATGGAGATAAGAGATTCCTATAGTAAAATAGACAAGGTTAACTTGTGCCCTAGATTTTCCCTAGATGTTCAAGACATAGTGAATTCAAATTGTTCTAAGCCGCATACATGATAACTATATTTGGTTGAAAGGTGGACAAATCAAGAGCACTAAGAGGATTATAAACTAACCTTGATAGACCTAAGAGTATGAAAAGTGATACAAATTAAACCATTGAAAATAATAAAAGTGTAGTATGGAATAAGAGAAGGGTGTCTATTGACACTATATCAGATCCTGTAATTGCCTTTGTAGTGACAGTGATATCTCACAAGTTTTTTCAATCTAGCTGACTAAAAAATTTTTTATATAGGGTTGTTGATTTGGATTAAAAGATAGTAAAGAGATAAAATTTGCATGACTTTGTTGAGTTACAACTACAACAAATATCAAAAAATATGGAGGCCATCAGTAAAGAAAAAAGTGCATCATGCAAGTTTGCTTCTTTAATTGTTTGCATATTCTTTTATGTGAAAAATACCTTCCTTCCCCTTTATTCAAGTTACTTGGAAGACCAATAGGTCAATTGCAAAAAAAAAATAGAATTTATCGAGCAACTAGGAGATAACTTTGAGTTACTGATGAATAGTTATTATGAAGATTTTAAGAAATACATGTAGGAAAGATTGAGGATTCATGCATCCTTAGTAGAACAACATTATGATGATGTCTTTTTTCTAGTGGATGTAGACCACATATATATGCAAGAAGTAATATCCTAGATCAGATGGCTTAAACCCTTATCATATGAAGCCAATGTGGATGGAGCCTATACAACTATTACAAATCTATTATTAGAACACATTGACAAGAGTGCAACCTCATTTGGAAACTATGAGGAATCCATTTCTAGGATTACAATTTATTTGAAGATAGCTACAATTCTTAGAAAGAAGAAGAAACTAGTGAAGAAGCTAAAATAGATATTTGGTGAAGGTGGAGAAGAGGATGAAGAAAAAGATGATGAAGATGAAGAACTAGGCCAAGCTCCATTATAATTAAATCAAGGCCTAAGTGAAGATCAATATGAAGATATAGAAGGTGCCAAAGGAGAAGAAGCTAAGGAAGCACC
Organism: Cupressus sempervirens; assembly: GCA_028749045.1. NCBI lineage: Eukaryota > Viridiplantae > Streptophyta > Pinopsida > Cupressales > Cupressaceae > Cupressus > Cupressus sempervirens. The sequence goes on from CM053784.1 coordinate 225,896,021, forward strand.
CAAAGAAAATACCAAGAAGAGGAAAGCTAATGAGTATACAATGGAGAAAATAGAGAATCCTATAAAGAAACCATAGTAGAAGCTAGCTATACCTATGACTAGGTCAAGCACAAGGGCAGTTGCTATTAAGGCTACAAAAGTGAAAAATCCTAAAGGAAAGAGAGAAGCACATACAAAAGAGCTAAGTGAGCCTACCAAGAAGATCTGTAAAATATTGAGCAAGAAGTAGAAACCTTAAAAGGATTTAGATGACGAGAAGATTGAGTTAGCTGACTTAAGTCAATACAAGGTGGTAAGCCACAATCCCTCTTCTAATATTGATAATTTGTGTGGAAACATAACTACAAATGCAGATTATCTAGTTTCACACATTTAGATTTTAATAAGTTTAGAATTGTTGATAGAATAAAGTAGAGGAGGCCATATATGAAATGATGGCTACATTTAAGGTAACTCCTCTTGAAATTTCCAAATCTTTACCCAAGAGTCTACATAATAGAGTTGAGCAAAAATGGCAATATAGCTTGCAAATTGAGAGACAAATCAAGGAAACAACATTATCCCAATAATACTAGAGTTACATAGAAGGAAGATTGATAAAGATGTGTATAATTTACAACATGTCACCAACTCAAATCATAATTCAATATTATGATTTGATATGGTGCTAAAAGTGGTGTTGTTGGTTATCTATGCCACCTTCTCAAGTTTTTCTTGCCTTTCTAACATGTCCACTAAGACTATGTTGCCCCTAGTTTACTTAGTCCCTAGTGATTAAGAGATTTAGGGCCTAAATGTTAGAAATATTTAAAATAATTGAGATTGGGGGGATGAATCAGTTACTCAAGGTTCTAGAGTACCACTTGAACAATTAAATAAAAATACTATTTGTTCTATTTAACCTATTATTGCTTGGTCTCTACTATAAAATATTGTCTTAAACATAAGATTTTTTGCATAATGAAAATATTATCTAATGTAAAAAATATAAAACACTCAACATATATTTGACACTAGGATTTTACATGGAAATGCAATTTGCGAAAAAATGCCAACAACATATCATCAATTTTTAACTCTTTCAAAATACACTCTTTAGGATCCAATCATATTAAAGGTTTGCAAACACACTATTAAATGTGATCTTGTTAAAGGATTTAATCACACTATTAGGAGTGGCCTTGTCAAATGACTTTGATCATTCCATTTAGAAAGTCACATTGCTAAAGGATTTACATAGACTATTAAGTCTTTCAAATGACTATTAGGTCAACCTTTATTAAAAGGATTTCAATACAAAATATTGACAATGATTATAAAGAAAATAGTAAGACTTTTTGGATGACACATTATTTAGTGTAAATTATGCCTTGTGCAAAGCCTTTTCAAAAGAGATGAGTAAATAATTCGAGATGTCCATGTTTTGAGAGATAAAATTATTTTTTGGATTACAGATTCAATATAAAAAAGATGGTATCTACATTACTTAATCCAAATATTTCAAGGAAATACTAAATAAGTTTGGAATGGAAGATTCAAGACTAGTTGGAACACCTATATCTATTAGACATAAGCTTTCCAAAAATTATGACTCTAAGGAGTTAGATCAGACCACATATAGATAATTATTGGAAAACTACAATATGTAGTGCAATCAAGATCTAATATTGTATTATTAGTTAGTATGGTGGAAATATTCTCAACTAATCCTAAAGAAAATCATATTATGACAATCAAGAGAGTCATGAGGTATCTAAAGGGTACTCATGACTATGGATTATGGTGCAAGCAAGTAGGAAATTTGGATTTAAAAGCCTTCACAAATGTTAACTGGGTAGGAAGTGTTGATGACAAGAAGAGTACCAGTGATTGAGAATTCTTTGTTTATAAAATAATAGAGTCTTGGACAAGTAAGAAGAATAATTATATTTCTTAGTCTACAAAAGAGATAGAGTATGTGGTAGTAACAGTTAATTGTTCCAATATTGTTTGGTTCAAGTAATTATTGACAGGTATCAAAGTGGAGATAAAGGATCTAGTGGTTATCTTCTGTGATAATATCAGTGCAATTAATATATCAAAGAATATTTTGATGCATACCAAGATCAAGCATATTGCAATAAAATATCATTTTCAAAGAGAATTGGTACAAGATAAAGAGGTAAGATTGGTATATGTGAATACTAAAGAATTTTTTTTAGACATATTCACTAAGCTATTTCCTATGGATGCATTTCTAGATCCAAGTGATAAGTTATGTTGGAATTACAATAGGAAAGGTAAACTTATGAGGTGGGGGAAGGGGGGCTCAATCAATAGTTTAAACTTTGACCCTTAAAAAATTCACCACACATCCATCTGATACATTCAATAAGTAAACTAAAATATCATGTAAAGCATGTAAATCCAAAACATGTAACACAAGTAAACATTCACACATATATGACAACCCAGAAACCCTCTAATGAGAAGGTGAAAATGGGGTGGGGATGACATCCACAAATCTTCACTATTGCAGTAATAAAGTGTATCAAATAAAGGTTACAGTATTTTGATCATGAGACATGATCTACCCTCTCAAAGGTCTGCCCTATTGAAGGCTTACAAAGACTATTAGGTCTCACCCTATTAAAAGATTTCAACACCCTATTAGAAGTGTGCCTTGTTAAAGTACTTCAACTCACAATTAAGCAAGTACCTTATTAGAGGATTTCAGTACAACCTATTAGGACTACACTATTAAGAGATTTAATTAATTCACCTGTTAGAATGATTCAACATTGATCTTGTGGTTAGCACTATGTTTCTTGATGATAGATCACCTCTATAATGATGTACTCTTGATCCTTCTTGATCAAATGTCTTGTTGTTGTATACTTTTCCTTTCTTTTGTTCTCTTTTATTTGGTTTTCCAATGCAATCTCAATTCATAATTCCTTATTCACCATGAATTCTCTATTTGCACATGCAATTTTTTCTCTTTGCTTCTTCCAAATTTCTTCAATAGTTTAGGGTTTGTCCTCCTCAAGAAGACTTTAGTGACTTAGGGTTAGGTATGAATTAATGGTTTTGGTTCATCCATTTTTTCACTTAATCCTTCCCTTTACTTGATTAGCTATGTGTAATGCATTGGGAATCTAACTTAAGATTCATCCTTATCTCTAAACTATCATAATTCAATCTTTAAGTTGACTAAAAAATAGTTTACATAGTTTTTTGTGCCATAACAAACAACTATGACAAAATTGTCTTACTTGGCATCTGAAGTTTTTGATACTCAACATATATTGGTCTCTATACTATGACTCCAGATCTATATCACTTAACATGCTATACATACTTAGCTCCCAAATCACTCAATATACACTATTTGCTCGGCACTCAATGTAAACTCGGCATGCACTATTATATACATGTTGTTCTCGACATGTACTAATTTGTTTTGCATGAACTTAGTAAATGACTTAAGTGTGTAGACACTCATTAGTCAAAACTAATCTCACATGAACAATCTCCCCCTTTGACATGAGTGTTAGAAACACTTAGTCATGCATTAATATCCTTAATCTTATGAGCGTAACATATCTCTTATTTAGGTTATGTACAAAACTTCAAAATTTCAAAATTTTATAACAACCTATCCCTCAAAACTTGATAACTCCCCTTGAGTTGATAGGTCTAGTTCTATACTCAAAATTTTGTACTCCTATTGAGTAAATGTGTCTCAACTAATACTCATTGATACTATTTCATCTATTTTTTAAAATTTTCTCCCTTTTCATTTACTGCTTTATTTTTCCCATTTTCTCATTTCTCTCTTATCTCCCTCTTTATTTCTCCCACTTGTTGACACTTATGTCAAATGGGATACACACTAATAGTATGTTTGTTTAAGAAAGATTCTTTGGACCTCTAGGATAATTTTGGGAGTTCTATCCCAATTCTCACATGCTACATCCAAAGACTTGATTTGGATAGCCAGCTCCGCAGCAAGGTGGACTAGGTCATCTAGTGTAGAAAGATTTGGGTCTTTCTTCATAAGAGTTTCTATGTAGCCTAACTCCTTGTACAAAATTTCCATGTTGGGGCTCAATTTTGTTTGGATTCTAATCAATTTTCCCCTTATATTGGCTTCACCTATTGATAATGCAGCTAACTAGCTATGGGCTTGTAGCAAAGTTCTAAAGTTCTTCTCACTTTGAGCTAGTGTCATATGCAATTTTGCACCCAGTGCATTAATCTGACTTTCCAAACCCAAAATGTGGCTTCTTGTCTCTTGTGTGAAATTTTTTGGATTGCATAGTTTAGGTTACAATGAGAAAATTTTCTCAAGTACATTCTTCACACTTTCTACCTTAGTTGCCAATGCAACTTGTGTGAGTGCTATGTCACCTGATATTTTCTTATTCACTTTGCTTTGCAATTTCTTTTCTAACCATTCTAATAATTTTGCATTTGTGTCAAGGTCAGCATCACTTACCTTTTCCACTATAGGATTTAGTTTTTTAATGATTGGCTTTGTCTCATCTAGATTAGGTAGATTAAATGCATCTAAAAAGATGTCTTTGATATCCAGCAATGCTTGCTTCTACCTATGCTCCCTTATAAGTAGTTCTTGATGCTTCTTCTTGGCACATTGGCTCAATTGTCATTATGTCATAATCATATTTTGGTAACAAAATCTCTTAATCTAAGCTTACATCTCCATATTGTATCACTTCTTCTATCTTTTATGTACTTGGACTCAACATTGAGATTTGCAATGGTGTTGCATCTGTGCTTGGTTGTAAAGACAGTGTCTACAAGGAGTGCCAATTTTTAGTAAAGTTACTAGTTCTTGAACACTTGCTTGCTCCTTCATCTTTGGTGTCAACTCAGTGTCTTTAGGCTTGTCCTTATTTTCCACAATGCCTTGTGATGCACATTGTACTTGTCTTGGAGGTGCAGATAGATTTATCTAACCTATTTCACTTTGTACTTTAGTGGTACCTTGAATTTCCACTATATCCTTTCCAACTATATCAACCTGATCTAATGTGGCTTCTAGTACTTTATCTAAATACTATATATTAGTGACTTGAGGGATGATGGTAGGTGGTTGTTGTGTATTAACCTCTTCCCTTGTAGTATTAGTCACTATTTTATGTATTTCATCTATTCTCACCAATATAGGATTATCACATAGTTTTTATTGTAGTGTAGATTGATCAAGTGCCTTTTTTAGATGTTCCTCTATTAGGGGATTGATGTTCTAAGTAGTTAGATAAAAAAAAACCTTTATTGTGATATTTTTAGTATTCTCCCTTGTTTTTTGTTGAGGGCTGACACTAGGCAATTCTGTATCTTGTACACTTTGTTCTTGTTGTTGTTCTGCCTCAGCTTTTGCCTATTCATCCACATTCATTTATGTACCTCCCTCAACTATATCTTCATTGTTATCATTATCTTTTACCGCTATAGGCTCTTGTTCACCTACCTTTACTATTTTGAAATATGTAAAAGGATCTATATTTAGGTACAAACCTAACTAGACATTTCTTCATGGCTCTAGAAATTTGTACCTTATAGAGTTCAGGCATCACTTGTGCAAGTGATATCTTCCTTATTTGTCTTTCCAAGTTTAAACAAGAGTGCCATTTTTTCTCAACTCTCTCATATAAAATTTTAGGCATAGAGTTACCAATCTCTAGTGGGGTTTTCTTAAAATTTTCCATCATGGCATATATAGCCTCCTCCACTTGATTGTATTCAACTTTACCAAGGTTATCAAAATCAATATGATAAAATCCTAACAAATCTACACTATTCTTAACATTTTCACATAGATTCTCTAAATCAGATAATGGGTTGTGACTCACCACTCTAAATTGGGTATTATCATCTAATTCAATTCTTTCTTCATCAGATTAAGCTTGTGCAATGTGTTTTCTCCTTGGCCTTTTATGCATTCCTCCTTCCTATTTTGTTAGTTTGGCTTTCTACTTTTCCTTTTGTGTAGTGATGTGCACTAGACATTGTAGTAGGTGTCATAGGTTTGGGCTAGCTTGGTTTTAAAATTTTCTTGGACCTTGTCACTAGTTGGGCATTAGCCTTTCTCTTCTTTTGATCAATGGGAGTAGGTGCTTCCTTGGCTTCTTCTTCCTTATCATCTTTAGCAACTTTTGTCTCTTCCTCTAGCTAGTCTTCTCCCATTTCTTGAGTTAGTGTAAGTGGTGTTTATATCTGGATGTCTTCTTCCTCATCCTCTTCCTGCTTGAGACCTTCACCAAATTTAGCTTTTTGTTTTTTCACCAACTTCTCCTTCTTCTTTATGAAAGAGGTAGTCTTTAGTTCCATACTAATTTTTGACTTGGCCATCTCATAATTTCCAAATGCTTTTGCATCTTTATCAATGTCTTCTGCAAGTAAAATAGTTATTACTACAGAGGCTTCATCTACATTTATTTCATAACCTAATGATCTCAACCATATTACCCTTTGAGTTGTTGCTTGAAAAAATTTATAGTCAGCATCCATTAGGAAAAAAATATCATCATAATGTTTTTCGACTAAAGATACTGGAATTCTCAATCTTTTCTTCATAAACTGCTTAACGTCCTCAAAATAGCTAGTCATTAAAGATTCAAAATTTTCACCCTATTGTTCAATGAACTCACCAATTTGTACTACTACTAACCTATTTGTTTTCCATGCAACTATGCTATATGTGGGAAAAGTGTTTTGAACATAAAATAAAATACATATCAAAATAGAACCAAATTTGCACTAAGCACTCTTTGTCTTTCTTATTGCTCCTAGGTTTTCAACCAACTATTGTAATTTTAACTCTGTAAGATCATATGCGTGATCTTTCTTGACAATATTATAACCAATATCTACTATAATATAAGCCACACTATTAAATCTTCTACATTGGTAAAGCTTATGTGCAATTACCCTTACTACAAAATCTATCAATGGATCTATGATGGTGTCAATAATCATTCCTCTCTTATTCTACATGGCTCCTATATTCTTCTTAATAACCTATTTTGTATTGGTCCTTAAAGTCTTAGGATAATCTATGGATGGATACCCTATTACCCTATGGATTATTCTTTTGGTGATTTTGATAGGTCCATTTTCTAAGCATAGAGAACTATCATGAACTTTGCTTAACACAATTGTAATCCATTTGATTTTGAAAACATTTGGGAAATCTACCTAGGCATGAGTTAACCCTTTCTTTTCTACAATTTTGTATTCTTCCCTTAACACACCATTCTCAAAAGGTCTATCATATGCTTTCCTAATCTCCATATCACAAATACTTCCAATTTTATAGTTGTAACATTTACTAACATCTTGAATCATTAAAACTTTCAGTCATATCATGGATAATGCACTAGAGGGGTCTTGTTTATAATCAATATCAAGTATGGCCTTGAATATTGGTTGTTTAACCTTATTAGTAACTAGTTGAACATTCAAAACCTCCTTTCCCTCTACACCCTTTGAACTAGATGTCATTATGTGAAACTAGGGTTTTTGAAAATATAAACAGTATAACCTAGCACTTGATAAATACCTTGGAAGATTTGACAAAATAGTGTTGAATCACTGCTCAAATTTTCTGCAATTGCTTTGAAATAAATTTTTTGATCACCGCTTTCTCCTTTTTCTCTTTCTCAATTTTGAAATAATGTAAAATGAGCTAAAAATTGCTCAAATACCCTTTTGGAGTACTACAATTAATGTTGAGTGCTTACATAGTTGTAAGCTCAACATCCACTAATCTTCCATTCATTTGGAAACCATTATGAGCTCGACATCAACTAGCTAGTCTATTAGCTTGGCATCCTCTCATATTTCACTTAGTAGTCATAGGAAACTTTTCATGCTCAGAAATAACATGAGAAAATTTAAGATTTTTCTTTGATTCCTAATAACATCTTGCATCTTTATTCATGCTTATGTAGAATTTTTAGTACTAAATTCTTTTGGAACTAATGTATGATATAATTTATGAATATAAGTGCCACATACCTCTTGCTTGCTTACTTTTATGAGATGTGATCACCTGACCCTTTTGGTGAAGTGATCCCTTCTCCATTTGATGTGGTATAATCACCTTTTTTCTTCCATGTCTTATTCATTTCATTTTTGACACTTTCAACATCTACCTTGCCTCTTCCTTTATCAAACTCACAACTTGGTGCCTTTGACTTTGTTGGACAATATCAACTAATGTGACCAATCTTGAAACAAATAAAACATGTGGTTTGACTCAACCACCTTTTGTACTCACCTCTGAAGTGTGTTCTAATACAATTTTTAGGAACATGTCCATATTCTTAACAATAATGATAGCTATATCTTGTATTATAATCCTAGTTATAAGAGTTGCTAGTGTTCCTTATCTTTGTTTGCATATTTGATGACCACATGGGTTTGGATCTACACTCAAAAGCTCTATATCTATACTTCTGACATTTGTAACAATATATTTCAAATATTTGTCCATTTATGGTCATAGTTTTGCATTCATGTGTCTAATGACCTTGTTTGTTGCACTTATGATGGTGAACCATGCTTTTATGTTTGACATTCTGATTTACAATCCTACTCCTACACACATTAGTAATATGTCCTTTCTTACCAGAATTATGAAAAGTAGGATTAGATTTATTACCTTTGTTGTTCCTTTCTTCAACATTTTTGGACAAATTGCCTTCTTTAGTGCTTGTGTATCCTAGTCCAGATGTATCATTATTCGATCTTGGGTATCTCAATAATTGATCAAAGTATTTGATGGTTTCATTAGATTTATTGAAACTTTTAGCAAATTCCTTTTCCCCTTTTAGGTCACTCTTCAATTTCTCATTCTATATTTTCAATGTACTTGACATTCAATTCATAGCAGACATTCATCATTTCACTCAAAGTATCCAATTGCATGTTGGAAATCCATTTTAGCTCTAATGATTTCTCTTCCAGAATTTTGGTCAAAATTATTTTTTCCTCTTTAATCATGGCTTTATCTTTAATATCTTTCTTCTTTTATTTACTCACTTCACATAGTGGTATGGCTTGTAATTATTGGTCAAACTTGAGATTCCTAATTTCTTTAGCTTAAACTTTATTCTTCTCCATTGGATCTGCAATTGTTGCATCAAATTCATTGGAGTCTCCTTTAGAAAATAGCTTAGTAGTGTATATTTATTTTTATTGTGTGTCATTCTCCTCAATAGAAATTGCATTCCTTATCTTCTTAAGATTTCTTTAGTTCTTCTATTGTTTCACCTAGTTGATGTTGAATGAGTTGTATTTCAATTCCATGATTCTCAATGATCTTTCCCAACTTGTAGATTTCCATTTCAAGATCTTTCCTCAAAGTTGCAAAGCTTCTCTTTCATAGGACTAGGATGTAATACCAATTATTATAATTATAATAGGAAAGGTAAACATCTAAGGGGTGGGGGGGTGAATTAGTACTTTAAACTTTGACCCTTAAAACATTCACAAAACATCTATATCATATATTCAACAAGTAAACTAAAATACCATGTAAAGAATGTACATCTAAAATGTGTAAACAAGTAAACATTCATACATATATGACACTATATATGATTACCTAGAAACCCTCCAATGAGAAGGTAAAATTGGAGTGGGGATGACACCCACAAATATTCACTACTCCAATAATAAAATGTATCGAATGAAGGTTACAATATTTTGATCATGAGAAATGATCTACCCTATGAAAGAACTACCCTATTAAAGGTGTACAAAGACTATTAGGTCTCACCCTATTAAAAGATTTCAAAAACCTATTAGAAGTGTGCCTTGTTAAAGGACTTCAACTCACAATTAAGTAAGAACCTTGTTAAAGGATTTGAATACAACCTATTAGGACTACTCTGTTAAGAGATTTAGGTAATTCACCTATTAGAATGATTCAACATTGATCCTGCTATTACCACTTTTTTTCTTGATGAAATATCATGTCTATATAGATGTAATCTTGATCCTTCTTGATCAAATGTCTTGTTGCTATATACTTTTCCATTTGTTTATTCTCCTTTAATTGATTTTGCAATAAAATTTCAATTCAAATTCCTTAGTGACCATGAATACTCTATTTGTGCATGTAAACTTCTCTCTTCACTCCTACATTTCTTCAATAGTTTAGGATTTTTCCTCCTTAAGAAAACTTAGGTGACTTAGGGTTAGCTATGAATCAATGGCTACAATTTATCCATTTTTCCAATCAATCCTTCCCTTTACCTGATTGGTTGCATGTAATGCATTGAGAGTCCAACATAAAAATTTCCTTATCTCTAAAGTATCACAATTCAATCTTTAAGTTGGTTCAAAAATTGTTTGCATGGTTGTTTGTGCCTTTACAAATAACTATGACAAAACTTCCTTACATTGCATTTGGAGTCTCTAATGCTCAACATATACAAGTCTCTATACCATGACTCAACATTTGTATCACTTGACATGCTTTGCCTACTCAGCTCCTTAATCACTTGGCATATAGTGTCTACTCAACACTTGAGTAACTCGGCACATTACTAATTTGACACTCATTATGAATGCGGCATGCACTATTATATACATGTGCTTGGCATGTACTACTTTTTTCAACATGAACTTAGTAAATGACCTAAGTGTGTAGAAGCTCATTAGTCAAAACCAATATAAGATCAGCAAGTTAGGGGTTACTCCCCTATCTAAAGCTCACTAAATAAAATTTAGTTATGCATCAACTAGAGCAAGTTGAAGACTAGTCAAGTTGATGTAGCATTGAAGGGACATATTAAATATTAATTAGTACATGAGGTGCATTAATATTCACTGAACATTGTCTTTGGTATGAGATTTCAAAGAGGGAGATTTTTTCATTCATATTCAAAGAAATTTTATAAAGTGAGAGTTATGTGATGAGGGGGAATTTGGAAAGATGTCCAAGAAGAACTTGTTGTAATATCAAAATGATAGAGTTTTCTATTAGAAGAATATGTTGAAGATAGAGTTTGCTGATAGAGGGGTAAAATGAAGGTAGGGGTAGTTCACACTAATAGAGGGAGTTCTCCTGGATGAGAATTAGAGAAAAAGTAAGAATATTTTCCTTACTACTATTTTTCTCTAAAATTTCATTGTGTTTTGACATGTTGTGTTGCCATCAATGCTGAAGAGAGTTATTGTTGAAAATAATAGGCTAATTATTTATTGTCTTTAATATTACACAAAATGTCATATCTTTTCTAGTCAGTGTATGTCAAGCTCACTTAGGTGATAAAGATAGTCTTGTGTGTTTGCTGAACATTCTAGTATTTTCCAAGATCAAAAGATAATGTCAATCGAGTTCACTCAGGTGAAAAAGAGAATTTTGTACAAGTTGAGCGTTAATCGACCTCACTCAGTTACCAAAGGAAGTTTTTGAAGATGTAGTTTTAATCAAGTTCACCTTTTTAACATAGGAAAATCATTTCTTAGTTTCTTTCTATTGAGCGTGGTTGACTAATGAAGGATTTTTTTTTTGAATATTGAGTTTATTAGATTTGTTTATTGGAGATGAATATTCATTATTATAAGTTGGTTTCAAGCTATCCTAACAATGTATAAGGTATAAGTATAAGGTCAAGTTGAGGATTTAATATGAGCAAGTGTATGGAAGAATAGAATATTCTTACAAGAAGTGAATCTAAAGGATAAGCAGAATATCCTTGTGGGGCTACAAAGATACATTCAATAAAAAAGGATCAAGTATACAAAATAGAATTGAGATCTGTAATAAGAAATTGAGTTGCATCAAAAATTATTTCATCTCATTTTTACTCTCTAACCATTGTAGCAGTGATCTAAATGTCTTAAAAGAGTTACCTTAACAACTATTTTTAAATCCTCTAACAAGATGGTGTTTCTAGATTCAAGTGTTTAAAGACCTCTAACAAGGCCACTCCTAATAGGGTGAAAAAATCTTTTGATAGTCTCACACCTAACGGTGGTTTTGGTGGCTCCTAATATAGCTCACTTCAAAAGAGTATAAATCTTTAACTAGTTGTAACTGGTAGTTTTTTCCAAATTTTCTTTCCACTTTAAATCTTGGTGTCACTTGTGTTCATCCTATTTCCTTTATGTGTACCCAAATAAGTTAAGTAAGGTTAATCATAGATAATTTCTCAAGAATTGCATGTTAGGCATTTATTGAGTTACATTTTTTATTCAAGTGGTTACTGAGTAACAACACATTATCAATATTAATGGAGTGCCTATGATTTTTCCAAGAAACAATATTTTTAGTGAAGTTTATATTTCATGTTTACATCTAAGGGATCTGGGAGTTATTTTAGTGGTAACTATTTCACCCCTCCCCTCTTAGTTACTCCTCCTATATTTCCAATAGTTTTGATCTATATGATTATAAATCACTTTGAAAGTTTAGATCTATGTTCAATTTATGTGTTGATTCACTAATAAGGTCTCCATTTTCATCTCTATTCTTAATTTTCTCAAAAACCCTTCAAGGAATCAGTCTTCTCCCTTCAAAAAAACTTAATTCATTTTCTTAGATTTTCTTATCAATTTCAAGAACATTTATGCAAGCTATCTCCTTGAGCTTCACATTCACTAACACACTTAGGGTGTCTGGTCCACATCTATCTTGACATGTCTCTTACATACAATCGTATGCTTGATAATTTATTTGGCTATGTACCTCTTTAAAGAGGAAATTATTTCTTTAGTATTTTCCATGACCACCTTAGATCTTATAGTTTACAATTAGGTTCAACATGATTCATCATATTTTTCCATCTTCTTTATTGTCCTCCATAAGAGTTTTTAGAATACATCTATTAGGTCTTTACCTAATCCTATCCCTAAATTTAATGATCCAACTCATCAATCTTATCTTCAACATAGTTTACATCTCCCAAAAAATCAACGAGGTTGGCTAGGAATCTCAATACTATCACTGGACAATCTCTAAATTCTAACACTCGGTCATCATTTAATTACTTAGTTGATATAATTCTTTTTGCTTGGCATCAAATATCTTACTCAATAGTTACTAAGACTTAGTCAATACTAGATTTTCTTGGCACTAATTGTGGCTCAATTGACACCAACATCACTTAGTATTCCTTAGCCTTTTACTCTATTGCTCGACTTGGCTTAACTTTCTTGACATAATTTTTTTTTTTTTTGTCAAATTAATATCAAATGAAATTTTCATTGTAGCTTCCTTTTCATAACGCAACCATTCCTTTTTCTGCTTTTGTTATGAGAGACTTCTCAAATCCTCTTCATCGATCAAATATATGTGACATTTAGATTAGGTAGCAATATATCTTATCAATAGACTTGACATCAATGATGAAACAACAAATTTTCTAATTGTAATTTTCCAAAAATCTCCCTCTTTGGCATTGATGGAAACATCTCTATATTCCAAAAAGCTTTACATCTCATTATATCAAATTTGTTTCACTTCGTTACCATATAATCCAAAAAGTTTGAGTCACATGAGTGATCAATATCCTTAGTTTCATTTTGATTTTCTTTGTTTTTTTGTTTCCCTAAAGCAATAGATCTCCTTCTTTGATTTGTGTATATCTCTTTATAAGATATCTTCCTCTATGTATATTCTCCCTCTTTGTAGTAATATCTCCCTCTATAGTGATCTCTCACTCTTTAAGGACAATGCCAAAGACACTTAATGTATCAACTAAAATACTTATATTCAAAACTCTTCATACATTTTAATTATGTATATTTTACATGTTTCACCAATTTGTGTCATCTATCTATGATTTATCTATTATGTTGTACTTGACTATCTACCTTAGGCATTGTCAAAAGTAGACTTGTATTGCATTACTATGTAGAATATTTTGATTAGCTTGTGTGATGCAATGCACATTGTCTTCTTAAGTAGCTTTGGTTAGGGGAATCATCCCTAATTTACCTCTAAGATATTCATGAACATCTTTAGGTAAGGTATTTGTGAATATGTCAGCAATTTGTCCCTTAGTAGTCACATATTATAAGTTCACTTCTTTCTCTTGATCTAGTTCCTTCAAGTAGCGATACTTGATAGCAATGTGCTTTGTCTTAGTGTGCACCACATGATTCTTTGAAATATTAATAGCACTTGTGTTATTACAATAGATAACTATTGGATCTGTAATTTCTTCTTTCATACCTTTTAGTAATTTCTTTATCCATGTGTTATTTGAGAAGTTTACTACAATACCACATACTTGACTTTAGCTATTGATAGGGAAATATAATTTTTCTTTTTACTTCTGCATGAGATCAATCTCTTTCCATAGTGTTTTTTCTATCATCAATATTTCTTTCCCAATCTATGTTAGTGAATACCTTCAGTTAAAATCTATCACTTCTCTCATAATAAAATCAATAGTATTCTATACCTTTCATATATCTCATTATCCTTTTTATTTCCATCATGTGATTCTCTTTAGGATTTTCTAAAAATATCAACTATCCAAACTACTAAAGCAATATCTGGTCTATTGTGAACAACATACTATAATTTTCCAATCATGGATATGCATAATGTACTATTCATTTTAGCAGAATCATCATTCATATATAGCTTATGTCCTATAGACATAGGTGTGCTCACTAGCCTTAAATATTCCATACTAAAAGTCCTTAGTATCTGCTTGATGTATTTGGATTAAGTAATTAAAATACCAAATTTCATATGACATATTTGTAATCCAAAAAAGAATTGATTTCACCAAACATAGACATTTCAAATTCTTTCTTCATTTCATCAATAAATGATTTGCATAATGCTTCTCTTCCATGAAATATAATATCAACAAAAAATATTTTAGATAACATTACTTAAATGTTCTTACCATTCTTCATAAATATATTATTGTTATCATTTGTCCATTGAAAACCAATCTTCACCAAATAATAATGCAATCATTCACACCATGCTCTTGGGGCTTGTTTCAATCGATAAAGGACTTTGTTCAATTTACATACCAATTTTTTCTTGCTTGGATCTATAAATCCTTTAGGTTGTTCAATATATACTTCTTCCATAAGTATACCATTTAAAAAAATTTAGTTGACATCTATCTAGTATACCATAAATTTTTTGTAGGCTAAATATGCAAGTAGAGTTTTGACTCCTTCAAGTCTTGCTACAAGAGAAATTTTTTCTCCGTGGTCAACTCCTTCTTCTGGAACATATCCTTTGCATACCAATCTTTCCCAATTTCTTATTACTTCACCATTCTCATTGATTTTGTTCCTTGAAACCCACTTTATCCCAATCACATTTTTGTCTTTAGATCTTGTCAATAAATTCCAAGTATTGTTCTTCTCAATCTATTCAATTTCCTCATTTGATGTAGTGCAGCCTACTAGGATTGATCAAAAGGAGATCAACTAGTCCAAAAACCCTCTTCACTAAAGTTCTTCAACCAAATCTCTTGGTAAAGATGATCAATTATGCAATCACCAATTACAAGTGCTATAAGGACGATACCAGGTTATCACAACCCTATACCAAAACAAGGAAGACCCTAATCACTAGGGAACCCTATGAACACAACAACTTATCACAACTTACTCACAATGCACAAATTGACTAATTTTAGGGAAACAACCTTAAACATCTTCAAATGACCAAGGAAGAATCCAATAGATGTTAATAATCTATTTATGTCAAAAATGACATAAAAAAATGGTTAAAACCAAACTAGGTTAAGTAATTTGTCTTATGAAATTAATTTGGGATCAATTAGTTTTGTATAATGAAAGATATGGGATGCCCTAGGCAGGGTTACAAGTTTTGCTAGTAGTTTATGATAGTAAAATTAGGTCGCAGTACAAAGAACATAACTCATAACATATTTATTGGATTTGATTGAGATTTGGATATGTTTTAATATGTCTACTATTTCAAAATTCCTCTAAATGGTTTTTTAAGAAAATATCAGAAATAAAAGTTGTGAACAATATACTCATTAATATAAGTTTGACCATGTGAATGGTGAAGTATTGTAAACTAGTGTTGGAAATAGTTTTTTTTTGCCTCATGAGATGTCTCTAAGAATGGGATTAATTTCATTGATTTTGATGGGATCAACATGTATCCCATTTATTGGTTTCTTTGTAGGATTCTTTGCATCATCATTCATTGCCTGAATCCAATCTTCATTATCCACACCATCTTTCACTATTTTGGGCTCAAATTCACAAAGTAAGCATGTGTGATCTTTGAGTTTGTTTCTTTTCATAATGCTCAATTCAACATCACCAATAATTTTTTCGGGTCTGTGATGTTTTCTCATATATTTTTCTAGCATAGGTATTTTTCTTCTTTCTTATTCTATAGTTTCATCTTGGAAATTAATCTCAAGCTAATTCACTCTTTCTTGTTCATGGTCTAGTTCATGTTTTTCATGCTCAACATTTTCTATCTTATGGTTGGAATTCACTTTCTGTGACTTGGCATCTTAAGCCTTTTGCTCAACACCCATTCTCTATTGCTCAATAAGTTGTTGCACTACATCATTTCCTATCTGCTAGGAATATTTAGCTTGATTTGCTTGTTCATTTTGATTTCTATGAGAATTATCATCCACATAGATGAATGTACTGCAGAATTTAGGTGCTTGTTTACATGTAGGGTCACTTCTTTCTAAAAACTTATCAACTTTCAAATTTGCACTTTCCATAATTTTGTTAGTGTTAGCATTTAAACATTTATAAGCTTTTCTCTTGGTGGAATATCCTAGTAATATTTCTTCATCAATCTTTGCATCAATTTTTCCATTCCTATTATCCTTAAGTATATAGCATCTACTTCCAAATATTTTTAAATATTTCACATTAAGAGCATAATTATACCATAGTTCAAAAGGTGTAGAATTTGTACCTTTCTTAACTTGTACTCTATTCAAGGTATAGACAACAATACTAACTTCTCTCTAATATTTCTTTGATACACTCTTCTCTATTATTAATGTCCTTGCATAGTCCATTATAGATTTGTTTCTCCTTTCATCTATCCCATTATGAGGAGGGGTCCTTGGTGCTAACATTTATCTTTTCACTCATCTATAATTGCAGAATGTATTGAACTCATTTCAAATGAGTTCACAACCTTGTTTAGATCTCAAACACTTTAGAGTCTTCCATGTTTCTTTTTAATTATTTAAGTGGTATTTAGCCATAGTTTAAAAATTCCATAGTAACTTTGAACATCAATGCGTCCACATAGGTCTATATAAACCAACTCAAAAATATCACTAGCATTGTATATTTTTCTCTTAAAAATAGACTTGGTCATTTTTCCCAATGGAAATTTTTTACACATTGCATTTTAAGGTTTATTTATCTTAGGAAACACCCATAGTTTCTTGATTTTAGTGATATTCACCAAATTATCAAAGTTCACATGACATATAATCTTGTTCCATGATCAAACATCTTCTTGTCATGCAAACAAACATGTCTCATTTGATAAATATAGATAGAACAAGTTGTCTCTTGTTTGATCATGAGTACCAATCAAATTTCCATTAACATCATGTGTCTTGGCCTTCCTATTATAAAATTTAACTCTATAACCTTATTTTTTTAGTTGTGAAACACTCAATAAATTATAGTTAAGTCCTTCAACCTAGAAAATAGTATCACATTTTATCTTGTCAATCAATTGAATAGAACCTTTACCTTTTACAAAACATGGGATATAATTACCTTTAACACATCTACATTTATACCAGTCATATGATTTGAGCATCCACTATCAATAATCCATCTTTCACTTTTGTTTACATACGAAATCAATGAATTTTTCTCATCTACATTAGAATATTCTTCCATAACAACATAGAAAACTTCATCATCAATACTTTCAAACTTACCATCAGATTCGTATTTAACAATATAAAAAGATTTTTTACTTTTGTCATCATTTATTTTCTTGCAGTCTCACTCATCTCTTCTTCCTTTTAACTTTCTTTCCTTTCTCTTATCCTTATCTTCTCTATCAAGACACCTAGAAGCAATATGACCAACCTTGTTGCATGGAAAAAAATGCAATTTACCTTTGTATTTACCTCTACCTCTTCCAAATATTTTTGCAATAAGGGCTTCAAGTTCATAAATACTATCATCTAAACTATCACTATCACTCTTCACATGTTTTCATTTTCTTTTGCCAAGAACCAATTGTGACATAAAAGCTAATTCAATAGTAGTAGGTGCATACTTATCAAAGTTAGACATCTCAAAAGTAATAAGTCTAGCAAATACACCTTCTAAGATCAAAGTATAACCTGGTGTGCATCTCAGTTCTTGGATTGTACAAAGTCTAATGACATATATAGGGAGTAGAGTTCTCAATACCTTTCTTATCATTGTTTCATCTTTGATTTCCTCATTTGTACTGTGAATAGCATTCATAACCTCTTAGATACTTGTGCAGTATTGTACTATGTTCTCAAATTTCATCATTCTCATGTCATAAAATTTACCTCTCAAGCTCTCTAATTTGTCTCTCAAGACATCATCATCAGCTCAATATGTGGTTTTCAGCTTATCCCACATTTTCTTTGGACTATCACAATCCTTTAGGTCATGAAACTTAGCATAGCTTAGGTCTAATGAAATATCCAACATTTCTTGATTGTGTTCTTTCTTCTTCTTTAATTGTGGAACTCTTAGAGGAGTAGTTGTTACCTTTACATACTCATTGTCAACAAAGTTAATTGCATTATCACTACTACTAGATATATGCAACCTTGTCAAGGTTTTCCATACATTAAAATTATCCTTGTTCATCTTGGGTATAACTATCTTATTATTCATGATCTTTATCTTTAAGTACTTTCACACTTTCCTATGTAAGCACTAAGCTCTAATACCAATTATTAGAAATGTTTAGGATAACTAAGATGGGATATGTGAATTAGTTACTCAATTTCCTTAGGTACCACTCGAATAATTAAACACAAATACATTTTTTTCTATTGATCCTATTGTTGCTTGGTATCTACTGTAAAATACTATCTTAAACATAACTTTCTTTGCATAATGAAAACATCATCTAACATAAAACATATAAAGCATGAAATATAGATTTGACAGTAGGATTTTATATGGAAACCCAATTTGGGAAAAACCACCAGCAATATCTTACCAATTTTTCACTCTTTGGAAGTGAGCTTTATTAAGACCCAACCCTATTAAAATTTTACAAACACACTATTAAATGTGACCTTTCTAACATATTTAATCACCTTATTAAGATTTTCCTTGTCAAAGAACTTTGATCATTCCATTTATAATGTCACCTTGCTAAAGGATTTACACAAAATGTCAAGTCTTTTAAATGACTATTTTTGAAATAAAAAGTGACCAAAAACAAGGGGGTCGACCCTTACAACCAAAAAATTGGTAATGAACACATTACCAATACTAGCATATTACTAGCAAAGACCAACTGAGGACCTAAAGAATTTGAAGAAAATCATGCATGTTACCAACCAGCATAATACTATGAACAAAATCATCTAAACTACAGTAGCAGTCTAATAAGTCTATCAAACTATGAGATTTCAACATAAAACTATTTACATAACCATGCCTACCCAAGTCTGAGCAATAGCTAAAAACCAACAAAACCAGAAACAACATATAAACATAAAAGTTTTGGTCCAAGGATCCCCAAAATCTGAAAAAACTTAATTAATAGTTTTCTACTTTCCCATTGCAACCAGTAGAATTTGAGCCCAGTCATCAGCAAGGAATTTAAAGAGGAGTTTATGATACTCCAAATTCATTCCAATGTCCTCCTCCCGAGCTAGTAGTTGGAGGGTAGTGGCAATAGTGTGGGTGACCTTAAGGGAAAATTTAGAGAAGGGGAAGAACCCTTCTTCTAAAGTTTTAACCCTCATTTCCAATTTGGCATACACCTCCAATTGCTCCTTGATCTCTTCCCTATTATCCACTTCCACCTTTTTAGCTTCATCTTTAACATTTTGCGCCTGGTTATCATCCTACAAAACTCTTGGGTTAGTAAAAACCTTAAGTTTTTCTTTGGTTGGGGAGGATATAGTGATGGGGGAAGTGTCCACTTTGTTGCTATCCTCACAAAAGATAATGAGCTAAAGGGTAAAGCTGGCAGAAACATGGGTAGTCTCCATAGTTGTAACATTTCCATTTGCCACTTAAGTATTATTAGCATACAACTAGGCATTGTCAACAGAATTGTCCTCTGAGTTAACACTTTTTTCTACCTCATCCTGTCCTTCTTCTCCTTTGGAATCCTCCTCCCCTTCTTCTTCATTATTTTCTTCTCTCTCTTCTTTAGACTCGTCAACCCTGAACCTATTGAATTTTTGTTAATGCCTTTCCTGGGATTAAACAATTCTCCCAGACCTTCTCCTAGCCTTTTCCTTAGCCTCCTCCTTTGAGTCCTCCTCTTCCACCACCATAGGCTTTTCTATTATAATTTTTTTATAATTCTTTTTTTTGCCAACTATATTAATTTTTTTCTTTCTCATATTTTCACAGCTAGGGGAGGATCACGAGGTATGAATTTTTGTTCTAGTACTAGTGCTCAGGGGTGAATTTTGATGGTGGCACTACTTGTCAACCACCACCATCCTAGGGGGACAAAGGGCAAGGTGGAATTGGTACATGCAAAGGATAAGGCATTGGTGGATAATGGTAAAGTTTTTTCCTTTATTTCTCTTCTCCCTAACATTAGTGATCGTATCTTCAAGAGAATGCAGTAGAAAAAATGGGATAGAAATAAAATCCCTAATCCTAAAATGATTCAACAAAGAGAAATGATAGTAGAAGGAAACATCAAACCTTCCCTCTAGTGTTAGATA
This sequence comes from Cupressus sempervirens, assembly GCA_028749045.1. Lineage (NCBI taxonomy): Eukaryota > Viridiplantae > Streptophyta > Pinopsida > Cupressales > Cupressaceae > Cupressus > Cupressus sempervirens. The sequence goes on from CM053784.1 coordinate 225,916,912, forward strand.
TTTCATAAGAACCAAGCACATATCATCCCATGGAGCTAGTAGTTTGTCCCTCATAGATCCTCCTCTATAGCGTGCTAGTTCCTCACTGTCTGTAAAAAAAATTGTTCTTACTGGCCTCATCTGTAGTTTTACTGACCTTCTTCCATTTCTTTCCTCTCATTGAAGGACCAATAGCCATGGCTATCAACTCCTCATTCACTTGAAAATTGATTCCATTAATGGTGACCTTGTGATAGTTCCACCCATTGACAAATTGAAGGGCACGATTCTCATCATACCCCACCATTGACTGCATGTAGGGAAAAAAGATCCCCTCTTTCAACAAAAACTAGGTGGCCATCCTATCTTTTAAGTTCTCAATTTTTGTAGGCTCTAGCCTATTCAAGTCCCTGTCAATATCTATCACACAAATTTCCCATTCCTCCATTTTAGTGATGTGCATCTGAACCTCCTTGTCTACAAAAGCACTACACCTACAATCAACCCTAAGTCTTTCAAAAATAAGTAAAGAAGTTTTACAGTCTCATGCTTGATAAGCTTCAAAATCCCATGTGAATTCATTATGGGATTCATGATTGTATAGTATCATAATTTTAACACCCCAAAAATCTTTGACAATCTGATAAATGATATCATTTGTACTTTTAAAAGGAGAGAAATTTGAAATTTGTGATGGGTTACCATAATGATGAAGTGACATTCCTCTTAATTTCCATTCACTCATAGTTCCATTTGTACAACCATGTCTCCTCATTTCCCTAAAATCTTTCTTAATTTTAGCACACTTCGACTTGCACTTGGTAAATTTGGCCCTAGTATTAAATATTATAATAATTATTACATGATACTCCCTCTACTTTCCTTGCTTGTCAAGGACTTAATGTCTTTGTTAAGATTCTCCATATTCCTCCAGCAGGTGAATGCCATAAATTTAACCCCGATGGTAGCTGCCACGTTGACCACCTTATTTCTTCCCTATAGATGTGTTGTAGGTGGACTCTCTCCATCCCATCTAAATTATTTCTGATATCCACAATTATAGTCTAAATATTCCATCCTGGTTGGGACACCCCATTAGCCAGATCAATGATTAATTTGGAGTCCCCTTCTATTGTTATTTTCTTAAGTTTCTTTCACTAATCAACTGCAGCCCCCAAAACAAAGCCATTGCCTTAGCTAGATTATTACTTCCATTTCCCACATTGCTAGCATAGACTAATAGTGCATGACCCTTCCTATCTAGTAGCACTCCACCTTCCACTCTAATACCTCCTCTAGGAGCACCACCAAAATTTAGTTTAAATTGTGTAAGGGTAGGTGATTTCCATCTCATTTTTTGTCTCCTCTACATTTTTGAGTTTTCAAAAATGAAAAAATCCTCATGAAAACCCCATTTTTCTACAATTTATCCTTCTTGCCTACTTGGTTCTTCCTTTTTCTTTTTACATTTAGCAACCCTTATATTTTCCTTCAGTAATTTCTCCATTATTTCAAAAACTACTTCCACCAATTTTTCCTCCTCCCTAAATATTCTTTTATTTCTTTCTTTCCATATATACCATAAAATATATGGTGGAACAATTTTCCATAGGAAGATCAATCTTGGGTGATAGAAAGGGCAGCACTAGTTCTCCATGAATTGACCCATATTATCTTTCATAACCTAGTTCAGACCAAATCTCTCCCAGTCTTTCACCCATATCCATACAACATACTAGCATTCAAGGAATAGGTGAGAAATGATCTCTTCCTTTTCCTTGCAAAGATAACAATGGTTTATTGTATAAAATCCCCTTCTTTTTAGATTGTCTATGTTTAAAATTTGGCCATGTTGAACCGTTCATAAAAAGTTGATTTTAGGAAGAAGCTTACAAATCCAAACCTTACTCCACCATGGTGGGTACGGGTCCTTGCTAAAAAGGTGTTTGTAAGCTGATTTGACTATGAACCAACCATTTGAAGTTAAGTCCCAGATAGTAGTGTCATCCTAGAATAGAATTAGGGGTCTCTGTGTTCCCAACAACTCTTCCAACTCCTTTAGCAGTTGAATATCCTTCTAAAAGTAAGTATTTTTATAAAGTTTCTTCCACTTCCTCCCCTGATCAATATATTCTTCTAACTTCCTTCCCATGTCTACTTTAAGTAACTCCATAACTGTTTTGAATCTATTGAAGACCAACAGTTTCCCTCCCAACCATTTTTCTTCCCAAAATTTGATGCTATGACCATTCCCCAATATCCACCTTGTCCCTTCTCTCAATAATCCTCTACTCCTAACAATATTCATCTAGATTTTAGAGCCTCCTGGGATGTCATTATTGAATAGGTTCCAATTGAAGTGAGAATTTGATAGATATTTAGCTTTCATTATATTACCCCAATCAGTGTTGTCTTCACTCAATCTCCAGCCATTATTCATAAGAAGAGCCTTGTTAAGGTCACAAATTCTTCTTACTCCCAACCCCCATTTTTCCTTTGGCTTGCACACCTCTTCCCAATTGACCAGACTCAATTTATTTTTCTCTTATGTTCCTAACTAGAGGAAATTCCTTTGTATTCTCTCAATCCTTTTTGCCATAATTTGGTTAGTTTTGAAAAGGCACAAGAAGTAAATGGGAATGCCTTGGAGAGCTGTAGAGAGTAGTTGCAATTTTCCAATATTGCTTAAGATCTTCCCTTTCCATCCTGCAAGTTTCCTTTGAATTCTGTCCACTATTGTATTCTAGAATTGATTAGTCACTTCTTTAGTAGTTAATGGTAATCCTAGATAAGTATTTAGGAGGTTCACAGACTGACAACCCAAAATATTACTTATCCTCCTTTGTAATGGGGTATTAGTGTCAAAGAAATAAATCTTACTCTTGTGGTAGTTCACTTGCTACCCTGAACTTTCTTCATAATTATGCAAAATAGTTTTCCATTCTTTAGCCTCCATAACTGAGGATTCTCCAAAAAGGAATGTGTCATCTACAAATTGTTGAAGAACTTTGGGTTTAGCAGTAGTAGTAGGCTTGAACCCTTTGACACAACCAGTATTCACAAGTTTAGAGAAGGAACTCCCTAATACTTCTACACCCATGATGAAAAGGTAAGGGGAAAGTGGGTCACCCTATCTTAGACCTTTCTCTACTCCAAAATTGCCCCAGGGAGTACCATTTAGGAGAATAGAAAAATAAGCCTACTATCATCTTAATCAGATCAATAACGTTATTATTAAACCCCACTCTTTCAAGAACTTCATAGAGAAAATCCCATTTGATCTTATCATAGGCCTTGGAGTTATTCAATTTGAGTGCCATACTTGAATGTTTTTCTTTCTCCATTGAGTGAATAACCTCATGTGTAGTTATTGCTACATCAAGAATTTATTGCCCTAGGACAAATCCTTTCTATGGACTACCAATTACTTTTTCCAAGAAAGGCTTTATTCTATTTACCAAGACTTTAGCAAATATCTTATAAATAGTATTACATAAACTTATAGGCCTAAAATCTAGGAGAGTCAATGGCATGGTAATTTTAGGAACTAGAGAAATAAAAGTCTTATTAATCCTCTTTAGCATCTTCCTAGTTTTGAAAATATCCCTAGTAGCCCAAACCAATTCAGGTTTAACTACCTCCTAGAAATGCTAGAAAAACATAGGGGAAATGCATCTAGACCTGAAGCTTTATAAGATTTCATAGAGAACACAACACATTCAACCTCCTCCTCTATGATGTTACCTAGAATGTGATTTTTTTTTTCCATACCAAGCACTTGCAGTATCATATTAATAAAATTTCTTCAAATCACCTAGTTTCCAACCTTATTGTCCTTAGCATAAGCCTTGCAAAAGTAATCGACTACATGTCTTCCAATTTCTTCTTGATCCTTATAAATCATTTCCTATTCACCATCCAACCTGTTGATTTTATTTCTTCTTTTATGGTTAGAGGCTAACCTATCAAATAAAGTAGTGTTTTTATCCCCCTCCATAAGCCACTCTATTCTTGATCTTTGTTTCCAAAAAATTTCCTCCCTAAATAGAATATCCTGCCACTTTTTCCTATATTTTTCTTCCTCTTTCATAGCACTTTCTAGGTTGATACCTTCAACAATTTAAAATGATTGTTAGGTAAACCTCTATTAAAAGGATTTCAATAAAAAATGTTTATAATGATTAGAATGAAAACAATAGGGATTTGATTTGTATGATTTCAACTCACTTTGCAAGTTCTAATCTTTATTTGGTTCATGTGTTGATTCATTGATAAGCTCTCTGCTATAATCTATGTTCTTGATTCACCCAAAAATCCTTCAAGCATTCAACCTCCCCCCTTCAACAACACTTAAGCCATTTTCTTAGATTCACTTATCAATATCAATAGTTTCTATGTATGATATCTCCTTGAGCTTCATAAATATTTACCACCCATCCATCTCGTACATTCAATAACTAAACTAAAATAACATGTAAAGAATGTATGTGTAAACAACTAAACATTCATACATATATAACACTAGAAATTATTACCAAGAAACCCTCAAATGAGAAGGTAAAACTAGGGTGGGGATAAAACCCATAAATCTTGATTACTATAGTAATAAAGTGTATCCAATTAAGGTTACAATGTTTGATCATGAGACATGATCTACCTTGTGAAAGGTCTACCTTGCTAAAGGCTTACAAAGACTATTAGATCTTACCCTATTAAAGGATTTCAAAACCTTGTTAGAAGTGTACCTTATTAAAGTTCTTTAACTCACAATTAAGTAAGTACCTTGTCAAAGGATTTCAATACAACTTGTTAGGACTACTCTATTAAGAGATTTAATTGATTCACCTGCTAGAATGACTCGGCATTGATTTTGTGGTTAGCACTTGGTTTCTTGATGATAGATCACCTCTAAACTAATGTCTTTTTTATCCTTCTTGATTAGATGTCTCTCTATTGTATACCATTCCCTTCCTCCATTCTTCGTTAATTGATTCTACAATGCAATTTCACTTCACAATTCCTTAGCCACCATGAATGCTCTTTTTCCACATGCAAGCTTCTCTCCTTGATTCTTCCATGTACAGAGGAAGTTTAGGGTTTTTCCACCTTAAGAACACTTAGGTAACTTAGGGTTAGGTATGAATCAATGGATGTGATTCATCCACTTTTCTACTTAAACCTTATTTTTTCTTGATTGGATTCATGCAATTAATAAGGATTCCAAATTTAGATTTGTCCTTATCTCAAAAATATTGTAATTTTATCTTCAAGTTGGCTAAAAAATGGATTACATAGTAGTTTGTGCCATTACAAACAACTATGTCAACACTATGTTAATTGGCATCTTATGTCTCTAAAGCTCGACATATGCTAATTTCTATACTATGACTTAGCATCTGAATAACTTGGCATGCACTGCTTGCTTCGCTCTTGTATCACTCAGCATACACTAGCTATTTGACACTTGAGCAACTTGGAACATGAGTGGCTCAAAACTCGCCATGGACTCGGCATGCTTTATCTTACACATGTTGTGCTTGACATGTACTACTTATTTAGCATGAACTAAGTAAATGACTTAAGTATATAGACACTCACTTGTCAAAACTAATCTAAGATCAATAATCTCCCTCTTTGACATGAGTGTCAAAAAATCTTGTGCATGCATTAATATCCTTAATCTTATGAGCATAACATATCTCTTATTTGGCTTATGTACAAAATTTCAAAATTTCAAAATTTTGTAACAACTTATACCTCAAAATTTGATATCTCCCCCTAAGTTGATAGTTTTGTTCATTATTCAAAATTATGTACTCCTACTAAGTAAATATGTCTCAACTGATACTCTTTGACATGTTGCTTGTTCTTTTCTTGCTCCCCCTTTTTTCTTACTCTATTTTAGCTTTACAACTCTTGCTCCCCCTACTCTTGTTCTTTTCTTGCTCCCCCTATTTTAGTTTTTTTCTTGCTCCCCCTTTTTTTTTCTTTCCTTGCCACTCTTTTCTTTACAACTTTATTTCTGCCACTTTTTGACACTCATGTCAATGGGCTATACACTGATAGTGTGCACTCATGTCAATGGGCTATACACTGATAGTGTGTTTGTCCAAGAAATATTTATGGACCTCTAGTATAATCTTAAGAGATTCATCCTAATTTCACACGCAACATCCAAAGGCTTAATTTGTATAGCCGACTTAGTAGCAAGGTGGACTAGGTCATCTAATGTAGAAAGATTGGGATCTTTCTCATAAGATTTTATGCATGGCCTAACTTTGTGTGAAAAATCTCCATGTGAGGGATCAATTTGGTTTGGATGTTAATTAGTTTTACCCTTTTTTTGGCTTCTTTGGTAGATAATTCTGCTAACTATCTCTGGGTTCACAACAAAGTTCTAAAGTGTTTCACATTTTCAGTTGGATTCATAGGCAATTTTGCACCTGATGCATTAATTTGACTTTTTGAACTCAAAATGTCTCATTGTATCTTGTGTGAAGAGTGTGGGGTTGCAAAATTTGGTGTATAGTGACAAAATGTTCTCGAGTATATTATTCACATTTTCTACCTTTTTTCCCAATGCAACTTGTGTGAGTGCTATGTCACTTGATATTTTTTCATTCACTTTATTTTGAAATTTCTTTTTAGACCATTCTAATAATTTAGCATTTTTATCAAGGTTTGCATTATTTACCTTTTCCACTATATTTTTCATTTGTTCAATCAATGGCTTCTTTTCATTTGGAGTAAGCAAACTGAATGCATCTAGAAAGATGTCTATGATATCCAACAATGCTTGCTTCTACCTATGCTCCCTTTTGAGTAGTTCTTGATGCTTCTTTCTAGCTAGGGCTTCTTGTAATATACCCATCTACTCTATTATCATTGTGTCATAATCATACTTTGATAACACAACCTCTTCATCAAGGCTTACATATCCTTATGTAATTACCTCTTCTACCTTTGATGAGCTTGGACTTGGAACTAAGATTTGTAATGGTGTTGCATCTATGCTTAGCTTTTGAATAATGTGAATGGAAGGAGTGCCATATTTTGGTAAAGTTACTAGTGTTTGAATAGTTTCTTTCTCCTTCAATTTTTGTGTCAACTCAGTCTCTTTAGGTTTGTCCTTCTTTTTTGTAATGCCTTTATTTGCACCTGGTACTTGTGCTAGAGGTGTAGATAAAATTATCTAACATGTTTGACTTTTTTCTTTAGTAGTGGCTTGGGTTTCCATTGTATCCTTTCCAACTATATCAACCTTTGTTGGTGTAGCTTCTAGTACTTTATCTAAAGGTTATACATGAGTGATTTGATGGGTGATGTTAAGTGGTTCTTGTGTTTTCACCTCTTCCCTTCCAGTGTCAATCATTATTTTTTGGATTTCATCTAGCCTCACTAATACAGGATTATCACATGATTTTTCTTGCAATGTAGATTGATCAAATATCTTTTTCAGATCTTCCTCTATTAGGGTTTTGATGCTCTGAGTGGTTAGCTCAAAAACATCCTTCACTATTATTGTTTCAGTATTTTCATTTTTTATATGTTGAGGGCTTACATTAGGCAATTATGTATCTTGTACACTGTATTCTTCTTGTCACTATACCACAACTATTGCCTTGTCATCTATATTTATTTCTATACCTCCATCAACTGTGTCATCATTATTATCATCTTCTCCATCATATTTTAACTCAATGGGTTCTTTTTCTTCTTCTTTTACCATAGAGAGCCAATACGTTACTTTCCACATCTATGTGGACCTTTTCACAACATCTTCAATATTATTTTACAATATGCTTGTAGGACTAGAAAAATGGGCTAAAAGCATAACATACTATGAGCAAATCACAAACTCAGTAATCATATGTTAGCACCCACTAGTCTACCATGAAAGCCAAACTAAACAAAAGAAAGCAAACATAATAAAAAAACTCCCTTTTCCGTTTGTAGCTCTCATGTCCTTCTTTCTTCTCCAAATGATTGTAGCTCCAAAGTTGCCTATAGTGCACACAAAATTGAAGCAAAATCCTATGATAGTGATAATGCCATGAGAATACTTGAAGTGTGATTTTATGTGAGAGAGAATGCAAAATGCAAATTAGTAGAGACTCAAAAACTCAAAGATTCAAGGACTCAAGACTTAAGCATTCTAGATTCAAGAGACCCAAAATGAGAGAAAGAGTGTTCATTTTATAATTTTAAAGTAGGGTGAGAGCATTGGATTTGTCACCTACAGACATGCGATGTGGCAAGAGATTCCTATGATGCATATGATAGAATATGCCAAAAGTAAGATTCTATGACACATGCAAGTTAAATTTGGAAGAGAATCTATGATCCATCATAAGATTCCTCAACCCACTTAAAGCCAAGAATCTATGATGAATAAGTCAAGTAGGGACATGTGTAAGAGGTAATAATAATTCCTATGACGCATATGATAGAGTATGCCAAAAGTAAGATTCTATGACACACGAGAGTCAAATTTGGAAGAGAATCTATGACGCGTCATAAGATTCCTCAACCCACTTAAAGTCAAGAATCTATGACAAATAAGCCAAATAGGGACATGCGTAAGAGATAAGAATATTTGATTATGACAAATCTTAGCCAAGTGTCAAAGGAGAATCCACAAGGTGTCATATCCAAGTGTCATGATGATGGAATATTTTATGGAATATTTGAATTAAAAATCCTCTTATTCCACAAAATAAGAATTAGTAGAAAATGGATTTAATGATGAAAAATGGAACTTAGGAAATTAAGAATTTCCATGGTTTGCAGATAATTAATCAATCAATTAATAAAATTAATTAATTGACGACGATAAACTAATTAATTAATAAAATTAATTAATTGAGAATGATAATTAGGAAGAATAATTAGAAAGAATAGGATTAAATTATGGGTAATTTAATCCTATAGAGAAAATTAGCAGATGATTGGCCAAATTGATTAAATGAATGCGACTATATCCTTTGATGAAAATGTGATGATGATGGATATCGAATAAGATGATGAAAAGGTAGACCAAAAATATGGTCAAATTAATTGATAGATGGAAATTGATAACATGCCAAGGACACATGGCATGAATAAATTGATACGTAACATTTAATCGACATTGTAAATGCTATAGGATTGAAATTGATTGATAAGGTTTGACCATAATAACACTGATGGACATTGTCAATATTATTAAAATGGTTGATGATGCCATGATCATACATTGAAAACCTCAACAACGTCAAAGATTGAATGACATGAATGATATTTTGACCTAGCACTGAGAGCCATGACAGTACTAAGGTCATATTGATAAGTTGATAGGTTTCCAAGGCACTGAAAGCCACAACAATGCCTAGGAATAGATAAATGATGATTGATTTGGTATGTTTGATATGTTTTGGGTTGATTAGGACAAATTTTGAGTGATTTCGAGTTGATTTGGGGTGATTTTGAGTTGATTTGATATGATTTTGAGTTGATATGAAATTGATGTGAAAGGGGATACAAATGACAAAATATGGTCAATCTAGCCAAAAGATTGAAGTTAGTAGAATGAGAAAATGGGACAAATTAGTATGAAGAAGTGATGAAATTGTAGATGCACACCATTTTTGAGCGTCTAAATTTTGCCCCTCTTTGATACAATGTGATTTAGAGCGTTGTATCAAAGAATAACTAATGAGAAAGCTACAACATGCCCCAGTAGGGATGATATATATGGGTGCCCCCTTGATAAATTGACTAAGATAAGCATATGATAAGTCAATTTATCGACCACAAGAAGACAAAACCATAGCAACTGACAGAATGACCCGAAACTATGAAAGCATGCCCAAGATGATGGAAAGATGTCATAACCTGAGGGAAATCATCAAAAATGGTCGTATTTGGTCAAAGATGATGAGAAAAATATCAGACTAAGGTTGAACTAGGTGGAAAGCCATAGAAAGTTGATTGACAGTGCAGGATGATGCAAGAATGCATGAATGCAAGAGGAAGATGATTTGGTGAGTCAGAAGACATGATCATGGTGATGGAGAATGAGTTGATGAAGAAAGATGAGATGAGGAGATGTTAGTATGATGAAAAGACTTTTGCTTCTAGAAAGTGCACTATATGTCAAATGGAGCTTTATTTTGATATGGCAAATGGAATGTAACACATCATGGCATAAAGGGCTAGAGCGCAAATGCAAGCCTTTTGCGTAAACAAGCATGATGCAAACAGAGAATGACCTTGTCCTTCTTGAGGCATGTGTACATGCCCTAGACTCTCAAAAGGTACATTGTAACAGATAGAAATTGAAAAAAGATGAACATTAACCATCCTGGCCACTCTCATAGATCAATTTATATCATCAAGTAGCATAGGAACATGATCAAAGAAAAAAAAAAGAAAAAATAAATCACTCACTATACAGTGTGAGCCAACAGCTATTATTGTCCATTATTATGTTCTTGTTAATGTTTTAGGTGTGTATATAGTGTTCGACATGTTGACAATGTGATAGTTTTGGTTGTGGATTCAGTTGATAAGTTCATAGTGACATGTTGGATTGATTGTTGGTTCATGCTACACAGATATTGTGATTGGCACTGAAGCGTAGTACTTTGATTTTCAGTCTGCAAAGCACAAGTGTTTATGCAAAAGGGGTGGTTATCCATAGTGAAAATGTGCAAGGTTTATTACAAATTTTTGACGAGTTTTGTGATTTTTAGCTTTTTGTGGAGATATTTGATTTTTTTGCATAACTGATTTCTTCAGGACATTTTACAATTTTTAGTGATTTTTTAAGGACATGTTATGATTTTTAGGAATTTTTTCAGGATCGTATTTGAATTTTTAGGATTTTTTTCAAGACATTTTATGATTTTTAGGGATTTTTTCATGATTGTATTTGAATGTTTAGGATTTTTTTCAAGACATTTTATGATGTTTAGGGATTTTTTCAGGACCATATTTGAATGTTTAGGATTTTTTCAGGACATTATGTGATTTTTAGTGATTTTTTTCAGGATTGTATTTGAATGTTTAGGATTTTTTTCAAGACATTTTATGATTTTTAGGGATTCTTTTAGGACATTTTATGATTTTTAGGTATTTTTCCAAGACATTTTTTGAATGTTTAGGATTTTTTCAGGACATTATGTGATTTGTAGTGATTTTTTCAAGATCATATTTGAATGTTTAGGATTTTTTTTAGGATCGTATAAGCATAAACAAGTGTTAGTTCCAATCTGTTATGTGATAGGTCTAATGGATAAAAAGCACTTAGGGATATGCCCCCAGTTCAAATTCAAACTTATGCACCATGTAGGTAAGATGCCCCTAGACAAGACAGAAACTATGTACAAAGGCCAATGACAGAGTGTGTGTGCAGACTGGTGATGCTTAGGCAAGGTAACAAAGGACATTAACCAGTTCATAAGCCATGATAAGGGACCAAGGATGTCTTGCAATATAAAGGATATGATCAAGGAATGACAGAGGGGGAAAAGACCATATGGAATCCTAATAGATGGAGGGGCGACATTGATTACACATGACGCCTATTTGCCAGGTTTTCACTATTGGACATAATTTTTTTCTTGACTCAAATTTTTGTGCCAAGATGCCTGTTTGCCAAGTTTTCATCAAGGGATCCATTTTTTCATGACTTTTTTTTTTTCACTTTTTTCTTTGCTTTTTTCATGACTTTTTGCTATTTTTTTAATATATATTTTTTAGGACTTTTTGCAATTTTTTTGATATTTTTTCATGACTTTTAGATGGAATCAAGAATGTAACTGACAAATGTTGAGAAGATATCTATTGTTGATGCTGCTAGCTGATGAGCTTTGAATCCATGCCTAACCATAACTACATAGGATTTGTTTTGAGTCTGTAGCTAAAATCAAACCACTAGAAAGGTCTCAAGATATAACATCGTGTACCATATGTAAGACAATGTCTGTCTATTGCAAATCAAGGCATCTAAGGATAATTGGGTCAATAGAAATGTCATGTGAGATGTCACTAATGATGACATATGCAAAGGCTTGGTTGTTGGACAAATTAGGTAGCTAGATTTGGGGATAAACAAATGGATATAAGGGAGGGTTGGGAGTGTTGAGACCAATGACCTTCCATATGCATGTTGATCGAGAGAGCTCCAAAAGATTTTGTGGCATGTTGAACACTGGATAACTGATATTCATGGTGTCATCTTTTTCATTTTGTATCCTTGGGAGCTTCTTAGCTTTTGATTTTTTATGGTCTAATGGTGCCTTTCAATTTTCACCAAGAGACCTATGCTTGCTATTTCTTTCTCTTTTTGCTTTGTAACTAGAAGGTGGAGTAGGCTCCCCAAAGTATGTCATTGTGTTCTCTTTAGAATAAATTGCTTCTTTATGATCTTCAGTCACAATACCTTCAAAGTATATTATAAGATTGCCATAATCGTTGAATTGATCAAAAATTGGTGGTCCATGTTGGTCCCAATCCAAAGGTTTAGGACAAATTGAGGGGGTGTCATCATCAGTGCTGAATGGGCTTTGGTTGAAGGTATGGATATGGGCATTAGATTTGGTTGTATCATTGGGGTTCTGCTCAAAACGAAAAGGATTGTTGATTTTAGGTGGGATATCCTCAAATGCCTTTTCATCGTTCAAAACATCTATAGTCTTACACATAGGTACCATAGTACTAGGAAGACCTATTCATAATGGTTTAAATCCAAGCCCCAAACTAGGAGGTTGTCCTTTTGTAGCGATGGGTTCAATTATACCTTGTTTCTGATATCCAAGATCGCTATAGCCATCATAACCTTGTTTCTGCATGATGGTAAACCAAAGTCCATACTTGCTAGGAGATATCAAAGTGGATTCTCATTCTGCTTTTGCTTTCTCAATACATATGGATGTATTCTTATTGATAGAAGTATCATTCTTTGTGCTGATGGGAGAAAGTGGTGACTCCCTAATGTGAGAGACTTGAGACATAAAGTACTCTCCACACCCATTGTCTTCAATCTTCACCTTTTCCATGGTTTTACTAAGAAGTATATCGGCATCCACATACTTAGAGGGATTTGTGGGTTGTGCTTCATTGTTTGTTGGGATTTGGAATGTAGTAGCATCTCTTAGATTAGCACAAAATTGGAAAGGATCTGGATCACCGGTGATGGTAACTTCTATGTTGTGATAGGAAAACTTCAAACGTTGATGATATGTAGAAGGAACTACTTTCATAGCATAAATCCAAGGGTGTCCTAGTATCATGTTGCAATTCATTTCAATGTCTAGGACATGGAACAATGTGTCTTCAATAGCTGGACCAACTCTAATAGGTAATGTGATGATGCCCCAAGAGAAGCGTTCACCATCATCATAAGCTTTTATTGCGATTCTTCAAGAGGGATCCACATCATCTTTAGAATAACCCAAATTGTTGACAACCTTAAGAGTGTAGATGTTTAGTCCTACTCCTCCATCTATTAAGACACGTTTAACTTTGGCATTATGGATGAAGAATTTGAGATAAAGGGGACCATTATGGTTAGGTTTATCCTTAGGAATATCTTGGGGTGAAAAAGTGATATGTTGTGATGCGGATAGGTTCCCAACCATGGCTTGGAATTGGGAAACATCAATGTTATCTAGGACAACTGACTCTTTAAGGGCTTGATCCAAGATCTTTTGATGTTGGGGAGATGCACGCAGTAGGTCCAAAATGGATATTTGTGCAGGGTTTTTTTTGAGTTGTTCAACAAGGCTATAATCAGATGAAGTAGGAGTAGTAGGTCTACTTGGAGGTGCAGGTCTAGTAGAAGTAGTAGGTCTAGATGGGGCTCCAGGTAGGGTGATCTTTCTATGGCATGTAGTGACAACACAACAAGGTTCTTTAGCCTTCAATGTGAATATGGATATGCAGAAGTCAGACTCATTAAAGAAATTGATGATGTAGTCATAGCCAGTGCGTGTATAATTCACATTACCTTGTGAGTTTGAGTTTGAACTTGAGGGTTTCTCTTTGTCATGATTACCCAAGGGATCTTTGAAAATAATATGATCAAAATTGGATGCTAACAATGATGGATCAACTTTGATTACAGCATCATCAATAAGGTCTTGTATTGCATGTTTCAATTGGAAGCACAATGAAGTCTTGTGTCCTTTGGTGCAATGGTAATCACAATACTTTTTGTCATCCCACCAATCTACTTTAGTTAATGGTTCATCTTTGATTGGGGGTAGCTACAGGAAGTTATTACTCAGTAACTGTTGTAATGCAGTCTCAAGTGGTATTCCCAATGGTGTGAATTTCCTGTCTTTGGTTCTAGGATGTCTTTTGTCTTGTGTGAAAGTCTCAATTTTTTGTTGTTGAGGTGTTGTTTGATTAGGAGTTTGTGGATTCATAGGGTTTACACCTTTCAAAGTCAATTGAGGTTGTGCTATGCTAATTGTGCAAGCATCCACAATACCATCATTAGTCACATTCTTGTTTTTGGAGAAAAATTTTGCCTTGTCATTAGACGAGTTGGTGTTTGTGTTTTCTTTGTTTATCTTGAGGACTCCCTTACGGATAAGAGCATCTTCAATACTAGCCTCTTTTTTCATTAGTTTAGAAAAGGTGCTTGGACTCTTGATTTTATGTTCATACATTAAGTCAGGGACTAAGTTTTCAATGTACAAGTTTACTTGTTGTTCTTTAGGAATGTCTAGTGAGAATTGACTAACTAAGCTTCTCCAACGTAGTAAGAATATGATGAATGATTCTCCTGTCTTCTATTTAGTTGAGCACAAATCAGAAAGTGTCACCTCATTTGTGATGTTAAAGGCAAAGTGGGAGATAAACTTGTCTGCTAGTTCTGACCAAGATTTGATATTACCAGGAAGTTTGGAGTTCCATTCAAGTGTAGGCCCACCTAGAGAACGAGGGAACAATCTCATAAGGTATGTGGGCTCATCACTGAGTTCAGTGCATGAAGCACAAAATTCTTAGATGTGATCAATAGGGTTTCCTTTTCCTCGGTATTTTTCAAACCTTGGTGCTTCAAAGTGTTTTGGGAATGGAGGCATATACAGACTTTTGTCAAATGGGTTAGCATGTAGGTCCCTTTCTATATATAGACCTTGTTTATTTTGGACTCCCAATGCCTTGACTTGTTTGGAAAGTTGTTTGAATTGTTATTATAGTTCTTCATTGGGGTTTTGCATGATAAGTATTTTGTTTCTATGAGTAGACTGTTTTTTGTGGCGAGAAATATGTCTACTTGGTTTTGATATTTCTATGTCTGATGAGTCTGATGAAGTGTCACTAGGTGGTGGAGGTATGTTGGCACCTCAAAGGCAGAAAGGTCCCTATTGTTGGGGAACTTGTTGTGGTATTTGATGTGGCACTTGTTGTGGGATTGACTATGATTATTGTACCATCTGTTGTTATTGTTCCATATGTTGTGGTTGTTGTTGGGATACATCTGTTGGTTGTATGCAAGACCATGTGCATGCTTGTTGTTCTAGAGGTATCTTTTGAGGTTGTTGTGGCACATGTTTTTGTTGTAACAAATGTTGCTGGTATGCGATTTGTTGCTCAAGGAATTTTCTATATTCCAACTGTTGCTTGAATTGCTCTTGTTGTTTAGAAAACATCATTTTTTTTTGTTGGAATTGCTGCTGAAATTGTTGTTGATAAATTGTGTGTAAGTCAAGTGGGTCCATATGGGATTGCGTGTTAGAAATGTTGGATGTTTGCCCACTTGTGGTTGTTGTCATTGTGTTTGATGTTTTTGTTGATATGTGGGATGTGTGTCAAGTGGATGTAGACTTGGTTGTGCCTTGGAAGTGTTGAGTCCTTGTACCATTGTAGGTTGTTGTTGTTGTGGGGGTTGACTAAGTCCTTGAGAATTGAACGTCATGTTTGTATTGTTGTTTTGGTACCTTTATGTTTTAGATGTTCCTACTTGCGACATCATATTGACTTGACTATGAGATGTGTCCCTATTAGGAATGGTCGTAATGTCAATAAGACTTTTCCTTTGTGCATCTATAGGGATGGTTGCACTTGATGTTTCACATGTTGTATTTATGAGAGGCTCCATAGTGTTTGATGTCATAGCACAGGGTAAAGTTAGAAGCAAAGGTGTACTTTGTTGATTTTCCTCCAAAGAAGGTATGTCTGGCATCCCTAGAGCATTGGTCCCTTTAGGTTCATCTTGTTGTTGCATCATGTGACTAAAATCAAGTCTTAATGTCCTTTTGGGGTGTTTAGGGATTGGTGGTATTTCATCAAACAAGGGGTTAACATTGATGTGTTCAAATCTACTTTGGAGGATTTCAATTGTTGGTTCTTGATGGGACCTTATAGGTCCCATTATTGTGGTTGCAAACTCCAAAGGTTTTTTTCCCTTGTCTAAGTCCAAATTTATCATGGGTTGGATATTTTCAATTGTTGTGTTGGTTTGATTTTTGGACCTAGGACCTTCCAAGTTTTGGTTAAATTTGACAATTTCTTGTGCTACCAAACATTTGAAGTTCTTGCAAAAAATTTTGTCTTGACACACCCTAGCCATTTCTTCATCAGTGATGCCATAATTAGTGTTAGAGTCATCACTTAGGTGTACAATACCTTGTTGTATGTTTGATGTGTTAGGTTGGTTGAATTCAAATGAATGTGATTGTTCATCTTCAGGTGAGGTTGGTACACTTCCTTCTCCTGGTGGCATTGGCACAAATATAGGTTCAAATTTAGGACTCCATTGAACCATCCCATGTGTGGGGGAAGTGTTTGGAGGAAATCTCATGATAGGTGCATTGTTCAAGGTTTGTTGTGCCATAGCTTGATTATGAGGATCTTGCGGATACATATTCAAAGGGTCTAATAGTAATGGTTGTGATGCCTCAATTTGGTCTTCGTCAAAGGTTTGTTGGATTTTCTTTCTCTTTCTTTATCTTGGATGAGGTTTTGGTTGTGCTTGTGCCTCATAAAAAAAAGGTTGATAGAGTTCCTCTGGTCTCTGAGCTGCTTGTCTCCTAGTAAGTTCTGGCATGATACCTAAGAGTGCAAAAAGTGGTGGGTATGCAAGATATGAGTGTTTTTGGGATTTTTAATTGTTTAAGAATGTTATGCAATGTGAGGAAATGCTAAATGAATTAGGGTTTTGATGTGCAAAGTGCAAATATCCTAGGGATGTTATGCAAATGCAAATGCAAGGTGATGTTTTGAAGTTTGACTAGAGAGGATGAAAATGACTCTAAGGTATGCAAAATGACAATTAGGGTTATGTTTTGGACTTTTTAAGGGTACTAAAGATTGATGTATGAAAGGTATATCATGAAAAGGATAATTTTCTAGGGTTCATAATGACGTTTGGGACATGCAAAATGAGGGTAAATGCTCAAGAAGGAAAATTTGGTTGATGGACAATTTGATAGGGATTCGTAGTGAGAATGATGTTAAGGATTTTGATCAATGTAATATGAAGGGGATATACTACTAAGGTAGGTAATATGATGTTTGGGGATGCTATGATAAGGGTATATGGAAAGTTTTGAACTTAGATAAAACCTTTTGAAAGTATTTTGCCTAAGAGTTTAACCTTGTGATAAAGGACTTTGGATCTTGACCAAAAACTGATAAAAGATGAAAAGATCAAATTGATAAATGATGAAAAGGTCAAATATATCAAGACATAGATAAATTTTGACCAAAGAAAATGATAAGCAAAGATAAAAGGACTAGTCAAGATCCATTATCCGTCAACACTAGGAGATACTCTAAGACTTATACTTTTTTCTAGATTTTTGACTAAATTCAAAGGTTTTGGGGGTTCAAAATGACGTTTTGAGGACTCCAAATTATGGTGATGCTGAGAAAATATGTGTTATGGACAATGTCTATGATGTAAGAGGGGATTTTGGGTGCAAGATGTGGTTTTGGTTCAAGTGCAGAACAGGGAGTTCTAGAGGGTCCTAGATGCAGTTTTGGGGTCCTAAAGTGCAGTTCAAAGGACCAAAATGGTCATGCAGGTACCCAAGTGTGCCCTAACAGTGCCAAGTGTTCCCTAACAGTACCAACTACATCATTAACACACTTGGAGCCAGTTTGGGTGTAGTTGGTAGTTTCTGGGCACAGTTGGTAAGCTAGGAAGAATGTTTGCTGATTCTAGAGAATATGGTTACCAAACTGACATGCCAAGAAGCCAGGATGTTGGGGTTGATGTTAGGATGGGTTTGGAGATGAAAAATGAAGGTTATGATGTATAGAATGATGTCTTAAGTGAAGGTGATGACTATTAGGTGCTGTAGAATGCAGATCCGGGCAAGCTAGTGCAAGGGGAGCTAACCAGGTACCTAAGGACACTGTTGAAGCCCCAAAATATTATTTGGAACACAAAATTGGATCTTAGGACCACCAAGTGCACCCAGAAAGTGCAGAATAAATCAATGATGTAGTTGAGGCCCAGTTGGGTGCAGTTGGTAGTTTCTGGGCATAATTGGTAAGCTGGGCTAAAACTGAGGCAATTCTGGAAGCTATGGTTTCAAGATTGATGTCAGAGAGAGGTAAATGGTAGAGGATAGTTTTAGGTCCAGTTTGGATGCTAAAAATTATGGTTAGGAGACTTGAAATGATGGATAAAGTCATCAATATGATGAATAAGTATGCAAGGATGCAAGGTGATGAGTGCAAAGTGTTGATTTTGAGATGGGAATGCAAAAACTAAGGAAAGTAAACTGAACCTAAATGGATGCAATATGAAAGGTAATAGATACTAAATGAGAGCTAAAAGTTGCAATATGAAGTCTATATGATGCATGAATGAGGCCTATACTAGGGTGAATGCAAGTGTGAGATCTACGTTTTGCCAAGCACATTTAGGAGCACAAGTCACCATGTCTTCCAAGGTTTGAGTGTGTTGAATCAATGTTTGCAAAGTTTTATAAAGGTTGAAATTTTTTGACAATGTGTGAGGTTTTGACAAGTTCAAATGATACCCAAGGTGTAAATTTAATAGTTTGGCTTTTATCTTGATTATGTTTTACACACACGCAAGACACATTAAGACAAGAATAGTTGTTGTAAAAAGTTAAAAAAAACACCACAACCTAGGCTTTTAAAACTGTATCCACTAAATTCCTACTTGAACCAAAGTTCAGCCGTGCTTATCCAGAGCAGACAACCTAGGATCTTGGCACCACAGGCTCCCCCTTATAGCACACTCACTTCTCGGGGCTACCAAGATCCACTTCCCAAGGGGCATGACTTCCCAAGGGACTGTTGCCTCTACTAAGGACCACGAGAATGTAGGATTTCTTCATGGGCATGGGTGACCCCTTGAGCCAGTGGATAGAAAGGATTTTGGCCACTAAAACATGGTTTTTAGTAAGGGCATTCTGTTTGGCAAGTGAATGAAAAACTTTCGCAGAAGGTCTCCCAGCCCCAAGAATCGGGGTTTGATGCACCACAAGGATACTGGAGGAGAGCTATCACACAACAATACCACCGAAACAGCTTTCACTGTAATCAAATTTTATATAGTGGCTAGAATGTTGACCTGGCTTTGGCCCATTATCACTTTGAGGTCGTCCCCTGGCATACCCAATATCAAGTATCTTGGTCCAAGGCAGGCCTCCTATAGAAGTTACACAGATTTCTCTTACACCCAAGATCCACGAATGGCAAGGGGAGAGGATACGTCCAATGCAACTCCTAGGGATCTCACATCATAGACACACCAGGCAGAAATGAAAAAGGTTCTTTTTAAGCACCAAACAAAATGTTATCTAATCTAGGAAATCCACACACATATCACACAAAGTCTTCAACAACGTCCTACAAATAAAGCATTAGTAGTTTATGATCATGTCTTCATCCCACGATTGCCACATGCTGCAAATAGACCATCAGTAACACAAAAATCACCTAATCTAACTCCTAGAGAGTGATAGGAACTTGAAATGCAGATTTTGATTGGTGCATGTGCTTATTGTGAACCTAGGTGTGCTCTGACAGTACAAATTGCTCCCCAAAAGGCAAAAATGGCTCTGAACATCCCCAAGTGCACCCAGATAGTGTAGACTGCATCAATGATGTATTTGGGGCCCAGATGGGTGCAGTTGGTAAGTTGGAAACAGCAAAAAGAGGCTTTGGTGTCTTCTGGGCTCCTAAAACTACTCCTAGGGGTCCCAAGTGCGCCCTGACAGAGCAGAGTGTGCCCTAGGACAACAAGCTAATAGAATGTATGAAACAACAGCATATAAGCATTTTACTACCCCCTAATTAATCTATGTGTGAAAAGGAAGAGTAGATAGTCATTATACCCTTCCAAGTGAGCTCCTTCCTTGCACCTACAAGCACAAACAAGAAAACCCAAGTTTAGATATGCATGTTCACGTCGGGTTCACCAAATGTAGGACTAGAAAAAGGGGCTAAAAGCATAACATACTATGAGAAAATCACAAACTCAATAATCATACATTAGCACCCACTAGTCTACCATGAAAGCCAAACTAAAAAAAAGAAAGAAAACATAATCAAAAACTCCCTTTTCCATTTGTATCTCCCATGTCCTTCTTTCTTCTCCAAATGATTGTAGCTCCAAAGTTGCCTATAGTGCACACAAAATTGAAGCAAAAGCCTATGATAGTGATAATTCCATGAGAATACTTGAAGTGTGATTTTATGTGTGAGAGAGAATGCAAAATGCAAATTAGTAGAAACTCAAAAACTCAAAGATTCAAGGACTCAAGACTTAAGCATTCTAGATTCAAGAGACCCAAAATGAGAGAAAGAGTGTTCATTTTATAATTTTCAAGTAGGGTGAGAGCATTGGATATGTCACCTATAGAAATGCGATGTGGCAAGATATTCCTATGACGCATATGACAGAATATGCCAAAAGTAAGATTCTATGACACATGCAAGTCAAATTTGGAAGAGAATCTATGACGTGTCATAAGATTCCTCAACCCACTTAAAGCCAAGAATCTATGACGAATAAGCCAAATAGGGACATGTGTAAGAGGTAATAATAATTCCTATGACACATATGACAGAATATGCCAAAAGTAAGATTCTATGACACACGAGAGTCAAATTTGGAAGAGAATCTATGACGCGTAATAAGATTCCTCAACCCACTTAAAGCCAAGAATCTATGATGAATAAGCCAAATAGGGACATGCGTAAGAGATAAGAATATTTGATTATGACAAATCTTAGCCAAGTGTCAAAGGAAAATCCACGAGGTGTCATATCCAAGTGTCATGATGATGGAATATTTTATGGAATATTTGAATTAAAAATCCTCTTATTCCACAAAATAAGAATTAGTAGAAAATGGATTTAATGATGAAAAATGGAACTTAGGAAATTAAGAATTTCCATGGTTTGCAGATAATGAATCAATTAATTAATAAAATTAATTAATTGATGATGATAAACTAATTAATTAATAAAATTAATTAATTGATGATGATAATTAGGAAGAATAATTAGAAAGAATAGGATTAAATTATGTTTTATTTAATCCTATAGAGAAAATTAGCAAATGATTGGCCAAATTGATTAAATGAATGCGACTGTATCCTTTGATGAAAATGTGACGATGATGGATATCAAATAAGATGATGAAAAGGTAGACCAAAACTATGGTCAAATTAATTGATAGATGGAAATTGATAACATGCCAAAGACACATGACATGAAGAAATTGATATGTAACATTTAACCGACATTGTAAATGCTACAGGATTGAAATTGATTGATAAGGTTCGATCATAATAACACTGACGAACATTTTCAATATTATTAAAATGGTTGATGATGCCATGATCATACATTGAAAGCCTCAACAATTTCAATGATTGAATGAAATAAATGATATTTTTACCTAGCACTGAGAGCCATGACGGTACTGAGGTCAAATTGATAAGATTGATAAGTTGATAGGTTTCCAAGGCACTGAAAGCCACAACAATGCCTAGGAACGGATAAATGATGATTGATTTGGGATGTTTGATATGTTTTGGGTTGATTAGGACCAATTTTGAGTGATTTCGAGTTGATTTGGGTGATTTTTAGTTGATATGAAATTGATGTGAAAGGGGATACAAATGAAAAAATATGGTCAATCTGGCCAAAAGATTGAAGTTAGTAGAATGAGAAAATGGGACAAATTAGTATGAAGAAGTGATGAAATTGTAGATGCGAACCATTTTTG
Organism: Cupressus sempervirens; assembly: GCA_028749045.1. NCBI lineage: Eukaryota > Viridiplantae > Streptophyta > Pinopsida > Cupressales > Cupressaceae > Cupressus > Cupressus sempervirens. The sequence goes on from CM053784.1 coordinate 225,939,104, forward strand.
AGCGTCTACAATGCTCAAGGCTTTATATTTTGGGACAAATCTAACTAAATATTTCTTCATAGCCTTAGAAATTTGTGCCTTACTAAGTTTAAACATAACTTGTACAAGCTATGTCTCCCTTATTGGCCTTTCTAAATTGAAACAATAATGTCATTTTTGCTCAACTCTATCATATAAGCTTTTAGCCATAGAGTTAGTAATCTCTAGTGGGGCTTTCTTAAAATTTGCCATCATGTCATATATAGCCTCCTCCACTTGACTCTTTTCAACTTTACCAAGATTATCAAAATCAATATGAGACAATCTTGATATATCTTCACTATTCTTAACATTTTTCACATAGGTTTTCTAGATCTGAGGGTGGGTTGTGACTCACCACTTTGAATTGGCTATTGTAATCTAATTTGGTTCTTTCCTCATTTGATTTATCTTGTGCAATGTATTTCCTCCTTGGTCTTTTCTGCAATCCTCCTCCTCACTCTATGGGTTTGGTCTTCTCTTTTTCCTTTTTTGCAGTGACACATACACTAGCCCTTTTTGTAGGTGTTGTAAGTTTGTGTTGGCTTGGTTTTACAATCTTCTTGGTTCTTGTCACTAGTTAAGCATTTTACTTTCTCTTCTTCTAATCAATAGGAGTAGGTGCTTCCTTGACTTCTTCTCCCTCAGCACCTTCTATAATTTCTATCTCTTCCTCTTTTTTATCTTCTACCATTCCTTTTGTTAGTGTAAGTGGTGCTTGTGTCTAAATGTCTTCTTCCTCTTCATCCTCTTCCTGCTTTGCACCTTCACCAATTTCAGCTTTTAATTTCTTCACCAAATTCTTCTTCTTCTTGGTGTCTTTTACTTTGTTAGACAATAGTGACTAATGTGACCAATCTTCAAATAGCTAAAACATGTGGCTTGACTCAACCACCTTTTGTAGTCACCTCTGAAGTGTGTCCTAATTCAATTCTAATGAACATGTCCATATTCTTGACAATAATGACAACTATATTTTGTATTATAATCCTAGTCATAAGAGTTTTCATTGTAATTTACCTTTGTTTTCTAGTTTGATGACCATATGGGTTTGGATTTTCACTAAAACACTATATGTCCATACTTTTGATAGTTATAAAAATATCCTTCAAATATTTGTGTGTGCATGGTCATATTTTTGCATTCATATGCCTCATGAACTTGTTTGTTGCACTTATGGTAGAGAACCATGCTCTTATGCTTGAGATTTTCATTTATAGTCTTGCTCCTACACACATTAGTAGTGTGTCCTTTCTTACCACAATTATGACAAGTAGGTTTGGAATTCTTACCTTTTCTATTCCTCTCTTCAACACTTTTGGATGACTCTCCTTCTTTAGTACTTGTGTATCCTAGTCCAAGTGTATCATTATTAGATCTATGGGATCTTAATAATTACTCAAAGTATTTGATGGCTTCACTTGGTTTATTGAAACTTTTAGCTAATTCCTTTTTCACTTTTAGGTCTTATGCAATTGCTCCTTTTGAAACTTTAATGTTGTTATCTCAATGTCCATGACAATCAAAATTCATAGTTGGAATTCATCATTGGACTCAAAGTATCCAATTGCATGTTAGAAATCTTGGTTAGCTCTGATGATTTCTCTTTGATTCTATTGGTCAAAACTCTTTTGTCTTCTTCAATCATGGCTTTTTCTTGTATAGATTTCTTCTTCTATTCAGTCATCTCACATAGTAGTATGGCTTGTGATTCTTTCTCTAACATGAGCTGTCTTATTTGCTCAACTTGGACTTTGTTCTTTTCCATTAGATGTACAAATGTTGCATCAAATTTATTGAAGTCTCCATTAGCAAATAACATAGTAGTGTCTATCTCTCTGTATTGTGTGTCATTCTCCTATATAGCAATTTCCTTCCTTCTCTTCAAAGATTTATTTAGTGCTTTCCTTACTTCATTTAGGTGATGTAGAATGAGTTGGATTTCAATTCCCTGGTTCTCAATGATCTTTCCCAACTTGTAGACTTCCATTTCAAGATCTTTCCTCAAAGTTACAAAGCTTCTCTTTTAGAGAACTAGGCTCTAATATCAATTGTTCAAATTAAAATAGGAAAGGTAAACTTCTAAGAGGGAGGGGGGGTGAATGTGTAGTTTAATGTTTGACCCACAAAATATTCACCACACATCCATCTCATACATTCATTTAATAAGTAAACTACAATACCATGTAAAGCATGTACATGTAAGAAAGTAAACATTGACACATATATAACACTAGATATGATTACCTAGAAACCCTCCAATAATAAGGTAAAAATGGGGTGGGGATGACACCCACAAATATTGATTACTATAGTAGTAAAGTGTATCTAATGAAGGTTAAAATGTTTGATCACGAGACATGATCTACCCTATAAAAGGTCTTCCTTGTTAAAGGATGAAAAAGATTATTAGGTCTTACCTTGTTAAAGGATTTCAACACCCTATTAGAAGTGTGCCTTTTTAAAGGGATTTAACTCATAATTAATTAAGCATCATGTTAAAGGATTTCAATATAGGCTATTAGGACTACTCTATCTGTTAACTGATTCACATGCTATAATGACTTAGCATTGATCTTGTGGTTAGCACTTGGTTGGTTGATGATAGGTCAACTCTAAACCTATGTATTCTTGATCCTTCTTGATCAAATGTCTCTTTGTTGTATACTATTCCCTTCCTTTTTTCTCCTTTAACTAATTTTTCAATGCAATTTCACTTCACAATTCTTTAGCCACCATGAATTTTCTTTTTCTGCATGCAAGCTTCTCTCTTTGCTTCTTCTAGACACATATGAAGTTTAGGGTTTGTCCTCCTTAAGAAGACTTAAGTGACTTAGGGTTAGGTATGGATCAATGGTTGTGATTCATCCATTCTATCACTTAAACCTTACCTTTTCCTAATTAGTTACATGCAATCCATAGTGATTCCAACTTAAGATCTATCCTTATCTCCAAAATATTGTACTTTAATCTTCAAGTCAAATAAAAAATGGTTTACATAGTAGTTTATGTCATTACAAACAACTATGTCAAAACTCTCTTACTTTGCATCTAAAGTCTATGATGCTCAACATATATTAATTTATATATTGTGACTCAGTATCTGAATAACTTGGCATATACTAGCTATTTGGTAGTTGAGTAACTTAGCATATGAGTGGCTTGGCTCTTAGTATGGACTCAGCATGCTTTATCTTATACATGTTGTGGTTGGAATATACTACTTATTCAACATGAAATAAGTAAATGAATTAAGTGCGTATACACTCACTTGTCAAAACTAGTCTAAGATCAATAGATTCATTATGTTTATCCATCTTCTTCATCATCCTCTAGAAACTTATGTAGAATTTTTCTATATTACCTCTTTACCTAATACTTTCCTTAAATTTAATGATCCAACTCATCAATCTCATCTTCAAAATGTTTTATATCTCCCAAGAAATCAATTGAGTCTATTGGGAATCACAATTTCCTCAAAATCATTTGCAATATTATTACCCTATAATCTCTAAATTTTGACACTTGATCATCACTAAATTACTCAATCAATGTAAATTTTTTTTGTCTCAGAATCAACTATCTTGCTCAGTTGATAATAACACTAGATTAACACTAGATTTTCTCATCACTAACTTTGGCTTGTTTCACACTAGCATCAATTAATATTCCTTATCCTTTTACTCTATTGGTTGGCTTGGCTTAACTTTCTTGACATAAAAAATAACTTTTCTTTATCGAAGTCTATCTAATCAAACTCCTAGTGTGGCTTCCTTTTCATAACCCAACCTTTCCGCTAGGTGCTTTTGTTATCAAAAACTTCTCAAATCCTCTTCATCAATAAAATAGATATGACATTTAGATTAAGTAGAAATATGTCTTATCAATATATTTAACATCAATGAAAAAATAACAATTGATCCAATTGTATGTTTTCAACACTAAATATTCTCAAGTTTACCATTTAATTAATTTTATGCCATTGTCAACCTAAGTTGTTTTCCTACTGTAAACTAGTATAAAATTAGAGTTGGAGGATTTACTTTCATATCTCATCTCTCATTCTAAAGATGTATCATCAATAACTCAAGGCAAGGAATTAAATAATTCAAGGAAGCAAGCAAGTCTTCTTCAAGAATTCAAGGATATTTTACGTAGGAATTTCCTATTCAATATCTAGCATTTTGTTGGCTATTAATGAAGGAAATCTAAATTAAATAATTTATTATCTTCTACATTGATGTATATTTGTATCCATGGCTCTATGATATGGCTATGGTATATCTATTCGAATTGTGGAGATACCCTACATCCATCATACAAAATTCAAGATCTACAACACACATCATGAAAAATCCTTGTTGACAATGGTTTATATAGGATAGATGAATATTTACATTTACCTTATTTCCTTTATATTTTAATTTATGATTTATATTTAATTTGTTAACCTAACTCTTGACCAAGGCAAGCCCTCCCCCAAAAAAACCCCAAAACACTTCTTGTAGGTGTTGATTTACATTATATTAGTGAAAGGATTATAGATATGGAACCCAATTTTTAGGATCTTTCTAAAGAAGTTAGTTTTAGGTTAGTCTACTACATCAACCTGGTTGTAGGATGTCCATAAAAGTCAACCAATTCCTTAAATCTTCATTTTTTGGGATAATTCTTGTTATTTTTCCCTTTCATCATTTTATTCCAAGATCTATGGAAGGATATTCATAAAAACTTCAAAGATCTATGAGTTTAAGAGTCAAAATACATCTTCCTCTATGCATTTGAAGGTGAGTCTTTCATAATCCATTTCTTTTTATATATGTATGCTAGATTTATATATTAATTTTGCCAATTATGTTTACATAAAATCTAAATTTACTTTATTTAAGCAATTAGCTAAATTTTGCATTCACAATATCATGTTAAGGGACAAAGATTGCATTTCATTTTATTGCATTGCTCTTTATAATTTCAATTTCATAATGTCTCATTACTTCCTTTGGGTTCTAGCTAATATAATTTGTATCATAAGTCAAATAATATTTGTAAAATTCCCTCTTTCCCTTACATACATATTTGAATGGCTTAGTGGCCCAAAAATAGGGAGACCTACAATCCTATTAAAGTCTCTCCCTTTTCTAGCTAAGCATTTTGGTGAGCTTGACCTTGTGCACCTTTCTTTTGGAGTTATATCTTTCTAACACTACTTATTCTTTTATATTGTCTTATTGTAGATTTTAGGGTTAGATCCCTTGATCTCCCTTTGTATTAGGTTCTTTATTGTACGTGTAGAAGTGTTAAGAAATATTTTTCATGGATTTTGGAACATTGACTATGTAATTTTCATGTTTTATTATTCAAATTTCTATGGGATTTGCATACATTTTAATGAATCATTTCTTATTGGTGTCTAATCTATATGCAAATATCATTTTCTCAAATTGCAAAAAAAAATTCAAGAATTTTTCAAATATTATTCCCTTATCTTTGACATTAAATATCAACCTCATATATAATTAGATTTACCATATGGAGATAAGTGGTAACTTGATGTTGTCCCTTCTCCTAATATGGGTCTTTCCTATGAGGATGTATTACTTGAGGATAGTCGTATACCTTCTTTTAATAATTTCCCCTTAATGGACCCCACTTTAATTCATGATCATTCCTCTATGGTGGTCTTTATTGATAAATATGACCATTTGATTGATAATATCACTATTGGGGATGAATCTCTTGACTCTAATATTTATTATTCTCTTCCTCACTAAGGAGTTATATCATGATTGATACCTTCTCCTTTAAACATAACAAGCTTCATGTTTCTCCTTCTAATATACATCCTTATGTTAGTTATATTTTAAGAGAAAGAGGAGGACATTATAAATACTTTTATCAACCTGACCTTTCCTTCATTTGATTCTCCTAGTAGACATGAATTATTAATGCACATCCATAATCCCTTTTCTCAGGGTTCCTTGGAGAAAGAGGATAATGGTGTTCTCCTTAAGTCTCTCTCTTGTAGTGATGAGTTGATGGGGAAGCAAGAATTTAACTAAGTTAATCTAGATCAACCTATTCTCACTCTCAAGGATCACCCTTCATCAAATAATCCTCTCATCACCCTCCTAGGTTGTCCTTCCATAACTCTTAAAGGGGAATCTAGAGATTCTATGGATTATCATATGGTGTCTCACACCTATCATAAAAGGAATAATCCTCATCCTACTACTTCTCTTGCACCTCCTCAACCCATTTTTACCCCTCTACCTCTTTTAACACAAGGAGGGATGAATAACTAATACCAAAGGCACATCTAGCTATCCAAACCACCTTGGAAGAGCCAACAAAGTGGAAACACAACAAATAGCACACAACCAAAGGATGAAGAAGAGAAAACACATATTGAATCATTAAATAATTAGTATACATGCCCAGCTACAAGGCCTTCTAGGGTATGGCCAGATAAAAATATATTCAAGATCAAAGATCCAACATCAAATTTGCAGCTCCAGATGCACATGCAATAAACTTTCCAAACTTTTGCATTCTTCTCCAAAATCCCTAAAAACTACCCTATCTCTAAGCCTAAACACTCTATATATACTTGCCAAAATGGCTTACAAATCATTGTAGAACATTGCATAAGAGGAAGGCTGACCTAAAAATGGTCTAGAGACATCCCAATAAAAGATCTTAACATAAATTTCATGATCAAAATAAATCTCATAAGTTAGCTGATAGAAATCACATCCAAATGCTGACACTCAGCATACACTAGGTAAATTGGCACATGAAGAGTCACTCAACATACACTAGGTAACTTAGCACATGAAAGAAAACTCAATCAACACTACATTGCTATAGTAACTTGTCATCCACTAGAGCTACACTAACTTGGCATCCATTAGAGCTATAGTAACTCAGCATCCACTAGAGCTATAGTAACTTGGCATTAACATGTAGAATGAACAAAAATGAGTAGGATAACAAGCAAACCTAGGATGCTCTTACATTAGAAAATCTTAGTTGAAAGAAATGATTCTACTAAATCATTTAGATGTCAAAATCTGAGTTGAATCCAACTTAGATTGAGAAATCCACAAAGTATCTTCAATAGGCCTATTCTTCCACTTAACCAAATATTCATAGTAATCTTTTCCTCTTGTGCTCTTGCCAACTTTCTGATCCAATATCTATTCAACTTTTTCAATCTACTTCTTAGGATAATCTTCTGATCCAACAACTTCATCATCTGACTCATGATACTTATACAAATCAGCAATATTGAATATAGGAGATATATCCATGTTATCAGGTAATTCAACTTCATAAGCATTATGACTATCAAACTTCTTCAAGATCTTACAAGGTCCAAATTTCTTCATTTTCAACTTATTATATGTTCCAACAGGAAATGTTCCTTTCTTTAAATGAACCATCACCTAATCGCCAACTTAAAAATCATGATATCTTCTAGACTTATCAACATTCTCCTTATACTTTTGATTACTTTGTTCCAACCTCAACTTCACTTCCTTATCCAAAGACTCCATAAAATCAGCAAATTCTTCTCCTATACTACTTCTCTTTTCTTCACCAACAACATCTCTCAAATCTGATATAACTTTAGTCTACATTCTAGTAACAATCTCAAAAGATGTTTTCCCTGCACTCCTGTTCACAGAATTATTATATGCAAACTCAACTTGTGCCAACACTACTTTCTAATTACTTGGCTTATCTCCAACTAAACATCTCAGCAAATTACCCAAGCTTCTATTCACAACCTCTGTCTATCCATCTATCTATGGATGGAATGTAGAACTAAAATTCAACTTAGTACCCATCTTCTTTCACAAAGTCTTCCAAAAATAACCAATAAACTTACTATCTCTTTCAAAAATAATACTTCTTGGTAATCCATGAGATCTCACAATCTCTTTAAAGAAAAGTTCAACAACATGCTGAACATCTAATTTCTTCTTACATGGTATGAAATGAGCCATCTTAGAAAATATGTCCACTATAATAAATATGGAACCATACCCCTTCACTATCTTAAGTAATCCAAAAACAAAATGCATACTGATGTCACTCCAAGGTTTCTTAGGAACAGTAATATGTGTATACAAACTAGTATTTTGACTCACTTCTTTTGCAATTTGACAAACTCCACAACTCTTTAAAAATTTCTAAACATCCTTATACATTTGTGGGCAATAATACTTCTCTTTTAGCAAACTCAATGTCTTATCAATTCCAAAATGTCCAACCAATCCACCACTATGTTTTTCCTTAATAAGATTCAACTTCATAGAGCTTCTAGGAATACACAACTAAATGCCTTTGAAAAACATACCTTCTTGAATGAAATATTTAGCATACCTACTTATGTGATTCTCTACATTCTCTCACAACATACTTTGAAAAAATTAGGATCAACATCATACAACTCTTTCATTTCATCAAAGCCAAGAACTTCAACCTTTATTTTAGTCAACAAAGAATGTCTTCTACTCAATGCATTAGTAGCTTTGTTAGTAACTCCACCCTTACGCTTAATAACAAATGTGAAACTCTTCAAGTAATTAACCCATTTCATATGTCTCTGGTTCAATTTATGTTGACTTCCCAAGTGTTGTAAATCTTTATGATTAGTATACAACACAAACTCTTTAGGAAACAAATAATGTCTCCACTTCTTCAATGCTTGAACAATAGCATAAAATTTTTGATCATACATAGAATACTTCCTTTTAGCATCATTCAACTTTTCGCTAAAGAAAGCAACATGTTTACGTTCTTGACTTAATACAACTCCTATTGCACTACCACTTGCATCACATTCAACTTGAAATACCTTATTGAAACTAGGCAAAGCCAATATAGGTAACTCAGCTCCTTTTGTTTCAAAGTCTGAAAAATTTTATCAGCTCCATGTGTCCATTTAAATTCCTTTTTATCTCCTCTCCTTGTCTTAGTCATAGCATTATAGATAGAACTGAAATTTCTTATGAATTTTCTATAGAAACTAGCCAAACCATGAAATGATCTTACCTCACTCACATTCTTAGGTGTATGCCATTCTAAAATTTCTTTAACCTTCTTAGGATCCATCATGAATCCATCACCTAAAATAATAAATCCCAAATACACAATCTCCTCTTGCATAAAAGAACAATTTTTTAGATTAATTAGCAACTTTTGCTCTTTCGATCTCTGCAATACTTGTCTAATATGATCAAGATGTTCTTCCTTAGTCTTACTAAATATCAAAATATCATCCAAATAGACAATCATAAGATTACCCAAGAATCTTTTTAGAACTTCATTCATCAGCCTCATGAAAGTAGTAGGTGCATTAGTCAAACCAAAAGGCATTACCAACCATTCATACAATCCATTTTTTTTCTTGAAAGAAGTCTTCCATTCATCACCTTCTCTGATTTTGATCTGATGATAGCCACTCTTCAAATCAATCTTGGTAAAATACATTGCTCCACTCAAACAATCTATTATGTCATCCATCCTTGGTATAGGAAAGCTACATTTCATTGTGATCTTGTTAATAGCTCTGGAATCAATACACATTCTCCATTCTCCATTATTTTTAGATGCTAATACAATAGGTACAACACATGGACTCAAGCTTTCTCTGATCAAACCTTTCTATAACAACTCATACACTTGTCTATTAAGTTGTTCATTCTTTGTAGGTGTCAATCTATATGGTGCTTTGTTTGGAAAACTAGCCCTAGTAATCAGATCCATACAATAACTTATACTTGTCATTGGAGGTAAACCATTAGGTATATGCTCTGCAACAATCTCTTTATACTCATTTAATAATTCTACAATTTCTTCTAGTGCTCAGTCAATACTACCACCTATCACTTGGTCAACACTAACTAGCACTTGATTAACACTATTTTTTGGCACTTAGTTACTATTGACACAACTCAGTGTCTTTGGAATTATACCAAAACAAACTTGATTCTTTTTTATTTCCTTTTCAAATTGTTTCCCATTAACCCTGGAAATTTTTATAGTTTTACAATTAACCTCATTTAGACTTTCAATTAAAGGTAGCAATGTTTTTTTCTTCCCATTCACCCAAAGAGTATATTAATTCAATCTTCCATCATGCATAGCATATCTATCATATTGCCAAGGTCTACCCAATAGAATATGACAATAATCAATAGGCATAATATCATACAAAACTTCATCAAAGTGATGTCTAATCTTGAACTTTACAAGGAATTTCTCACATTCCAATATCTTATACTCACATTTCATCCATGAAACATGATAGGGTTTAGGATGCTTCAGCCTTTCCAATTGCAACTTTGTAACCAACTCTTCTAATACCAAATTTGTAGAACTTCCACTATCAATGATCACTTTGCAGCATTTTCTATCCATCTTACATCTCATCTTGAAAAGACTTCTCCTTAAAATAGGTTCCTTATCACTTACCTTATTACATAAGGTTCTTCTCACCATCAGACTTTCTCTAGCCTCAAGTAAACTTGGTGAGCTCTCATCATCTCCTTGAATCACAACATTTCTATTACCTTGTCCACTTTTAGAGGATCTACATTCAAAAGATCTATGTCCCTCTTTAACATATCTAAAACAATTACCATGAAATCCACCTCTAGAATAAGAATTACGTCTTCCTCAATAAGAACTAGTACCTCCTTAGTAAAAATTACCACTTTTCCATTTGGTCTTGCCTTTTTCATCATTATTTCACTTAGATTTGCCTTTATCCTATACAAAATTGTCAGATCTTCCACCTTCACCATAAGATCTACCTCTGCCTCTCTAGAATCTACCATCTCTACCTCTTTGTCTTTGTTCATGATTCTTTGTCAAGATCTCCTCAACCTTCAAGGCATGTTGGTATGTTTCTTCCACACTTTCCAACTTCACAAAACTTATTTCATCTTGTATTCTATATCTCAATCCATTTATGTACCTTGCAATTTTCTCAACATCATCATCCACAAGTCTAGATCTGATGCCCAATCTATAGAATTCCTCAATATACTCCTTCACACTCATGTCTCTTTGTCTCAAATTTTGCATCTTTCTCAGCAAGTTAACTTGGTAATCAGTAGGGAGGAATTTTTTCTTTACCTTACTCACCATATTCACCCAAGTTCTGATATTTTCCTTTCCTCTCCATTGGCTATCAGTTTGCAAATGCTCCCACCACAGTGAAGCATGACCCTATTAAGAGTTGTAGAAGGCAGAAGAACACACTATCCAAACAACTTCTAGGGAAAGACCACTGAACTTCACTGTGCAATTGACTTTCAACTATTCCTTATAGAATAATTGTTTGTACTGTGCTTTATCCTCTTTCCTCTATCCTATCAACTAGACCAATCACTAGCAGACCTTATAGACTAGGTCACAAACCTTGAATCCAAATATAAATCAAAATATCATACTCTAGCTCTTAAAATAAAACCTTGGAAATGAAGTTTTCTTCCACTTCTCTACGCTCTACTTATCTTTGCAATTACTTAGTGTTAATCTCTTTTCTCTTCTTTTATGCTCTTCATAATTCATGCAATCATTCATACATAAAAAATAAAAATGTCCTTTATTTATACTGAATCCATAAAAAAATTCCCTTGAGTCAACTATTACACCTTTTCAATTAATTATTATAGGACTTCGTTAAGAACAAAGTTTACTTAGTGATAACATCAATCTATCACATTGTAGCTTGAATAACTTTTTGTATATGTAATATTATGATGAGTGAGCTTAGCCATGTCATCTTCAACATGTCTTCTATGGAAGTTTATTCTTGCTTGTCAAAATAACAACTCTACTAAGAGATATAACAACTTTACCAGAACATACTTCTATAAACTCTATCTCAAAATAGTCTTCACCAAAACTTGCATAACTTCTTCCAAAATTAATATCATTTTCTCCTGAGGTTAGTTGCATATAGTAAACACTTAGTAGTATCTCCCTTTAACCTTAATGAAAAAACTCAATGATCTGTCTGTATGAACTTTATCTTTGCCATTTTTCTTATGTTAGAAACCATAGAAAACTGCTATATTGACATCAATGATAAACAACATTGTGAATGTAATATATCATCATGATAATGGCCTAATCATGTTTCTAGAATACTCCCTTGTAGGAGTATCATTAGCATTCATGCTTCCAACAATCTTCGCCTTTGGCATTGATGGAACACATAAATGAAAAAAAATCTAATTCCAAGAATACTAACTATTAAATATTGTTATCCTTTCTCTTCAAATCCTCTTCATCAATCATTCTCCCCCATTGATGTAACTTGTCCATGTATCAAAATATTTTTCATGCTGTAATCTCACTGCCATTGACATCAATTTTAAAGCTTTCAATAACCATCTATCATTGCATCATGTCAATCTCTACAATAGTTATCTCTGGCCTTCTCAAGTGTCCAAAGACACTATTCAAAACAACAACTATCAAGAGTGCTAGATGACTCTATCGATCACAGATACTCCCCTATACTGGAAGCATCAACATTTAGTCCAAACAAACAATAGTGCTATATACTACTAGGATGATGCACTCTTATATCATCTACTTTGATGTAGGTAGGGGCATGACCCCTAGCATACCCCACAAATTAACAAAAGTTTCTTTGGGAAGAGGCTTGGTGAAAATATCTACAATATGCTCTTTGGTGCTCACATACTCTATTCTGATTTCCTTTTTTGTAACTTTCTCTCTCAACATGTGATATTTGATAGAAACATGCTTAGTCTTAGAATGAAACATTGGATTATTAGACATATTCACTGTACTTGTGTTATCACAATGTATGATGATAGGCTCACTGAATTATCCTTATATCCTTCAACATCTTCTTTATCCAAGCAACTTGATTACAATTTTTTTTTGCAGAAACATATTTTTCCTTTGATGTACTCTATGAGATAAAATCCTTCTTCTCATTTAATAATGATCCACTATTGGTTCTCTTTCTATTATCCATACTGCTTGCTTAGTCAGCATCAGTATAAGCCTATAAAGTGAAATCATTAGATCTATCATACCATAGTTTGAACTTTGGTATCCCCTTTAGATATCTAAATATCATTTTAACTATTGCATAATGTGCTTCTCTAGGATCAACTTGAAATCTTGTAAAAATGCCAACTACATTCACTATATCTAGCCTTGTGTGAGTCATATATTACAATCCTCCAAGCATAGATCTGCACTTCTTTTGTTCAATAGTAGGTTTCTCATCCTTTGTAGATAACTTGTTTCCAATTACCATAGGTGTTCCAATTTGTTAACATGTTTCCAAACCAAAAATTTTCAAAAGATCTTTCAAATACATGGTCTAAGAAATAAAGATTCCTTCTTTATCCTACACAATCTATAATCCAAGGAAGTATTTCATTTCCCCTATCATGCTCATTTTAAATTCCTTCTTCATTTCTTCTACAAACTTATCACTTTCATTCTCATCTCCTCCAAAATATGATATCATCAACAAATATTATAAAAATTATCAATCCATCATCTGTTTCTTTCCAATAGAGATTAATGTCCGTTATACCTTTGCCAAATTCAAAAATTTTCAAATGCTTATCCAACCTTGCATACTAGGTTTTGGGTACTTGTTTTAGGCCATACAATGCATTCTTTAATCTTCATACTATGTTCTTATCATCTGTTAAAGGAAAACCTTCAAGTTGTTCTATGTATACCTCTTCTTCAAGTTCTCCATTCCAAACTATTGACATGACATTCATTTCATACACTTTGAATTTATTATGTGTTCCATAGGCTAAAAATAACCTTACTACTTCAATTATTGCCATAGGATCATAGGTTTCATCATAGTCTATTCATTCTAGTTGTGAGTAATATTTACATACCAATCTTGATTTTTTCCTTACAACTTCATCTTTTTCATTCATCTTGTTCACGAATACCCATTTTGTTCTTATCACATTCTTGTCTACTGGTTTAGGGACCAACTCCCATCTCTCATTGTTCACTATCTAATCTAATTCTTCTTTCATAGCTTACTTCCAATAGTCATCTTTGCATGCCTCATCTACATTCTTTGGTTCTACTTGAGATATTAGACATAGTTCTTCATTGATTCTATTTCTTGTCATCACACCTTTATCTCTACTACCAATGACCTACTTTGGTGGATGATTCTTTTTCATCTTCTTACTAGAAGTAGGACTTGTTATCTTAATCCTTGGATCTATTCTAGGTTTTTAAAATTTTTTCTTGTCCTATCTCCTTCATTCTACAAGTCATTGTTAGTCACAAATAATACTTCATCATTTTTTCTAACAATTCTAGTTTTATCCTCTTCTTCACAATCATCAATAATAGTTGCCAAGGCTATCTCTTCCAACACTTCCACTTTCTTAGCCAGTTTAAGCTCATTATCCTTATCATCATAATTATTGGAGAATCTTTCCATTCTTGATTTAAATTCTCCATCTTCTTCAGAAAGAAAATTCTTTCTATATTTTCTTACTCTCTTTGGACAACTAGACAAAAAATAACCAAACTCTTTACATCTCCAACAAGAAAGAAATTTCATACCTTTTGGCTCCCTCTTCATAAGTAGATCATTACCTTCCTTTATCTTCATGTCTTCTTCCTATCTAGATCTGTCTTTACTTATTCTTCTACCAAGAAAATCAATGCTTAATTTTGTACACAATTCTGATCTCTCAGCAAGAAGCTCCAACTTTTGGGTGTCAAAATTTCCTCCATCAAATTCAAGACTATCTTTATTGAAGTAACTCAGCACTAACCTCCTAAAGCTATCAAGCTTATTCTTCGAGGACCTTAGGCTCTGATACCAAATGTTAGAAATAATAGTCTACCAAGTTAACTTGGTGGGGGGGGGGGTTGGGCACAGTTATCCAATTAAAACATTTATCAACCTTAATTAATCTTTACTATTCAATAAAACTAAATAACAATAATAGAAAGATGCACATACAAAATTAGACCAAATTTTTTTACTAGGGAAAACCCTAGTGGGAATGATGCTCATAGAGATATACTAAAATATATATTCCTTGTTAGAGGATTGAGCCTATTAGGAGTCTAGAGACATATAAAATACATAAGAGTCCCTATTAGGAGACTTTGAATTCTTTTTTTAAGATTCCAACCTTGTTATGAGTTGTAGAAGAAGGACCCACTATCCAAACAAAATCTTGGGAAAGACCACTAAACTACATTGTCCAACTGATCTCTCAACTATTCCTTGTAGAATAATTATTTGTACTATGTTTTATCCTATTTCCTCTATCATGTCAAATAGACTAATCACTATCAAACCTTGTAAACTAGGTCACAAGCCTCAAATCCAAATATCAAAACTTAGATCTTAAAATAAAACCTTGACAATGAAGTTTTCTTCAACTTCACTTTGCTCTTCTTATCTTTCCAATTACTTAGTGTTCATCTCTTTTCTCCTCTTTTCTACTCTTCATAATTCATGAAATCATTCATACATCAAAAAGGAAAATTTCCTTTATTTATACCAAATCCCTAAAACAAATCCCTTGAGTTGGATTTTACACCTTCTCAATTAATTATTATAGGACCTCATTAAGAACATGTTTTACTTAGTGATAACATCAATTTTTTTCCCTGTAACTTGAATAATTTTTTTTACATGTAATATTATGGTGAGTGATCTTAGCCACTTTATCTCCAACATATCTTCTACATGCCTTTATTCTTTCTTCTCAAATAACAACTCTACTCATAGATATAATAAGTTTACTAGAACATGCTTCTATAAAGTCTATCTCAGAATACTTTTCACCAAAACTTGCATAACTTATTCTAGAATTAATATCTTTTTCTCTTGATGTTAGTTTCAAATACTAGACACTTAGTAGCATCTCCATTTAACCTCACTAGTGAAAATACTCAATGATTTGTCTCTACCAACATGATCTTTATTGATATTCTTCTATCAGATACCACATAAAATTATTATGTTGACATCAATGACAAACACAATTATGAATGTAAAATTTCATCATGATAATGATCTAATCATGTTTCTATAATATTCTCTCATAGGAGTATCATCACAATTCATACTTCCAACAGATTCCACTTGTGGTAGAATCAAATCCCATTCCTTAGGCTTATCTATAGCTAAATACATTAGCATATTTCCCATACTTCTATTCACTACTTGTGTTTGTCCATTAGTCTGCAGACGATGTGCAAAACTAAACTTCAATTTTGTCTTCAACTTCTTCCACAAAGTCCTCTAGAAATACAAAACAAATTTGGTATCTCTATTATAAATAATACCTTTTGGGAGACCACGTATCCTCTACCTTTCTAAAAAAATAAAATTACAATATGCACTACATCATTAGTCTTGTGACATGGAATGACCTTTTCTATCTTGGAGAACCTATCAACCACCACAAATACTGACTCATTACCCCTTTGCATCCTTGGGAATCCAAGAAAAAAATCTATACTTATGTCTTTCAAGGGCTTTGATGGAACAAGAAATGGCTAATAGAGTCTAGTATTCTAACTGACTCCATTTACTATTTGACATACTTGATAACTCTGCATAAACTCCTTCACATCTTATGATAATTAATGAAAAAAAATGTTTAATAACAATGGAAATTGTCTTATTTTGAACAAAGTGTCATGTCAACCCTCCGCTATGTTTCTCCTTGACCAAGCTCTCCCTCACAAAGCACTAAGGAATATACAATTGACTACCTTTGAACAACATATCATCCTAGATCATGTAATCAAGCTACCTAGTAATGTGTAGAGTAACAAGTTCTTTACAAGCCTTCTAAGTGTCGGCAAAGTCAAGATCCTTAGGTAACAAAATCTTGAGCTCATCAAAACCAACCACTTCAACACACATTTTTTCAGCAATAATTGTCTCTTACTTAATGCATCTGCAACCCTATTAGACCCTCCATTTCTATGTTTCAATAAAAATGTAAAATTTTGCATAAACTCTACCCATTTCAAATGTTTTTAATTAAATTTTCCTTGGCTATTTAGATATTACAATTCCTTGTGACCACTATACAAGAAAAAATATTTTGACATGAAATAATACTTCATTTATCTAAGGCTTGAACTATTTCATAGAACTCTTGATCATAAATATAATACTTCTTTGCATCATTCAATTTTTCACTAAAATAGGAAATAAGGTTAGCTTTTTGGCTCAATACATCTCTAATGGCACTACCACTGGCATCACAATTGACCTAAGACACCTTATTAAAATCAAGAAGTGTCAACAAAGGTTGCTTTTTCAGCTTCTTCTCCAACATCTAAAACTCCTTATAGCTCCTACAATCCACTTGAACTCTTTTCTATCCTCTCTCATTATTTGAGTGAGGGGTGAACTTATAGTACTAAAATTTATAATGAACTTTATGTAAAATCTAGAAAAACTATGGAATAACCTCACCCTAGCAGAATATCTTGGTATAGGATATTCCAAGATGACCTTCACCTTCTATGGGTCCATTTTGAGTCCCTCAACTGATACAACAAATCCCAAATAGACTAACTCCTTTTTGACAAAGCTACACTTCTTTAAATTAATCAACAATTTCTCTTCCCTCAATCTTTCAAGGATACTATGAATGAAAAAAAAATGTTCATCTAGAGACTAACTAAAAATCAGAATATCGTCCAAATAGACAATAATAAATTTTAGCAAAATATTCTTTAGTACCTCATTAATAAACCACATGAATATTCTCATTGCATTGGTCAGTCCAAAGGGCATGAATAAGCACTCATATAGATCATGGTCTTTAATGTAGTCTTTCACTCATCTCCCTCTCTTATTTGTATTTGGTGATAACCAATCTTGAGATCTATCTTTTTGAAATACTAAGCTCCATTCAAGTAATCCATAAGATCATCCATCCTTGGAAAAGGAAACTAGTACTTGATGGTTATCTTGTTTATAGTCTGATTGTCTATACGCATCCTCCACTCTCCATCCTTCTTTGGTGTTAATACTACAAGTACTGCACATGGACTTAAGCTTTCTCAAATCAAACATTTCCTTAACAACTCCTAAACTTGTCTATTTAGCTCCTTAGTCCCAATAGGAGTCATCCTATGAGTAGGCTTGTTAAGAAAACTAGCTCTAGGGACTAAATCTATTTGATGACTAATTTTCCTTACTAATAGAAACCCTTCTAGGAAATTATCACATATGATATCTCCATATTCACTTAATAGACCCAAAGCTTCAATTGGAACATCACTACTACCTTCCTTATCCTTTGTAGGAAATGAAGTATAATGCATATATATTGATGTTTCATGTCATCCTAAAATTTTATTCCATCAACAAGACATACCTAAGCACTACTACATACCTTTTCATGCTTTGTTATGAAGGGCTTCAACTTGTAACAAACTTCATCCTTCATTAGAGAGTAGGTGTTTGTGTGACCATCATGTATAGAACACCTATCATACTACCATGACTTTTCCAATAAAAAAATGGCATACAACTATTATAATTCTTTTAGAATAACTAAGAGGGGGGATGAATTAGTTATCCAGGGTCCAATAATGTCCAATACGAATTTTTTTGTCAAATCCTTAATGGCATATAATTGAAATTATCATGCATGCAATTAAACATTAAACAATCATGAAAAGTAAACATGCATCACACCATAACACAAAGGATTTTGGTGACCTAAAAACCCTCTAGAAATAAGAAGGTAAAATTGGGGTGGCGATGACACCCACAAAATAACTACAAAATTGATTTCAACCACTTCTAATGGTTTTCCCTATTAAAGGCCTACCCTGTTAAAGGCTTTACACACTGTCAGATATGACCCTGTTAAAGGATTTCTACACCATGGTAGGAGTGTGCCTTGTTAGAGGACTTAAGAACATTCAACTTAGAATGTCACCCTATTAAAGGATTTACATAGAGCTGTTAGGCCCACCCAAGTCCATGGGATTTACAGTCACCTTCTCAAAATAATCTTTATCCCTCTCTAAGGAACTCCTATCCTCCTCTTGAGGATCTCTTATCCTTCTCCTAGGAATATTCTTGTTGGATAAAATTGTTCAATTGTGTGTTGTCTTTGATGTCACACAAATGTCATATCAGTCATCAGATAGTGTCTACCGAGCTTAGAAGGTCAGCAAGGCAAAGAAAAATGTCTACCAAGCTCAGAAGGTTAGCAATGCAATAAATAGTGTCTACCAAGCCCAAAATGTTAGTAAAGATAGTTTGTAGTGTCTACCAAGTAGATAGTTGATTACTAAGCTTTCAAGGTAATCAAAGAAATTTAGTTCTTACTGAGCTCACTCAGTAGTCAAAGAAAATGTGATAGAAACAATTCTTACCGACTTCACTCGGTCATCGAAGTTAATGTGGAAGAAATAGTTCTTACTGAGTTCACTCAGTCATCGAAGGTAATGTGGAAGAAACAGTTCTTACCGAGTTCACTTGGTCATTGAAGGTAATTTGAAAGAATTAGTTCTTACCAAAGGATTCAGTTCTTACTGAGAAAAATTGACAGCCAAAGGATTTTAAGGATATTGTAATGTTAATCGAGTCAAGATGGCTAACTCAAGAAATTTCCAAAAGAAGTATTTACCGAGCAGGATCGGCTAGTAAAGGATTTTATTATTTTATGAGATAATGTTTATTTGTTCAAAGTAATATCTATAGCTGACTAATGTATAGTTTATTGGTAAATGTAACATG